>CM035409.1:205045770-205645770 GCA_020310875.1 Ceratopteris richardii | reverse complement strand
ACCATGTTCTAGAACTCACGTGGTATTTTTGTTATCTTTTATGAATAATATGAGCCTTCTTGAAGTATTTGAAGACTTCCCAAAGGTATTTACATAATTTGAAACTTGTACCCTACATAAAACAAATGTTCGCAACAGTTTTGAAAAGTTAATATGTCATGTAACAAATGCCTAAACTAAGGTCCTATTTGAAAGCTTTCTATAGATATGAAACAACACGAGCTTTGTGAAAATTTATGTATAAATATATGATTTTATGAATGACAATGTGAATTAGTTTTGGTGCAACAACCTGTTCTATAAGCTTCTTGGTCGTTTTTGCATGCCTCGTGATGCATGTTGTCTCTTCTCCTTCATGCATCTGCGTACGTGAATTATCTTGAGATGGCTCTATCTCTCTTGTTGCAATTGTGAATCAGTGATGGATTGTTCCCGAATTCCAAAGGCTATGTGAATCCTAATAGTAGATCCAAACAAATCTTTCCAATTAAAAACAAATGCAATTTCATTGGTAGTAGGAGCAATACTAAGCCAAGATGGTAGAACAATAGCTTTTGAAAGCAGAAAGCTAAGTCCTACTCAATAAAACTACTCTATTATGAGTGAGGAATGTTTGCTATTATAAATGCTCTTAAGAAATGGTGTCATTACTTGTATGGATCAAATTTGACAATAGTCTTTGATCAAGAGAGCATCAAGTGGTTTGCAAACCGATAAAGCTGGATAGGCCAAAAAATTATAAGACTTTGATTACAAACTCAGGTATAGGAAAAGAAATTTCAATGCAGTGGTTGACGCCTTAAGTCGGACACCTATGCTAAAAAATCCGCGCAAGCCCAAAGGAATGGAGCAAGTAATTTTGAGGGAAATTTTAGACATTGTTCTCTTCAAGTTGAATATATGCTTTATAAAGGCAAGGTTTGTGTTACAAGTAAATCGGACATACAAAACCAAGTCCTTTTTGAATGCCAAGATGCCCCAAGTGTTGGCCATCCTAATGTTACTTGAACCTATGAATTAGTTAAAAGGCATTTTTATAGGACTAGTATACATCAAAATGTGCAAATATATGTATCTAAATGCCATAAATTTCAAGTAAATAAATTTTAAAGACTAAAAATTGGAGGATTTTCACATCCTTTGGAGATTCCCAGAGGTAAATGGGAAAGTATCTCCATGCATTTCATTTCAAGATTACCTCGCACTTAGAAAGGCTTTGATTCAGTCTCAGTTGTAGTAGATTGATTGACTAAATTAGTTTATTTTATAACAATCAAGACTAATTACAAGACTCCTAAACTCACAATTTTTTTGGAAATCAAATTTATAGACACTATGGTCTTCTACTAGACATAGTTTCTGATAGAGATGCCATATTTACAAGTCATTTTTCACAAGCAATCTTTAGTAGACTTGAATTTAAATTAAGCTTAAGTCCGATTGAACATCCCTAGATGGATGGACATATAAAGAAAGTCAATCAGATTTTGGAAGACACACAAAGATCTTATGTTACTTCCAAACAAACGGATTGGGAAGATTATCCTCCTTTAGTTGAATTTGCCTATAATAGTGTCAAGATTTCATCAAATCAATTTTTTCCATTCATGTTGATGTATGATTTCCACCCTAGGTCTTTGTATGCAATGGGACTTCAAAATGAATGAGTTCAAGCAACTCAAGAATTTATTCAAGACTAGAACATTAAGCTCAAGTTAGCTAAAGAAAACTTGAAAAGAGCTCAAGATTGAGCAAAAGTTTATGCCGATCCCAAACAATGTGAAATTTCTTTTCAAGTTGAAGATCGTGTTTATCTTTGAGTTCTTGATAGGTAACAAAGCTAAAAATCTGAAAAATGTACCAAGTTTTTTTTAAAGGAAGTTTGGCAAAGCCTACTCTTCCAAACTTTAATTTATAAAAAGAACAATTGTACAAGTGAACAGGCCTAGCACCCATGGGACCCCCTGTATCCCACAAAGCAGGTGAATTATCAATATTGTGGTCATCCATATATTGTTTTTCGTTTCCAATCATCAAAAAAATTGGAATGTGAGCATGTGAATTATTTCCAGAAGAAAGTTGGATTCATCTAGGGTTCCATGTTAGCTGATTTAGAAAAATTTTGACAGATTTAGATAATGTGGTTGGACAAGAGGTCATACTTCCACTTGCATTAAGAGAAATAGTTCCTCATGAACCTGAAAGGATACTTCGCACCCGAGACAAACACAGAAGAAGTCATTTTTATGAAGAGTGCTTAGTAAAATGAAAGGATGGAACTCAGGAGAATTCTAATTGGGAAAAAAATTCCACAATCCACAAAGGTTTCCTACTTTCCAATTTTAAGTTGGTAACCAAATGAATGAATGACTAAAGCATGTTCTTCTAGGTTAGAACATGAAGCTTGAGGGATGCCTATATAGTTATATATAGCTATATTTTTTAGGATGAAAATTTTTGCAATGGGGGAGGAATGTTATAGAATAAGTCTATGATTTAAGTGTTTGGCCAGTTCAGATAGATCTAAATATGGACTGAATTGGTCACTTAATTGTTGGGCCAAATATCTCAGGAACTATCTTAAGTAAATCTTCTTATGCTCTCTACAACAATGAATCCACCTAGCTTAGTGAATAATTCGTAAGGGGGGCAAGGAGTAGTTCTCAAGTACAAATTTTGTAAGAAGCAAAGTCTTGCCCAAGAGTTCCATGAGCCGGAGCATTGTGGACTGCTCTTTCTAACTGGCATCTTTCCAACTAAAGGGTGGTGGAGAACCAATCCACAAAAGAGTGGTATGGATAGATTCAAAAAGGGATGGTTCTCCACTCATGCTACTTTTCCAAAAGAGAGGTTCTCAAGTAAAGCTACTTTTGTAAAGAGTGGTTTAGTATCAAAGTGGTTGAGTCCTTGATAGTTATATATACAAGGCTTGGTTGGGTGGAGAGCAACCATTTATTCAAGCATTGGCAAGGTGGAAACTCTATTGCGGATGATATCTATTGATATACTTAGGTAGTGATGTGTGCGAACACACTAGGACCGTCCAGGCACTTTTTCCCCTCTTTAGGAGGTTCTTTCCCTTGGCTTGTATATACACCTATTGCCCTAATGGGTTACTTATCTTTGTACATTCTAGTGGTAATACATTCAACATTGTGTGTTGCACCCCAATCTTATTCTTCTTCCTTGTGCTCTTCGCGTACTTTCCCAGAAATCGAACTCCAACAATTGGTATCAGAGTAGGTTGCTACTTCATCTAGGGCATCGTTGACACCTCTCTAGTCACACACTCAAAATTGCATGAAATTTGGTGAGCATGCTTAGGGTCATGATGAGACTTGAGCTTGTATCGGCCTCCAAATGCACTATCACAATGCTTGTGTAGGGAATTTTGTCCTTTTGTGCCAAAGATATATAAAGGTTTCGGTTCGCCAGTGTAAGCTTCTC
Source organism: Ceratopteris richardii (assembly GCA_020310875.1). Classification (NCBI taxonomy): domain Eukaryota; kingdom Viridiplantae; phylum Streptophyta; class Polypodiopsida; order Polypodiales; family Pteridaceae; genus Ceratopteris; species Ceratopteris richardii. Next base: position 205,642,323 of record CM035409.1, on the reverse strand, counting down.
GAAGTCTGCTACATGTTTAGTAGATCTTGATAGGGTAGTTTTGTTCAACTTTTTGAGATACAATCAATTTTCTGCATCAGGGTATTTTAATAAGTGGTGATGGCTAAAAGCAGTGATGTATTCCGTATGTTGGTTGTTGAGGATAATTTGGATGGTACCAATTACCCATTATGGGCTTATATGATGCATCATGTATTGGTTGCAAAAGGACTGTGGAATGTTGTGCACGATGTTGAAAAACATTCTAATACACCTGCAAACACAGTTACTGAAGGTAATGCAAAGGGCATTGAAGATGATGATATTCTTTATATTTGTATTCGTGTTGCGGTTCCTATTGCACCTATTGAAGAGTGAATTCCTTGGGATGGCAGAGATGCTTAGGCACATGCATTGATAGCCTTGTCTATCAGACATGCCATTATTCCTCACATTCGCTCTTGCAGAATAGCTAAGGATGCTTGGGATACACTTACCACTTTATACAAGGCAAGGAATGGGCAAAAAGTCTTTACAAAGAGTCACAAAGTGACTTATATACATGTGCCCTAAAAGTGGTCCTTTCACACAAGTGACCGGCACTTTATTGACTAATATCTAATTTTCTATTATTTTACAAGAAGTATATTACAATGATTTGGGGCTTATGCATCTAGAGGACTCCTCTAGTGCATTTACATAGCTTGGAGGGAATTTTCTAAGATTTTGAAGAAGAATTTTTATGCCCATTAATTTGAAAATTTTCGGGATCCTCTTTTGTGCCTCTTTTCTCTGCAACATACACAATGACAAGGTCGTATTAAATATCGCTACCTAATTCACTATCTTGTTACGTGCGAATAGGGCATCCATAGCACAAACATGTGAAGTAGGTGGATTATAAGTATCTTCAATTGTAATCTCTGAAGATTTTGAGAACTCGCTTGAAATTCACTTGAACTTGCTTTGGATGAATGATGTTTCACTAAAGTTGAACAAAACATCTAGCTTAGATGTTTCTACTATGGTCCTCATCTAACCAACATGCACAAACCTCTTTTGCAACTAGAGAACAATTGTGTCTAATGCGAGATTTAGAGTCTTGGTAGAATGTAGGAGAGAAGTATTCCCTCACCTTAGTCAAGCTAACTTCCACTAGACCAAAGCAAATTCCAAATGAATTTATCAACTGGCACAAAATTAGGAAACTTTCTCAAAGACTTTAACTTGAGTTTAGATATCTATCACTTTTAAGTATGGCATCCCAAACTACCATACCCACTTTGACATTGATGGAAAAATTAATGTTCTAGACCATCAAGCCCACATCCATACCATCATGTAGTGACTTCTCCTTTAACTCAAATTCCTTAAGTTCCAAACCCTATACTAGAAATTGATCATTATGCCAATTCCTAATAACTTAAATCTATGTGCAATTCAACGCCTTATTCCAAGGTTTGAACTTTCCTTCCATACCATGAAATAAAGCATCTAAAAAATCTCTTCAAAATTAATACATCTTAGGTTTACACAATCATAAGACTTTAAGTATCATTGTCTTTGGTTCAAGGATTTCTTAGGAACTACATGAGATTGGCTTATCTTGCTTCTTATATTCATGTCTAACTTGAAGGAGTTTTCTTATTCTCACTTAACTTAAGTCTCTTCAATCCTTAATTGGATTTACTACAACTTAAATGTAGATGGTTGATACCTCTTTCAAGTATACTTTAAGGTTAGCTACAAACCTTTTGGAAAGTCTAAAAATTAAAAGATACTTATCTTTATGATTACACTAGGAAGATACTTATTTTCATGGTTCTCTTATACTCTTATTCTCCTTTTCTTACTACTAGAGTTATAATGGACTTATTCTTTTCATTTATTGAGAACACTCTTAGCACATACAAGTATCCTATGCTTTTTTTCATGGTGCATCTAAGCGGACAACAAAGAAATCACTGGTGAATAGTGTAAGTGCATGTGCATTCACCCATGTTTGTCCCCTTTTATGCACTCGTTCCCTCACCCAAATGCAATGCTCGAGCAAGCATTATGTTCCTCCTCATACGAAAGTAAAAATACAACTTTTGAGGTAGGTATTTCTCACCCCCTTGTTTAGAAATACATCCGCATGGTTCTCTTATGAGTGAAACAATATACAAAAATAAGATGCACTTATGATTCATGTTTTTACAATAATTTTTAGGTGATACTTGTTATCTTTGAATCTCATAGTACAAGATCTTGTCTAGATCTTTCTTGTATCTAGTTAATCTCTATGAAGGGAGATCTTGTATTTCATACATGTGGTCTTGGGTTGTAGGATCTCCTATATCCTATCTAGTCCAATTATTCATACCTATTAGTCATGGGTTACATAACCATATCAATTGTATATTCTTGTATCGTTTCCCCTACATTAGTAATCTTGTAATCATAAATTTATTCCAATAACCTTGTCCATTCTAGTCAAAAGGCACAATCTAGTGCTCCCATGACACACACACGCACACACACACACACACACACACATATATATATATATATATAAATATATATATATATATATATATATATATATATATATATATATATATATATATATATATATATATATATATATATATATATATAGTGAAGGGAGATAGGAAGAAGTAAAGCATTACAAAGAAGGTTTGTAATTCCTAGCATCTTCTTTTTTCACCTCAATTTGCAGATAATGTTGGAGTTTGATGTCTATGGAAGCACCCGAACATCACAAGGAAGAAGAAGAAGAAGCTTGGAGCACAACACACAATACTGAATATATTACCATTATAATGTACAAAGATAAGTAACCCATTAGGGCGATAGGCATATATACAAGGGGGAACCTCCTAAAGAGGAAAAAAAGTGCCCTTGCGGTCCTAATGTGTCACACACATCACTACCTAAATATATCATCAAATCCCCCCTGGGAGAGTGAAAGATGCGCTTAACCGGCCGCCAATGCTTGACACTTGGGCAATGCGTAAACCTGCTCATCTATAAGACAACAAATTGAATATCTCGTCGAGTAATGCATAAGTAAATCAAGCATCCAATAGCTTGGTGATAGAGAACAACATCAAATGCATCTCCAACATCATGAAAACTCAATCATAAACATGTCTCCATAAGGAGAACTGAAATTTCGAATTTTCTTCTTCCCTACTGATTTTCATCTTCTCTATGATCTTTTGTGTGTGTGTAGGACTGTTGTCTATCCCTCCCCATCACTTTTGAGCAACTGTAGTGTGTGTGTGAACCAATATGAGTTGTGGAGTGAGTGTAGGTGTTTTTCGCCATTCACTATTTTGGCCATAACTTTAAGAGAGTTTGTTAGACACTAGTAGGTTTGAGAGCTTCGAAACGAACCTGCTATTGGCCATATTCGAAGTTCAGATCTAGGAGAAACATTCGAATTTGTGCTTACTGCTGTAAGTGGTATCGCGGCAGACATTTCCAGAGATTTGGTGAGTTGGGGAGATAGTTGAGCCCTTTCTCATGCACTATGGTTGAACCACTTCACTTTCCATCACATGTGCAAACGTCCTCATACACTTGGTTCATGTGGTTCTTCGGCTTGATAATTAAGCGTGTGTCAATCCACCACTATACACACTTGTGGGGCAAATGAGATTTAGTCTCTTTGACACAAGTCCCTAAGACCTCGTGACTTAGGTACACACGTTTTTGGCGTTGTTGCCGGGGAGCAAACTCAAACAAGGTGCCTTCATGATGTTTATAAGATCTAAAGTGAAGGAATCGTACTTGTAGAGGTGAATTCCTTCAGTGGCAAGTAGTCATACACTTCAGCGCTTGTTACTTCACATCCATGAGGTGTGTGTAATGAGTTTTTAGGTTTAGGGTTGGAGTGAGGTTGAGAGAGAAGAGTTAGGGTTAGGTTAGAGAGAGAAGTGGAGTAGGAAGAAGTCGAAATCATGAAGAAAACAATCTCAAAAAATTGTTAAAGCTAGGGTAGAGTAGGCCTCAAGCATCACAACTATAAAAGCAAAAAAAAATTAGTTCATTTGATACAATTGCAGGAGTGGGTATTGTGTGCAGACAGCGATCAGTATCGTTGGTGTGGTATCGCACTAGGTGAGCTTAAGAGAGGAGTTAGGAGCACACATTTGGATTGAGACACACTAGAAGGTAAGCCACATATGTTTTTTATAACAAAAATCAATTCATAACCACCACCACACATGATTAAACTCATTTCCAGTATCGCAGGGTGGGACAAAGAATTTTGAGAGATTCTTTGAGTGAGCAGAGGATCAAGACTAAGGAGAGGATAGAGCTAAACATTTTTTGTGCAAAAAATTTTAAGTTCTGAGTGATTTTGGTTGTAGTATCGCGGTCGGTTGAGTTTTGTTATCGTGATACTCTCCTAGTATCGTATCGTCGCATACCATTTGAGGTATCACGATACCATTTTTGGTATCGTATCGTCAAGTTGGAATCGCAATCGCGATCTGCCAGTGGTATCTTATCACGATCCACATGGTATCGTATCGTCCCGATCACGGTATCTTATCATCGATCGAGCGGTATTGTATCGCTCTCATTCTTGGTATCGTATCGTTTGCCATACCAGTATCGTATTGTGCAATGTATAAGTATCGTATCGGGCACATTACTGGTATCGTATCGTTTGAGCTCCTTAATATTGTATCAGGAGAAATTCTCATATCGTATCATCCAAAAATTCCAGTATCGTATCGTGCACAGTCTGGTATCGTATCGTGCACAGTCCGATATCATATCGTGCATAGTCAGGTATCGTATCGTCACATGCACTAGTATCATATCATGAAGAACTTCAGTATATATCGTATAACGCACATGTATCGTATTGTCAGTGACTTTGGTATCATAGCGTATAGTGCACTGGTATCGTATCATGCAAAGTGGGGTATCGTATCATGAGGAGTCTGGTATCGTATCGCCGATTGTTCTAGTATCGTATCGTCACTAGCAAAGGTATCATATCATCTCAAGATTTGGTATCGTATCGTGCAACTTACGATATCGTATCCGGTACGTAGGTGGTATCGTATCGTCTGCTGTTCAAGTATCATATCGCGTAAAATTGTGGTATCGCCAGAGTGGTATTGCCCGGAACATTTTAAGCCTTTTGAGGAGCAATTGTGGGATAGTGAGAAACCAAAATAGCCCAGGAGGGTGAATGAACTTGAGATTAGGACGTGTGCTAAGTAGCAGGAGGAATGTTATTTCATCGGTAGGAAGTGTAACTCAGGCAAGTCATCACTCTATCTATATCGACACCTCTAGTGACTTAGAGGAATAAATACCAATGGCTTCAGAAGACATGCAAGGATCTAGCCCTAGAGGAAGCTTCATGTCCACTGTAGATGGGGAATACCATACCTCTCTGCAATATGTGTCCACTAATGCCCAAGAGATCCCCATTTACCTGGATGGTTGAAACAGATCAGTAGCCAAGATGGTGAATTCCACTGATTCACCCATAGTGCCCAGACCTACAGTCAAATATGAAGGAGGAGTGTACCTAGACAAGTTAGGTCACATCTACATGGTAGCCGGACACCCAGACTGGATCAACAAGAGAGGAGGACTAGAAGGACAAGGAAACTCAGGAAGACCAGACCCTGAAGAGTTAGTAACCACACCTAGAGGCAAATCAGTAGTGACTCGAGTCTTGAGAGGAGATTTGATACCTCAAGACGATTACCTACTAGAGGTCTACTTGATCCATGGAATAGATTTATTGTTACAAACTGACTCATCCACACGTGGACAAGAAGAAAGTACAATGACTTTCTGTGAGTTAAAATATCCTGAAGAGGATTCTAGAGTCACATACCTAGACAAGAACCAAAGAAGGTATTGGCTGGTTGATGCCATTGATAGGGCTCGATTGAAGTATATGGGGTTGTCAGTATTCCCTCCGCGAGAGTAAGCAACTACCTCCCATAATCCTTTTAGGACATAACCAGAGCAGAGAATACCATGTCAGGATAGATGAGTCAACGAAGCGTTCCTAACCAAACCCATGTGCAATTTACAACACCGGGGCTGCAATCACACAATCAAACTCACTCACGACTAGGCAACCAACATCGGCCACCAGTGAGGCCAAGACCACCTCTAGGAGTGCAGCCTGGAATGCCTCCAATTAGACCAATAATTAATTCTTGTAATACCTAGACCACCAGAACCTATAAGAAGATTAAGACCGATTCAAATGGCTAAGTGTATGAGAAGTCATTATGATGAAGTGGGAGAACCTTACGATCACATAGCAGAATTCAAACAAGCTCTACGGGTTGAACAAGTGGATGATTTCTTTGTGCAGTATGAGTCCTTTGGACTCACTCTCACAGGGACAGCTCTGACTTGGTTCCAGCCATTAGATTCCAATCAATTTGGAGATATTGAGCAATTCTTTCAGTTCATCGAGGAATTCACCAAGAGAGGAATTAAGCACAACTCTTCATCTTTGATCCATAACTTCAAACAAAACCCGAATGAAATGGTGAAAACAGCCGCCTTAAGGTTCAACCAATATGTCGATAGATGCCCAGTAACAAAAAGACCCACACAGCTATTCTTAGACGGGCTGACGAATGGGACTCTAAGAACTTTAGTCTATGTGAAGAGGCTGCAGACATTGAGTGAGTGTCTTCAAGAGTGCATTGACCTAGAGGACAACCTAGCTGATGATCTCAAAAGCACACCAAGCCCTACGAAATCAGAAGACACTAGAAGTACAGTGACATCCAACTCTAGTCATGTGGAGGAGCTAGTGGAAGTGGTATCCAAGAAGTTAGGAGTTCATGGACCGCGGAACTACCAACATCCATCACTGAGAATACCCTGCTGCAAAGATGTAGCTTTTGTGGAGGAGAACACCCAACTCACATGTGTGTAAGAGGAGGAATAGTTTTGCCTCAAACTTACCCTGACAATAGGCAGCCACATCAAGGAACCACTCTGTATTGCCACATAGAACAAAAGTACACTAATCATACCACTGAGAATTGCCCATTCAACAGGCAAACATGACCCTCAAATCAACCTCAATATAGACCGTATGGATACCCACCTAGAGAGCCAAGAAGGGAGATCCCAAGATACAACCCCTATCGAGGACCGCAAGGAGCACCTAGGCCATATGAGCAAGGGCAATATGCACAACCTCAGCTAGTGTTAGGTCAGTAACGGCCATTTCCTCAAAACATAGTACCAATGAAATATGCTCAACCAGAGAAAAACTTGGAGAGAGCCATAGTGCTAGCATCACCATTATCCAGCACAGAATCAACAAACCCAGGATACGAGAAAACCCAAGGAGATTACTATCCCTACACTCTAGTATGATGGAGTAAGAGCAAGCCTACAACCCACAATACTATGCGTATGAGGGATATGACAATGTCTACGGACCAGAGCTGGCAACACTAACGTACAGAGCACCCAAGGCACCAACACCCGTGAGACCACCCATCAGACTACCTATGCCAAAAGGACCATGCTATAGATGTGGACGAGATCACTTCATAAGAGAATGCACTCGGCCATATAACCCACCACCTCCTAGGACGTGGGAAAGGTATTGCAACGATTGTGGGAAGGAACATCTCTTTAGAGATTGCCCAAAGAATTACCGACAAAGTAGGACCTTAAAGCCAAACAAGACTAACCAAAGGTACTAGAGGAGCAGGATCCCAACCAATCATACTGCAAAGAAGAACGAGGAAAAACCTCGAGCACGACAATACAAAGAGAAGACAAAGCCTCACACTTGAGACCCAAGAGGCAGCAAGGACAACAACAATAGATTCAACATGATTCTGATTGCACACATGAAGAATCGAATGCACCCAAATTATGCATTATAGGGCCACCCTACGAGGCCATGCATTCGGCACATGATGTGTTTAAGAAAACTAGTGGTGCACATTTCCCACTAGGGAATAGATCATAGATTTTACTTCATAGGAATGGACCGATGTTGAAGCTCAAGATCAAGGACAAGAATAATAAGTGCAACAGAGAAATGGATACACAAGAAGAAGGAGCACATAGGGAGTTCCAAGAAGTGTATGTCAAATTTTCAAAAGAAATCCCTATAAAATAGTGATTTTCATCACTAAAAACCATTGTAAATACCATTTTTCATTTTCATAACTCCATTTTGTTCAAGCTGAGGAGTCCTTGAGCTTGAGGAGTATTAGAAGTATCATCCTACCAATTTTCATAATTTTTAGACTTTGTTTCAGCCCTCAAATAAGCCCTTGAACCTAATTTTTAACTAGGCCAGACACTAGGTCTGGACAAGGCCAAAACTAGTCAAAAAAACTATAAAAAGAGCTAGAGAGCTCATTTTTGGGGTTATCTTGTTAGAGAATAGAGCTTGATCTTACTTTGTGCGCGTGTGTGTGTGTATGTGTGTGCATGTTTGTGTGCTTTCACTCACGCACTTGTGCCTTCACTTGCTCGTGGTCTTCATACCGGTCCTCACGTCTCCGCGGATTGACAAGTAAAGGAGGTGGTGCTTAACCTTGAGCTACACCAAATTTCGGCACCGTTGCCGGGGAGAGAGCTTTGAGGACGAGCGTTGTGATGGTAAGATCGTAGATTTGCGACGTTGGAAGGTAAAAAAACTGTCATTTTTGTTCATTTTCTGATTTTTCTTCTTCATCTTCATCATCATCACCATCTCCATCTTCTTCCATCTTCTTCTTCATAGAAATTTCTTGTTTTTTAGTGCATTTTCACCATTTTCATACCATCTTTCATGCATTATTGTGTGAGGAGGAGCTAGGAAGTGCAAGAGAGAGCAAGCGCTTCTGTTTTTTCATGATTTTTTGCACATACGGAGCTCGCCATTGCTCGGCGCTCAAAAATTTGAATTTCCCGCCAAAAAACACGATTCTGTGATGAAAATCGCGATTCTGTGAAAAATTCAATTTTTTTTTTGAAAATTGCAATTTTCTATTTTCTGCCTAAAAGCTTTCTGAAAGAAACACGATTCTGTGGTCATTCTGAGAATCGTGATTCTCTTGTTGCACTCAAAATCACGATTCTCTGAGATTCTCAAAAACACGATTCTGTGGTCATCTCAGAATCGTGATTCTCTGGTTGTGCTCAGAATCGCGATTCTCTAAGTTTTTTAAAAAACACGATTCTCTGGATGTGCTCAAAATGGCGATTCTCACAAATCACGATTTTCAGCCAAAAACACGATTGTGATCAAACACGATTCTCTGTTGGCAATTGCGATTTTCAAAAAACACGATTTTCATACAAAGTCACGATTTTCATGTAAAAAACAGACTCTAAGAAAACACGATTTTCAGTGGGCTCAAAATCACGATTCTCAAAAAACATGATTCTTTGCTAGCAATCGTGATTCTCAAAAACACGATTTTCATCCAAGGGACAAAATCGCGATTTTCAAAACACGATTCTCTTGAGATTCACAGCATCGCAATTCTCTTGAGATTCACAGTATCGCGATTCTCTTGAGATTCACAACATCGCGATTCTCTTGAGATTCAGAGCATCGTGATTCTCTTGAGATTCACAGCATTGCGATTCTCTTGAGATTCACAACATCGTGATTCTCTTGAGATTCACAGCATCGCGATTCTCTTGAGATTCACAGCATCGTGATTCTCTTGAGATTCACAGCATCGCGATTCTCTTGAGATTCACAGCATCGCAATTCTCTTGAGATTCACAGCATCGCAATTCTCTTGAGATTCACAGCATCGCGATTCTCATGATTGATTCTCATGATTTCACAAAATCACAATTTTCACACAAAATCGTGATTTTTCCATAAGTGCCTGTTTCCCTGTTTTGAACCCCAAGAGCCTGATTTGACATAACTTTTTCATCCAAAGTCCATTTTTTTGAGCTCTATAGCTCGTTGAAGTTGACCCTCAAGCGGGACTAGGGAACCAAGGGGACTCCAAAGGATTTTGAACCATACCAAGGGGAAATTTTGGACTCTTAACCAAAGCTTATGAACCTGAGATCTGGTAGACACCTAGGCAAGGACGGACAAAGCATTAGATCTTCTCAGTCTAGTGTCAACCATACAGCTAAGTCTTGGGCACAACAACTAAGTGGTTGTCCTTACGTACTAAACTCTGACACAAGTGACTCAGAAATGTCTTTTAGCATGGGGAAACCTGCAGGTGGCTCAGGAACTACCCATCTACAAACACCAGAAGGTCCCTATAAGACACAATTGGAATATATTCGGACCAACCGATTATGTGCTCACATCTATGAGGATGGCTTGAGGCGATCACTGGTCCAACTCAAAAACCCAGATCAACCCTTTGGACTTGAACACCCGGTGGTCAAGTTCGAAGAGGATTCATACATTGATAAGGAAGGAACCATGTATATGGTCACCAACCTACCAGATAGGACTGATGAGTTTGGAAATATCATTCATGAGAATGAGATAGGAGACCTAGAACAAGGAAATGTAGGACAAGGACCCCAGGCGCCTAGAGATAAGTCAGTTTTGACCAGAGTGATCACTCCAGATTGGATCCCTCAAGACAACAAAAGCATAGAACTATTCTTGAATAGAGAAACAGAGGAAGCCTTTTGGAGGTTCAAACCAGATCAACCTAGCCAACTGGGCATAGCCATCATCTATGAATTCAAAGATCCTCCGATACCAGGCAAAGTTGTCTACCTGGATAACACATCAGAGAAGATATTCTTGGTAACAGAACATGATAGACATGCATATACTTGAAAGAGTGAATTGATTTTCCCTCCACCAAGATCCAATGTTTCCCATGGCCTCCAAGGAGTAGGATCATCCCAAGCTCATGAAGCCGAGAGAGAAAGAAATAGAGAGAGACCTGAGGTAAGTTTTGCACACCCTGTAGGCAGGAATAGATCAGGAGTTGAAAATGAAAGACCTGAAAGAGAGAGACATCAAGCACATAGGCAACAAAGAGATGAACAGGATTTTCCATTGCCTAGATCCCGAGAGCACACAAGAACCCTTAGACCCACTCAAGTGATCAAGGCAATGAAAAATTATTTTGACGGGACAAGAGGTCCTTATGATCACGTGGCCAAGTTCAAACAAGTGTTAAGAGCTGAACAAGTTGAGGATTTGTTCACCCAGTACAAGGCATTTGGTTTGACTCTTAAGGGCACTGCCTTAGCTTGGTTTCAACCACTGAGTAGACGCAACTATCACGATATAGGTCACCTGCTAGACGAATTCATTGTAGAATTTTCCAAGAGTGGTATCAGGCATAACACATCATCTTTGATCCACAGTTTCAAGCAGACACCCAAAGAAACAGTGCGACTAGCAGGTAGAAGGTTTAGACAATACCTAGAAAGATGCCCTGCTCGAGAGTTACCCACACCAGCCAAACAAGTGGCTTTGTTCTTAGATGGCTTACTGAGCACAAAGTTGAGATCATATGTGTACTTGAAAGAGCCCAGATCCATAGAAGAGTGTGTGCGGATGTGCATTGACATAGAAGATAACTTGGGTGAGGAGTTAGGATTGTCCAAACTCTATAAGGATTCTGATAGTTCTACTAGTCATACTTCAAAAATCTCCACGGAAATAGATGAGATAGCTGAGCAAGTTGCCAAGAAGCTAGGAGTCCAAAATAGACAAACACAAAGAGTCATCTCATTGAACCGATGTTATACCTGCAGAGGGGACCACATGGCTAACGTATGCCCAATGCAAAACCAAAACAATAGAGAAAGGAATGCTCCATATTGCACTATTGAGAGAAAATACACGAACCACAAGGCTCAAGATTGTCCCTACAATAGGCAGGCTGTTAGAAAAACTTATCAGCAACCTTACCAACAAGGTAGGTATCAGAACCAATACCAACAGCCATATTATCGACCACAACAGCAATATCAGGCACAATATAGGCCACAACCAGTCTTCGGAAACCAACCACCAGCTCCTGCCAATGTGATTCCAATCAAGTATGTTGTGGGAGAGGAAAATCCAAATAGAGCATTGGTGCCACTAACCCCATTGATACCAGATAAGGACTCTCATGCTCATAGTTCAGACTACTCCCATGAAGGTAGTCCACATGCTTATTACACTGAGTCACCTGAGCATAGTGAGATTTACTCGTATCAATATGAGGCACCACCTATGGAGCAAAATTGGGAGCCAGAATACTCCGATGTCATGTACACAAATCCTAACCTTAGGCCCCAATTGAGACAAATGAGACCACAAGCCCCTAGAGGATCTTGTTTCAGATGTCAAGGTGACCGTTTCATTCGTGATTGTCCCCACCCACCATCTCCGAGTCAAGTTCATGCTATCATAATACAAGCTTTTTGTCCTGAATGTGGCAAAGACCATCTCCCCAGAGATTGTCCAAGAAACCCCTCTAGTGCACCCAAGATTACACCCATTAATGTGGTAGGCTTAGTGGCAGATTCAAGTTCAAGTAGCAGTAATGTGGCTCCTATACAAGTTGTCACTAGAGCACAAACCTTAAAACAAGATAAACTAGCAGAGCAATCGGAGTCGAGTGAATCGGGAGAACCTAGTAAGAGGAAAACAAGAACATGGAAGGATACCAGAGAGAAGGACAATCGCAAGTGGAATAAAAAGTTATTGGAACTAGAAGAAATCCTGAAAGAAGCGAAAACAAAAATAGATGACATTGCATCTCAAAGTCCCTGGCATGTTGAAACTCCATCCACTCCACCTCATCCCATTTCACCACCCATTGTATATAGACCACAACCAGGGTCTGTTCTTGCAGATCCGACGCCAGAAGGCTTGGACATGATGTTCAAGGCCTACCAGGCTCGACTTCAAGGAGGGCCAAAACTACAAACCTAGACAAGAGTTACCCTAGAGCAGATTTAGAGATTGAATGGATGAAAATGTGCATGAAAATGGTAGAGCAAGCTCAAGCTATACTTGAGACTAGTCAAAATTTCAATCAGACAAACTCTGTCAAACCGGATTTGCATTTCCAGGGCTTACTAGAAACATTAGAGCAGTTGGTAAACAAACCACAAGTTTCTTTACCTCCACAGGCTCATCCAGTTATTGAAAGAGGAAGCTCACCACCAATGGGAGCTTATGTTCCTCATTCCACGGATGCTGGAATACCTCCTTCAATTCAACAGTACTCTCAAGAGTTCTTGCGGGAAATACAAGAAGAGAAATGGGCCAAGGAGAAGGGTAACTGCCCTCCTATTCTTGAGATTGATGATCTTCATTATCAATTTCCCCAAGCCATTCCATCCATTTACGGAGATCAAGTGGAGCAACAAGAAGACGAAAGGTTAAATTTTGAATCTAATACCTTAGAAGAACTGCCACAATTTCTAGGTCCATGGGAATCTGAATCTCTTCATATCAGAGCTCCCACAATACTGGTCAGACATGAAGACTCAGTGGTCCCAAGGAACACTGATGTCGTGAAGAACACTAAGGTTCAATGTCATCTCACGGTAGAAGAGCTATTAAAAGCAAAACCTAAACTATGGGATCATGTCAAGGATCAAGTTCCAGAACTTGATTCCAAAATGCCAAAAGCAGGCTCTAAGCAAAAAGTACCAGAGATACCTCTAGACAAAATAGGGGACATGTGTGAGGGTGAAGAAGGTAATACTTATCTTCCAATCACCTACCAAGGTTACACAACCAAAGCAATCATAGATTCAGGTGCTGGTCTTGCTATTGCGACCACCTCCTTGTGGAAGCAATGGGGCAAACCCACATTAAGACCAACTAGAATGAAGCTTCAAATGGCCGACGGTCATTTTGAAAGACCTCTAGGATTGCTCAAAGGGATAACTCTAACCACTTGTGGTTTAGAGTTTGAGCACACATTTTCTATATGTGACTTTGAGAAAAATAATGTTTATGAGATGATCCTAGGAAGACCCTTCCTACAACAATTGCAAATAGTACAGGCTTGGGGAACCAACTCCTTGTACTTACAACACTTAGGGGTCACCACCAAGGTCAATTTGAAGGATTACTCCTTCAGAGATGTACCACCCCTACAGTGGAATCCTATCCACAAAGCGAAAGAAGATTCCATCTCTGTGCATTCAGAAAGTTCACCTGATCCATCATGGCTACATGAAGATACTCATTTGTGGATGTGCAAGGTCGCAGAGGAAGAGGAAAAACATTTAAAGGCAAGAGAAGAAGGAACTTCGCCAGGAGATAGACTAGTTAGAGACCCAGCCTACACACCCATGATCTTTCCAGATGAGGAATTTGAGCCTCATGGCTGGCCAGAAATCTTAGCCACCATGGACATTGCTGTCAACAAGGAACAGTGAACACCTCATTGTGATGAGGAGGGTTATGATATTTCAGTGTTCATGTGTCAGCCCTTGCTAGAAGAATGTGACCCTAGTGATGTCATAGAAGAAGAAGAGAATGACGATGATATAGATTCCATTGTGATGGATAGTTGCTTTAACTCAGAGCAGCACTATCTAGAAGATATAGGATTGTCACCCAGAAAGAAGAAGAGCCTCTCACAAGTATTAAAACGGTAAATTCAAAGTATGATGGAAGTGAGAGCGGTCAAAAGAAAAAGAAAAGAAAAGCAGTGAAACAAGAAGAGGAGAAATCATTGCTTGAAGTACCAGAAAACTTCAAGAAATATGAAGTTGACAACTGCAAAATTTTGGTATGGATGCCTAAGAGAGAGGCCATCATAGGAGAATCATATGATAATAAATAAAAGACCAAGAAAATTGTAGCGACCATTGAAGAGAACGAAGAGAGATGCACATATATAGGAGATGACCTAAGTGCAAGAGAAGAAATGGAGCTCGTAGCTCTATTAAGGGAATATAGGGATGTGTTTGTGTGGCACTATAGAGACTTGAAAGAGGTAGATCCAATCATTTTCTCTCATACTATCCCCATGACTGCTGATGCCAAGCCCACCAAACAGAAGCCCTACACATATAATGATAGCTTTTGCCACAGAGTGGGGAATCTTTGCATTTCGTGTGATGCCATTTGGGCTCACCAATGCACCTCCAACATTCTAAAGGCTCATGTGTCATGTCTTCAAAGAGTTATTGCGAAAGAGCTTAGAAGTGTATGTGGATGATTTTATGTGCTCATTCCCAAGAAAGAAGATTTCACATCCCTGAGCTCAGACAAATCTTCAACAAGTGTAGAGAATATCGAGTGTGTCTGAACCCAGAAAAGTGTGTGTTCATGGTGCATCAAGGTAAAATCTTAAGTCATATTGTTTCTAAGAATGGAATCTCAACAGATGAAGATAAGGTACGAGCCATAGCGGAGCTGGCAAGGCCAAGGAATGTTAAAGAGGTACAAGCCTTTATGGGCCATTGTGGATATTACGGTAGGTTTATCCACATGTACGCAATCATAGCTAGAGCCCTTTATGCCTTGTTGTCCAATTTTGAGTGGAACGACGAACGTGAGAATTCTTTCAATGAAGTGAAGAAACGTTTGTGCACAGCACCAATACTGACCACTCTTGATTGGAATAAACCATTCCATATCCATGTGGATGCATCCAATCATGCCATAGGATGTGTGCTAGCACAACCCACAGGTGAAGGAAACTTAGATTTGCCCATAGCATATGCTAGTAGACAGCTCACCGCAGCTGAACGAAACTATACCACAACTGAGCGAGAGGGCTTAGGCATGGTATATGCTGTGAAGAAGTTTAGACACTATTTATTGGCCAACAAGTTCAAGTTTTTCACTGATCATCAAGATTTGTTATATTTGTTCAATAAACCTTGCAATATTGGACGCTTAGTAAGATGGTTCCTCTTACTAATGGAATATGACTTTGAAGTTGTTGTCAGGAAAGGTAGAACCCACCTTCAGGCAGATTACCTTTCTCGCATCACTTCAGGAGAGTCACCGCAAGGAGTGTCTAATGAATCACCCAATGCTTATCTGTTCAATTTAGAAGTTGTTCCTAAATGGGAAAATAAGTTGGTACCAGTCCTAACCTTCGACCCTGCAAATAAGAATGTGAAAACATCACAAGAAGAAATTGTAAAATCACAAAAATATCACATATTGGCAGGAAGCATGTACAAACAAAAAAAAAATACTGAGGGTGTATTAGCTTGTTGTGTTGAGGATGATGAACATAGTAGTTGGTTGCAACAAGCTCATGAAGGATTGCTAGGAAATCATTATTCTAAACAGCACACATTACAAAATCTGAAACGTTTAGGAGTGTATTGGCCTAGCATGGACAAAGAAATACATGAGTGGATTAAGAATTGTCCAATGTGCAGAGAGAGACCACCAGTGGAGCATGCCACCCTTGATCAAGTGTCATTAATTCCTGATTGGAGTGCAGACTATGCTTTAGTTGGAGACAACTTATATCGAAGAGGCAAGGATGGTTATCTAAGATTGTGCGTTCACGAATCAGACTATTTGAAAGTCTTAGAAACTGCACACAGCGGTGTTGCAGGTGGACACTTCGGTCATGATCGAGTAATCAAGACCATTCTATTCTCAGGACTTTGGTGGCCCACTCTTCATATGGATGCTCATACCTATGTGAAGAAATGTGACACATGCCAATGTGCACAATATCCAGTTAGAAAAGACGAGATGCCTTTGAGGCCAATCATGGGAGGGCGTGCATTTTCGAAGTGGGGCATAGACTTCATAGGTCCTATTAACCCCCCAGCTAGAAACTCCCATGCAGAGTATATTATTGTAGCCATAGATTACCTTACAAAAAGTGGGTAGAAGTGAAAGCCACAACAAAGAATGATGCTTAGACTACGGCTAAGTTCTTATTCAAGAACGTGATCACGAGATATGGGCTACCAATAGAGTTGGTGAGCGATAGAGGCACACACTTCTTGAATGAGGTCATTGAAAATCTTCTCCAAGAATTCTTGGTGATACATAAGAAGTCTGCCCCTTATCACCCACAAGCTAACGGACAAGCCGAGAGCACCAATAAGATCCTCTGTAACGTATTGACAAAACTGGTAAATAATAAACGCTCTGATTGGGACAAACAACTTCATCATGTTGTTTGAGCTTATCGAGTTGCCTACAAAACGGTACTCAACGCCACACCATTTCATATGGCCTTCGGACAGAATGTTGTTCTACCATTGGGCTTCCTCATCCCAGCCTTAAAAGTAGCACAAGAGCATGAGTGGAATGGACATGAATTGTCCTCTAGGATCTTTGATCTAGAATGCTTAGGTGAGACAAGGCTACACGCGGCGACAGGCATCTATGCTGCTAAGAAAAGACAAAAGGCATACTTTGATGCACACATCAAAGATAAAGGATTGAAAGAGGGAGACCTAGTGCTGGTTTATACGCTAAAGCAACATGCTCGTAAGTTGGAAAAAAGAGGATACGGACCCATGATCATTAATAGAATTTCCACTAGCAGTGCAGTTCAGCTGGCCACTCTAGAAGGAGATATCTTGCCAAACTATATTAGTGGATGTAGAGTCAAGTTATACCAAGAACCTCTTACAGAGGATATGCTTACGAGACTCAACACTGCTAATAAGCGAAAAGAAGAGGACTTAAGGGTAAGGGAAAGAAGTACAAGCAGAGGCCAGAGAGCGTATTAGGTGAAATAAGTTAAGGTGACTAGGCCTAGATGTCAACTCAAAAGCCCCAAGATATCACATGGATATGTGCCAAAAATTAGGCATAATTACTTCTCAAGTCATTGACCGACATCCCTTTGTGACCATAGAGATAGGACAAGGAAAGGGTGCAAGGACTGTGAAAGCATTGATTGACTCAGGTGCAGCAAGTAGTGCAGTTAGACTATCCTACTGCCAAGACTTGCAGTTGAACATCAATCCCATAGAAGCTTATCTCATAAGATTGGGAGGTGTGGAAACCCCTTGTTTGGGCGAGGTGGAACTTCTCATCTACCTTCAAGATGTTTCAACAAAAGTCAAAGTGCTAGTGTGTCAAGATGAGAACCTTACAGAACCACTTGTCTTGGGTCAAGATTGGATCTATGACCATGCAGTTAACTTAAACCTAAGAAGTCAAATTCTTCAAGTTTGGGTACATGAACAATGCATTACATTAGAATTAGAGAATTGCATGCTCATAGATCATGGCACCACACACTCTCTTAGTTCCTCTAAGACTAATCTTCACGAGCAAGATGTTGTATGTGTCAAAAGCTCTATGATCCAAAAGGACTCAATCATGGAAGGACAGTCGCAAAGGCAAGCAAACCCTCCTTCTTTTTCGAAGAGTAAAGCATCCCCAATAGTTCAACCTAAGAAGCAACCACAACAATTCAAGACAACTGCTATAGCAAATAGACAGACACCATTCAACGAGAAAGCAGTTCCGGGCATGATGCAGATCTGGGTACGCAACCTCCAGCCTTGCCCCCACAAACCCCATCCAGGCAAGCCAACCAGCCTAGAAGACGAAGGAACTCGGACAAGCTCAACCACAAGATATCCGACAAATTTGGGTGCCTAAGAAATTACTTGCAGCTCAACAAGGGCGATTACACATGTGGGTACCCAGGAAGCTCTTACGTCCACAACAACCTATGCTCTCCCATACGCGACAAGTCTCAACAAAGAAGCCAAGGTGAGGCAAAGGTCAGAACCAAACACTAAGAACAAAAGTAGACCAACTAACCTCTTCAACGCGAGTCAGGCGACTAGCCACAGAGGTATGGGTTTGGAAGCCAAAAGCATCAGCAGCCCCTACAAAACCAAAGCGCCAACCACAAGGGACAAAACAATCACAAAACCAGCCAAGGATGAATAGGCCAAAGGTTCTCACTACACAGTCGCAGATTGTTCTCAAATGGATCCCCATAAGGAGGAAGGATCAATCGTCATCTCGAGATCTAATGGATACCTCCACGATAGATGGCATTAACATCTGCAAATAACATCGAAAGCCTCGACGAGCGACAACCATGTGCTCCTTGCACAACCCTATCTTTTGCACCATTCAGTTCATGCATTTCCCAAGTATGCATTAATATAGGGCCACATTACATGGCCGTGCATAGACACATTTGAAAGTCCCATGCACAAGAGCACATTGACATATGTCAATTATTTTTTCTGATACTAACATCTGTCTTCTTGTTTGGTGACATTGTTCCAAAAAAAAAAGAAGAAAAAGAAAAAGAAAAAGAGACAAGAGAGAGAGAGAGCTTCTTCCCAGGTTTGGATCATGGAACATGAATGAGTCATGCTTAGTTGAAGGTGGAACCATTGATTACTGGGCATTTATCAGTTTTGATAGAAGCGTGTCTCGACTAGCAGAATGGTATTAGTGCTGCCTTATCTGGTAGATGTCAAGCACTTGGCATGAACATAGCATCCACAACCACTGTTTCCCCTTACCTTGGTAGGAGGGAAGATCTCGAAGGTCCGCAACTTGAGACATGCTTAACTACTGTAGGTACGAGAGCATCCAAGGAGATATCTGCTAAGGGTAGTTTGGTACCCTAAAAATCCCTGTTTGTATACTAGGTGAGAAGAATCCTGCTTATGGTGAGCTAAAGAGAATAGGTGAAACTAAGCTTGGTGTAGTTACCCAATGTTTTTTGTCAAGGAATATAAAGAAATTCAATTCTCACTATTTGACAAATGTTGCTTGACGAGAGGAGACAGGCCAGGCACTCAAAGAATTTCATCATGAACATTCATCGACAAGGACAGACTAGCTAATGGTCCATCACAATGCCGGGTGTACAACACAAAGATATCAACATCCAATCGACCATCCACCATGGTAAGTATCTTTACTTTGGCAACACCATAACCATGATAGATTAGGAAACCTCTTCGTCGGCATACCCTTGAGCACGTAGCTCAAGACCCCCAAATTTTGCACCACCGTTTTTCCAATGCATTTTCCAAGTAAGCATGCATAGGGCTACATTACAAGGCCATGCACAAGGCACATATTTTTTTCAAACCATGCACGAACACACTTCCCATCATCCACCATGGGTTATGAGTGCTTGGCATGACTACTCTAAACATCATCTATGGAAGAGCTAGCGGACATCATGGAGACAACATCAATACCTAGAATGCAATTGAAGCCAGCAGTTGCTCCAACTCAACCTTGACAACCATTTTTTAGCAACTAGCAATTTTTTACGAATCCCAATGACGCATTCTCAATGGCATCCAAAGAAGAAGGAAAGGACACTACCTCTCAAGCACTACCTGGCACAACCATTACAACAAGGGCCTATCAGGGACGACAGACTCGAGAGGGGGGGGAGTGTTGAAGCTCAAGATTAAGGACAAGCATAATAAGTGCAACAGAGAAATGGATACACAAGAAGAAGGAGCACATAGGGAGTTCCAAGAAGTGTATGTCAAATTTTCAGAAGAAATCCCTATAAAATAGTGATTTTCATCACTAAAAACCATTGTAAATACCATTTTTCATTTTTGTAACTCCATTTTGTTCAAGCCGAGGAGTCCTTGAGCTTGATGAGTATTAGAAGTATCATCCTACCAATTTTCATAATTTTTAGACTTCATTTGAGCCCTCAAATAAGCCCTGGAACCTAATTTTTAACTAGGCCGGACACTAGGTCTGGACAGGGCCAAAACTAGTTAAAAAAAACTATAAAAAGAGCTAGAGAGCTCATTTTTGGGGTTAGCTTGTCAGAGAATAGAGCTTTTTTAAGAGAACTCTTTTGCAATCGAAGCTTTCCATTGTTCCTCTCTTTGATCTTACTTTGTGCACGTGTGTGTGTATGTGTGTGCATGTTTGTGTGCTTTCACTCATGCACTTGTGCCTTCACTTGCTCGTGGTCTTCATATCGGTCCTCACGTCTCCGCGGATTGACAAGTAAAGGAGGTGATGCTTACGCTTGAGCTACAACAGACTATGTAAATAAATAAATGCTTCGGCTACACTAACCCTTGTTCTCTTTCACGAATAAAAATGAAAAGATATGTGGTAAGAGATCTTACTTACTAAAGTAAGGGGAAACAGAGCGATGCAATGAATGACATGTCACAAGAAGCACATCACTAACAGCATGCCTTGTATAAAAAGTTGATGTTCTCCTTATTACAAGTGCAGATGGCTTCTGAAGACTCTGAAGCAACCATTCAAGATGAGGTGCTGGAATTCCCTCTACAAAGCGTGACTAAGGCAAAGGCTCACTAGTCTAGAGAAGATCAACCTGCCGGGGACTACTTGTTCTTGGTAAATTAAAATTATGGACATGGACGATCAGTTCCCAGTAGTGTCCCAAGACTTCAAAGTAGTGCATGAACTTCCATCGACGGTGGACATTATGAAAAAAGCTGGCATCCAAAAGTACTTTGAACTCCCGATCTACAAACTGGATTTCCAAAGTTGCACACAAGTCATGAACACCTTACAGCCGGCGTTGCATGATCCATTGGTACCTGAAGCTACAGCCCTAGATGCAGCAGGCGAGTGGGTCATCATACAATTCACTCACGACCTAATTAAAGAAGCCTTCGGATTGGAAAAAGACGGGAATACAATTTTGAAAGAGGAAAGCTGGGGAGCGAAGACCAGAACATTCGCAGATATCAATCACATTGACATAGAAGAGGAAGTAAGACTTATTCATCAGCATTTTTGCTTTCCCAACATGCACAGATATACTGTTGCACAGAAGATTATAGTGCAAATGCTTTCCCATGCCATCAAACAAATAGGGAATCAAGTTAACATGACTCTGTATATCCAAGAACGGCTCTTCGAGGCAAAAAAACAGTGGAATCATAAGAATTTCTTGAACGGAAGTATTGCCTTGACAATCTTGATCTATCATGCTTTAGGCATTCAGGAGCATTTGAAAGAGATGTCGTCATCTAAAGCTATGGCTAAATAGCTTCAGATGAAGCTATGGCTAAGTAGCTTTAGGCATTCTGAAGCATTTGAAAGAGATGCCGTCATCTAAAGCTATGCCGTCATCTGAAGCTATGCAAAGATTGCCATGGTTCTGAGGAAGAAGAAAGGAGTCAAGATCGTAGAGGAAGCTGAAACGAGCTCCAAGCCAAGAATGAGAGGTACCAAGAGATCACGGGAAATGATGTTGATAGAAGCCAAAGCTCCAGCTACAAAGAAAGCACATGTACTTCCTAGGACCATGCTTGAAGAAAATCCACCCATTACGAAGGAAGAATTAACGAAAGCAATGGAAGCTACTCACCAGTATATGGAAGGACATGTAAACCTATCGATGCAAGGGCATCAGTACCAACAAGCCCATCAAGACTCTGAACAAAGAAAAAGGTTGACCAAGGTTCATAGGTATAGAGAATTGGGATTAATGAATTCTAGTTCATCATCGGACACACTAGAAGAATAGGACACCTCTATGCTGAATGTGGATATTAGAAGTGATTCAAAGGATGATGGTCAATGGGAAGAATTAAATCAAGTGAATGATGACTTTGGCATGGAAGGCACAAAGATCGATCAGGTGCCTGATAACACAAGAAAGAGCACAACAAGGCAGGAGGCATCTCATGAAGGAGTTCATATAATCAAATTGAATGAAGCATCTAACATCCAAATAAAAGAGACTCTAGTGGGAGAAGGTCGAATAAAGAATCCAAAGGAAGAAAAGGTAGAAGACACAGGGAAAGAGTCTGAACCCTTCACACCAATAAGGGTAGTAGCAGAGCCCTCTCCGATGGATGTCACATTTTAAGGGAGTGCTACCAAATCAACCAATAATGCAGAGGAAAAAAGAGACCAAGAAGTATAGCTCCAAATAAGACAACCACACAACAAGACAATACATGTAGAGCAAGGAAAAGAAGTACGAATCGGAGAAGCACCAAACATTCCCAAACCTTGGTTGAACATGGATGTCGCTCAGCTCAAGCCTATAGTACAACACATGATACAAATTGCTATGGAGACTCAATAGCTAATGCTTGAAGCTAATGTGGACTACGACAAGGCAATGAGGCAGAAGAATCAATTCAAGAAATAGGTGAGAATTTATCTGCCAAATTAATTGAAGCACAAAAGATAATATTAGAGAAAGACTCAGGCCAAGAATAAATGCAACACACTAGAAATGGAAAACAAGAAGCTGCAAGAACAACTAAAAGAACTACAAAGCAAATATGAGGCTAGCGAAGCAAAAAAGAGTGAATGAATACTAGAGGTAAGATCCTTGAATCTCAAATCAAGGTGTACATGGATGAAGCCGACAACCTACGGAACAGGAACAAGGAGCTGATGACAGCCCTTTTATGCAACCAACCGATAGAAACTCCTGAAATGATAGAAAACAACACAAAAGCACTAGAAGAGCAGATATCAAAGTATGAATATCAGTTGAAGAAAGAGCAAGCCAGCATAGCAGATTGGGAAACAAGATACATGAATGACACAGCTGAGCTTAGAAAGAAATGGAAGATGGTAGAAAATTAGTACTTGGTACAATGTAATGAAGATCATAATCAACTCGCAGCGATAGGAGAGGAGCTGCTCAAGAATAAGGATACGATTATACGGGCCACCGAAGAAATTAAAGAAAAGGATGAATTGATAAATCAATTGAAAGCTCAATTAGCACAGAAGGTCAATATGGGGACACCAGTAGTTCCACCCTCCACAACGGCTACTAAGGAGACTGAGGTACATCCTCTTTCTCCCCACCTACATCATTCACCGATAAGGGAGGAAACAGGGACCAAGACTGAAAGACATACTCAGGCTATTGAAGAACTAAGCCGACATGAGTGGGCACTACTGGTGTCTAGCTTATTGAAGATTTTGAAGCACAAGTAATCCAAGTAATGAAAGAAGCAAAGATTGAAAGCAGAAATCTAGAACAGGTAATGAAACCTTTCAACGTACATTATGGATTACGCAAAGAATAAACACGACAATACATAAAGACAACAACCAATAAAGAACTAGATAGCAACCTACAGTTCAACATGCAGACATTCACCTATACTCAAGAGGAATTTGATAAAGCAGATCCTATCTGGAGACGAAAGTTTTTGGAAAAAAAATCCTACCTTACGGGTACACTTGGAATCGGCACCATATACACTTCAAGTCAATCCATCTTTTTGCCCAGTATCAAGAAGACGCTCCTGGATGCAATTTTGGGAAGGACAGCGCTAGGGAAGCATAAATAATCAATGGCTCAACTATCCATTACTACCAAGTCCACCTCGTAATTACTTACCAACCGAAGAGTACATGATAAAAACCATCGAATTTTGGATTTTAAGATATGCCACCGTACCAAATTTAACCGTTAAAATGACTAACAAAATTTTGAGTATGTTACTTATTTTAATAAAGGTGTTTCAGCACGCTCAGTATACATTTTTGAACTTCAACGGCATTAACCAGGGATCAGATACCCTCGTTTTTTATTTATCAACTATACCTAGTCGATTAACACTCATGGCTATCTACTCAAGACATGTTTTTGCCAAGTACTTATATGCAGACATTTGAAGAGGCATTCTTTACAGGAGTTTTTGAGATGGATTTAGAGATTTTTGCCAAAATGTCTTCTAATCTAAATGCAAGACTGGTAGCCTACGAATTAAGTTTTTTTGTTGATCATAGACAGCCACCAGATGACGGGGTGAGGTAAACTCAATGGAAGGAATTCATGTTATGTCAAGCCAATTTGCTTAACTAGTGGGAGCAGAAAGTCATGCAAACATACTCACGTCACCACAAAAAGCCTGTCGGGGATGACAGAGTTTAGGAGGAGGGACGTGTAGAAGGGGAATCAAGCAAAAAGAGAAGAAGAAGAAGATCAAAGAATAAAACAGCTCAGTGAAGAACAAAAGCTCAATTAAAGAAAAGAACAACCCTCTGCCCAAAGCCCCACAGGGGCACGCATTAGGCAACAACACCAAAGAACCAGGTCCTAAAGATTGGAAATAAAGAAAGATAACAATCAGGACATTTCATGGGAGGTTGCACATAGCTTCCTCATCCACTAGGTGCATGCGGTGAAAGCAACGAACAAGGAACAAAGACAGTACACAAAGGATCATTCGTCGAATAAGATAACCAATTGTCTGGAGGTCTTAATTGTCTCCTCGTCCACTGTATGCATGCAATGGAAAGAAAGGAATCAAGTCCGAGAGGATGATAAAGAAGATTTAAGAACAAGGCCTTTGAAACGTAATGCTAACATAGAAAAGAGCAAAGGTCAGCAAAGTAAGGTGTGCAATAGGAAAAGAAGTAAACAGGCTCCAGAAAATACAACAGGGTCAGATGTGTGAAGACAAAGACATATTAGAAGGCCAAAAGTTAGAGAGGGGTAGAGGCTGAGAAGTTGAAGAGAGTGACTAAGAATATCACATTCTTAGCCACTGATGGCATGTGTGGCAGCCCGACTTAATACAGCAACCCAATTCGGATAAAGTAACAAATTCTTTGACAGTCCTTATTGTTTCTTTGACCACTGGGTACGTGTATTCACGAGCCATCGACAAGCTGTAGATGAAAGCAAAGTCTGTTAAGGGACGACAGAGACAAAGAGGGGGAGAGTGTTGCAAAGAAAAGAGGCACAAAAGAGGAGCCCCAAAATTTTCAATTTGGGCATAAAAATTCTTGTTCAAAATCTTAGAAAATTCCCTCGAAGCTATGTAAATGCACTAGAGGAGTCCTCTAGATGCATAAGCCCCAAATCATTGTAATATACTTCTTGTAAAATAGTAGAAAATTATAGATTAGTCAATAAATTGTCGATCACTTGTTTGAAAGGACCACTTTTAGGGCACATGTATATAAGTCACTTTGTGACTCTTTGTAAAGACTTTTTGCCATTGTGAAGAAGGAGAACTGAAATTTCAAATTTGCTTCTTCCCTGCTGATTTTCATCTTCTCTATGATCTTGTGTGTGTGTGTGAAGTTTGCAATGTGTGTGTAGGACTGTTGCCTATCCCTCCCCATCACTTTTGAGCAACTGTAGTGTGTGTATGAACCAATAAGAGTTGTGGAGTGATTGTAAGTGTTTTTTGCAATTCACTGTTTTGGCCATAACTTGAAGAATGTTTGTCAGATTTGAGTGAAAATAGCATTAGTATGCATCTCATCGAGAGCTTCGAAAGGAACCCACTATTGGCCATATTCGGAGTTCGGAGCTGGGAGAAACATTCGAACTTGTGCTTATTGCTATAAGTGGTATCGCGGAAAAAATTTCTAGAGAGTTGGTGAATTGGAGAGATAGTTGAGCCCTTTCTCATGCACTATAGCTGAACCACTTCACTTTCCATCACGTGTGCACACGACCTCATACACTTGGTTCATGTGGTTCTTCGGATTGATAATTAAGCGTGTGTCAATCCACCACTATACGCACTTGTGGGGCAAACGAGATTTAGCCTCTTTGACATAAGTCCCTAAGACCTCATGACTTAGGTACACACATTTTTTGGTGCCGTTGTCAGGAAGCAAACTCAACCAAGGTGCCTTCGTGATGGTTATAAGCTCTAAAGTGAAGGAGTCGTACTTGTAGAGGTGAATTCATTCAATGGCAAGTAGTCATACACTTCAGCACTTGTTACCTCTCATCCATGAGGTGTATATAATGAGTTTTTAGGTTTAGGATTAGGAGTGAGGTTGCGAGAGAAGAGTTAGAGTTAGGTTAGAGAGAGAAGTGGAGTAGGAAGAAGTCGGAATCACCAAGAAAAAAATCTCAAAAAATTGCTTAAGCTAGGGTAGAGTAGGCCTCAGGCATCACAACTACAAAAACCAAAAAAAAATAGTTCATTTGATACAATTGCAAGAGTGGGTGTTGTGTGCAGACAGCGATCAATATCGTCTGTGTGGTATCGCACTAGGTGAGCTTAAGAGAGGAGTTAGCAGCACACATTTGGATTGAGACACACTAGAAGGTAAGCCACATATGTTTTTGATAACAAAAATCAATTCATAACCACCACCACACATGATTAAACTCATTTTTGGTATCGGGGGCTGGGACAAAGAGTTTTGAGAGATTCTTTAAGTAGAGGGTCAAGAATAAGGAGAGGATAGATCTAAACCTTTTTGTGCAAAAAATTTTAAGTTTTGAGTGATTTTGGTTGTAGTATCATGATCGAGTGAGTTTTGGTATCGTGATACCAAAATTCTCTAGTATTGCGATAATGCCCTAGTATCGTATCGTCGCATACCATTTGAGGTATCACGATACCATTTTTGGTATCATATCATCAATTTGGTATCGTGATCCTGATCTGCCAGTGGTATCATATCGCGATCCACTTGGTATCATATCGCCGATCATGATATCGTATCATCGCATACCATTTGAGGTATCACGATACCATTTTTGGTATCGTATCATCGCATACCATTTGAGGTATCCACCTAGTATTGTATCATCGCATACCATTTGAGGTATCACAATACCATTTTTGGTATCATATCGTCAAGTTGGTATCATGATTGCGATCTGCCAGTGGTATCGTATCGCGATCCACTTAGTATCGTATCATCCCGATCACGATATCGTATCGTCGACGGAGCGATATCATATCGCTCTCATTCTTGGTATCGTATCGTTTGCCATACCGATATCGTATCGTGCAATGTATAAGTATCGTATCGGGCACATTATTGGTATCGTATCGTTTGAGCTCCTTAGTATCGTATCTTGAGAAATTCTCGTATCGTATCGTCCGAAATTCCAGTATCGTATCGTGCACAGTCCGGTATCGTATCGTCACATGCACTAGTATCATATCATGAAGAACTTCAGTATCGTATCGTGTAACGCACAGGTATCGTATCGTCAGAGACTTTGCTATCGTATCGTATAGTGCACTGGTAGCGTATCATGCAGAGTGGGGTATCGTATCGCGAGGAGTCTGGTATTGTATCACCGACTGCTCTAGTATCGTATCCTCACTAGAAGAGGTATCATATCATCTCAAGATTTGGTATCATATCGTGCAGCATATGGTATCGTATCGGGTACGCAAGTGGTATCATATCGTCTGCTGTTCAAGTATCGTATCGCATAAAATTGTGGTATCGCCATAGTGGTATCAGCCAGAACATTTTAAGCCTTTTGAGGATAGAAATTAGAGGCAATTGAGGAGCAATTGTGGGATAGTGAGAAACCAAAATAGCCTAGGAGGGTGAATGAACTTGAGATCAGGACGTGTGCTAAGTAGCCGGAGGAGTGTTATTTCATCGGTAGGAAGTGTAACTCAGGCAAGCCATCACTCTATCTATACCAACACCTCTAGTGACTCAGAGGAAGAAATACCAATGGCTTCAGAGGACATGCAAGGATCTGGACCTAGAGGAAGCTTCATGTCCACTATAGAGGGGGAATACTGTACCTCTTTGCAATATGTGTCCACTAATGCCCAAGAGATCCACATTTACCTGGATGGTTTAAACAGATCAGTAGCCAGGATGGTGAATTACACTGATTCAGCCATAGTGCCCAGACCTGCAGTCAAGTATGAAGGAGGAGTGTACCTGGACAAGTTAGGTCACATCTACGTGGTAGCAGAACACCCAGATCGCATCAACGAGAGAGGAGGACTAGAAGGACAAGGAAACTCAGGAAGACCGGACCCTGAAGAGTTAGTAACCACACCTAGAGGCAAATCAGTAGTGACTCGAGTCTTGAGAGGAGATTCGATACCTCAAGACGATTACCTACTAGAGGTCTACTTGATCCATGGAACAAATTTAAAACCCATGTGCAATTTCACAACACCAGGGTTGCAAGCACACAATCAAACTCACTCGAGACTAGGCAACCAACATCGCCCACCAGTGAGGCCAAGACCACCTCTAGGAGGGCAGCCTAGAATGCCTCCAATTAGACCAGTAGTTAATTCTTGTAATACATAGACCACGAGAACCTATAAGAAGATTAAGACCGATTCAAGTGGCTAAGTGTATGAGAAGTCATTATGACGGAGTGGGAGAACCTTACGATCACATAGCAGAATTCAAACAAGTTCTATGGGCTTGAACAAGTGGATGATTTCTTTGTGCAATATGAGTCCTTTGGACTCACTCTCACAGGGACAACTCTGACTTGGTTCCATCCATTAGATCCCAATCAATTTGGAGATATTGAGCAATTCTTTTAGGAATTCATCGGGGAATTTACCAAGAGAGGAATTAAGCACAACTCTTCATCTTTGATCCATAGCTTCAAATAGAACTCGAATGAAATGGTGAAAACAGCTGCCCGAAGGTTCAATCAATATGTCGATAGAATCCCAGTAACAAAAAGACCCACGCAGCAAAAAATGATATCATTATTCTTAGACGGGCTGGCGAACGGGACTCTAAGAACTTTAGTCTATGTGAAGAGGCTGCAGACATTGAGTGAGTGTCTTCAAGAGTGCATTGACCTAGAGGAAAACCTAGCTGATGATCTCAAAAGCACACCAAGCCCTATGAAATCAGAAGACACTAGAAGTACAATGATATCCAACTCTAGTCACGTGGAGGAGCTAGTGGAGCTAGTGGAGCTAGTAGCCAAGAAGTTAGGAGTTCATGGACCGCGGAACTACCAGCATCCATCACTGAGAATACCCATGTTGGGAAGATGCAGCTTTTATGGAGGAAACCACCCAACTCACATGTGTGTAGGAGGAGGAATAGGTTTGCCTCAAACTTACCCTGACAATAGGCAGCCACATCAAGGAACCGCTCTGTATTGCCACATAGAACAAAAGTACACTAATCATACCACTAAGAATTGCCCATTCAATAGACAAACACGACCCTCAAATCAACCTCAGTATAGACCGTATGGATACCCACCTAGAGAGCCAAGAAGGGAGATCCCAAGATACAAGCCCTATACAGGACCGCAAGGAGCACCTAGGCCATATGAGCAATGGCAATATGCACAACCTCAGCTAGCGTTAGGTCAGCAACCGTCATTTCCTCAAAACGTAGTACTAGTCAAATATGCTCAACTAGAGGAAAACTTGGAAAGAGCCATAGTGCCAACATCACCATTAACTAGCACAGAATCAACGAGCCCAGAATATGAGCAAACCCAAGGAGATTACTATCCCTACGACTCCAGTATGATGGAGTACGAGCAAGCCTATGACCCGCAATACTATGTGTATGGGGGATATGACAATGTCTATGGACTAGAGCTGGCAACACTAATGTACACAGCACCCAAGGCACCAGCACCCGTGAAACCACCCATCAGACTACCTACGCCAAAAGGATTGTGCTATCGATGTGGAGGAGATCACTTCATAAGAGAATGCACTTGGCCATACAACCCACCACCTCCTAAGACGTGGGAAGCGTATTGCAACGATTGTGGGAAGGAACATCTCTTTTGAGATTGCCCAAAGAATCCCAATAAGACTCATGACACTGCACCGATTAATGTGATAGAAGTAATTGAAACATCAGGAAGCGACAAGGAATACACAGTACCATTGAAAGCCATCACACGAGTACAAGCAAGAGGACAGGAAAAGAAACCAGTAGACTTGGAACAAAAAAAGAGTAAAACCCTGGAACCGAGAGTACAAGTAGTGGAAGACTCGGAAGATCCACGTGAGAATATCCAAACAACGAAAAGCCAAAAGTGGAAGGATGGAAGGGAAAAACTCAAGGAAAAATGGATGAAAAATAAAAATAGGGAAGACAAGAAGGACACAAGAGGCAATAAGAAACTTAAAGAACTTGAAATTGAGGAGGAAATTCCTATTACACTACAGACACTAGAGCCAGACAAGCAAGGATCAATTCTAGCAGATCCAAGACCCAACAATTTAGACATGTGGTTGAAAGCTTACCAAGCTAGAATCATGAGAGAAATATTACCCACAAGGGGATCTAGAAAAGGAGAGACTTGCAATATGTAGAAAACTCATAGAGGTAGTTCAGGCCACACTAGAGAAGACTATCCCAGTCCTCTCGGAGACGAGAATATATGAGCATCTATATAATGATTGTCTCAAGACCAAGGACCAGAAACCAAAAGAGAAGGATAATAAGCAAGAATTACTAAATACCGAGGACAAATCCATGTCCATAGTCCCTGATTTAGAGGCTGATTAGCCAAAAGAGTTATGGACTAGAATTCAAGAAGATCTATGGAAAAAGAATGGAGTTGCAAAACCACCTTTTGAGGAGTTAGATGTGGAAGACTATCAACCAATGCCAAACATGCAGGAAATATATGAAGAAGTCTCTAGGCTAGACCAAAATAGGGAGGAGGCACACAACATTTCTACCCTACCAAACTACATGGGAGAATATGAGAAGGAATCCATAATCCTCCGTGCTCCCACAATACTAGGAAAAGAAAAGGAGCCTTCAGACAAGACCTCACACAATCTAGCAGAACTCAAAAAGACCAAAGTACAATGTCAATTGAGTGGAAGAATTACTTCGAGTCAAACCACAATTATGGAAACAATTAGTGAGCCAATTAAAATTAGAGCAGGAGAAGAACGAAAAGGAAAGCAAGGAAAATGAAAACCCTTCTACTGTACAAATCCCGATGGATAAGGTTGGAGAATTTAGCAAAGGATATGAGGGCAACACATGTTTACCCATCATGTACAATGGATACATGACCAGGGACATACTAGACACAGGAGCAGGAGTAGGTATCACCACCAAAGAGCTTTGAGAGAAATGGGGAAAGCCAGCCCTACGACCAACGCGCATGAAGCTTCAATTAGCAGATGGTCATGTTGAGAAAACCCTGGGAATATTGGAAAAAATTAGATTGACCACCTGTGGAATCGAGTTTGAGCATACATTAGCAATATGTCAGTTTGGAAAGGCAAATAATTATGAAATGATATTAGGACGACCTTTCATGAGACAACTTAGGGTAGTGCAAGACTGGGGACGAGACTCAAACCTTCAACATCAAGGAAACACTACCAAAATAAATTTGCATACCTTTGTGTACAGGGAATGTAGCTCCAGCATAAGCACCACCTCATTTACTTGTCAATCCGCGGAGACGTGAGGACCGGTATGAAGACCACGAGCAAGTGAAGGCACAAGTGCGTGAGTGAAAGCACACAAGCATGCACACACATACACACACACGCACAAGGCAAGATCAAAGAGAGGAACAATGGAAAGCTTTCTATTGCAAAGGAAATCTCTTACAAAATCTCTATTCTCTAACAAGCTAACCCCAAAAATGAGGTCTCTAGCTCTTTTTATAGTTTTTGGACTAGTTTTGGCCCTGTCCAAACCTAGTGTCCGGCCTAGTTAAAAATTAGGTTCCAGGGCTTATTTGAGGGCTCAAACGAAGTCTAAAAATTATGAAAATTGGTAGGATGGTACTTCTAATACTCCTCAAGCTCGAGGACTCCTCGGCTTGAACAAAATGGAGTTACAAAAATATGAAATGGTATTTACAATGGCTTTTAGTGATGAAAATCACTATTTTTATAGGGATTCCTTCTGAAAATTTGACATACACTTCTTGGAGCTCCCTAATTTCTCCTTCTTCTTCTGTGTCCACCTCTTTGATGTGCTCCTATGCTTTGTCCTTGACCTTCAGCTTCAACACTCCCCCCCCTCTCGAGTCTGTCGTCCCTGACAGACCCTTGTTGTAATGGTTGTTCCCTGTAGTGCTTTGAGATGTAGTGTCCATCCTAAGAGCCATCTATCTTCCAATTGTAGTAGGTTCAGTTGTCTGGTTCCTCATTTGTCATTGTGAGCTTGTGCACGTTGTAGCCCCTTGGTATGTGCTTTTTCCTTGGATTCCAGCATGAATGTGTCACTGTGGGTTTCCATTGATGTCCTCCAGATCTTCCAAAGATGATGTTCATATGTAGCTCATGCCAAGTACTCGTAACCCATAATGAGTGATGGGTAAGTGTGTTAGTGCATGGGTTGAAGGAAGTATGTGCCTTGTGCATGGCCTTGTAAGGTGGCCTTATGCACGCATACTTGGAAAATGCATTGGAAGAAATATGGTTCAAGAATTGGAGGTCTTGAGCAAAGTGCTCAAGGGCATGCTGACGAAGAGGTTCCCTAATCTATCATGGTTATGGTGTTGCCAAAGTAAAGATACTTACCATGGTGAAGGTTCGATCGATGTTTTATCTCTTCGTGTTGTACACCCGGCCTTTGGGATAGAACATTGTTGATGAATGTCCGTGTTGATGGTCCACTGATGAGATTTTTTGAGTGGCTGGTCGTGTCTTCTCTTTTCAAAGCAACATTTGCCAAATACTGAGAATTGAATTTCTTTATATTCCTTGACAAACAACATTGGGTAACTACACCAAGATTAGTTTCACATATTTTCTTTAGCTCACCATAAGTAGGAGTCTTCTCACCCTGTCTACAAACAAGGATTTTCGAGGTACCAAACTAACCCTTGCAAATATCTCCTTGGATGCTCTTGTACATACAGTAGTTAAGCATCACCCAAGTTGTGGACCTTTAAGATCTTCCCTCCTACCATGGTAAGGGGAAACAATAGTTGTGGATGCCATGTTCATGTCAAGTGCTTGACATCTACCAGATAAGGCAGCAATAATATCATCTGCTAGCCGAGACACACTTCTATCAAAACTGATAAATGCCCAGTAATCAACGGTTCCACCTCCAACTAAGCATGACTCATTCATGTTACATGAGCCAAACCTGGGAACAAGTTCTTTCTCTCTCTTTTTTTTCTTCTTCTTCTTCTTCTTTTTTTTTTGGAGGAACAATGGCACAAAAAAAGAAGACAAAGGTTAGTATCAAAAAATAGTTTACATGTGTCAATGTGATCTTGTGCATGGGACTCTCAATTGTGTCTATGCACGACCATGTAATGTGGCCCTATATTAATGCATACTTTGGAAATGCATGACCAGAATGGTGTAGAAGACAGGGTTGTGCAAGGAGCACATGGTTGTCGCTCGTCGAGGCTTTCGATGTTACTTGCAGATGTTGATGCTGGCTTTGGTGGAGGTATCCATTGGATCTCAAAATGATGTAATCCTCCTTATTGGAATCCATTTTAGAACAACATTTGGCCCTGTAGAGATCAGCTTAGGCACCTTCATCTTTGGATGCTTTCTGAACTTTGGTATCCAGTGTGGTTGGCTCTTTGGTTCTATGGAGGCGATTGATACTTTGGGCTTCCAAACCCATACCCTTTTTGCACATCGTCCTACTATTGTTGAAGAGGTGATTTGATCTTTTTTCGGTCTCTATACACGGTTCTTACCCTTTTCTCTCCTTGGCTTCTTTGTTGAGACCTTTCGCATGTGGGAGAGCATAGGTTGTTGTGTATGTAAGAGCTTCTTAGGTACCCACATCTGTGTAACTGTCCTTGTTGAGCTGCAATAAATTTCTTAGGCACCCAAATTTGTCAGATACCTTGTGGTTGAGCTTGTCCTAGCTTCTTCCTTTGTCTCCTAGCCTCATTGTCTTGTCTGGATGGGATTTGTGGGGGC
The DNA here is from genome assembly GCA_020310875.1 of Ceratopteris richardii. NCBI lineage: Eukaryota > Viridiplantae > Streptophyta > Polypodiopsida > Polypodiales > Pteridaceae > Ceratopteris > Ceratopteris richardii. The sequence goes on along the minus strand of CM035409.1, from coordinate 205,607,874 downwards.
AAGGCTGGTAGTTGCAGTTTCTCTCCTTTGCGTACCCAGGTTTGCTTCCTGCCTAGAATGGCTTTCTCGTTGAATGGTGTCTTTCTGTTTGATATAGAAGTTGTCTTGAATTGTTGCCCTTGCTTCTGAGGTTGAATTATTGTGGATGTTTTTCCCTTCGAAAAGGAAGGAGGGTCTGCTTGCCTTTGCGACTGTCCTTCCATGATTGAGTCCTTCTGGATCATAGAGCTTTTGACACATACAACATCTTGCTCGTGAAGATTAGTCTTAGAGGAACTAAGAGAGTGTGTGGTGCCATGATCTGTGAGCATGAAGTTCTCTAATTCTAATGTAATGCATTGTTCCTGTACCCAAACTTGAAGAAGTTGAGTTTTGAGGTTGAGGTTGACTCCATGGTCATAAATCCAATCTTGACCCAAGACAAGTGGTTATGAAGGTCCTCATCGTTACAAAATAGCATTTTGACTTTCATTGGGACATCTTGAAGGTAGATGGGAAGTTCCATCTTGCCCAAACAGGGGGTTTCCACACCTCCCAATCCTATGAGATAGGCTTCTATGGGATTGATGTTCAACAGCAAATCTTGGCAGTAGGAAAGTCTAACTGCACTAGTTGTTGCACTTGAGTCAATCAATGCTTTCACAGTCCTCACACTCTTTCCGTGTCCTATCTTTATGGTCACAAAGGGGCGTCTGTCGACTTTTTGAGAAGTAGTTATGCCCAATTTTTGGCACATGTCCATGTGATATTTTGGGGCTTTTGGGTTGACATCTAGGCCTAGTCGCCTTAACTTGTTTCGTCTAATACGCTCTCTCGCCTTGGCTTGTGCTTCTTCTCTGACCCTCAACTCTTCTTCTTTTCAGCTTCTTAGCAGTGTTGAGTCTCGTTAGCATATCCTCGGTTCTTGATATAGCTTGACTCGACATCCACTAATATAGCTTGGCAAGATGTCACCCTCTAGAGTGGCCAATTGAACTGCACCACTAGTGGAAATTCTATTAATGATCATGGGTCCATATCCTCTTTTCTCCAATTTATGGGCATGTTGCTTGAGTGTGTAAACCAACACTAGGTCTCCCTCTTTCAATCCTTTATCCTTGATGTGTGCATCAAATAAGTCTTTTGTCTTTTCTTTGCAGCGTAGATGCCTGCTGTTGCTCATAGCCGTGTCTCACCTAAGCGTTCTAGATCAAAGATTCTTGAAGACAACTCATGTCCATTCCACTCGTGCTCTTGTGCTACGTTTAAAGCTGGGATTAGGAAATCTAATGGTGGCACAGCGTTCTGGCCAAAGACCATCTGAAATGGGGTGGCATTGAGTACCGTTTTGTAGGCAACTTGGTAGGCCCAAACAACATGATGAAGTTGTTTGTCCCAATCAGAGTGTTTATTATTCACGAGTTTTGTCAATACATTACATAGGATCTTATTCGTGCTCTCGGCTTGTCCGTTAGCTTGTGGAAGATAGGGGGCAGACTTCTTATGTATCACCAAGAATTCTTGGAGAAGATTTTCAATGACTTCATTTAAGAAGTGTGTGCCTCGATCACTCACTAACTCTATTGGTTCTCCATATCTAGTGAACACATTCTCAAATAACAACTTAGCCGTTGTCTGAGCATCATTCGTGGCTTTCACTTCTACCCACTTGGTAAGGTAATCCGTGGCTACAATAATGTACTCTGCATGGGAGTTTCTAGCTGGGGGGTTAATAGGACCTATAAAGTCTATACCCCATTTCGAGAATGCACATCCTCCCATCATTGGCCTCAAAGGCATCTCATCTTTTCTAATCGGATATTGTGTACGTTGGCATGTGTCACATTTCTTCACATAGGTGTGTGCATCCATATGAAGAGTGGGCCACCAAAGTCCTGACAATAGAATGGTCTTAATTACTCGGTCAGGACCAAAGTGTCCACCTGCAACACCACTGTGTGCAGTTTCTAAGACTTTCAAATAATATGATTCATGAATGCACAATCTTAGAAAACCATCTTTTCCTCTCCGGTATGGGTTGTCTCTAACTAAAGCATAGTCTTGAGCCTCTTGCTCCATGCTTCTTCTTCTACATAGACTAGCCTCTTTGGGTAATGTCCCCGATCTCATGAATTCTATCAATGGAGCACTCCAATCTGGAATTAACGATACATGATAAAGAGTAGCATGCTCCACTGGGGGTCTCGCTTTGCACCCTGGACAATTCTTAATCCACTCGTGTATGTCTTTGTCCATGCTAGGCCAATACACTCCTAAACGTTTTAGATTTTGCAATGTTCGTTGTTTAGAGTAGTGATTTCCTAGCAATCCTTCATGGGCTTGTTACAACCAACTATTATGTTCATCGTCCTCAACACAACAAGCTAATACACCCTCTATATCTTGTTTGTACATGTTGCCTACCAATATGTGATATTTTTGTGATTTTACAATTTCTTCTTGTGATGTTTTCACATTCTTATTTGCGGGTCCAAAGGTTAGGACTGGTACCAACTTATTTGCCCATTTAGGAACAACTTCTAAATTGAACAGATAAGCATCAGGTAGTTCATCAGACACTCCTTGCGGTGACTCTCCTGAAGTGATGTGAGAAAGGTGATCTGCCGGAGGTGGGTTCTACCTTTTCTAACAAAAACTTCAAAGTCATATTCCATTAGCAAGAGGAACCATCTTACTAGACATCCTGTATTGCAAGGTTTATTGACCACATATAACAAAGCTTGATGATCAGTGAAAAACTTGAACTTATTGGCCAATAGATAGTGCCTAAACTTCTTCACGGCATATACCATGCCTAAAACTTCTCTCTCTATTGTTGTATAATTTCGCTCCACTGCAGTGAGCTGTCTGCTAGCGTATGCTATAGGCAACTCTAGATTTCCTTCACGTGTGGGTTGTGCTAGCACACATCCTATGGCGTGATTGGATGCATCCACATGGACATTGAATGGCTTATTCCAATCAGGAGTGATTAGTATTGGCGCTGTGCACAAACATCTCTTCAGTTCATTGAAGGAATTCTCACATTCATTGGTCCACTCAAAATTTTTCAACAAATCATAAAGTGGTTTAGCTGTGATCGCATACATGTGGATAAACCTGTGGTAATATCCACAATGGCCCATAAAGGCTTGTACCTCTTTAACATTCCTTGGTCTGGGCAATTCTGCTATAGCTCTGACTTTGTCCTCATCTGTTGATATTCCGTTCTTAGAAACAATATGACCTAAGATTTTACCTTCTCGCACCATGAACACACACTTCACTGTGTTCAGACACACTCGATATTCTCTACATTTGTTGAAGATCTATCTGAGCTCAGGGATGTGGTATCTTCTTTCTTGGGAATGAGCACATAAATCATCCACATATACTTCTAAGCTCTTTCGCAAGAACTCTTTGAAGACATGACACATGAGCCTTTGGAATGTTGCAGGTGCATTGGTGAGCCCAAATGGCATCACACAAAATGCAAAGATTCCCACATTTGGTGGCAAAAGCCGTCTTGTGTTGATCTTCTGAGGCAATGGCTACTTGGTTGCAACCTGAAAATCCATCAAGAAAGCTATAAACTTTTTTGCATGCAACATGCTCCAATAAATGTTTGGTGATTGGAAGTGGATAGCTATCTCTGATTGTAGCGGCATTAACTTTTTTAAGGTTAGTACACACTCGCAACTTTCCATTCTTCTTGGGAACCACTACAATGGGGGACACCCATTCAGTATGCTCAATCTCATACATGAATCTAGCTTCAATCAACCTCTCAATTTCTTCTTTTATTTTAGCCGCATAAGTGTCATTATATGTGTAGGGCTTCTGTTTGGTGGGCTTGGCATCGACAGTCATGGGGATCGTATGAGAGCGTATTCTTGGATCTACCCCTTTCAAGTCTCTATAGTGCCATGCAAACACGTCCCTATATTCCCTTAATAGAGCTATGAGCTCCATTTCTTCTTTTGCACTTAAGTCATCTCCTATGTAGGTACATCTCTCTTTGTTCTCTTCAATGGTCACTACAATCTTCTTGGTCTTTTCTTTGTTATCGTATGCTTCTCTTATGATGGCCTCTCTCTTAGGCATTCGTACCAAAATTTTTCGGTCGTCAACTTCATATTTCTTGATATTTTCTGGTACCTCAAACAATGATTCCTCCTCTTCTTGTTTCGCTGCTTTTCTTTTCTTTTTCTTTTGACTACCCTCACTTCCTTCCTTGGAATTTACAGTTTTGATACTTGTGAGAGGTTCTTCTTCTTTTTGGGTAAATACCCCTATGTCTTCTAGATAGTGCTTCTCTGAGTTAAAGCAACTATCCATCACAATGGACTCTAGATCATCGTCATTCTCTTCTTCTTCTTCTATGACATCACCAGGGTCACATTCTTCAAGCAAGGGCTGACACATGAACACTGAAATATCATAACCCTCCTCATCACAGTGAGGTGTCTATTGTTCTTCATTGACTGCAATGTCCATGGTAGCTAAGATTTTTGCCCAACCGTGAGGCTCAAATTTCTCATCTGGAAAGATCTTTGGTGTATAAGCTGGGTCTTTAATTGGTCTGTCTTCTTGAGAAGTTCCTTCTTCTTGTGCTTTTAGGCATTTTTCTTCTTCCTCTGTGACCTTGCACATCCACAAGTGAGTATCTTCATGCAGCCATGATGGATCAGGTGAACTTTCAGAATGCACAGAGATAGAATCTTCTTTCGCTTTGTGGATAGGATTCCACTGTAGGGGTGGTACATCCCTGAAGGTGTAATCCTTCAAATTGACCTTGGTGGTGACCCCTAAGTGCTGTAAGTACAAGGAATTGGTTCCCCAATCCTATACTATTTGCAATTGTCGTAGGAAGGGTCTTCCTAGGATCATCTCATAGACATTATTTTTCTCAAAGTCACATATAGCAAATGTATGTTCAAACTCTACACCACAAGTGGTTAGATTTATCCCTTCTAGCAATCCTAGAGGTCTTTCAAAATGACCGTCTGCCATTTGAAGCTTCATTCTAGTTGGTTTTAATGTGGGATTTTGTGAAGAGATGGATAGGTATGTGCTTGAAGATGAAGAGGTGTTGCAAAATCCTTGATCTACACCATCCAAATGAACTCCAGGAGTATGTGGTGGGCCCTTTTAGCTTGCCAATGTATGTATTAGACACCCTATGTACCTTGGAAGATCACTCTCAAAAAGATAGATCAAAACAGATAAGTTGGAGTTAGCTCAGAGGTGAAGAACTTGTTATTTTGGTTCATACACCTGTCCAGTATTTTGCATAATTCTCTGAGCACAGCAGCAATTAGCTTAATTCCTTTTGGTTAACTCTATTTAACTTAAAGATCTAACTTTCAAGAGTAATCTCATCAAAAATAATGAACCACACACTGAAAATGATGTTTAACAACTGATGACATCATCCCGATTTTCATGGGCTGCTATAGTAATGAGACCAGTGAGCAGAAACATGAACATAACTCAAAATGTAAGAATCCAATGATTATGAAAATTTTTACGATTATAATAGACACTAAGCTGAATCCAAAAAGCTTTAAAGCATTGAATTTGAGTAAGAAGACACTGAGAAACAGCTCTGATAAGATGAGTAAAAAGGTCGGGTACCTGACAGAGAAGTGAAAATGAACAGATAGGGTTGACTTCAACTGAACATAACTGAAGATTGCAATACCCAAATGAAATAAAAATTGATGAGCATATAGTAGATGTATAGAGCTAACTTTACCAAGTTAAATCACTGAAAATGATGCACCAAGCTCAGAGAAACCATCTCTGCAATCTGACTAAGAAAACTGAGAGATATGGCAGTGAGTAGTACACTTCACAAGAACATGGAAATATGAACTCAAATGATCATGAAAATGAAATTATATTGATTGTACAATACAATGGACTTACTGATACATATGTGTGCCTTGTAATCACACCTTGATATGGCATAAAGCTCAGCTCTTGGAGGTCTTCACATAGGTCTCTCTAACCACGACTAAAACAACCATCTATTTATAGTTGAGTTTGGGAGGCTAACTTCCCTCAATCACTCTCCAATCAATTTGTGATTGATTTGATTCTCTATCTACCACAAATCACGAATTCATGGTTCCTCTTTCCCTTTTTGATCAAGTGGACTCAACCACTTAAGATTCTCTCACTTTTACATTAAGTAAAGTCTTCAAAAGTTACAAGAGGTAGTTCACAAGTGAACTTTACATAGTCTTCATTTTAAAGCTTCTTCTATGACTTTGTGGGACTCAAGCCAATACTTAGGCTTGTCATAGATTTGCTCCAACAGCTCCCCCTCAAGCCAAGTATGCTTGAGGTCTTCAATCTTCCAAGATTACCTACAAACCAATCATAGCCTTGAATTTGCAAAGCTTTGTACGATCCAATGCTTTAGCTAGAATATCTGGACATTGTTGATGAGTGGACACATCTGATATTTGAATCTCTTCGGTTAGAACCTTCTCTCGTACATAGTGATAATGAACTTCAATATGTTTAGTCCTTGCATGAAAAATGGGATTAGCAACCAAATGAATAGAACTCATATTGTCACCAAAAATAGTTGGAGTTCCAAACTCCAATCCAAGATCTTTGAATAATGTCTTCATCCACATAGCTTCTTGTGTAGCTATGGCAAGACCTCTATATTCAGCTTCAGTAGAAGAGAGAGCAATTGTGGGTTGCTTCTTGGATGACCATGAAATAAGCTTTGAACCTGCAAAGGTAAGATAACTTGAAGTGCTCCTTCTATCTTCCTTGGAACCAGCCCAATCTGCATCAGAAAATAGCTTCAAACCTAAGTCAGATACATAAGGATAATAAAGTCCTTCATTTATGGTTCCTTTGAGATACTTGAGAATCCTTTTGGCAACATCCATATGTGGTTTCCTTGGTGTGTGCATAAATTGACTTAGCACACTCACATTGTAACATATATCTACTCTTGTCAATGTGGCATAGTTGAGACTACCCACTAGACTTTGATATGATGTGATGTCCTCTATGATTTCACCTTCATGTGAGCTCAATTTGTGATTGACCTCCATTGGAGTACCTGCAATCTTACAATCTTGCATCTTGAATTTTGCCAACATGTCCTTAATGTACTTTCTTTGAGTGAGAAACAAACCATGATCTTTGTAGACAACTTCCAAACCTAGGAAGTAGGTAAGTGAACCCAAATCACTTATCTTGAACTCTTCTCTCATCTGATCTTTGATCTTCTTCATACCATCTGCATCATTTCCTATCAATATAATATCATCTACATATACACATAGGTAGATGATCTCAGAATTACTCTTTTTAATAAAGAGTGAAGGATCTGCCTTGCTTGGTTGAAAGCCTTTTTCCTACAAGAATGAAACAAGCCTGAAATTCCAAGCTCTTGGAGCTTGCTTGAGACCATACAATGCTTTGTTAAGTTTACACACATAATCAGGATAAACTTGATTCTCAAAACCAGGTGGTTGTGCCATACATACCTCTTCTGTTATCCAACCATTCAAGAATGCATTCTCTACATCTAGTTGAAGTATCTTCCAATTCTTGGAAGAGGTAATACTAAGCAAAACCCTAATAGTAGGCATCTTTGCCACAGGAGAGAAGGTCTCCTCATAATCAATTCCCTGAGTTTGTGCAAAGCCTTTTGCTACAAGCCTTGCCTTATACCTGTTAATGGAACCATCAGAATTCTTCTTGAATTTATAGACCCATCTTGAGCCTATTACCTTCATGGATGAAGTCTTGGACACCAAATCCCAAGTGTTGTTTTCCTCAAGTGCTTCAATCTCTTCCTTCATTGCATGATTCCATTTGTTTTTGCTTTGGCCTCTTCAAATGATGATGGCTCCTCTTGGTTTATGTCTTGTGCTATGTAGATACAATGTTTAGTTACTAATGAGGTGTCAAACCCATACCTTTCTAGTTTTTTCTTTTCCCTCATAGATCTTCTTAGGCCATGATGTGATGATTCTGCCTCATGTCCAAGTTCTTGCAATTTTGCTTTACCTTTAGACTTCCATGCTTTGATCTTTTCCATCTGAGATTCTTCATCATCCTCCGAGGTGTCTTGTTCTTCAATCTTTGGTTGTTCTCTACCAAGCTTTGGAAAATCTTCTTCAAGATCATAGGGTAAATTGACCTTCCTGCATGAATCTTCATACCATGAATTGTTTTCATCAAAAACTACATCTCTGCTTACCAAGAATCCTTTGTTGGTAGGGTTGTATAACCTGTAGCCCTTTTGATTGTTGTCATATCCAATAAATAAACACCTTTCTGCCTTTGGATCCATCTTGCCTCTAACCTGTGAAGGAACATGAGCAAAAGCAATACATCCAAAAATTTTACAATGATCTAAGCTTGGTCTTCTTCCATTCCAAGCCTCATATGGAGTCATCCCATCAAGGGATTTTGAAGGCAACCTGTTAATCAAGTAAGTGGCTATAGATACAGCCTCAGCCCATGGATAATTAGGTAAATGCTTTTCATTTAACATGGACCTTGCAACTTCAACAATTGTCCTATTCCTCCTTTTTGCCACTCCATTTTGCTCAGGAGTGTACCTTGTAGATACCTCTCTTTTGATTCCTCTTTCTTGAAGAAAAGAATCAAACTCATGGGAGAAGTATTCTCCCCCTCCATCTGACCTTAGCCTTTTTAGTGATTTACCTGTTTGATTCTCCACAAGAGCCAAATATCTTTTGAAACATGAAAAAACTTCATCTTTGTGTTTCATAAAGAATAGGATAGTCCATCTGCTGCAATCAGCAATAAAGGAGACATAATACCTTGATCCAGATATTGAAGCTTCCTTGCTAGGTCCCCATACATCTGTATGAACCAACTCCAAGAGATCTCCATGCATATAACCTTTCTTCATGAATGGTAACATGTGAGACTTTCCAAATTGACATGCACTACACTTATAAATCATATGTTGTTTTACCAAATTAGGGAGTCCAAGTACACTTTGGTCCCTGCAAATTTGCTTTAATGAACTTTCACCAATATGTGCTAACCTTTTGTGCCATACTTCCAATTCTGTGAGTGTCTGACTACCATAATTAAAGAGAGCAATGTTTCTAGTGTCTTGTAATTCAAATGTGAACAATCTACTTGTCTTTTCACCTTTTGCAATTCTTCTGAATCCTTGACTTGGATCTTCAACAAATGCTCCTGCTTTTGTGAACCTGACTTGCAACCCTTTCTCTACTATCTGCCCAACACTTATCAAATTCTTTGTAATGGTAGGGACATAGAGTACCTTACTGAGTACGTTGATGTTTCCATCAGGTGTTTTGACATTGCCTATTTTCTCCACAAGATGTCTTGTATTATCTCCTGTTTGTACCTCATGCTTATTCCTTGGATCTTCTAAATCTGATAGGAGTGCCACATTTCCTGCCACATGATTTGAACAACCTGAATCTATGTAGAAAGCATGCTCATCAGATTTACCTTGTGGCATAGCCATGTTCATGTTCAATAATGAATCCTCTTTGTTTGAGTCTTCTGTGTAGTTATTGAAGTCTCTCCTTCCTTTGTAGCCTCCTTGATAGTTTGAATGATTGTAGTTGTTGTAGCTGCCATGATAATTGTTGAACCTTCCTCTTGAGTAGCCATAACTTCCTCTATTGTATCCTCTGCCTCTTTGATTCCTGGAATTCCTAAAGCAATTTTCAGTTGTATGATTAGTTAATCCACAAATAGAACATGAGTTGGAGTCTTGGGATCTCATCTGCTATGTCCTTGAGCTTTGTGACAAAATCAATCACATTTTGTTTGGGAGCCTTCTTGAGAGTTGTGAAATCCAGCCATAGTTGATGCTTCCTAGCTTTGGTACTTGAAGAGAAGAAGGCTTCAAGTGCATCCCACACTTCCTGAGATGTCTTACAACTTCTAATGTGAGGCAACAAAAAATCTAAGATAGAGTTGAGGAGATAAGACCTTGCAAGTGCATCCTTGGAGCACCATGTGCTCAATCTTTCTTGCTCTTCTTGTGTTAGTTGACTTTTGTTCCTGAAACTTGGCATAACTTCATCTCCAGCCACATAAACATATAAACTTCTACCTTGGAGATAAGTTTCCATCCTTAATGACCAAGTTGAGTAGTTACCTCTGTCCAATTTGTCAATTGATGAAGGAAATCCATCTGCCATGTTGTCCAACCTTGCTCTGATACCACTGTGAAGAGATGGATAGGTACGTGCTTGAAGATGAAGAGGTGTTGCAAAATCCTTGATCTATACCATCCAAATGAACTCCAGGAGTATGTGGTGGGCCTTTTTAGCTTGCCAATGTATGTATTAGACACCCTATGTACCTTGGAAGATCACTCTCCAAAAGATAGATCAAAACAGATAAGTTGGAGTTAGCTCAAAGGTGAAGAACTTGCTATTTTGGTTCATACACATGTCCAGTGTTTTGCATAATTCTCTGAGCACAGCAGCAATTAGCTTAATTCCTTTTGGGTAAGTCTATTTAACTTAAAGAGCTAACTTTCAAGAGTAATCTCATAAAAAATAATGAACCACGCACTGAGAATGATGTTTAACAATTGATGACATCATCCCGATTTTCACGGGCTGCTATAGTAATGAGACCAGTGAGCAGAAAAATGAACATAACTCAAAATATAAGAATCCACTGATTATGAAAATTTGTATGATTATACTAGACAGTAAGATGAATCCAGCAAGCTTTAAATCATTGAATTTGAATAAGAACACGCTGAGAAACAGCTCTGACAAGATGAGTAAAAAGGTCGGGTACCTGACAGAGAAGTGAAAATGAACAGATAGGGTTGACTTCAACTGAACATAACTGAAGATTGCAATATCCAAATGAAATGAAAATTGATGAGCATATAGTAGACTTAGAGAGCTAACTTTACCAAGTTAAATCACTAAAAGTGATGCACCAAGCTCAGAGAAACCATCTCTGCAATCTGACTGAGAAAACTGAGAGATATGGTAGTGAGTAGTACACTTCACAAGAACATGGAAATATGAACTCAAATGATTATGAAAATGAAAGTATATTGATTGTACAATACAGTGGACTTACTGATACATATGTGTGCCTTGTAATCACACCTTGATATGGCATAAATCTCAGCTCTTGGAGGTCTTCACATAGGTCTCTCTAACCATGACTAAAACAACCATCTATTTATAGTTGAGTTTGGGAGGCTAACTTCCCTCAATCACTCTCCAATCAATTTGTGATTGATTTGATTCTCTATCTACCACAAATCACGAATTTGTGGTTCCTCTTTCCCTTTTTGATCAAGTGGACTCAACCACTTAAGATTCTCTCACTTTTACATTAAGTAAAGTCTTCAAAAGTTACAAGAGGTAGTTCACAAGTGAACTTTACATAGTCTTCATTTTAAAGCTTCTTCTATGACTTTGTGGGACTCAAGCCAATACTTAGGCTTGTCATAGATTTGCTCCAATAGGTTTGCCCCATTGCTTCCATAAGGAGGTGGTCGCAATAGCAACACTAGCACTTGAATCTACGATCGCCTTGATTGTGTAACCTTGGTAGGTAATTGGAAGATAAGTGTTACCTTCTTCACCTTCACTCATGTCCCCTATTTTGTCTAGAGGTATCTCTGGTACTTTCTGCTTAGATCCTCCTTTTGGCATATTGGAATCAAGTTCTGGGACCTGATCCTTCACATGATTCCATAGCTCAGGTTTTGCTTTGAGTAGCTCTTCTACGGTGAGATGACACTGAACCGTAGTGTTCTTCACGACATCAGTGTTCCTTGGAACCACTGAGTCTTCATGTCTTACCAAAATCTAATCCTTTGTCTTCTTGCTACTCAGTTGGATCTCCATAAATGGACGGAATGTCTTGGGGAAATTGATCATGAAGATCATCAATCTCTGGAATAGGAGGGGGGTTACCCTTCTCCTTGGCCCATTTCTCTTCTTGTATTTCCCGTAAGAAATCTTGAGAGTGCTCCTGAATTGAAGGAGGTATTCCAACATCTGTGGATTTAGGAACATAAGCTCCCATTGGTGGTGAGCTTTCTCTCCCAATAACTGGTTGAGCCTGTGGAGGTAAAGAAACTTCTGGTTTGTTTACCAACTGCTCTAATCTTTCTAGTAAGCCTTGGAAATGCAAATCCGGTTTGACAGAGTTTGACTGATTAAACTTTTGACTAGTCTCGAGCATATCTTGAGCTACTTCTACCATTTTCATGCACATTTTTGTCCATTCAATCTCTAAATCTGCTCTAAGGTAACTCTTGTCTAGGTTTGCAGCGATTGGCCCTTCCTAAAGTCGAGCCTGGTAGGCCCTGAACATCATGTCCAAGCCTTTTGGTGTTGGATCTACAAGAACAAACCCTGGTTGCAGTCTATTTACAATGGGTGGTGGGGTTGAATGAGGTGGTGTGGATGGAGTTTTGGCATGTGAGGGATTCTGCGAGGCAATATCTTCTATTTGGCTTTTTGCATCTTTAAGGCTTTCCTCTAGCTCAGACAGCTTTCTATTCCACTTACGATTGGCTTTCTCTCTGGTATCCTTCCATGTCCTTGTTTTCCTCTTACTAGGCTCTCCTGATTTACTTGACTCTAATTGTTCAGGTGGTTTATCCTATTTTGAGGCTTGTGCTCTAGTAACTGCTTGTACAGGAGCCACCTTATTGCTACTTGCACTTGAATCCGCCACTAAGCCTACCACATTTATGGGTGTGACCTTGGGTGCACTAGAGGGGTTTCTTGGACAATCTCTGGGGAGATGGTCTTTACCACACTCAGGACAAAAGGCTTGTATTGTGATGTTCTGTCCTTGACCCGGAGATGGTGGGTGGGGACAATCACGAATGAAATGGTTGCCCTAACAGCTAAAACATGATCCTCTAGGGGCTTGTGGTCTCATTTGTCTCAATTAGGGCCTCGGGTTAGGATTTGTATACATGACATTCGAGTATTCAGGCTCCCAATTTTGTTCCATATGTGGGGTCTCATATTGATACGAGTAAATCTCACTATGCTCAGGTGACTATGTGTAATAAGCATGTGGACTACCTTCATGGGAGTAGTCTGAACTATGAGCATGAGAGTCATTCTCTGAGATCAGTGGGGTCACTGGCACCAATGCTCTATTAAGGTTCTCTTCTGCCACTGCATACTTAACTGGAATTAAATTGGCAGGCGCTGGTGGTTGGTTTTGTAGGACTGGTTGTGGCCTATATGGTGCTTGATATTGTTGTTGTGGCCTATAATATGGCTATTGGTATTGATTCTGATACCTACCTTGTTGGTAAGGTTGCTGATAATTTTGTCTAACAGCCTGTCTATTGTATGGACAATCTTGAGCCGTGTCGTTCGTGTATTTTCTCTCAATAGTGCAATATGGAGCATTCCTTTCTCTCATGTTCTGGTTGTGCAATGGGCATATATTAGCCATGCGGTCGCCTCCGCAAGTATAACACCGACTCAATGAGGTGACTCTTGGTATTTCTCTATTTTGAACTCCTAGCTTCTTGGCAACTTGCTCTGCTATCTCATCGAGCTCAGTGGAGGCTCTGGAGGTATGACTAGTAGAACTCTCAGAGTCTTTATAGAGTTTGGATAGTCCTAACTCCTCACCCAAGTTGTCTTCTATAACAATGCAAGTCCGCACACACTCTTCTATGCTTCTAGGCTCTTTCAAGTACACATATGATCTTAGATTGGTGCTTAGTAAGCCATCTAAAAACAAAGCCACTTGTTTGGCTGGTGTGGGTAACTCTGGAGCAGGGAATCTTTCTAGGTACTACCTGAACCTTCTACCTGCTAGTTGCATTGTTTCTTGGGGTGTCTGTTTGAAGTTGTGGATCAAAGATGATGTGTTATGCCTGATACCACTCTTGGAAAATTCTATAATGAATTCGTCTAGCAGTTGACCTATATCGCGATAGTTGCGACTACTCAGTGGTTGAAACCAAGCTAAGGCAGTGCCCTTAAGAGTCAAACCAAATGCCTCATACTGGGTGAACAAATCCTCAACCTATTCAGCTCTTAACACTTGTTTGAACTCGGCCACATGATCATAAGGATCTCCTGTCCCGTCAAAATAATTCTTCATTGCCTTGATCACTTGAGTGGGTCTAAGGGTTCTTGGGTGCTCTCGGGGTCTAGGCAATGGAAAATCATGTTCATCTCTTTGTTGCCTATGTGCTTGATGTCTCTCTCTTTTAGGTCTTTCATTTTCAAATCCTAATTTATTTCTGCCCACAGTGTGTGCAAAACTTACCTCAGGTCTCTCTCTGGTTCTTTCTCTCTGGGCTTCATGAGCTTGGGATGATCCTACTCCTTGGAGGCCATGGGAAACATTGGATCTTGGTGGAGGGAAAATCAATTCACTCTTCCAAGTATATGCATGTCTATCATGTTCTGTTACCAAGAACATTTTCTCTGATGTGTTATCCAGGTAGACAACTTTGCCTGGTGTCTCTGGAGCCTTGAACTCGTAGATGATGACTATGCCCAAATGGCTAGGTTGATGTGGCTTGAATCTCTAAAAGGCTTCCTCTGTTTCTCTATTCAAGAATAGTTCTATGCTTTTGTTGTCTTGAGGGATCCGGATTGACAAGTAAAGGAGGTGGTGCTTACGCTAGAGCTACACCAAATTTTGGCACTGTTGCCGGGGAGACGTGAGGATTAGTATGAAGACCACGAGCAAGTGAAGGCACAAGTGCATGAGTGAAAGCACACAAGCATGCACACACATACACACACATGCACACAAGGCAAGATCAAAGAGAGGAACAATGGAAAGCTTTCTATTGCAAAGGAAATCTCTTACAAAAGCTCTATTCTCTAACAAGCTAACCCCAAAAATGAGGTCTCTAGCTCTTTTTATAGTTTTTGGACTAGTTTTGCCCCTGTCCAGGCCTAGTGTCCGGCCTAGTTAAAAATTAGGTTCCATAGCTTATTTGAGGGCTCAAACGAAGTCTAAAAATTATGAAAATTGGTAGGATGGTACTTCTAATACTCCTCGAGCTCGAGGACTCCTCGACTTGAACAAAATGGAGTTACAAAAATATGAAATGGTATTTACAATGGCTTTTAGTGATGAAAATCACTATTTTTATAGGGATTCCTTCTGAAAATTTGACATACACTTCTTGGAGCTCCCTAATTGCTCCTTCTTCTTCTGTTTCCACCTCTTTGATGTGCTCCTGTGCTTTGTTCTTGACCTTCAACTTCAACAGGGATGTACCCTCATCACAATGGAATCCAGTACACAAGGAAGAAGATGATTTGTCTATCCATAGTGCCGGATCAAGTGATCAATCATGGATGCACAAGAATGCCCAATTATGGATGTGTAAGGAAGCATAGAGAGAAGAAAAAAAAACTTCAATTATGGCCCATAGGGCATCAAAATTTTTTACCCGTAGCAGACCCAATGTACATGCCCCAAGTTTTTCCTGATGAAGCATCGAACCGCACAGATGGATGGAGATCCTAGCAACCTTAGACATATGTGTAAATGAAGAGGTGTTGACCATGAATGAATGTGTGGACGAAGAAGGCTATGACATAAACATTTACATGGTAGTCCTTTAGGAGGTAGAAGCAGGAGAAGTATTAGAAAAAGAATGGAATGAAGAATATGAGAGCATAGAGATGGAACCGGAGTTCGCTTCAGAGGAATGCTATTTAGAAGTCATTCGAGCCGAGGAAAAGTGTGGAACACCCAAAGTATTAGCAATCAAAGCCACCCCTATAGTGCGGAACCATGAGGAAACCACGAGTAAGACCGAACCAACCCCGGATCTATTTGAAGTTCCTGAATACTTCAAGAGATACGAAGTAGAGGAAAGGAAAATAGCCATTTAGATGCCTAAGAGACAGGCAAAAGAAGGCGAAGCCTATGACAACAAGGAACAAATGAAAAAAATCATAGAGACTGTAGAAAATGGAGAAGAAAGATGCACATACATAGGAAAGGATGTGTCACCTGAGGAAGAAGAAAAATTAATAAGACTGATTAGAGAATATCAAGATGTGTTTGCATGGACCTACAAGGATCTCAAGGGTGTGGAACCCTCCATTTGTTCTCATAGAATACCAATGACACCTGATGCAAAACCATCGAAACAATGCCCATACACTTATAATGATGTCTATGCAGCAAAAATTAAGGAAGAAATAGACAAGCTATTAGCAACTAGATTCATTTATGAGATAGAACATACTGAATGGGTGTCACCATTAGTAGTTGTCCCCAAAAAGAATGGAAAACTAAGAGTGTGCATCAAAGTAAAGAAATTCAATGCAGCTACGATCCATGATAATTACTCATTACCTATCATTGATCACCGTTTGGAAAGAGTTGCAGGTAAGGAAGTCTATTGCTTCTTGGATGGATTCTCTGGATACAACCAAGTAGCTATTGCTACTGAGGACCAACACAAGATCCCATTCACGACTAAATGGGGGGTATATGCTTTCATACTGATGCCTTTTGGACTCACTAACACCCCTGCCACTTTCCAAAGGTTGATGTGTCATGTTTTCAAAGAATTCCTAAGGAAGAGTGTGGAAGTATACGTAGACGACCTATGTACATATTCAAATCAGAGGCAGGAACATATTTCATAATTGCAAAAAAAATTTGAAAAATGCCGACAATATAGACTACGTTTGAATCCTGAGACGTGCATTTTTTTTGTAAGACAAGGAAAAATCTTAGGACACATTGTATCTAGGAACAGAATATCTACGGATGAAGACAAGATCAAAGTAATTCTAGAACTTCCAAGACCCAAAAATGCAAAAGAAATGCAAGCATTTATGGGTCATTGTGGATACTATCGCCAATTCATCCACATGTATGCTATAATTGCCAAGCCACTGTATGGATTGTTGAGTCAATTCAGATGGACGGATGAATGCGAGAAAGAATTCAATGAGTCAAAAAAGCGACTTAGCACAGCTCCTACTTTGAAAACACCCAATTGGAACAAGCACTTCCATATTAATGTGGATGCTTCCAATTATGCAATAGGATGTATATTACCTCAACCGGCAGATGAAGGAAAATTGGACCATCCTATTGCCTATGCAAGCAAACAACTGAATCAAGCTGAAAGAAACTATACAACTACGAAGCGAGAAGGTTTAGGAATGGTGTACGCTATAAAGAAATTCAAACACTACCTCTTAGGAATTTCACTAATGTCTTACTCCAGTTGGGTGCTATTGTAGAGAAGGGTAAAGATGTATGATCATCTGGAGTGGTTTCCAGACATTCTGTGCAACTACTATCATACTCATGAACATCCTTAGGCATATCAGGCCAACAGACTCCTAACCGTTTCAATTCTCTTAGAGTTCCATGAGTTCCTTTGTGCCTTCTCCACTTGTTTATGTGCACTTGTTCAATCAAATTCTTCTGTTCGTCTTCCTCTGCACATCTAGACAATACACTGTTGGATTCTTTATGATACACACTTCTTGCTATAATGTGTAAGTTACGTGATTGTAGAATTTCCTTCCTACTCCCCCTGTTAATTGAGTGTTGTGGTCCATGGGTGAGTATTGGAATTAGCTTTTCTACCCACTAAGGGCACACTTCCAAATTGAACAGGTAAGTGTCTGGCAAATCGTTGGGTACTCTGCTAGGTGGTTCCCCATGTGTCAACCTAGAGAGATGATCGGCTCTCACGTGGGTATTTCCTTTTTTTACAATTACCTCAAAATCGTGATGGAGAGTGTTAATCTCCAAAAGAACAACCTACTCTTGAATTTAGAACACCTCTATATCAAGAGTAAGTCAAAACCTTCACTTAATTAGAGGTCCAATCTCCAAATTATCAAATCTGAGAAAATATGTGAAGAAGATGAAACACAGAAAAGTCTGCTGCAGAATTTCTTCACATTGACTTATCAAATGTATAAAGTTTTTGATGAAACTTTGTACGAATCATCTCCTAGAGATTGCGCATCACCTCCAAGTTGAATTACTTCATAAGCTTTAGTATAACTTGAGAAATTGTCTTCACAAGTTACCTATGTCTGAATCTGCACTTCTGAGAAGTCGATTTAGACACCCCTAACTTCTTAACTTTGGTTCTCACAATATCTAACCCGTTTTGCCAAATGCTTTTAGCCACGAGTAGATCACCTTCCAACTTAAAGATTAAGTGCTTGCTTGCACAAAACTTTAAACTATGGAGTGAGCACTGACCAAAAGATTAAACTCGAAATTTGCGCCTGTTTCAGAGAACTGTAGACACTCAACACATATGAATGTTCCTACTCACAATTCTCCTAGCCTGTTTACAATTAGACTCTGAAATTCAGGTCACAGGCTCATTAACTAACAACTTAGATATCCTCAAAAGGATTTCACAATTGATCAAACACAGAAGGAGCAGACACGAAAAGATCGGGCGCAATATTTCTTCATTAACTCAGAAAATTACAACTGAGTGATGAGAGCTAACTCAACTAACTTTTCTCTATCTCTTGACTCCTAACTTCCTCAATCTTGGTTTCTACATATGCTCTCATACATGCCCCGACTTTTCTCAAAGTATTTATAGACAATTTGTACAAGATTCTTACTCAAACAAAGATCTAAGTCACCTATGACTATATTAATGTACATATGTGTACACTTCTCTTATCCTCTGAATATGTCTTTCTTCCAAGCTTCAATAGTTGATCCTTCCTTCACTCTTTAACCTTCCAAGCCTTCAATTGGTGATTGGTGTGCACCAACAGCTCCCCCTCAATCATCAATTGAGGTCTTCACTATCTTCTTTATACCTGCCATGTCTTTGAACCTTTGTAACTTTGGTCCATCCAAGCCTTTTGTAAGCATATCAGCTATCTGATCTTTTGTTGAAGTATGGATTACTTCAATCTCTTTATCCATCACTTTCTCTCTTAGAAAGTGATACTGAATCTCAATGTGTTTGGTCCTGGCATGAAAAACAGGATTAGCAGCTAAGTATAATGAACTCATGTTATCTCCATATATGATTGGTACCCCATGCATAATGTCAAGACTCTTCATCAATGTCTTAACCCAAATTACTTCCTTTGCAGCTTCAACCATGCCTTTATACTCTGCTTCTGTAGAAGATAAAGCAACTGTATGTTGCTTCTTGGAACACCATGAGATAAGTTTATCTCCCACATAACACATATATCCAAATGTAGACCTTCTATCATCTGGATTACCTGCCCAATCTGCATCACTATAAATTTTGATATTTGTATCTGAGGTAAACCCATAATACAAACCTTCATTGAGTGTACCCTTAATGTACCTCAACACCCTTTGTCCTGCAATCCAATGTTCTTTCCTTGGGCAATGCATAAATTGAGACAAAACCCCTACTGCATATGATAAATCAGGTCTAGTTAGAGTAGCATAGATAAGACTACCAACCAAACTCTGATATTGTCTCATGTCCTTGAATTCTTCACCTCCATACTTACTCAATTTATGATTCACCTCCATTGGTGTAGGTGCTACCCTGCAATCATCCATTTTAAACTTGATTAACAAGTTCTTCAAATACCTTTCTTGGGTCACAAATACTCCATGTTGAGTATATGTAATCTCCATGCCCAAGAAGTATGATAAGTCTCCCAAGTCACTTATCTTGAACTCCTTTTCCATTTGCCTCTTAAGCTTTTGTATTCCTTCTTCATCTGTACCTGTAAGAATTATATCATCAACATATATGCACATGTATATGAAACCATTTTCACTTGCCTTGACAAGCAAGCTACTATCTGCTTTAGACACCTGAAAACCAAGTTCTTTTAGGAACTTCACAAGTCTATAATTCCATGCCCTTGGGGCCTGCTTCAAGCCATACAAAGCTCTCTTGAGCTTGCACACATGATCTGGATACCTTTTATCTCTGAACCCTTGAGGTTGCTCCATAAATACATCATCTGAAATGTAACCATTCAAAAAAACATTTTTCACATCAAGTTGACATAGCTTCCAACCTTTACATGCAGCAATAGCAATAAGTGTCCTTATGGTTGTCATCTTTGCCACAGGACTATAGGTCTCATCATAATCAATACCATATGTTTGAGCAAAGCCTTTGACAACAAGTCTAGCTTTGTATCTAGACACACTTCCATCTGCAAACCTTTTTGTCTTGTAGACCCACTTGCATCCAATAATCTTCTGACTATTTGGTTTAGGAACCAAATCCCAAGTTTGATTCTCCAATAGTGCATCATATTCCTCCTGCATAGCATTCTCCCATTTTTCCTTACCTTTTGCCTCTTCATATGTAGAAGGGTCTTCATCTGTATTCACCATATAAGCATAATCTTTTGTGGCTAGAAATGAAGTATCATAACTATACCTTGTAGGTTGCCACCTATTTCTTGTTGACCTTCTGAGTTCTCCACTCCTTGAGGTTTCTGGCTCTTCACATTCAGGATCAAATCTTGGTGTCTCTTCCACTTCATCCTGCACTTCATTATTCTCTTGGTCATCAAATATCTGAACTTTTGATTTACCTTTTCTTTGACTCACTTCTTCTTCATCATCTGTATTGATTTTGATTGTACCTGCATACCAAGTGTTTTGTTCATCAAATGTAACATCTTTAGAAACCATAAATTGCTTTGTAGATGGACTCCACAATCTATAGCCCATCTGCTTGTCATCATAGCCAATGAAAACATACTTTTCAGCTTTAGGTTCCAATTTGTGTCTTAATTGTGATGGCACATATGCATATGCCACACACCCAAAAACTCTGCAATGATCCAAGGTAGGTCTTTTACCCCACCAAGCCTCATATGGTGTCATACCCTGCAAGGCTTTACATGGTAACCTATTGACCAAATAAGTGGCTGTATTTACAGCCTCAGCCCACAAATAATTAGGGCAATTTTTCTCCTTCATCATGGATCTTGCAAACTCAACAAGTGTTCTATTCCTCCTTTCTGCAACACCATTTTGTTGAGGAGAGTACCTGCAAGTAACTTCCCTTTTTATACCTGCATTCCATAAGTAATCACTGAACTCATTAGAGAAATACTCTCCCCCTCCATCTGACCTTAGTCTCTTCAACTTATGACCTGTAATTCTTTCTGCATATGCATGATAGTGTTTAAATGTATTAAACACTTCTGACTTATCTTTGATCACATAGATAGTGATCCACCTAGTAGCATCATCAACATAAATCACATAATACCTTGATCCATTTATACTGAAATCTTTTGATGGTCCCCACACATCTGTGTGTACCAACTCAAGCTTCTCTGAGTGCATAAAACCATGCTTGGAATAGGAATGTTTATGAGCCTTACCTAATTGACATGCCTCACATTTGTATGTCATATGTTGACCTGCAACATTAGGCAATCCAAGCACTGAACCATTGTTAACCATTTCTTTAATACCTCTTTCATTGAAATGTCCAAGCCTCTTGTGCCAAAGATCTAACTCAGAGATCTTATGACCTCCATATGTGAACATAGCATGACCAATATTGCCTTGAATCTTCAATGTAAACAATCTTCCTTCCTTTTTTCCTGAAACAATCTGTTTATACCCTTGGCTAGGGTCTTCCACATATACTCCATCATTAGTGAACCTTACTTCATATCCCTTTTCAACAATTTGACCTACACTTATCAAATTCTTAGGGATTGTAGGAACATACAAAACCTTACTCAATAAGGTGCTTCCATCCTTGGCCTTCACTGATCCAATTGACTTCACATTGTGCTTTGTGTTGTCACCTGTTTGAACAACATGATTAAAAACTTTACTTTCCAAATCAGTCATCAAAGATATGTTACCACTCAGGTGATTGCTACACCCTGAGTCAATGTAGAAGACTCTTTGATCTTCATTCTGCCTTTCACAAGTTGCATTCATTATCAATGTTGAATCTTCCTTTTGATCTGAAGCATAATTGTAGTAGGTGTTGTTGTATTGTTGACTTTGGAATCCTCTACCTGCATTTCTTCCAAAGTAATTCCTTCCACCTCTACCTCTGTAATTACCTCTTTGATTTCTGCCACCTCTTCCTCTTGTATTATAATTCTGATTGTATCCACCATTATTCTGATTATTATGCCAACAATCATTAGCTAAGTGATTTGTCTTACCACAAATCCAGCAAGCTTTGCCTCCATCTTTGTTGTTCCTGCCTCTTCCTCTACCTTTGCCACCTCCTCTTCCTCTTAGGAAGTTGGCTTGAGTAGTTGTTCCTTCATCTTCACCTGCTTGTTGTTTTCCTTTGCTATTCTTCTTCTTGTCCTTTGAGTACATTGCATGTCCTGTACTCTTGTCACCATCTCCTTTAACATCCTGCTCAAATGTTAGCATATGACCTAACAATTGATTTAAATCAGGAGTGAAATGGTCAAGTGATAGTTCTGTAGACAAAATAAATGGCTTCCATTTGTCATCACCTCTCAACCCTGTAAGGATTTGCCTTACCAATTTATCCTCCTCAATGTCTTCATCAACAGCTCCTAAAGCATCTGCAATATCTTTCATCCTTGTTACATAGTCTGAGATGGATTGAGAGGCCTTCTTCTTAAAGGTAGTAAACTCTGCCCATAAGGATGCCTTCCTTGACTTTGTAGTGTTCTGGAAATGCTCCTCCAAAGCATTCCATATGTCAGTAGCACTTTCAAGACCTCTAATATGAGGTAACAAGTAATCATTGACTCCCATATAGATAATGCTCCTAGCTTGAGCATCTTTCTTCATCCAATTTTTCAGATCTGCTAACTCTTCCCTAGTTGGAACACTAGGATCTCTGAACTGTGGCTTCTCTTCTTCTCCTGTGATGTAAGCAATTAAATCTTTGCTCATAAGATGAGCTTCCATCCTCATTGACCATGCAGGATAGTTTTCCCTATCCAATTTCTCTATCTGTAGAGCATCTCCCATCTTGTATCCACCTGTATATTGAAATCTTCAAGCTTTACAAACAATGTATGTACCTTTACTTCGAATTAGACTCCTTTTGCCTTTCTTGATGTCGAGTAGTCTTCTCCTCAGGCTTTTGACTCCAAGCTTTCACTTCTTTATTCTTCAAATGTTGAACTTCTTGAATCTGCAGCAGCCGGGACCTTCCTTTCCTTGATTTTGATGTCTCCTGCTCTGATACCACTGATGGAGAGTGTTAATCTCCAAAAGAACAACCTACTCTTGAATTAAGAACACCTCTATATCAAGAGTAAGTCAAAACCTTCACTTAATTAGAGGTCCAATCTCCAAATTATCAAATCTGAGAAAATATGTGAAGAAGATGAAACACAGAAAAGTCTGCTGCAGAATTTCTTCACATTGACTTATCAAATGTATAAAGTTTTTGATGAAACTTTGTACGAATCATCTCCTAGAGATTGCGCATCACCTCCAAGTTGAATTACTTCATAAGCTTTAGTATAACTTGAGAAATTGTCTTCACAAGTTACCTATGTCTGAATCTGCACTTCTGAGAAGTCGATTTAGACACCCCTAACTTCTTAACTTTGGTTCTCACAATATCTAACCCGTTTTGCCAAATGCTTTTAGCCACGAGTAGATCACCTTCCAACTTAAAGATTAAGTGCTTGCTTGCACAAAACTTTAAACTATGGAGTGAGCACTGACCAAAAGATTAAACTCGAAATTTGCGCCTGTTTCAGAGAACTGTAGACACTCAACACATATGAATGTTCCTACTCACAATTCTCCTAGCCTGTTTACAATTAGACTCTGAAATTCAGGTCACAGGCTCATTAACTAACAACTTAGATATCCTCAAAAGGATTTCACAATTGATCAAACACAGAAGGAGCAGACACGAAAAGATCGGGCGCAATATTTCTTCATTAACTCAGAAAATTACAACTGAGTGATGAGAGCTAACTCAACTAACTTTTCTCTATCTCTTGACTCCTAACTTCCTCAATCTTGGTTTCTACATATGCTCTCATACATGCCCCGACTTTTCTCAAAGTATTTATAGACAATTTGTACAAGATTCTTACTCAAACAAAGATCTAAGTCACCTATGACTATATTAATATACATATGTGTACACTTCTCTTATCCTCTGAATATGTCTTTCTTCCAAGCTTCAATAGTTGATCCTTCCTTCACTCTTTAACCTTCCAAGCCTTCAATTGGTGATTGGTGTGCACCAACAAATCGAACTCCATTAACAATAGAAACCATCTCACTAGTCTCCCCGTGTTACAAGGCTTATTGACTAAGTACAACAAGGCTTGATGGTCTATGAAATCACACTCCCATTGAGACACAAAAGGAAAGAAGAGCATATACCTCTCCTAATCCTTTTGAAAAGGAAGGAGATGAGATGCCTGAATTTCCAATTAGAAGGAGGCCACAATGGCAAAACCAAGGTAGGATGCTCATACCCTATCAGGTGGCTAAGTGCATGAAAAACCAGTAGGAGGGTTACTCAGATCCTCATGCACATGCTACTGAGTTCAGACAATTGATTAGGGCTGAAGAGGTAGAGGACTATAAAGTTCAATTTGAAGCTTTTGGCCTAAGATTAACTGGTCTAGCATCATCTTGGTTTATCCCATTGACGAAGGAAATGTACACTAACATAGAGTCATTTCTTGAAGCCCTCATAGGGGAGTTTTCCAAAGCTCGAATCAAGCATAGTACAACAACTCTGATACATAGTTTCAAGCAACCAAAAGATGAAAATATGAGAGAGGCTGCTAGAAGATTTAAGCTAGTAAATCCATATAGAACTGATTGGGACCTGCAACTCCATCATGTTCTATGGGCTTATAGAGTGGCATACAAAACTGCTATTGGTACAACACCCTTTAATTTGGTATATGGACAAAATATAGTTTTTCCATTAGAATTTATCATACCTACATTGAAGGGGGAAATCATTTGAAATGTTTTGGACATGAGTTGTTAGAGAGAGTTTTGGAGTTAGAGAAGCTAAGAGCTTCAACACTTCAAGATTTCATGAGTATCTATGCAGATAAGAAGAGACAAAAGGCATATCATGACATTCATATCAAAGATAAAGATTTGCAAGTAGGAGACTTGGTATTAGCTTACACCTTGAAAGAACACCAGAAGAAACTTCAAAAGAGAGGACATGGACCTTATATCATTCATCAGATAAGCAACAATGGTGCAGTCTAGTTGGCAAACATAGATGGAGAAGTTATGCCAAACTTCATAAGTGGATGTTGAGTGCAGAGATATAATCAACCCTTGACAACCCAAGAGTGGAGGAGATTGCATCAAGCTCAACATAGAAGACAAGAAGAAGAAAGGATGAGGTATGAGGCTCAACAAGAAGCTAAGGAAAAAATGAGAAAATCTAAAGAAATCAAAGAGGTATTGATATGTGAAAGCCCTTTAGGGAAAGTAAGAGAACATTTGCCTGTGATTTTGATGAATTTCCAAGAAGAAGAAATTTGGGTTTTAATAGACTCAGGGTCACAATTAAATCTAATTAGTACCGAGCTTCTAAACATATTAAATGCAAAAAGAAAGATGAGTAAAACCCTAATCAAAACCCTAGATGGGCACATAGTTCAAACTTTATCTACATAGACAATCAGAGTTGAATTTGACCAAGAATAAATGAATATAGAGTGTGAAGAATGGCCTGATCACATGATGTCTGAAAAAATGATTTTGGGACAACCATGGATGAAACAAGGAAAGGTAATAATGAACTTTGAAAAAATGTCTCTTCATTTGAAATTGAATGAAAAAAAACTTTTAATGCCTTTTTCTAGTCATGATAAGCAAGAAATCGATGAGGAGATTCATAGCTTGGAAATGGAGAAATTTCTTATAGCATTAGAAGCAACTTTGGATCTACATGAGAATATTTTCCATGACAAAAGCAATTCTCAGCATAGGCAAGGAAGACATGAGAAGAAGCAATCAATTTTGAAGCAAGTCTAGGTACGGAATCCAAAAGCAGTTCAAAAGACTCCAAGTCAAAAGACTAAGTGGGTATGGAGACCTAAAGAGATGAAGCAATGCTCAGAAGAAGTATGTCTCAAAGATTCAAGGAAGTTCAAGACACAAAACAAAACCTGTTGGATTAGGAAGACTTAACCTGGTACCAGTAGCACAACACACAAGTGAAAATCACAATAATTTACAGCCACATAAGTTCTCTAGGATTAGTTGTAGGAAAGCCTCTTCATTAGATAATCACTTGGGCACATTTCCTAATACCTCAGTTTTGCATCATGTTGAGAAATGCATTTCCAGAGTATGCATGAATAGGGCAACACTACAATGTCGTGCATTCACTAGGCACATGCGGGCATTCTCCTGCACTTGTCACAACTCTTTTTCTTGGAAAAAGAGTAGGAGGGGAAGAGATTTCCCTCAATCATTTGCCTATCTATTAAGTTAGAAGGTAAATAAAACAATGTATTTGGGAATAGCCAACAGATCAAGTCCAAGATGATCAATAGATGTAAATGTCTGATATTTAGGGAAATATATGAAAAAAATCAAAAAAAAAAAACACAAAACATCATTAAAAACTTAGAAAAATAATTTGAAAAAAATTAGAGAAAAATAAAGGAAAAAAGAGAAAAAGGAAAAAAATGGAAAAAATGTATAGAAAAAGAGAGGAAAAAATAAAAATCAAAATGAAAAAAAAGGAAAAAAGAAATCATGCACTAAGTAAACACTTTTCCTTGATTTGCTTCATCAAGAAAATCAAACAATTTTCCTATTTTTGTAGCTTATTATCATCAAGAAAAAAAAAATCAAACAAAAGATCAGAAGGTTAAATTTATTTAGACTTTGTTGATTCTTTATGATCAAGAAAATCACCAAAAAAAGATCAAATCCAATTTCAAAAAAAGAAAGGACATCAAATCTTTACTTCTATTTTTGTCATTTTCTTTTCCTTTGCAAATTTTGAAGCACAAGCAAGATCTACACTAGAATTAGGATGTTGACAAATCTTTTGATTTATCAATATCTATTTTTTATTTTGATGATTAAGTAATGAAATTCTTCCCCAAACAAGCACAAGAAACAATAGAAATCTTTCTTCACCTATGATGATCACGTCTTGGAAATCATTGATTGTTTGAGTTTTGAAGAAAATATTTTATCTCAAGTTGTTTTGATGTATTTCTTTTCTTTTCCTTTGAACATGAATCATGGTGGAAGTGTGTGTGTGGTGTATTTTTTTATTTTACAGGATGGTGAATACCAAGGAGCTCACCATTCATGATTTCAAAGTTGAATCAGTGACCGTATCCAAGGGTCATTGGTTCTTGGATAGTGAAGCATCAAAGGAGGTCCTTGATGTAGAATCTGATGTTGATCAAGATCTTCTTGAGGTAGAGCAGACAGCCAAAGAACTTAAGGAGACTATCAGAATGATTGGTCAGCACATATTCATAGTGAAGGTGGGAGTCAACAAGTACACAATGCTATGTCAAGAATTCTACAAGTTCCAGAGGATAACTGCCAACTACAAGAGATGGAAGGTTGTGGGACTCCACAAAGTACTAGAAGAACCAATCTTCTTTATAGATTTTGACAGGGTTTCTCAAGTGATGTCTAGTCTGGTGGAGCTAGGCAAAGGAAATGAAGCTTATTTTATGCGCTCTATGAAAGATAAGGAGGGAAACGATGTGCAAATTATGATCAAGGTAGAGCATATCAGAGCAGCCTTGAAGTTTTATTCAATGGGAACCAAACTGAATGGCAGCTTTACTAAAAGGAATGCAGCCACCTATGCAAGATTTTCAAAGTTTGTTGATTTCAAAGGCAAGGAAAATGAAGAGTTTGCCACCAGAATGTTCTTACAATTCTTTTGCTTTCCTAAGTTGCCCATATATACTATGCCTCACAAACCAGTCACTCTCATCATGTTGAACAATAAGGATAAGTCTAATCCCTTTGGAGTTATGGATGTGACACCATACATTCATGAACAGTTGAAGGAAGTTGCAAAGCACTGGAAGCAAAAGAAATTTATGAATGGAGCCCAATTCTTGACAAGAATCATATATCACATATTGGGCATGGAAGATCAACTAAAGCTGGCACTTGAAGCCTAGTACTTCAGAAGTTTAATGGAAGGTATAAAAAGTCCATCTAAAGTTCTTCAAGAAGGAGAATATGGGATTAAAATAGGAATGAGAGGGTCAGAATGAAGAGCAAGATTGTGACTGAAGAGGTGGTGCCTAGCAAGAAAAGAAGAACATATCCAAGGAAGGTGGAGTTGGAATAGGAAGAGGCCACCAAAGAAGAGAATATATCTGCTCAAAAGAAAGTGCAGGCTGATAAGGAACCACATCCACCTCAGACAAGTAAAGAACAAATATATACTTATTTGACTCAAGGTAGTGACAAGAGAGCCCTATATGAGGCTCAATATCAAAAGATGTTGGAAAGCTACTCAAACAAGGCCACTGACTGGAGAAAAGAAGAAATAGAACATTATGAAGAACTCCATGATCAAATGATGTCTGTAGAGACTAAGGAGATGTTTGTCAAAAAGGAAGCTGAGTTACTAGCATGCTTCAAGGAGTTACAAGTGCCTCCAAAGACCAGGACCACTATAGTGGCAAGAAAAAGAGTGCCAAGGAAGACTGTTCAAAAGAAGAAACCAACCAAGAAAGATAAGGGGAAAGCAGTGGAACAATCAACTCCACAACTACTGGCTCAAATTCAACAGGATTTGTGGAAAAGGCAAAGAAACAACTTCAGTGGATCAAACTAGAATGAAGGAAAAAGAAGAAGCATTATCCAGATTGTCATCTGATTCTAACATTGACATAGAGGGATTTTTACTAAGGAGTCTAAATTTATATGTACCAAGCACACGAATCAAAATTGCACAAGTATAGGAAGTAGATAAACTAGCAGAGAAATCAGTTGGAAGCTCAAAAGGAGTCAAGATTGTGGAAGAACATATAGAGAGTGTCAGTCTTGAAGAAGAAAAGAGGAAGTTGAAGGGTAAAGGAAAATTGATAGAAGAAGAGACCACATTGAATGAAGGAGGTTGTGAAGGAATTATAGATACAAGGGCTAAGCCTATATTGACTAAACCTTCATAAAAACCCTATTGCCAACCATTAGTGGAAGACATTGAAGCACAAAGGAATGAAGAAAATAAGGTACAAGAGAGGATTGAACAAGAAGCCCATCAGAAAGAAAAAGAGGCAGATGTGAGTAGGAAAATTGAAGAGGTTCTATTGGACTTGGGAAAGATTCCGAAGAAGATCATACAGATGGCAAATGAAGAGATAGACAAGCAAGAAGAAACATTATACGACAAGGCAGGATCTTAAAGCCAAACAAGACTAACCAAAGGTACCAGAGGAGCAGGATCCCAACCAATCATACTACAAAGAAGAACGAGGAAAAACCTCGAGCACGACAATACAAAGAGAAGATGAAGCCTCACACTTCAACTACAAAATGGATATGGAGACCCAAGTGGCAGCAAGGACAACAACAACATATTCAACAGGATTCCGATTGCACACATGAAGAATCGAATGCACCTAAAGTATGCATTATAGGGCCACCCTACGAGGCCATGCATTCGGCACACGATGTGTTTAACAAAACTAGTGGTGCACATTTCCCACTAGGGAATAGATCATAGATTTTACTTCATAGGAATGGACCGACTATGTAAATAAATAAATGCTTCGACTACACTAACCCTTGTTCTCTTTCAGGAATAAAAATGGAAAGATATGTGGTAAGAGATCTTACTTACTTAAGTAAGGGGAAACGGAGCGACGCAATGAACGACATGTCACAAGAAACACATCACTAACAGCATGCCTTCCATAAAAAGCTGATGTTCTCCTTATTACAAGTGCAGATTGCTTCTGAAGACTCTGAAGCAACCATTCAAGATGAGGTGCTAGAATTCCCTCTACAAAGCGTGACTAAGGCAAAGGGTCACTGGTTTAGAGAAGATCAACCTGTCGGGGACTACTTGTTCTTGGTAACATTAAAATTATGGACACGGACCATCAGTTCCCAGTAATGTCCCAAGACTTCAAAGTAGTGCATGAACTTCCATTGACGGTGGACATTATGAAGAAAGCTAGAATCCAAAAGTACTTTGAACTCCCGATCTACAAACCGGATTTCCAACATTGTACACAAGTCATGAACACCTTACAGCTGGCGTTACATGATCCATTGGTACCTAAAGCTAGACTCCTAGATGAAGCAGGCGAGTGGGTCATCATACAATTCACCCACGACCTAATTAAAGCAGCCTTCGGATGGGAAAAAGACGGGAATATAATTTTCAAAGAGGAAAGCTGGGGAGCGAAGACCAGAATGTTCACAGATATCAATCGCATTGACATAGAAGAGGAAGTCAGATTTATTCATCAGCATTTTTGCTTTCCCAACATGCATAGATATACTGCTCCACAGAAGATTATAGTGCAAATGTTTTCCCATGCCATCAAACAAATAGGGAATCAAGTTAACATGACTCCATACATCCAAGAATGGCTCTTCGAGGCAAAGAAACAGTGCAATCATAAGAAGTTCTTGAACGGAAGTTTTGCCTTGACAATCCTGATCTATCATGCTTTAGGCATTTAGGAGCATTTGAAAGAGATGCCATCATCTGAAGGTATGGCTAAATATGCAAAGATTGCCATGGTTCCGAGGAAGAAGAAAGGAGTCAAGATCGTGGAGGAAGTTGAAACGAGCTCCAAACCAAGAATGAGAGGTACGAAGAGATTACGGGAAATGATGCTAGCAGTAGCCGAAGCTCCAACTACAAAGAAAGCACATGTACTTCCTAGGACTAGGCTTGAAGAAAATCCACCCATTACGGAGGAAGAATTAACGAAAGCAATGGAAGCTACTCACCAGTATATGGAAGGACAGGTAAACCTATCGATGCAAGGGCATCACTACCAACAAGCCCATCAAGACTCCAAACAAAGAAAAAGGTTGACCAAGGTTCATAGGTATAGAGAATTGGGATTAATGAATTCTAGTTCATCATCGGACACACTAGAAGAATAGGACACCTCTATGCTAAATGTGGATATTAGAAGTGATTCAAAGGATGATGGACAATGAGAGGAATTAAATCAAGTAAACGATGACTTTGGCGTGGAAGGCACAAACATCGATCAGGTGCCTGATAACACAAGAAAGAGCACGACAAGGCAGGAGGCATCTCACGAAGGAGTTCATATAATCAAATTGAATGAAGCATCTAACATCCAAATAAAAGAGACTCTTCTAGCGGGAGAAGGTCGAATAAAGAATCCAAAGGAAGAAAAGGTAGACGACACAGGGAAAGAGTCCAAACCCTTCACACCAATAAGGGTAGTAGCAGAGCCCTCTCCGATGGATGTCACATTTCAAGGGAGTGCTACCAAATCAATGAATAATGCAGAGGAAAAAAGAGACCAAGAAGTATAGCTCCAAATAAGACAACCGCACAATGAGACAATACATGTAGAGCAAGGAAAAGACGTATGAACCGGAGAAGCACCAAGCATTCCCAAACCTTGGTTGAACATGGATGTCGCTCAGCTCAAGCATGTAGTACAACACATGATACAAATTTCTATGGAGACTCAACAACTAATACTTGAAGCTGATGCGGACTATGACAAGGCAATGAGGGAGAAGAATCAATTCCAAGAAATAGGTGAGAATTTATTTGCCAAATTAATTGAAACACAAAAGATAATATTAAAGAAAGAGTTAGAAATCAATGAGGCCAAGAATAAATGCAACACACTAGAAACGGAAAACAAGAAGCTTCAAGAACAACTAAAAGAACTACAAAGCAAATAGCAAACACATCCAAACACTTTGAAGTGTGTAAGATTAGGTTTCTTACCAGAATATACCTCCTCTGGAGTCAAATGATGTATTTTCGATGTTGTGCACCTATTCATCAAGTAAATGGTGGTTGTGGTAGCTTCAGCCCAATAGTGCAATGGTACCTTCATCTCATTGAGCATGCACCTTGCAATTTCAGTAATTTGCCTATTTTTCCTCTCAGCTACTCCATTTTGTTGTGGTGTATACCTACAAGTGAACTGCCCTTTGATCCCATTCTCTTGTAGAAAATCTGAAAATTCTTTGGAGAAGTTTTCTCCTCCACCATCAGACCTTAAGGTTTTGATAGACCTTCCTGTTTCTTTTTCAACTTCAACTTTGAATCTTTTGAGTATAGAAAACACCTCTGATTTTTGCTTCATACAAGACAGCCATACCTTTCTTAAGTGATTATCAATGAAGGTGACAAAAAATCTATTACCGGCCATTGATGCCTCTTGGGTTGGTCTCCATACATCTGTATGTATCAAGTCCAAGACATTTGGGGCCACATAATTGGTCCTCTTGAATGGCTACCTCGTTTGCTTTCCTAGTTGACAAGCTTCACATAACTCATGTAGTCCAATGCTATTAAATTTTGGAAGACTTCTTACCACTTCATGTTTGCTCATGTCCTTCAGCTTCGGAATGTTGATGTGTCCTATTCTTTTGTGCCATAAGTCCAGCTCTGAAATCTTCTTGTTACCACATTGAATGTACATGACCTTTCCATGTGGATGTTGGACATCCAAAGTGAACATCCTTCCTTCTCTTCTACCTTGAGCAATGACCTTGAAGCCTTCCTTTGGATTATTTATGAAGCACCCATTCTCATTGAATATGACATGATAACCCTTCTCTACCATTTGTCCTACTGAAATCAAGTTCTTTGAAATTGTAGGAACATGAAGAACATTGAATAGTATCTTTGCTCTACTTGTATCTCCAAGCCTTATATCTCCAATATGTTCAATCATGTGTTGAGTATCATCACCTATCTCAACACATCCTTTTCCACTTGGTACCTGTAGATTAGTGAACAAACTTCCTTGGCATGACATATGGGTACTGCAACCTGAATCAATGTACCATTTTTTGTCATCTTCACAAGAGCTTCGATACTCATGTCTCATTGCAAGTCGTGTGTCCTTGCTTCCTTCACTTGAGGTGCTTGCATAGTTGCTTTGTTTCCTTTGATTGCCTCCATTTGGTCTTCCATTCTTCAGCCAACAATCACTAGCATAGTGTCCTACTTTACCACAATGATAGCATGTTATACCTTTATGAGAATTGTAGGAGCCTCGGCCTCTTCCTCTACTTCTACCTTGACCTCTTCCTTGTGTGTTGGCATTTGATGCATCCTTGTTGTCTTCTGAATTGTTTTGATTGTAGTTGGAGTTGTTGTGACCTCTTCCTTTTCCTCTTGAGCCTCCTCTTCCTTCCTTTACCTCGACCTGCATATAACATTTGGTTGTGGCTGTCCTTTCCTTTGGGACCACCAAAGCTAAGCTCTTCTGTGACAAGATGAGGGATTAGTTGCTCAAAACCTGGATATGCATCTTTCAAGTTAATGGAAGTTATAAAAGGCTTCCATCTTTCATCTTCTCTCAATCCATTGAGAGTATAACACACAAGATCTTCGTCTTCAATTGTTGTGCCAATAGAAGCTAAAGCATCGCTTAGCTCCTTAATCTTCAAAGTATATTCAACTATGGATTGACTTGAACTTTTCTTAATTGTGTTCAACTCATTCTTGAGTTGAAGTTTCCTAGATTTGGTATTTGTTGAATACATCCTTTCAAGAGCTTCCCAAGCATCCTTAACTTTATCTAGATGTTGAATATGCCCTACCATGGCATTAGTAATGACTTGTGAAATGAGGAACATGACTCTCCTATTCCTCTCTTCCCATTCTTTTGCTTGCCTTCTTTAGACTTTGGTGGTCATAGCTTGATTGATTTGAGGTTGAGTATCATCGCCGCTCACAATACCCCATAAGCCTTTGCCCATTAGGTAGTTGGTCATTCTAAACCTCCACACGGGATAGTTATCCTTATCCAACTTCTCTACTTGTTGACCCAAGTCAGCCATTTAAGAGTATCAAAGACTTTAAGAGTTGCCTCACATAGTTATATTGTCCTTTGCTCTTGCGTTTGTGAAGCTCCTCCTTGTTTTATAGCTCCTCTTTTTCTTTGCTTTAACTCGAGCTCTATTGATGAAGCTTCAGCACCAAGTTAGCTCTGATACCAACTATGGAGAATGAGTTCTCCTATGCGCAACAGAAATGTGTAGTGAACCCCTGTATGTCCAGCACTTGGACAAACAACTGTCCACATAAGTATGCTGAAGAATTGAACTTCACTCTCGGATTGATAACTCCCTGAATATATATCTTTTTAGAAAGATATTTGGTACAGAGAAAGTAGATGCAAATAGCTTTCCAACAAGCTGAAAATCAAGTAACTTGGATGAGTTTTCATTAGGAAACTCAATTGACCAAAATAGACCACCTCCACACATAAGTACACTATAAAACTAGACTTCACTCTCTGATAGATATCTCATAGAATATAAATCTTCTGAATAAGATATTTGGGTTAGAGAAAGTTCATTCGAAGACCTTTCCAACAATTTGGATATTTTTTGGTTGGGAAACTTAACCGACCAAAATAGACTACCTGTCTACACAAGTATATTGACAAAAGTGAACTTCACTCTTTTACTGATATCTCATAGAATATATAAGCTTTGAAGGAGATATTTGATATACAAAAAGCACACAAGATAAGATTTCCAATAAATGATTAAATGCAAGAAATGGTTACATGTACACTGAGATATGAGCTTCACAACAGAGCTCTATACAAACTAACGTGCAATTGGAAGGAGTGTAAGGGAAGACAAAATGACAAAATGGCCAAATCCGACTATTCGGAGATCTTGCATCTTTCTCTCCTTGTTTATTACATGCTCCCTCTTCACTTTTATAACCAATGAGCATGTGAAGAAGTTTGTGCCTCCTTCTTAACTCACCATTTTCCCCACTACATGCCACTAACTACAAGGCAAGATATTGTATCTCTTACTCATCATGAACTTTGACTAGACTTTTTTTCTTTTATTTTTTCTCTTCTTTTCCTCTATCTTTATATTTGGTAAGTTTATCCAAGCATAGCTCATATGCATAAGAAGTTAGAACAAAGATGGAACTAAGGTCAGAAAAATGCATTTTCATCAGCTACTTGATGGAGCAAAAAGGATACAAGTGTTACAACCCTAGAACAAAGGAATTAAGAGTTTCGTGAGATGTGGTCTTTGATGAACTAAGACCATGGTATGAAGATAAAGGAAAGGAAAAGATTCTTGAAGAAGATTGTGATGATTATGTAGGAACAAATCAAAGAGAACTTCAACAATCAAGCACAAAGCTTTCAGGTCCAGAGGCATCTACATCAAATGAAGAATGTTCAACATGGAGGGGGAGTCATTCTTTGTCTCCAAATTCAGCTCACAGTAGAGCCGAAGAAGCAAGTGCTACTCCAAACAGTGAGATAGATGCAAGTGAAGAAGAATATGAAGAGGTAATCACTCCGAAGGTAAAGCTGAATAGGTTAAAGAAGCAACTTTCTAAAGGCAATGAAATCTTCAAGGACAAGGTATCCAACTCAAAGGTTGAGTTATGATAGTTTCATGGCGACACATTTTGCATACATGATGGAGATTATCAAAGACAAAGAGCCTGAGACATATGAAGAAGCTTGCACACAAAAGGAATGGACGCAATCTATGAAAGAGGAGATCAAAGCTCTCAAAGATAATCACACATGGGAGCTAGTGCCAAAGAAAGAAGGTATGAAGATTGTTCCAAACAAATGGGTGTTTAAAGTAAAAGTAAAGAGGAATGCTGATGGTTCACTAGCTACATATAAAGCTAGATTATTTGCCAAAGGATTTAAACAAACACAAGACATAGATTATGATGAAGTTTTCAGCCATGTTGCAAAGATGGGAACTATCAGAACATTAATAGCAATTGGTGCTTCAAGGAGATGGCCATTATATCAACTTGACATCAAAAATGCTTTTCTTAATGGAGAACTACAAGAAGAGGTATACATGAGTCAACCGGTTGGATTTGAAGATGAAAACCATCCAGACTTTGTTTGTAGGTTGAAGAAGGCACTTTATGGCTTGAAGCAAGCAGCAAAAGCGTGGAATCAGAGATTGGTTGAATATCTAACTAAGTGTGGATACAACCCAAGGAGTGCAGATCCTTCATTGTACATGAAGAAGGAAGAAAATAGAGAGGTATATATTTGCATATACGTCGATGACCTCATCATAACAGGAAATGATGTTACAGGGATTAAGGATATCAAAAGGAAGCTTGGTAAGGAGTTTAAAATTTCAGATCTTGGAGAGCTGAAATATTTTTTAGGAATTGAATTTGTTTATGGAAAGAGTGGCATCTACTTGATGCAAAGGAAGTACTTTTTGGATGTTCTTTTCAGATTTGGAATGAGTGGATGCAAACCACTCACTCAACCCATGGACACAAATACAAAGATTTGTTCAAATGATGGAGAATCATTGGAACGATTGGGCAGGTTCAAAGGAAGATAGGAGATCAACCTCAGGTTATGTGTTCATGATAGGAAGCAAACCTATCACATGGAGCTCAAAGAAACAACCTACTATTGCACTTAGCATTTGCCACATGTGAAGCAATGTGGATTAAAAAGCTTTTGGCTGATCTTGGAGTGCAAGTTGGAACCATCCCTATATACGGTGATAACATGTCAAGTATTTACTTGGCAAGCAATCCTATGTTTCATGCAAGGAGCAAGCACATAGAGGTCCACTACCATTATGTAAGGGAGAAGGTATTGAGCAAAGATGTGGAGATAAAGTTCATCAGAACCAAAGAACAGGTTGCAGATATGTTTACAAAGTTCTTGGATGCTTCTAAACTCAAAGGTTTCAAGGATGTGATAAATTTGCAGGACATGGTTGAAGATAACTCCCAAATGAGCTTGAGGGGGAGTATTGAAGATAAATGTACAAGCTCATTTTCATATGAGCTATGCTTGGATAAATTTACCAAATATAAAGATAAAGGAAAAGAAGAGAAAAAATAAAAGAAAAAAAGTCTAGTCAAAATTCATGATGAGTAAGAGATACAATATCTTGCCTTGTAGTTAGTGGCATGTAGTGGGAAAAGTGGTGAGTTAAGAACGAGGCACAAACTTCTTCACATGCTCATTGGTTATAAAAGTGAAGAGGGAGCACGTTCTAAACAAGGAGAGAAAGAGGCAAGAGCTCCCAATATTCGGATTTGGCCATTTTGTCATTTTGTCTTCCCTTAGACTCCTTCCAGCCGCATATCAATTTGTATAGAGCTCTATTGTGAAGCTCATATCTCAGTGTACATGTAACCATTTCTTGCGTTTAAACATTAATTGAAAAGCTTATCTTGTGTACTTTGCATATCAAGTATCTCCTTCAAAGCTTATATATTGTGTGAGATATCAGTGAAAGAGTGAAGTCCAGTTTTTTCAGTATACTTATGTAGATAGGAAGTCTATTTTGGTCCGTTAAGTTTGCCAACCAAAACATATCCAAATTGCTTGATTTTTGTTTTGTTGGAAAGATGTTGGCATGCAATTTCTCTATCCCAAATATCTCATTCATAAGACTTATATTCTGTGAGATATATGTTAGAGAGTGAACTCCAATTTTATAGTGTACTTATATGTGCAGGTGGTCTATTTTGGTCAGTTGAGTCTCCTGACCAAAACTCATCCAAATTACTTTTTTTCTTAGCTTCTTGGAAAGCTATTTGTGTATACTTTCTCTATACCAAATATCTTTATGAAAAGATATATATTCAGGGATTTATCAATCCGAGAGTGAAGTTCAATTCTTCAGCATACTTATATGGACATCTGTTTGTCCAAGTGCTGGACATACAAGGGTTCAGTACACATTTCCGTTGCACATAGGAGAACTCATTCTCCACACTCAGGCTATTGCAAAACTAAGCCGATGTGAGCAGGCACTAC
This sequence comes from Ceratopteris richardii, assembly GCA_020310875.1. Lineage (NCBI taxonomy): Eukaryota > Viridiplantae > Streptophyta > Polypodiopsida > Polypodiales > Pteridaceae > Ceratopteris > Ceratopteris richardii. The sequence continues at coordinate 205,569,964 of CM035409.1, read as the reverse complement.
TGGTGTCCCAACTTACTGAATATTTTGAAGCACAAGTAATCCAAGTAATGAAAGAAGCAAAGATTGAAAGTAGAAATCTAGAACAGGTAATGAAACCTTTCAACGTACCGTATGGATTACTCAAAGAACAAACACGACAATACATAAAGACAACAACCAATAAAGAACCAGATAGCAACCTACAGTTCAACATGCAGACATTCACCTATACTCAAGAGGAATTTGATAAAGTAGATCCTATTTGGAGATGGAAATTTTTGGAAAAAAATCCTACCTTGCGGATACATTGGGAATCGGCACCATATACACTTCAATGAAAGAACTTGGAGAAGCTTGTAGAAGGTAGAAAAAGCATTTCGAAGCGACGAAGTTTGGTCTAGCCAACTGGCACAAGACTAGCCCTTGAGCTTATGGAGACTCAAATAGAACTTATAGGCATGCGATAAGTGCAAAGAAATGCACTATGTACTTTGGGGCATCAAGGAGAATGAGTCGATACAAAACAGATAGGTTCGCGGGTCGACTAGCTCAAAAACTTACCATCTATGGAAGAGACAATGAACTTCAAATGCCCATAGCGACCAGCGTGATTAAAATTAGAAAAAATCCTTTTATGGGAGTGATAAAAATAGGGTTGAGTGTATAGAATGCAAAAAAGTATAAGGAATAATCAAAATATGCTATAGGAATGAATGAGCGGTGGTACTTCCTATTTTTAAGGAATACATAGAGATTGACCCTGAGATAGAAAAACTCATATTTCTCCCAATCTACTAAACCAAATGCTATGAAAATTTATACGCATAAATTAGAAACTAATAACTTTCCAATGAGCCATCTTGCACTCAATTTGACGCTCTAAAGAGAGAGCAACAGCCTCTGCAAGATTACTATTGGCAAAGAAGATGATGCAGAGAATGGAAGGAGCAAGACAATGATGGTCACAAGTGTATGTATATTGCTTCCATGTAATATACAAGTAATTTCAAGTCTTTATATAGACTCTAGGGTTGTTCCATGACTTCTACAAGTGAATTTTGAATTCAAATGAAGGTGGGAATGGTTGTTGGAGGGAATCAATTCACTTTCCTACAATCTAGGAAAAGTGAAGATCTAGTTTGATCTACTTTTAGGTGATTTGATTGCTTGATTGAATGCAACTTTGTTGGCATCATATGGGAAGAAGCAAGTACAGGCATACATGTAGATCTAGCACTGAGGCAATCCATCAAGTTTTTTCAATCCTTACATTATTTTAAAAGTGATTTTTATCACTAAAAACCATTGTAAATACCGTTTCACCTTTTTCTAGCTCCATTTTGTGCAAGTCGAGGAGTCCTCGATCTTGAGGAGTACTAGTGCTATTTTTGTACCAATTTTCATAATTCTCTTAGCTCGTTTGAGCCTCAAAAATAGCCTAGGAACCTAATTTTTAACTAGGCTAGACACTAGGTCTGAACAGGACCAAAGCTAGTAAAAAAACTATAAATAGAGCTAGAGAGCTCATTTTTGAGGCTAGCTTGTTGTAGTTTTGAACTTGTATGAGAACTTGGTGGTAATAGAAGTGATTCCATTGTCTTGCTCTCTTTGTTCTTGCCGTGTGTGCGCGTGTGTGTGTATGTGTGTGCATGTTTGTGTGCTTCTCACTCACACACTTGTGCCTTCACTTGCTCGAGGTCTTCATACCATCCTCATGTCTTCCCGGATTGACATTAAAGGAGGTGCTACTCATCACTGAGATACACCAAATTTTGGCGCCATTGCCAGGGATCGAGCTTTGAGGACGAGCGTGTGATTGTAAGACGTAGAGAGGACGCGTTGGAATGGTAAGTAGTAGGTAATTTTCTTGTTTTGTTCTCTCTCCATCTCCATCTCCATCTCCACCTCCATCTCCATCTCCTTCTCCACTTCATATTCCCTCTTCCATTTAATTCTCCTCATTTGCTTTGTGCGAGTTTGAGAGAGAACGAGTGTGTATTGTTGTTTTTGTGTGTTTTTGCATGATTCTTGTAGGTTGCAGCATCCTCACCATCTCCAGCAAGCTCAGCAGGTACGGAAATTCTCTGCGCATGCCCCGAGGCATCGAGCTCGAGCTATCGTGACACATCGAAAAACTAACCCTATCACGATTCTGAGTGCACCACGACATAGCGCAGCTTGAGAGCTCCTAGAATCACTAGCCTGATCAGGAAAATTCACCATATCCCGATCTATCACGACACACCCAAGTATCGCGACACACCGAGGTATCGCGACACACCCACCTATCGTGATACTTCGACATATCGTGACACACTCACCTATCGCAACACTTCGACCTATCATGACACACCCACCTATCGCGACACTTTGACCTATCATGACACACTCACTTATCGCGACACTTCGACCTATCGTGACACACCCACCTATCATGACACTTTGACCTATTGCGACACACACACCTATTGCGACATTTTGACCTATCGCGACACACCCATCTATCGGGACACACCCACCTATCGTGACACTTTGACCTATCGCGACACTTCGACCTATCGCGACACACCCACCTATTGCGACACACCCACCTATCGCGACACACTCACCTATCGTGACACTTTGACCTATCGCGACACACCCACCTATCGCAACACTTCGACCTATCGCGACACAACCATCTATCGTGACACTTCGACCTATCGCAACACACCCACCTATCGTGACACTTTGACCTATCGTGACACACCCACCTATCGCGACACACCGACCTATCGCGACACATCGACCCGAGCTATCGCGATACACCCGCCTCATGAATAATTTTTTGGAGTGTAATGAATGATTGACTTGGGATAATTTTTGGGCTTGTCTTCTAACACATTGGGACTACCTTAGAGCCTTAGAAGTGGGCAAAATACTGAGAAAATCATAAAAAAATTCTGGAACCCTGAGAGCCTGTTTTGAACCCTAAATGCCTGAACAGTCATAACTTCCTCATACGAAATCCGTTCGGAGTGATCTTAGGCTCGTTGGAAAGCCCGTGGGGACCATACCCAGAGGGAACAAAACTAAGGGATCTCTAGAATTGTTTTCCATAAAGACATAGTGCAAATTGATATCGAAATTACATAAATGAAAGTGATTTGTTCTGTTAGTTGAATCTAAGTCTTGAGCTAACTTTGGGACTTTTACAGGTCCATTGAGAGCACTAGAGGGCATCCAAAGCAAGGACATTCTGCAAGCTTGAGAACGGGATTCTTAAGCACTAAAGAGCAAGGGATCAGCAAGTGAGGTTGGAATATTCTCAACTTCCTTTGTCAATTCCTAGCTTAGGCTAAGTGTGAGTAGTGCTAGAAGTAAGTCAGGGCGACGATAGGCATCTATCAAGTTGAAGACTATTAAATACTCAAGTTCAAGCATAAAGATAGTCTCTTGGTGATCGATAACTTAAAAGAAAAGAACTTAACGTGGCACGAACAACTTAAAGTGCAGAAAGTCACTCAAGTATTCCTGACGACATCATATCAGACAAGATCATAAACACGATAATCAACTATTAAAAAAAAAGAACCAAGTAATTGATACAAATTGAGCTGCAACGAGGTTGTACTTTGGGCAAAAATTGGGGCGACTCGATTAGGCATATGAACCTTAGATCAGGACGACACCTAGGGAGAGATAGACAGAATCTTAGGTCTTTAGAGGCTAGTGTCAATCATACTGCTAGGTCTTGGGCCCAGCAGTTGAGCCATTATTCGCACTACCCTAGCTCTGAAACCAGTGAGTCTGAGATGTCTCAGGGTATGGAGAGACCTACATGAAGTTCAAGAGTGCTATATTTACATAGGGTCGAAGGCCCCTATAAGACGCAACTCGAATACCTTAAGACCAACCGATTAGGTTCTTGCATCTATGAGGACGGCTTCGGAAGATCTGTGGTCCAGATCAAAAACCCAGATCAACCCATTGGACTAGAACATCTAGCAGTCAAGTTTGAAAATGGAGCATACCTAGACAAAGAAGGGACCATATACGTGGTCACCAGTCACCCAGATAGGACAGACGAATTCGGGAATGTGATTCCAGAGATGGACATAGACGACCTAGAGCAAGGGAACATAAGTGGGGAGCCTAAAATGTTGGAGATAGATGTCTGCGGAAGCACACGAACAGCACAAGGAAGAAGAAGAAGCTTGGAGCACAAACACACAATACTGAATGTATTACCAGAGAATGTACAAAGATAAGTAGCCCATTAGGGCAATAGGCGTATATACAAGTCGAGGGAAAAAAACCTCCTAAAGACGGAAAAAAGTGCCCCGACGGTCCTAGAGTGTTCACACACATCACTACCTAAATATATCAACAAATCCCCCCTGGTAGTGATGTGGTGAACAAGTAGCTGGCACTCATGTATAAGGAAGTGCTAAGCTATGTGGAAGTCACACCACAAAAGGAAGTAAGCCCAAAGCTTTTCGGAAAGCTTCAAACTTCTCCCGAGGCAGAGCCTTCATGAAAAGGTCTGCAATGTTCTCCTGCATGGGCACATATGCCAAGCTGATCTCCCCAGCAAAGAACCTCTCCCTGACATAGTGATATTGCACCTCAATGTGCTTAGTGCGAGCATGGAACACATGGTTCCTCACAACTGCCAATGCACTCTGACTGTCAGTGAAGATGGTGGTGGCAAAAGACTAACCAACACCCAAATCAGCCATAAGGCGTCTGAGCCACACACACTCAATAGTAGCTGTGAAAGCTACCCTATACTCAGCCTCACAACTGGAAGTGGCCACAGTAGGCTGCTTCTTGCTCAACCAAGATATACATGAGCTAACAAGCATGAAGCAAAAGCCACTAGTGGACACACGAGTGTCATAGCAACCAGCCCAATCAGAGTCAGAAAAAGCATGCAAATCTAGCAGTAGTGATCCCCCCTTAGGATAAAACAACCCAAGTAGCCGAGTACCACTCAAGTAGCGAAAGATGCGCTTAACCGCCTGCCAATGCTTGACTCCTGGGCAATGCATAAATCTGCTCATCAGTGAGACAGCAAACTGAATATTTGGCCGAGTAATGCATAAGTAAATCAAGCATCCAACAGCATGCTGATAGAGAACAACATCAAATGCATCTCCAGCATCATGAAGACTCAATCGTAAACCTGTCTCCATAGGAGTGGCAATAGGCTTACAGTCTTCAAGGCCAAAACGCTGCAATAATGTGTCAATATATTTCTTTTGACACAAAGCCATTCCACCATCAACTTGCATGAATTGAATGGCCAAATAGTGATGCAAATGCCCCAAATCAGACATCGCAAATGAGGCATGCAAATCAGCCTTAAAATCAGCAATATGCTTCTCAATAGGACCAGTGAGCTGCATGTCATCAACATAGACAACAATGATCAGAAGCACATCATTAGCATGCTTAACATATAAGGTGCTTTCAGTTGGACTGTTCTCAAAACCATGTGCAATCAGATAGGCATGTATCTTCTCATACCAAGCACGTGGTGCTTGCTTTAAACCATATAATGCCTTCTTTAACCTGCACACCTGGTTTTCATGTCATTTCTGCACAAAGCCACGGGGCTGAAAAACATACACCTCTTCATGCAAGTCTGTTGCTCTAAGGGTTGCCCATAATTTTTCTCATACTATGGCATCCTTTAGCCTTCTTAAAAAATCCCTTTTTTGTAATTAGGAGATGTCCATATGAACACTCTCCTAAAACCCCTTTTTGATATTTCCTCTAGACTATGATATTGAAGCCTTATCAATAAAGTAGCTTTTTGGCACATGTACAAAAAACCCACGTAGAAACTCCCCACGTGCTCTCTCTCTCTAGGTGGTTATTTTTTGAAATTCCCAAAATCACATGAAGATCCTCTTTTTGATTTAGCACATGTGGTCTTTTGACCACATGTTTTATTCACATATGCCTCTCTTCTTCTCTATATAAAGAAGAGCCTCATTTGTAAAGAGGGTCCCTTGGCCATGGCCTTGGCCTCCATTTTGTTAATGGAAGAAGGTGTCATTTGTTACTCTCTTGCTTCCTTGTGTGCAAGGCAATGATCTTGGTGTATGGATTTGCATGTGTGCGTGCATGGTTGGGAGGATGTTCCCCTTGCTCCTTGTGATGTTGGCCATTGTTGTCATTGCTCCATGAGCGTGGGTGAACCTCTCCTCTCATTCTTTGCCCCAACTTGGAGAAACTTCTCACTTCCATGTGAGGCGGTTAGGGTTTGTTGCTCCCCTTTTCTCAACAATTTGGCGCCATTGCCGGGGACGTCGGCCTTTAGCCGTTGGTTTTTCCAAGTTTGCGTGTCCATACTTCGTGAGATGCACCTTGACACTTGGAGAAGGATGAATACGTGTGGCCTTCGGTTGGTCAAGGGTACCTCTCATTTGTTAATTTATGAGTAGTTTGATTCTTTATTTTTGTTTGTTGCACAAAAACACCCCCTAACCCCCCTTCTCTCTCTCCCTCTCTCATATTCACACACCTCCACACACACACACAATGGGCATCACTCTCCATCTCTGTCACCTCTGATTTTAGTGTTTGCCTTGAGAAGAGGGATGGGAAGTACCCTCTCTGACCCCTCCTCTCTCATCTTCCAAACAAGAAGAATTTTCGGATGAAAAAATCTTAGCATTGAAAGCCATTTCCATATGAATTTCGTATAAAGCTCTTCAAAAATCAAAATATTCTTTGGTTGCAGAGTCACTCTTTGAGTCTTTGGTCTCCCCTCGCACGTTGCGCATTAATTCAGGATACCTACTCCCTGAATCGTGCTATGAATAGCACTGCGTTCCAAATTTATGAGGGGTTGGTGGAGTGAGTTAACCAGTTACCCACACGTTCTTTTACTTTTCTCTCATCTCTGCCAACGTACTCGACGTTTGGTTTTTGGCGGGGGGATTCATTTCACTTTGAGGGTGGAGATCCTATTCCTGCTTCGCGTTTCTTGGGTCGAGCCCTTATGGGATCGTGCTTCTACGCATTGTGATGCCCTGAGCACTCGCGCTTCCACTCTCCGGCGTGGTCTCATGCCATGCCTGATGCTCCTCATGTCCACTCCTCAATAGTGGAGGAACCATTGTGATCCAGATTGTCCTTTGTATTTCTTCCCTTGACCCCTTTAGTTCACGACTGTATGAAGCTATTGTCGGCTTTGTGGAAGGACTTCCCCACCTACACTGAGCTTCTTGTTGTTGTCCTTCCCCTTGCTTCTCCAGTAACAATGGGCTTCCTAGTGAAGCATCATTGCAGTGCATCATGTGAGGCGCGTGTGAATTGAAGGCTTCACCTTCCTGTGGTTTGCAATCGTTGTGCATAGAACCCTATGGTTGTACCTTCTGCTTATTGATTGGAGCTCTACCCTGATTTTTCCAGGCACGTCTTCAAAGCTTTCGCCTGCTCTAAGGATGAGTTCCATGCCTATGTTGTGCTTACGGTTCTTTTTCTCCCCGATGTTCTTGTTCGGTGTTTAACCTTCTGATCGACCTCCTCCTCTGGGTGTGAAGGTCCTCTTCTGCTACGATTCCGTTGTGATCTAGGGCAGCGCAAACACCAACTCTATGACAGAATTCGAGATGGTGCTCAAGGGAATTACTACCTCTTTTACCTGCTCCAGTGTAAGAAGGTGAATGACCTGAAGAAGACGTTGGATCTATATGCTTTAAGCTGGAAGAAAACCTGCTGGAGCTATGTTGTCTTGATTCTCTTCTGTATACCAAAATATCACCTATGATGAATATTTCTGTAATGCTTTAACATGCTTTGTAGAGCTCATCATTTCTAAACATCAAGGCTCCCAAAGGTGGAAGTATAGCTGAATGCATACGTTTAGCACTTTTTCTGAAATTGTGTTCCTGAGAACATTTTGGGGAGAAACTTCTTCCTATTGCCTCCTCGGTTGCTTCAGCAAAAGAATTCTTTTGTGTCCACTTATATCAGTGGGTTGGGCTGGAAAAGGCTGTTTCCTCTCCCCTTCAAGCTTCTTGCCTACCTCCAGGCTATTCTCTTTTCAGCCTCTGTCTCGGATGACTTTTTGATGCCGTGGGTTATTCATGTTGAGGGATACTTCCTCGATTTGTCTGATTAAGCTCGGACCCGTGCCCTATCGAGTTCGGCATACTCGGGAGGAAGCCGTCAGATTTTCCTCCATGTGGCTGCAAGAGTGACTCTCGGCACTGACTACAGATGTTTGGGCCATAGGATGATGTGTGACTCCTTCTTGTTGGAGAATCATTCCTTGGGTATCTAGGGCTCTTTTCGCTTGTGATGTTGAGGTTTCGACGTGTCTGCCAGACTAGAACTTGTTTGCTGCATTTCTTTTTGGGGGCTCCAAGGTCTTATGATCTCCTGTGCTTATATAACTACTTGCAGTCATTCTTACGGGTTATGATTTATGCCTATTGACTAGATGTGATGACAGATTTATCTCTATAAAGCCCCGACATGATTGATTTTGCCTCTGATCTTTGTTATTCAGTCGACTGTCGTGATTTTTTGCATCTCTTTGGTCTGCATTTCCCATGTCATACTGTGTTAAGAATTTTTCTAGTTTAAAAACTTTGGATGATGAGACTCCATTTGAAATATGTGATAACAATTTTTTTCGTATCCTTGACTGAGTTATTTAAACTGCCACTGGCAAAGTATGCTTGAGATAATGTGTGCTCAGTTTGGTAAACATAATAGTATTTCTTGGCTATGTTTTGGAAGTGTATACAGGTTTGGAATCCTATAGTGACTTTTGGAGCTGTGGATAAGGTTGGTTGAGCTTAATAAATCTTGAAGATTGCTTCTTGACAGGTGTTTTCATTCGGTCCCTCCTGAAAGGTATACGAACTGATCTGAAAGGATTGGCAGACAATGTTGTTGGTGGAAACTTTCTTTGACTTATCAATTAGTTGTTGGTCCCAAAGCTTATGGTGGGAGGTTTCTGGGATTGTGCTACACACTGTGTGAGTCTTATTGTTGTTATACTATAAGAACACTCCTCATCTTGTATAATGGACCAAGATTATAACTGTTGGATGAATATGAGCTATGTAGGAATCTGCATGAAAGACTTGTCCATAATTGTGACAATCCATTGTTTCCTCCTGACTCAAAAATTCATGATAAATATGTATTCTTCCATGAACTTTCCCAGGGGTGGTGTGTGATGGACCCATAGTGTTCATATTCATGTGATACCGGTAAGCTTCAATTATTACAGATGATTTAAATGACTCGGTTGAAATAGGAACAGGTTGCAGGTATAGCTTGGTACGGGGGCTATTCTCTTCAAGAGTTAGAAGCATCCTCACACTTGTGACTGTTTTCAAAGATACATAATAGCACTGTTATACATCTTGCATGCCATCTTCAAGATTCAATCTATGATGCAGGGTTATGGCTTATCAGTTCCTCTCTTATTTCACATCAAAACACTACTTGTATCAGTGCAACTTGGTTTCTGACGGAAAAATTCATGACACTAGAAGAAGTTTTATGGTTTTCCAAGTTTTCTAAATACTTGTTTTAATCTATGGCTCTAGATTCGTTCTACTTTAGAGCATGATTCCATAATTCATTAATATGCCAGAATGTTTAATTTTGGACTATGGCTATAATTGTGTACTAGTGTTCAACCATGATTGCTAAAGCCATCAGTTGTAGCTTTTGGTAGAGGAGTGACACTTAAGATGCCTTGGGGGGGAAAGGGAAGTTGACCAAAAACAACACCTGAAAGAAATTCTAAATCAGTTAACTGTCTTTTGTTGGTCACACTGTTCCATTGTATCTAAAAAATGTTGGGAGAATATCTTGTTCCAAAAAAGCTGGAAACACGGTCACAAGAATCCGAATGCTTGTTTTTTGTCAGGAAAAAAAAAATGCTCTGGTTTTACAATGCTCCCTTAATGCAGTATAGGCCAACACACACAGCACTTAGCATTGGTCCATTTTTGACTCCTATAAATGCTCTCTTGTGAATAATGTGTTTTTGAATACTCCCAGGTTTAATGATCATTTTGAAATCTCATATCTGCCCTATAGGACTGGGCCTACATGTTTTATCAATTCTGAATTAATTTACTTTGTAATGCGCTCACTCGATTACAGGCTAATTACTCATTGCATCTCTTTACAATGAAATGGCTTGCTTATAACTAACATTCCAGGCACTAGGAACAGCAATTGCATTTATCCTTTTTGCCGGTTAAATGATGAGACACCATGATTCACAGAAATCGCTCTTGATGACTTAAAAGTATTTAACCCTTGTCCAAGCATGTCTACTTAGCCAAAGATACACATGGCCTTAGTCACTGAAGGTTGTATTTTGCTCACATCCATGCTTACCTACTACTCATTTGTTTTGATATAAACTAAGTGATTGTGCTTTAAATAGTGGTGACATGTCACAAATATAATTCATAAGGACTGCCACTTGAGTTCTTGACTTTTGGGTGCTCTAATTTGCAGAATGGAGGAATAGCTAGCTCAAGCTAGTCCTATAAGACTTCATGTCCCTGAAGTGGAAACTAAAATTGGAGTGAATGTTTATTATTAGATGCAGTCTACTTGCTTTTTTATGTCATTTCAGGTTTGGGAGCTTCTTGAGAAGGCATTTCCAGCCTTACAAAGGGCTGCACAGGGGGATGCATGCTGGGTTGACTGCCTCCCAAGGGGATTGTGTCGCCTAGCTCTGACGACTGAAGATTTGCAAATTGAAGAAAGGACTGAAGGCTTGAAGTTGAAGGTGCTGCAGATTTGAAAATCAGCTTAAAGCTTTGCAGACTAAGGAATTGTAGATTTTCAAGACTTGAAGATTTCCAAACTTGAAAGACTCTACCTTGGGTCGGTTCAGTTATGTATGCTCTTCTCTTAGCTTTCTCGAGGACGACAAAGTCTAGGAGGGGGAGGAGTGTTGCTCTAAGGGTTGCCCATAATTTTTCTCATGCTATGGCATCCTTTAGCCTTCTTAAAAAATCCCTTTTTTGTAATTAAGAGATGTCCATATGAACACTCTCCTAAAACCCCTTTTTGATATTTCCTCTAGACTATGATATTGAAGCCTTATCAATAAAGTAGCTTTTTGGCACATGTACAAAAAACCCACGTAGAAACTCCCCACGCGCTCTCTCTCTCTCTCTAGGTGGTTATTTTTTGAAATTCCCAAAATCACATGAAGATCCTCTTTTTGATTTAGCACATGTGGTCTTTTGACCACATGTTTTATTCACATATGCCTCTCTTCTCTATATAAAGAAGAGCCTCATTTGTAAAGAGGGTCCCTTGGCCATGGACTTGGCCTCCATTTTGTTAATGGAAGAAGGTGTCATTTGTTACTCTCTTGCTTCCTTGTGTGCAAGGCGATGATCTTGGTGTATGGATTTGCATGTGTGTGTGTATGGTTGGGAGGATGTTCCCCTTGCTCCTTGTGATGTTTGCCATTGTTGCCATTGCTCCATGAGCGTGGGTGAACCTCTCCTCTCATTCTTTGCCCCAACTTGGAGAAACTTCTCACTTCCATGTGAGGCGGTTAGGGTTTGTTGCTCCCCTTTTCTCAACAAAGTCACCATTCAGAAATGCTATTTTAATGTCCAACTAATGTACATTCCAACCATGATGGGCTGCAAGTGCACAAATGCTCCGAACAGTAGTCATACGGAATGTAGGTGCAAAGGTCTCATCAAAATCAATTCCTCTTTCCTACGCATAACCCTTTGCAACAAGCCTAGCCTTATACTTGTCAACTATACCATCAGGTTTACGCTTCAACTTGTATACCCACTTAGTGCCAATGGCCTTCTTGCCAGGAGGCAAGTCACATAAAGACCAAGTACCATTCTTCATTATTGCATCATATTCAGATTGCATAGCAACCATCCAATTTTCTGAATTTTGTGCTTCATCAAATGAAACAGGCTCATTCTCATCACAGAGACTAGATGCAGCCATAGCATAGCAATCTGATGCAAAAGAGGCACTATGAGAGCCTAAACGAGTACGATATGACATAGGTGCATCTAATTTGCTGTCACGCAAAGTCTGCACCATCCATTTTGGCATAATTTTTGCCTGTTCAATATCAGCTCATTCATCAACTAGTGCATCATGTAAATCTGCATCAGAAATGGAATGATGTGCATCATCACATGAAACCTGCAAAGGCTGAGAAGTTGCCTCATTAGGACCAGCACTAGACTGTTCACCTATAAAAAGAGGCATCAAAGTATCATATATGTCTTTGGAGCTAACAGATGTCTCCCTAGTACATGAAAGCAATGGCTGAATAGCATCTTCCACGAAAACAACATTACAGCTAACCAGAATGTGTTTAGTCTATGGATGATACAGACGATAGCCTTTACTTTCAGAACTGTACCCAACAAAAATACATTTTACTGCTTTATCATCTAATTTTCTGCGATGTTGTGCAGGCACTAATGCATATGCCAAACAACCAAAAACATGCAGATGAGCAACAGATGGCTTGTGATCATGCCAAGCCTCATATGGAGTGATAAACTGCAGCGCTTTAGTGGGATACCTATTCAGTACATATGCTGCACACATGACAGCCTCAAGCTAGAAACTATGTGGTAAAGCCATACTTTTGACCATGCACCTCGCCATCTCCATGAGTGACCTGTTCTTTCGTTCAGCAACTCCATTCTGTTGAGGTGTATAAGGCACTGTACACTGGTGTTTTATCCCACGTTCAGCCAGAAATGCATTAAAATCAGAAGACATATATTCCCCCCCTCGATCAAAACGAAAGGTGCCCATTTTACATGTTGATAGATTTTCAGCCAAAACCAAAAACTGTTTGAAGCACATGAACACTTCGGACTTTTCTTTGAGTGAATATACCCATGCATGCTTGGAAAAATCATCAATGAAAGTCACGAAGTAAAGGTAATTTCCAAAAGAGGGTGTCTGCATAGGACCACAGACATCAGTATGTACAAGCTGCAATTTTTGTGTAGCCCGAACTTAACCATCTTTTGGAAAGGAGGAACGCTTCATTTTGCCCAAAATACAGCCTTCACAAACATGTTTTCCAAGTGCCTCAAGTTTGGGCAAAGAAAACACCATTTTAGATTTCTGCAGGCATAACAAACTAGCAAAATTCAGATGACCAAAGCATGCATGACAAAGCTTTGCATCTGACATAGCCTACGAATCATTTACTGCACATGCCAAATCATTTACAGATCTTTCATAGTCTATGAGCTTATACAGCCCACGACATAAAATGCCAGAAGCAATAATCACATCGCCATTTGACAGATCATGAACTGTACACCTGTCATCAACAAATTTCACAACCAAGCCAATCTTGGCTAATGCAGAAACTGATAACAGGTTCTTTTTGATCCATGGCACAAATAAAGCATCTGACAAAGTGAAAGAACTACCATCAACAGTAGGCAAAATGATCTTACCAACTCCCATAACAGGATAAGAGGAGTTTTTGGCGCATGTAACAGTATTCCTTGTAGGGGCAGGCTCGAGTGAAGAGAAGAAACTGGGCTACAAGGTAATATGTTTGGTCGCCCCACTGTCAAAATACCAAACATCCGAGTCTACTGCAGACATGCACTGCTCATGAGAAGATGGGTCAAAACTGCAAACAGTAGTAAACGCCCATTCTTTGTCCTGCACAAGATTTGCAGACTCTGTTTTTGGTGTAGAGGCCTCTGCAACAACCATTCTAGCCTCTTTCTTCTTTGCCTCTTTAGCAGCCAGTTTTGGATAGTTCTTTATGATATGATCATTCCTTTTACAGTACTTACAAAACAATTTCTGCTTTTCTGATTTTTTCTCATCTTTGTCTTGGTTCTTTGAATGTGCAGCATTTGTAGATTTCTGCTTACTAGTAGAAGAGCTCCATTTTCCTTTGCCCTTCTGATCAGCCAGGAAAGCTTGATCTGCAACACGCATAATGGACATGTTCTGCCTGGACTGATCTTCTTGCAACAGAACAGAGACTAACTCCTCAAATGACAAGGCATTTGGATTGCCTTTCATCATCAACCGAAGAATAGAAGCAAAACTCTGATATGAATCAGGAAGACCATTCAGAACGGTCTGCACAAGTGAGCTATCTGGTATAACCTCATCAGCAGAAATCAATTGTTCTTTCAAGTCTTTGAACTTTGTTAGGAAAATGTCTATAGAATCACCTTCATTCATGTGCTCATTCTCCAACTGTTTTCGGAGGTAAGCAACACGAGCCTCATTCCTAGCTTGGTACAATGTGGTAAGTGTATCCCAAGCATCCTTAGCTGTTCTGCAAGAGCGAATGTGAGGAATAATGGCATGTTTGACAGACAAAGCTATCAATGCATGTGCCTGGGCATCTCTGCCATCCCAACAAATCTGCTCTGCAGTAGGTGCAACAAAAACAGCAGCATGAACAGGAATCTGCGGAATATCATCTTCGACACCATCTTCATCAGCTCCAGCACCTGTATTTGCAGTACCTGTAGTCAGAGGTGTAACAAGACGTCTTTCAACACCATGTACAATGTTTCACAATCCTTTTGCAACCAACACATGTCGCATCATATAAGCCCATAATGGGTAGTTGATACCATCCAACTTATCCTCAACAGCAAACATACGGAATACATCACTGCTTTTAGCCATGGCTGGTGACTAAAATACCTTGATGCAGAAAATTGACTGTATCTCAAAAAGTTGAATAGAATTGCCCAGACGAATTCCACTAGACCTGTAGCAGACTTTGAGACGCTTATACTGGCGTACAAAAACTGGTATATACCTTTGGCACAAAAACACGAAATAGCCTGCACAAGCGCTACGATAGTGCGTTCGGAGGCCGAAACGAGCTCAATTCGCGATTTTGGCACCACAAAGCGAAGATGTTTTGATCTCGGAAACACCCTAAGTATGCTCACCAAAATTCGTAGGATTCTGAGACTGCAAACGGAGGAATGTCGACGGCGCCCTAGATGAAGCGACGACCTACTCTGATACCAATTGTTGGAGATAGATGTCTGCGGAAGCACATGAACAACACAAGGAAGAAGAAGAAGCTTGGAGCACAAACACACAATACTGAATGTATTACCAGAGAATGTACAAAGATAAGTAGCCCATTAGGGCAATAGGCGTATATACAAGCCAGGGAAAAAAAAACCTCCTAAAGAGGGAAAAAAGTGCCCCGGCGGTCCTAAAGTGTTCACACACATCACTACCTAAATATATCAACATAAAACCCCTCGAGGCAAATCAGTCCTCACTAGAATTATCACGCCGGAATGGGTTCCCCAGGATAATAAGAGCATAGATCTGCTCTTGAACCGAGAGACTGATGAAGCCTTTTGGAGGTACAAGCCTGGTCAGCCTAATGAGCTTGGAGCGCTCACTATCTACGAGTTTAAAGATCCGGATAGTCCAGGCAAAGTGACTATTTAGACAATACTTCAAAGAGGATCTTTGTAGTCACAGAGCATGGTAGGCATTCCTACACTTGGAAGGGTGAATTTGTTTTCCCCCAACCAAGATCTAATGTCTCTTATAGCCACCACCTAGGAGTGGGAACATCCCAAGCTCATGGAGCTCAAAGAGACAGAAGTAGAGATAGACCAGAAGTGAGTTTCGCCAACCTGTTGGGAAGAGAAAGAACGAGAACGGAAACGGATAGAGTGGAACCTAAGAGACTTAGAACTCCAAGAAATCCAAGAAATGCAGAGGAATTCCCTCTGCCAAGCCCTAGAGAGCACACGAGGACTTTGAGACCTACACAGCTAGTTAAGTCCATGAAGAATTACTTCGATGGCACTGGAGATCCATACGATCATGTGGCCGAATTTAGACAAGTCTTGAGAGCTGAACAAGTTGAGGACCTATTCACGCAGTACAATGCTTTTGGTATCACCCTTAGGAACACAACCCTTACATGGTTTCAACCTCTAAATGAGAGACAGTTCAGAAGCATAGACCAACTTCTTGAGGCTTTCATCACTGAATTCTCTAAGAGTGGCATACGACATAATACTTCCTCCCTGATTCATAGCTTCAAGCAGACACCTCAAGAGACTGTTCGACTGGCATGAAGAAGGTTTAGGTAGTACCTAGAGAGGTGTCCGATGCCTGAGTTACCCACACCAGCCAAGCAAGTGGCTTTGTTTTTAGATGGATTGCTAAGTACCAAGCTTAGATCATATGTGTATCTGAAAGACCCCAGAACCATAGAAGAATGTGTACGCATGTGCATAGACATTGAGGATAATCTAGGAGAGGAATTAGAACTTTCAAAAATCTACAAAGATTCAGATAGTTCTACTAGCCTCTCTTCCTCGCAATCCACATCTATTGAGGAACTCGCTGAGAAAGTAGCTCAGAAACTAGGTGTCTCAAGCAAACAGATACCCGATTTACCCCAGTGAGACTATGCTATACATGTGGAGGTGACCATATGGCGAATGTATGTCCCATTATGGCTCAACCCCAAGTGAATCCTAGTAGCCAGTACTGCACCATAGAACGGAGGTACACCAACCACACCGCGTAAGATTGCCCATACAATAAGCAAACAGTTAGGCAAACATACCCTCAACAAGGAAGATACCAGAACCAGTACGCACCTCAACAATATGGTAGACCAAAACAACCCTATCAAACCCAACAAAGGCCTCAACCTGTGTTAGTGCAACAAACCCCTACTCCTTCCAATGTGATTCCAGTAAAATACACAGCTGTAGAAGAGAATCTGAATAGAGCCATAGTGCCAGTGACACCATTGCTTTCAAAAAGTGATCCCGGTGATCATACTTTTGACTCTACTCACATTGAAAGCCCACAAGCTTATTACATGCAGTCACCTAAGCATGACGAGACATACTATTAAGAGGACCCGAGTGAACCTAGTGGGGAGCCTGAGTATGCAAATGTCATGTACACAAACCCCAACTCTAGACCTCAACCTAGGCAGGTACGACCCCCATTTCCTAGAGGACCATGCTTTAGATGTCAGGGAGATCACCTCATACGTGATTGTCCAATGCCTGCCCCTACACAACCCCAACCAGTGACAATTCAGGGCTTCTGTCAAGATTGCGAAAAAGAGCATCTCTTACGAGATTGCCCGAAGAACCCCAATAACCTGTCGAAAATCACTCTATCAACGTCATTGGACTAGTAGTAGACTCTATAGGAAGTGTAACTTCCACTACCCCAGTGCAAGTAGTCACTCGAGCTCAAGCTTTGCAGCAAACTCAAGGAGTAGGGCACGAAAAGAGTTCTGAGGTTAGTGAGACGGAGAGCATAACCAAGAAAAGGACAAGAGCTTGGAGAGATAGCCGGGAGAGAATGAAAAGACAATGGTCACAGAAAATGAGCGAACTTGAAGAAAGCTTGAGAGAAACCAAAGCAAAGATAAGGGAACTCGCATCTCAAACTCACTCTCACACTACCCCACCACCACCCTTTCCATCTCCCTCCAACCCATCACCTTCCATTCCCCAACTTTCTACTCCACCACACATAACCCACCCTCCACCCAGAGTAGGATCAGTCCTAGCCGATCCCACTCCTGAGGATCTAGACATGATGCTTAAAGCATATCAGGCCAGAATCTAAGATGGGCCAAACGTGATAGATCATGACAAATGTTACCCTAGAGCCGATCTAGAGATAGAGAGAACAAAACTTTGTGCTAAGATGGTAGAATTGGCGCAAGCAATGCTTGAAGCCAGTCGCTTGTTCAATGGCTCTAGCTCCACTAGAACACCATTGCATTTTGATGGTCTATTAGATAGACTGGAGAGGTTACTTGCAAAGTCTGGAAAAGGAGCCATCTCACAGTCTAAAGAGAGTGCAAGGGATAGAATAAGCATTCCTCCCCAGGAAGCTTATGTGCCTAACTCCACTGAACCAGACACCTCTTCTTCTATGAATCGGTATTCACCAGAATTCCTGCGAGAGATTCAAGAAGAGAAATGGGCTAAAGAAAGTGAAGACCCACCTCTAATTGAAATTGTGGATGACACGCACGATCAATTCCCACAAGACATTCCTTCCATTTATGGAGAACAGGAGGGTGCCCAATCTCATGAGAGGTTAGACTTTGAGTCTAATTCCTTGCAGGAATTACCCCATTTCACCGGGCCCTAGGAAACTAAGTCTACTTGCATGAGAGCACCCACAGTTATGATAAGAAATGAAGATTCGATGATACCTAGGAATACGGAGGTAATAAAGAACACTAAAGTGTAGTACAATCTCACTTTAGAAGAGTTACTCAAGGTTAAGCCTGAATTGTGGAAACATGTAGCCAAACAAGTGCCAGACGTAGCGAAATCTCGTTCGCAGGTAGGATCTCATAGAACCGTGCCAAAAATACCACTGGATAAGATAGGAGACATGAGCGAAGGAGAAGAAGGAAATACCTATCTCCTAGTTACCCATCAGGAATACACAACCAAGGCAATTTTGGACTCAGGTGCAGGAGTTGCAATAAGCACAAATAAGATTCTATGCAATGTGCTCACCAAATTAGTGAATAATAAACGCTCTGATTGGGACAAACAGCTACACCACGCTGTTTGGGCATAACGAGTTGGCTATAAAACAGTACTCCAAGCCACTCCCTTTCAAATGGTATTCGGCCAAAATGCAGTGCTACCATTGGATTTTCTGATACCTACATTAAGAGTAGCACAAGAGTACAAGTGGAAAAGCCATGAGCTCTCATCTAGAATCTTCGATCTTGAACGCTTAGGTGAAACACGATTGAGAGTTGCAGTAGGAATTTATGCAGCCAAGAAGAGGCAAAAAGCATATTTCGACGCACATGTGAAGGATAAAGGCTTGAAAGCAGGAGACCTAGTCCTAGTCTACACCTTGAGGCAACATGCATAGAAATTAGAGAAGAGAGGCTATGGACCAATGATAACCAATAGGATCTCCACCAGTGGAGCAGTACAACTAGCCACTCTAGAAGGTGACATCCTACCAAGTTACATAAGCGGATGCAAAGTCAAGTTATGTCAAGAACCCCTAATGGAAAAGATGCTAAATCGACTCAATACTGCAAAGAAATGGAAGGAAGAGGAAAAGAGAATTCGGGAAGAAGCGCAGACAGAAGCTTTAGAACGCATCCGGCGAATGAAATTGAGAAGACAAGGTAGAGATCAATCCATGCCTGACGCTCATGAAGCTCTAGGTTATCACATGGCCATATGTGAGGCTTCAGGTGAACAGTCCCATAGGATAGTTGATCAACGACCCTTTGTGACCCTAGAAGTAGGACAAGGAGAGAGTGCAAGGTTCGTAAGAGCTTTAATCAACTCAAGTGCAGCCACTAGTGCAGTGCGACTTTCTTACTGCCAAGATTTGCAATTGGAGGTAAAACCCTAGAAGCATATCTGATAGGATTAGGCGGTGTTGAAACCCCTTGCATGGGAGAGGTGGAGCTTCCCCTCTACATTCAAGAGGTCCTAATGTCAGCAAAAGTGTTAGTATGTGAAGACGAGGATCTTACTGAACCTCTTGTCTTGGGCCAAGACTGGATCTATGATCATGTAGTCAACCTCAACCTAAGAAGTGGACTTCTTCAGGCTTGGGTAGGCCAAAACCATCTCACGATTGATTTAGAAAATCAATCACTCAGGCCACTAGAAAAGGCATCGACTCCTGGTTCCTCCAGGAACCCCCATGAAGATAACAATGTTGTTCTTTTCCAAAGTTCTATGGTGTAGAGGATTGTCACTCTTGACGAAGGCACAGAAGTCAATGAGGAGTTCCCATCTATTCCAAAGAAGATTCTAAAGGGGCAGGCTCAACAACACACGACACTGAGGAGACCGATGATCAAGAAGCATGAGCAGTAACCTGGGCAATATGAAGTACCTCGTGGCATGAAGCAGATCTGGATATGCAAAGGGGAAAAAACCACGGCTCCCGAGACAGGTTCTCAAAAAGGCATCAAGCGAGCCACACCATTAAGGACTAAAACGAAGGAGTTCCCTAGGCAACACTATAGACATACCACTTCTATTTAGGTCCCTAAGCAATTAACGAAGGCTATTCCCAATGCTAGACAGATATGGGTGCCCAAGGCCTGCTTACAAGCCCAAATAGCTTCACTTCCAGTCACTAGCATAAATCAACTCTCACAAGTACTCTTGGCAAATTGCTCAGGGAAGATACCTACACCCCACACTATTACACCTTCGGTCAAGCCTAGAAATGTCTGGAAATGGGTACTGAAAAGATCCCAAATCTAGCACAATCTAGTTCATAAACCTGTACCTGTCACCCACTCTAAGAGCTACGAATCCTCAATCAAAGTTTGGAGACTTAAACCCTGTATCAAACCCCCCGACCCAATTTTGTAAATCCATCCACTCTGATGTAGGTGCATTCTGAGTACATTGCATATCCAAAGTATGCATCTAGGATGACACTAACCACTAACCAACATTCACACCTATCACAAACACTTCACCTCTAACCACTAACCATCTGGAATGTCATGTTAGTATTGTAGAGGGAACACCATTACATCCTGTTTCCTATGCAACACTAATGTGCCTTTCTTCTTCTAGCAGATAAGCATCAGAAGTCTCATGGCAGCATCAGGAGGCACGAGCTCCCGGGCAGGCACTAGTACTCAAATGGATTGGGATACCATGCCTGTGAAGGTTCCACTAATGGATAGGCCTGAGGAGATTCTGAACGTGAGACGAATTCCCATCTCAGATCCACCAAGTGGCCTAACAAAAAGAGTGAAGGGACATTCTCATTGGTTCAATGAGATGCCAGGAGATTTGGGGGATGCAGATCATATCTGGGAATCCAAGTTGGAATTTGGAGGAGTTTGGTGGACATTTCATTTCCTCTCAAGAGAATTTGAAGCATTACAAAATGTAGCTCCTCTTCAAGATATTTGGTAGAAAGCGGGATTGCAAGATTATTTTAGTGCATCTCTACCTAAACCAGATTTCCTTAGGTGCTATTACTTGATTGCAACTCTGAAAGCGACAGGAGATCGAGATCAGTCAGGCACATTCCTGGTGCCCTCTCTATCAAACCAAGAGGAAATGAAAAAATTTGAGTTGAACATCACTTTAATCAGGGAGGCCCTTCAGATGTACGGCACCCATGTACCCTCTGATCGAGACCCATTAATACCAGAGTCTATGAAGAACAGTAAACTCAAGAAGTTGAAAGAAATGTGTGCCCTCATCCCAAACATTGCCATACCGTTGTGAATGTGCCTTCAGCACTTTGCTTTTCCGGCTCAAGACCGATTCACACAGCCTCATAAGAAGATTTGGTATGGGCTATACCTAGCGGAGACAGGGAGTCTACCTATTAAGATGCAGGTATGGATCCTTGACCAATTATATGAAGCAGGCAAACGAGGAGTGAGGAAGCCTACTTTGAATGGTTGTTGTGCCATTACAAGAATCATCTACAGATGCCTCGCGTATGATGTGCCGATCGCATGAGCCCTTAAGTACTCACAGTTGCAATTCTTCCAAGGTCAAAAACCAGGGTTCAACCAGCCAAAAGAATGCATGGATCACTCTCAGATGTTCCAATTCCTCATGAGTCCACCACAAAAATCTCCCTTAGGGAAGAAGAAAAAGTAGCCCCATTCACGATCCATCTCCAACGACCACAATCAGAGGGCATGGTACAACCCACTCCGTCAGCCCCTCCACTACCCACAGACGTTGAGTTTGCCTCCATGGTTGCATTAGCAGAGGATACATCCTTTGACTTTGAGAGCTTATTGAAAACAACACAGTTATCTGAGAGTGAGTTCTTTTCAGACACTGACGGTCTCGGATCATCATCCCAGAGAGGACGTCCACATCGTGATGCACGAAGAGTACATTGGGAAGATGAGGCACAACACACTCACGTTGAAGGCACTCATGAACAAGAAGAGGTGCAGGAAAATGAATCAGAGGAGATTGAGGAAGAAGCCCCTGCCTACACTACACAAATCAAACGGCTCTACAAAATGATCAAACAAGTACAAAAAAGGCATAAGTTGTCAGAAGAGGCAAATAGAGCAATGGTGAACCAGATGCTGCAGGCGGAGAATGTAGACCCTCATTTTACAGAATCATTGAATCTTTTGGCAGATACCTGTGGAATTGTGGAAGCCATACGGACCATGGTATATCGTACCACCCCTCAATACGACCAACGAAGACTCGATACGCGACCACGAAGGGGAAAGATGATTCAAATGGAAGTCTCTACCTCCCTCCCTACCACAACTCAAGAAGATGTTCACATGGCCAGCCCCACTAACACTGATGCACACGATGATGGCACACAGGTACCATCTCCACCATCACCTCCCATCCAGCCCACCGAAACCCTCACCACTAACATTCCTGAACAACCAGTATTCACCCTCAGTGTACCTATATCAAACACCACCATCTCTCCATCCTTACCTTTTCCTACACCCACTAGTTCCAGCCAATTTTTCGAATCTCAAATAGGTCATCCCGCCACCCATCAAACCATATTAGGTCACCCTTCTTATCAACCAGCTCTTGGACAACCACATATCCCTACCCAAACATTAACACACCCAATTTCCCTCACCACTACATTTCCTCTTTCCCAACTCCAACCCACTGGGCCCTTCTTAACCTTCCCAAAACCTACACAAAACACCTTACCTCCATTCTTGGCAAACCTTATAAATATAGTTCAACAAATTAAGAATCATAATAGAAAGTCCCTTTCCCACACCAACTCCCCCATATTCACAGCCACCACTAACACACCACCCACCATTCCAGTATTCAAGATTCACACTTCACACACAATCATGTCTGATCCCATGGACATTTCACCCTCCACAGGACCACTCACCACCACTTTTGTCTCAACATCACCACTTGTAACTTCATGCACATCACCACATACACCCACTGTCAGCACAACATCCACTTTTCCCTTCCCCATTTCCCAACCCCTTGCATCTTTCACCTCCATCTCTGCATCCACCTCATTTAGTCATGCACTGGACACTATGTTCGAAGTTGCTGCCCAGCTTAAACAGGAATACAGATTATTGGAAGAAAACAATAAAGATCTTTGTACTCTGTTGTCCCACCTCCAGGCATGTGTCAATGCCTTGGAGCTGAGTAATATTGCATTACAACAAGAGGTTACCACCCTCCAACAATCTCATGCGGAGCTTGAAGCCAAGTATACAGAGATGGGTAAGGCGACCGAAGAACAACTCAGAGATCAGCTAGTCCGCAATGCTAGACTACAAAGAAACATGGCTTTACTCCGACGACACCCAACAACTGCCCAAGAAGAGAACATGAGACTACAACAACAAAATCAAGACAATTTTGAAGCCGCCATAGAGAACACTCTAGGGACACCCATAGATCCTGCTAGCTTCCAGGCTATCCCCTCAGAAAGTATCCAGTAAATATTGGAAACCTATGCCAACCTCTTAGAAGCACATGATCAGCTTGCCGACCAAGTGAAAGAACTACAGAGAACCAATGCTCGCACCACATATGACAGAACCAAGAAATGTGGTCAATGCTGCTACTTCACCAGAGCCAAAATCTTCAACGGCCAACGAGGTACTTGAACTACGCCAACAAGTGGCAGAATTAAAGATTAATTTGTTACAATATGAACGACCCCCCTCTCCACCCGATCAACCGTCAGAGGAAGAAGTAGTAACCATTCCTGTGGAAGAGACCTTTGAAGATAACTATGAACCTCAACCTCTTCCAGGAGGCAGAGTCACGGAGGAAGGACAAGACACATATGAGGAACCCCCTTCGGCATGGATGAAACAACTAGAAGAGATGGGGCCAACTCATGAAGAGCGTATATCCACTCAGATGCTGGACATGAAGACCATTGAAGAGACCATACTTCAATCAGAATATTTCAGGCACCTCACCTCTAGAAGACTGATAACTAGTTCAGAGTTATAGTATAAGCCCTACTTTGTGTTGTTGGCAGACTACAACGCTGAGATTAAACGCAAAACCAACAAGTACCCTACTTTCGCAACACAGTTCAAACCAGAGGACATTCCAGAGGAAGCCCAAAAAGGTGCCATATTCCAACCCATCTGGAGGCAAAAGTTATTGGAGACCTATCCAGAAATGCTACGAACGTGGGACCATGCCCCCATGCACTTAAAGTATAATCCATGCTATGGGCCAGTGCAACGAAGAAGATCATGGAAAGCATTTGCCATAAAAGTTCAGAACAATGCTAATTGCAAACAATGGCTCAACTACCCCTCCATTGCACCACCAACAGGCACACCTACCGTAGCATACATGATGGCTACTATCAGGCACTAGATGCCACGTCTCCAACCAATGAACGATGTAGCAGCGCAGATGATGCTAAAGATCTTGGATATGATGCAAATAGTACTCAAAACTTTCTGCAATGTACACAATATCTAGCCTCTGATCCCAGGCTTCATAAATGGTAATTATGACTTACTCTATGATATGAGCACAACCCCCAGTATTAGGGTTGCTTATGCATGGCATGCGAGGATCAGATATCTCCCTGCTTGCTATAAGCAAACATTTGATGATATGTTTACCACTAGGTTCTGGGAATCGCACTCAGAAGTGTTCGCGCCACGCCCAACCCATCTACTACAACTATTTGCATGCGAGCAGACAATGCACTCAGAGCTCTACACCACACCACAACCTGACATTCCTGGCGCAGTCAATTGGGATGCTCTTCAATGTGATCTTATCAGGGGACTCAGAATCAAAGAACAGGAGCTAGCCACTGACATCGTACAACACTACATTGATCACCCAGCGGAACAAAGGTCTGTCAGAGATGACAGATGCTAGGGGGGGAGAGTGTTGGCATCATATGGGAAGGAGCAAGTACGGGCATACATGCAGATCTAGCACTGAGGCAACCCATCAATTTTTTTCAATCCTTACATTATTTTAAAAGTGATTCTCATCACTAAAAACCATTGTAAATACCGTTTCACCTTTTTGTAGTTCCATTTTGTGCAAGTCGAGGAGTCCTCAAGCTTGAGGAGTACTAGTAGTATTTTTGTACCAATTTTCATAATTTTGTGAGCTCGTTTGAGCCTCCAAAATAACCTAGGAACCTAATTTTTAACTAGGTCGGACACTAGGTCTGGACAAGCCCAAAGCTAATAAAAAACTATAAATAGAGCTAGAGAGCTCATTTTTGAGGCTAGCTTGTTGTAGTTTTGAACTTGTATGAGAACTTGGTGGTAATAGAAGTGATTCCATTGTCTTGCTCTCTTTGTTCTTGCCGTGTGTGCACGTGTGTGTGTATGTGTGTGCATGTTTGTGTGCTTCTCACTCACACACTGGTGCCTTCACTTGCTCGAGGTCTTCATACCATCCTCATGTCTTCCCGGATTGACATCAAAGGAGGTGTTACTCATCACTGAGCTACAAACTTCAACCACCATAAATTCGTGGGATTTGGGCTCTATCTTTCTAGCTTTACATGTGTAAAGCTCAAGGCTTTTACAATGGTAAATGAACCATCAAAAATATCTCAAAAAATATAATAAATGAGCATAAGAAAAAGAACTCTCCAACGGATATTCTTTCGACACGATAGCCTTTGATGTAGATCAAATCCACCTCAAGCATAGTGTAAGCTTGATGTTCCAACAGCTCCCCCTCAAGCTAAAGTATGCTTGAGTCTTCATTCTCTAATAGGTTGAATATCTGCCATAGCTTTGAATCTACAAAGCTTTATTCCATCAAGTGCCTTCATCATCATATCTGCTACTTACTTTTCAGTTGGAACAAAAGAAATGTCAATCTCCTTTGCCATGAGCTTCTCCGTGATGAAGTGGTAATGGACTTCTATGTTCTTGGTTCTCGCACGGAAAATAGGATTTGCCGCTAGATGCATGGAACTTACATTATCTCAAAATATGTGAGGTTTGGAACTCACAAGTCCCAAATCTGTATACAATGCTTTTAACAATATTGCCTCTTGAGTTGCTATGGTCAAGCCTCTGCACTCTGCTTCAGTTGAGGATAAAGCAATTGTTGGTTGCTTCTTGGAACTCCATGATGCTAGCTTCAAACCTGCAAATGCGAAGTAACCAGATGTACTTTTTCTATCATCCTTAGCTCCTGCCCAATCTGCATCTGAGTAGATTTTGATATCCAAATTTGAAGAGTAAGGATAGAATATACCTTCATTGATTGTACCTTTGAGATACTTAGGTACTCTCTTAGCTGCATCCATGTGTGGTCTTCCCGGTGAGTGCATGAACTCACTAAGCACTCCCACACTATATGAGATGTCTACCCTTGTATGAGTAGCATATATGAAGCTACCTACCAAGCTTTGATATTCGTTTAGGTCTTCAATTTTCTCACCTTCATAAACAATAAGTTTATGATTCATCTCCAAAGGTGTACCTACAGGTTTAGTGTTCTCCATTTTGAACTTGAGAAGAAGATCCTGAATGTATCGTCTTTGAGTCAAATACATTCCTTCATCTGTATATATCACTTGCATACCTAGGAAATATGTGAGCTCACCTAGGTCATTGATTTTGAACTCCTCTTGCATGTGTCTCTTGATGTCACAATAATATCATCTACATATACACACAGATAGATAACTTCATTGTGATCCCTTTTGATGAATAGAGAAGGATCTGAGCTGCTAGCTTTGAACCCTTGATCTTGAAGATATGTAACCAACCTGTAATTCCAAGCTCTAGGAGCTTGTTTCAATCCATATAGTGCTTTCTTAAGTCTACAAACATAAGATGGATGATTAGGGTTGTCAAAACCTGGTGTTTGTGACATGTATATCTCTTCACTTATCCAACCATTTAAGAATGCATTTTGCACATCAAGTTGGAGGAGTCTCCAATTCCTTGCAGCAGCTACACTTATCAATGTCCTGATTGTAGTCATCTTTGCAATTGGTGAGAATGTTTCCTCATAGTCTATACCATGAGTTTGTGAGCATCCTTTGGCAACTAATCTTGCCTTGTACCTACAAACTGATCCATCTAAGTTTCTTTTAACTTTATATACCAATCTGCAACCAATTACCTTTTGATTTGGCGACATTGGAACCAAATCCCAAGTGTCCATCTCCTTTAATGCATCTATTTCTTCTTTCATGGCCTTTTCCCAATTAGGGTTTCCCTTTGCCTCTTCATAGGTTGAGGGTTCCTCTGAAATAGAGCCTTTTGCCAAGTATATTGAATGCTTCGTAACAAATGTGGAATCATATCCATACCTTTCTGGTTGTTTCTTCTCTCTTGTTGATCTTCTAGGTGCTTGTTTGGAGTATTCTCCAACCTCTTGCATCTTTGCTTTGCCTTTTGACTTCCATAGCTTGTAATACTTTTCCCTTTCATTTGGGTCATCGTCTGTATCACTTCTTGGATCCTGGACCTGTGTATCATGCTTGCTTCCTAATTGATAAGAGTCAGAATCAAGATCATATGGTAGTGTTACCTTTTGTTTGTGTTCATCATACCAAGACCTGTGTTCTTCAAACACAACATCTCTACTTATAGTGAATTGCTTGGTTGAAGGATTGAAGAATCTGTAACCCATCTAAGTTGAATTATATCCAATAAACACTACCTTTGTTGCCCTTTCATCTAGCTTACCTCCTTTTGTGATGGTACATGAACATAAGCTAAGCAACCAAAAACCTTGCAATGTCCAAGACTAGGTTTTCTTCCATGCCATGCTTCATAAGGAGTCATACCTTGAAGTGATTTGGATGGTAGTCTATTGACAAGGTACACAGCAGTTGAAATAACTTCTGCCCATAGATAATGTGACAACTTCTTCTCTTCAAGCATTGTTCAGGCTGATCCAACCAGTGTCTTGTTTCTCCTCTCTGCAATTCCATTTAGTTGAGGAGAGTACCTAGTATTCACTTCCCTTTTGATACCTTTGTCTTGCAAGAACTCATCAAACTCTTTGGAGAAGTACTCTCCCCCTCCATCAGATCTGAGATTCTTTAGTGATCTACTTGTATGATTCTCAACATGTGCAAGATACTTCTTGAAGCAATCAAACACTTCATTCTTACTCTTGATAAAGTATAGAACAGTCCATCTACTATGGTCGTCAATAAATGATACATAATACCTTGATCCTGCCAATGAAGGTTCTTGACTTGGTCCCCATACATATGTATGTACTAAGTCCAATAAGTTGTTGTGGATGTAGCCTTTGTGGTTGAATGGTTGTCTTTGTGCCTTCCCAATCTGACATGCATCACACCTGTTGATTAGGTGTTGCTTTGATATGTTCGGCAGTCCTAGAGCACTTTGATCCCTACATATATCCTTCAAGGTTCTTTCATCACATGAACAAGTCTCTCATGCCACACTTCAAGCTCACTTAAGGTTTGAGACCCAAAGTTGAATAGAGCGATGTTCCTAGTTTCTCCTACTTCAAAAGTAAAGAGCCTACCATGCTTCTCATCTCGGGCTATCTTTTTGAAGCCTTGACATGGATCTTCCACAAAAGCTCCATGTTGGGTGAACCTAACTTGCAAGCCTTTTTCAACTATTTGGCCTACACTTATTAGGTTTTTAGTGATAGTGGGTACATAGAGAACCTTACTTAGAATGTTTGTCCTACCATTGGAAGCTTTGCCATTACCAATCTTCTCCACATTGTGCTTTGTGTCATCCCCTGTTTGCACTTCATGTCTATGCTTTGGAATTTCCAAATCAGATAGAAGAGCAATGTTGCCTGCAACATGATTCGAACATCCTGAATCTATGTAGAATAAATGATCATCTTCTTTACCTTCTTTGTGGCTTAGATTCATAAGAAGCAATGAGTCTTCATGTGGTTGATCTTGTGAATAATTGTTGTAGTCCTTTCTATTATAGATCCTATTGTTATTGTGGAAGTTGTGTCCACCTCTACCTCTATTGTTGCCATATCCACCTCTTCCACTTCCTTTCTGGGTCTTCCCATTGAACCAACAATTCAGAGTGGTGTGGTTGGTCTTATCGCATATGGCACAAGGTTGAACATTCTGACCTTTGGCTTTGTCTTGCTTTGATCCTTTCTTCTTCCCTTTCCACTTGCTCTTGCTTGCAAAGTTGGCTTGGGAAGTCTCTTCTTCATCTTCTTCCTTCTTCTTGCCTTTCTACTTCTTATCCTTCTTATCTACATATAGAGCACTAGTTGAATTACCATGATAAGAGTTACCTTCCTTTATGCTATTGTTGGCTTCTTGATTGAAGAGTTGTCCAAGAAAGATGTTGAAGCTTGGAGTTTGCACATCCATGATGAGATCATAAGCCATCGTGAAGGATCACCATTGCTTATCACTTCAAATGCCATTGAGAATTTGCCTCATGATGACCTCTTCTTCAATCAGCTCTCTAATGGATGCTAACTGATCCACAACCTCCTTGACCTTGGTAACAAACTCTGCAATGGTTTGTTTAGGTGTCTTCTTCATTTGGTTGAACTCGTTCCAAAGATGATTCTTTCTTGCTTTGGTACTAGCAGAAAAGAAAGTCTCGAGGGCATCCCAAGTCTCTTGAGATGTCTTGCATCCTCTAATACGTGGTAATAGAAAGTCGGAGATAGAGTTTAGTATGTACGACCTTGCTTGAGCATCCCTTGCGCACCAAAGTGTGAGTTTATCTGTCTCCTCTTGTGTAGGTCCTCCTTTGGATCTTGGAATAGGCATAGCTTCATCACCTGCTACAATTCCATAAAGATTTCTACCTTGCAAATAGGCCTCCATCCTAATTTGCCAAGCCGCATAGTTGTGTTGATCAAACTTCTCGATCATTGAGGGAAAGCCATCACCCATCTTGATCTAGCTTTGATACCACTGAAAGAACTTGGAGAAGCTTGTAGAAGGTAGAAAAGGCGTTTTGAAGCGACGAAGTTTGGTCTAGCCAACCGGCACAAGACCAGCCCTTGAGCTTATGGAGACTCAAATAGACCTTATAGGCATGCGATAAGTGCAAAGAAATGCACTATGTACTTTGGAGCATCAAGGAGAATGAGTCGATAAAAAATGGATAGCTTTGCAGGTCGACTAGCTCAAAAACTTACTATCTATGGAAGAGACAATGAACTTCAAATGCCCATAGCAGACAGCGTGATTACAATTAGAAAAAATCCTTTTATGGGAGTGATAAACATAGGGTTCAAGTAATTTCAAGTCTTTATATAGAATATAGGAGTTTTCTACGACTTCTACAAGTGAATTTTGAATTCAAATGAAGGTGGGAATGGTTGTTGGAGGGAATCACTTCACTCTCCTACAGTCTAGGAAAAGTAAAGATCTAGTTTGATCTACTTTTAGGTGATTTGATTGCTTGATTGAATGCAACTTCAACCACCACAAATTTGTGGGATTTGGGCTCTATCTTTCTACCTTTACATGTGTAAAGCTCAAGGCTTTTACACCGGTAAATGAACCATAAAAAATCTCTCAAAAAATACAATAAATGAGCATAAGAAAAAGAACTCTCCAACGGATATTCTTTCGACGTGATAGCCTTTGATGTCAATCAAATCCACCTCAAGCATACTGTAAGCTTGATGTTCCAACATTCAAGTCAATCCATCTTTTTGCTCAATACTGAAGACTCTCCTGGATGCAATTTTGGAAAGGACAGCGTCAGGGAAGCATAAATAATCAATGGCTCAACTATCCATTACTACCAAGTCCACCTCATAATTGCTTACCAACTGAAGAGTGCATGATAAAAACCATCGAATTTTGGATTGCCAAATATGCGACCCTACCAGATTTAACCATTAAAATGACTTACAAAATTTTGAGTATGTTACTTACTGTAATAAAGGTGTTTCAGCACGCTCAGTATACATTTTTGAACTTCATCGACATTAACTAGGGATCAGATACCCTCGTTTTCGATTTATCAACTATACCTAGTCGATTAACACTCATGGCTATCCACTCAAGACTCATGTTTTTGCCAAATACTTGTATGCAGATATTTGAAGAGGCATTTTTTTAAGGATTTTTTGAGATGGATTCTGAGATTTTTGCCAAAAATTCTTCTAATCTAAATGCAAGACTGGTAGCCTACGAATTAAGTTTCTTTGCTGATCATAGAAAGGCACCAGATGACGGGGTGAAGTCAACTCAATGGAAGGAATTGATGTTATGTCAAGCCAATTTGTTTAACCAATGAGAGCAAAAAGTCATACAAACATATGCACGTTGCCAGAAAAAGCATGTCGGGGATGATAGAGTTCAGGAGGAGGGATGTGTGGAAGGGGAATCGAGCAAAAGAGAAGAAGAAGAAGATCAAAGAATAAAACAGCTCAGTGAAGAACAAAATCTAATAAATAAAAGAACAACCCTCTGCCCTAAGCCCCGCAGGGGCACGCATCAGGCGACAACACCAAAGAACCAGGTCCTGAAGATTGGAAATAAAGAAAGATAACAACTATGACATTTCATGGGAGGTTGCACACAGCTTCCTCATCCACCAGGTGCATGTGGTGAAAGCAACGAACAGGGAAGAGAGAGAGCACACAAAGGATGATTTATCGAATAAGATAACCAATTGTCTGAAGGTCTTAATTGTCTCCTCGTCCAGTGGATGCCTTTGAAACGTAATGCTGACATAGAAAACAACAAAGGTCAGCAAAGTAAGGTATGCAATAGGAAAAGAAGTAAACAGGCTCCAGAAAATACAACAGGGTAAGATGTGTGAAGACAAAGACATATCAGAAGACCAAAAGTTAGAAAGGAGTAGAGGTTGAGAAGTTGAAGAGAGTGACTAAGAATATCACATTCTTAGCCACTGATGGCATGCGTGGCAGCCCGACTTAATACAGCAACCCAGACTTGTGATATAAGGAATACCAAGGGGCTTTAGAAGCAAAGGATTAACTTTGGATAAAGTAACAAATTCTTTGACAGTCCTTATTGCTTCTTCAACCACTAGGTGCGTGTATTCAAGAGCCATTGATAAGCTGCAGACGAAAAGCAAAGCCTATCAGGGGACGACAGAGACAAAGACGGGGAGAGTGTTGCAGAGAAAAGAGGCACAAAAGAGGAGCCCCAAAATTTTCAAATTAATGGGCATAAAAATTCTTCTTCAAAATCTTAGAAAATTCCCTCCAAGCTATGTAAATGCACTAGAGGAGTCCTCTAGATGCATAAGCCCCAAATCATTGTAATATACTTCTTGTAAAATAGTAGAAAATTAGATATTAGTCAATAAAGTGTCGGTCACTTGTGTGAAAGGACCACTTTTAGGGCACATGTATATAAGTCACTTTCTGACTCTTTGTAAAGACTTTTTGCCATTGTGAAGAAGGAGAACTGAAATTTCGAATTTGCTTCTTCCCTGCTGATTTTCATCTTCTCTATGATCTTTGTGTGTGTGTGTGAAGCTTGGAATGTGTATGTAAGACTGTTGTCTATCCCTCCCCATCACTTTTGAGCAATTGTAGTATGTGTGTGAACCAATACGTGTTGTGGAGTGAGTGTAGGTGTTTCCAGCCACTCACTGTTTTGGCCATAACTTGAAGAGCGTTTGTCAGATTTGAGTGAAAATAGCACCAATAAATGTGTCTCGTCGAGAGCTTCAAAAAGAACCCACTATTGACCATATTCAAAGTTCAAAGCGAGGAAAAACATTCGAATTTGTGCTTATTGTCGTAAGTGGTATTGCGGTAGACATTTCCAGAGATTTGGTGAGTTGGAGAGATAGTTGAGCCCTTTCTCATGCACTATAGCTGAACCACTTCACTTTCCATCATGTTTGCACACGTCCTCATACACTTGGTTCATGTGGTTCTTCTGATTGATAATTAAGTGTGTGTCAATCCACCACTATACGCACTTGTGGGGCAAATGAGATTTAGTCTCTTTGACACAAGTCCCTAGGACCTTGTGACATAGGTACACAGTTTACCATACTTTGCACTAGATCTAGCTTGTCAAGTGCAAAGGTAAATGGTCTTAAGAATTATTAGAACAAGGATTATACCATGTGCAAGACTTCCCTCTTTCAAATCTAGTCTAGGTTAGGATCTCCTTTATTTGAAGAGGTGAACCAAAGAGACGACAACCATGCTTCTCACTTTGGACCACCAGTTTGGGGGAAACACTATTATAAAGATGTATCTTGAAGCATATTTTTGAGGATGAAAATCTACTTAAATGGGGGGGAAATGTTAGAAAGTAGTTTGAACAAGGTTCAAGATAATGACAACATTAGGTATTATGGAGTATGAAACAACTAATACACTAGCCTAGTGTTTAAGTCTCAATGATGGATAGGAGGAGGACTTGCGTTCAGTACGAATGGGGAGCATGGAGAGAGAGTTTTACCCAAAGAGCTCTAGAGCTTTCTAGAAGCATCCATTCGAGTTAAGATAAGTTAACCTAAGTTCAAAGAAACTTCAGTCAAGTGACGAGTACACCTAACACTAGTAGACTTAGTGGAAGATGTAAATGTAGTGATGGAGATTGCACATGAATATGTGGACACCAAATAATCTAGAGGTCATCGTTAATATAAAGATCTATGTAATACATGGTTGGGTGGAGAGTCATAGATCATTCTCTCTAGCATGAAGACTAGGTTTTTAACAACTTACTTGGAAACTACATGTTATAAAGTAGAGCCTATAATTTGAGTGTCTGATGGTTTCATACAAATATGAAATTGGACACTGTTTGGTCACTCGTATGTATGGCCAAAGATCTCGAGACTAAGCTTAAGCATAGGTTCAACTACTCTCTAAAACAAGTAATCCACTTAGCCTAGTTGAAGGATGGCACTCACTTC
The DNA here is from genome assembly GCA_020310875.1 of Ceratopteris richardii. NCBI lineage: Eukaryota > Viridiplantae > Streptophyta > Polypodiopsida > Polypodiales > Pteridaceae > Ceratopteris > Ceratopteris richardii. The sequence continues at coordinate 205,536,141 of CM035409.1, read as the reverse complement.
CTGAATGAGATCATTGAATATCTCTTACAAGATTTCATGGCCATTCACAAGAAGTGTACCTCGTATCACCCACAAGTGAATGGAAAAGCTAAGAGCACGAATAAGATCCTATGTGCTTTGTTGACTAAGCTCGTTAATGACAAACATTCAAATTGGGATAAACAACTCCATCATGTTGTTTGGTCATATTGAGTTGCCTACAAAACAGTACTCAACATCATTCCCTTTCAGATGGTGTTTGGCCAAACTGTTGTGCTTCCATTAGATTTGTTGATACCTACACTTAAGGTAGCACAAGAACATGACTAGAATGGCCATGAGCTATCTTCAAGGATCTTAAATCTTGAAAGATTATGTGAGACAAGATTAAGAGTAGATGCAAAAATATATGCATATTTTGATGCACATGTGAAAGATAAGGGCTTAAAAAGTGGGAGACCTAGTTATGGTATATACACTAAATCAACATGCATGTAAACTTGAAAAGTGTGTCTATGGATAGATGATCATCAATAGTATACCAACAAGTGGAGCTTTCCAATTAACTACCTTAGAGGGCAATGTATTACCAAGCTATATTAGTGGTTGTCATGTGAAGCTTTATCAAGATCCACTGATAGACGAGATGCTAAATCAATTCAATATATCTAAGAAGCACAAGGAAGAATAGAAAGGAATGTGTGAAGAAGCCTAGGCATAGGCCTTAAAGCGTATTAGATGTATGGTATATCAACCTAGGCACATTGATTATGAATTCCCAAGGTATTACATGGCTATGTGCCAAACCAAGAGTAATCCCTCGCATCACGGATAGAAATCCTTTTTATAGCTATAGAACTGGGATAGGGCATGACCGCTACAATCTAGGATTTGGTTGACTTAGGGGCAGCTACTAGTGCTATAAGATATTCATGTATTCTGAACATGGACTTGTCAATCAGTCCTATGGAAGTTTATCTTCTAGGATTAGGAGGTATGGAAAGCCCTTGCATGGGTGAGGTGGAGCTTCCCATCTCTATTCAAGAAGTCCATATGACAATCAAAGTGCTAGTTTGCCATGGGGGAGATCTTATTAAATCTCTCATCCTTCATCAAGACTGGATCTATGGTCATGGATTCAAGTTAAATCTAAGGAGTTAAGTTTGGGTAAATGAGCAGTGTGTCATGATCGAGCTTGGGAGATGCACAATCAATGATCTAGGCATGTCACAAGCTCCTATTCCTTCTAGGATTAATCATGAAGGAAAAAATGTTGTTATTATCCAAAGCTATGTGATGCAGAAGGAGTCAATTGCTAAAGAACAAGCAGAAGAGAGGATTGAACTCCCTTCTTTTACAAAGACACCTGTGGTCTCAATATTTCAAACTCGGAGGCATGACCAGTGGGATAGGAAGACTAGTGGCACCTCGAGGCAAAGCAATCCAAGGCATGAAGTAGATCTGGATATGCAAAGGCAAGCACTTGATTCCTCCCTTGTTGGGACAACTAGTGCCTAAGAGGAAATTGATGAAATCTAAGCAACCAAGGGATATACATCAAAGATCTCATTCACAGAGGGTGCTCTCCGTTTGGGTACCAAAGCGGTTGATGAAGGTTGATCACAATCCTACATAGATCTCGATGCCTAAGATGATGGAGAGTGTTAATCTCCAAAAGAACAACCTACTCTTGAACTTAGAGCACCTCTATATCAAGATTAAGTCAAAACCTTCACTAATTTAAAAGATCAATGACCAAATATTAAATTCTTGAACAAACTATGAAGAAGGAGATTACATAGAAAGTCTGCTGCATATATCTTTCTCATTGACTGAGTAAATGTGTAAAGTTTTTTATGAAACTTTGCACAAGGTGTCGCCTAAAGATTGCGCACCTCCTCCAAGTCAAATTACTCCAAAAGATTTAGTAGATCTTGAGAGATCTACTTCACAAGTTACCTATGTCTAAATCTGCACTTCTGAGAAGTCGATTTGGACACCCCTAACTTCTTAGCTTTGGTTCTCCCAATGTCAAACCCGTTTGATCAAATCCTTTTAGATGTAGATAGCTTATCTCTCAACTTAGATTTTGAGCTATCATATGTGTAAAACTTTACATTGTGCACTGAGCACTACTCATTTCATTGAACTCGAAATCTGCGCCTGTTTCAGAAGACTATGAACATTCTTTACATATGAATGTTCCTACTTACAATTCTCTTAGCCTGATTACAATTGGAAGCTAAAACTTTGTACAGAGGTCGATCAACTCTAGACTTAGACTTGTACAAAAGCATTCCACTGAATATCTACCACAGAAGGAGAAGACACGAAAACTTCGGGCGCAACTTTTCTTCTATTCCTCAGAAAATTACAATTGAGTTATGAGAGAGACTTCTTCTCATTCCTATGAACTCTAATGAGTCTTACAACTTCTAAATGCACTATTCTCATACTCTCCTATTGTCTCCTCTCTTGCCCCGACATTTTTCCAAAGTATTTATAGGCAAATATGTACAAGTTTATGACTAATCAAAATTCTGAGTGATCTATGTCTTTACTAATGTACATATATGTACATATCCTTCATCCTGTGAATGTAACCACCTTCTTTGCTTCAAGACTTGATCTCATCTCCATCCTTTGTCTTCCATACTTCAATTGGTGATTGGTCTGCACCAACAGCTCCCCCTCAATCATCAATTGAGGTTTCTCTTATCTTCTTTATACCTTCCATGTCTTTGAACTTCTGTAACTTTGGTCCATCTAAGCTCTTTGTAAGCATATCAGCTATCTGATCTTTTGTTGAAGTATGTATAACTTCAATCTCCTTATCCATCACCTGCTCTCTTAGAAAGTGATACTGTATCTCAATGTGTTTGGTCCTGGCATGAAAAACAGGATTAGCAGCTAGATATAATGAACTCATGTTATCTCCATAAATGATAGGTATGCTCTGTATAGTGTCAAAACTCTTCATGAGAGTTTTAAGCCATATCACTTCCTTTGCAGCTTCAACCATGCCTTTGTACTCTGCTTCTGTAGATGACAAAGCAACTGTATGTTGCTTCTTTGAGCACCAAGAGATTAACTTATCTCCCACATAACACATGTACCCATAGGTTGATCTTCTATCATCTGCATTACCTGCCCAATCTGCATCACTATATATTTTGATATTTGTATCTGATGTAAAACCATAATACAAACCTTCTTTGAGTGTACCCTTAATGTATCTCAACACTCTTTGACCTGCAATCCAATGTTCTTTCCTAGGACAATGCATGAATTGAGACAACACCCCAACTGCATATGATAAATCAGGCCTAGTTAATGTAGCATAAATAAGACTACCAACCAAACTCTGATATTGTTTCATGTCCTTGAACTCTTCACCTCCAAATCTGCTCAATTTATGATTCACCTCCATTGGAGTAGGTGCTACTCTGCAATCATTCATTTTAAACTTGGTTAACAAATTCTTCAAGTACCTTTCTTGAGTCACATACACTCCATGTTGAGTGTATGAAATCTCCATGCCCAAGAAGTATGACAAATCTCCCAAATCACTGATTTTGAACTCTTTCTCTATTTGTTTCTTTAGACTTTGTTGCCTTTCTCATCTGTACCTGTAAGAATTATATCATCAACATATATACATATGTAAATGAATCCATCATCATTTGCTTTGACAAGCAAGCTACTATCTACTTTAGATACTTGAAATCCAAGTTCCTTTAAGAACTTTACAAGCCTATAGTTCCATGCCCTTGGGGCCTGCTTCAAGCCATATAAAGCTCTCTTGAGCTTACAAACATGATCTGGATATCTTCCATCTCTGAATCCTTGAGGTTGCTCGATGAAAACATCATCTGAAATATAACCATTCAAAAAAGCATTCTTCACATCTAATTGACACAATTTCCAACCTTTACATGAAGCAATTGCTATAAGTGTTCTGATGGTTGTCATCTTTGCCACAGGACTATAAGTCTCATCATAGTCAATACCATATGTCTGAGCAAACCCTTTTACAACAAGTCTAGCTTTGTACCTAGACACACTTCCATCTGCAAATCTCTTTGTCTTATAAACCCACTTGCATCCAATGATCTTCTGGCTATTTGGCTTTGGAACCAAATCCCATGTTTGACTCTCCATCAATGCATCATATTCTTCCTGCATAGCTTTCTCCCAATTTTCTTTATCTTTTGCCTCTTCATATGTAGAAGGGTCTTCATCTGCTTTAATCATGTATGCATAATCCTTAGTAGTCAAGAATGAAGTATCATAGCTATACCTTGTAGGTTGCCACTTGTGTCTTGATGACCTTCTAAGTTCTCCACTCCTTGAGGTTTCTGGTTCTTCACATTCAGGATCAAATCTTGGCATTTCTTCAACTTCAACCTGCACTTCATTATTCTTTTCTTCATCAAATATCTGTACCTTTGACTTACCTTTCCTTTGACTCACAATTTCTTCATCATCTGTATTAATATTGATAGTACCTGCATACCAAGTACCTTGCTCATCAAATGTAACATCTTTTGATACAAGAAAATGTTTTGTGGATGGATTCCACAACCTGTATCCCATCTGCTTATCATCATAACCAATGAACACATATTTTTCAGCTTTAGGCTCCAATTTGTGCCTTAATTGTGATGGCACATATGCATATGCCAAACATCCAAATACTTTGCAATGGTCTAATGTAGGTCTCTTACCCCACCATGCCTCATATGGTGTCATAGCCTGTAAGGCTTTGCATGGTAGCCTATTGACCAGATAAGTGGCTGTATTTACAGCCTCAACCCACAAGTAATTTGGGCAATTTTTCTCCTTCATCATGGATCTTGCAAACTCAACAAGAGTTCTATTCCTCCTCTCTGCTACACCATTTTGTTGAGGAGAGTACCTGCAAGTAACCTCCCTTTTTGTACCTGCATTCCACAAATAATCACTGAACTCATTAGAGAAATACTCTCCCCCTCCATCTGACCTTAGTCTCTTCAACTTATGACCTGTAATTCTTTCTGCATACACATGATAATGTTTGAATGTATTGAACACCTCTGACTTATCTTTGACCACATTAGATAGTGATTTATCTGTTAGCATCATCAACATAAATCACATAATACCTTGAGCCATTGATACTGAAATCCTTTGATGGTCCCCACACATCTGTGTGTACCAACTCAAGTTTCTCTGAATACATAAACCCATGCTTAGAATAGGATTGCTTATGAGCCTTACCTAATTGACATGCCTCACATCTGTATGTCATATGTTGACCTGCAACATTAGGCAATCCAAGCACTGAACCATTATTAATCATGTCTTTAATACCTCTTTCATTGAAATGTCCAAGCCTCTTGTGCCAAAGATCTAACTCAGAGATCTTATGTCCTCCATAAGTGAACAAGGCATGACCAACATTACCTTGAATCTTCAATGTGAACAATCTTCCTTCTTTTTTCCCTGAAACAATTTGTCTATACCCATTGCTAGGGTCTTCCACAAACACTTCTTCATTAGTGAACCTTACTTCATAACCTTTTTCCACAATTTGTCCTACACTTATCAAATTCTTAGGAATTGTAGGAACATACAAGACCTTACTCAATAAGGTGCTACCATCCTTGGCCTTCACTGATCCAATTGACTTCACATTGTGCTTTGTATTATCACCTGTTTGAACAACATGATTAGATACCTTATTCTCCAAATCAGTCATCAAGGCTATGTTACCACTCAGGTGATTGCTACATCCTGAGTCAATGTAGAAGACTCTTTGATCTTCACTTTGCCTTTCACAAGTTGCATTCATTATCAATGTTGAATCCTCCTTCTGATCTGAAGCATAATTGTAGTAGGTATTATTGTATTGTTGACTCAAACAATTAGTTTAGAGCAGGTCATTGCTTCATCTAGGGCATTGTCAACACCCCTCTGGTCATAGTCTCAAAATCACATGAAATTTGGTGAGCATACTTAGGGTGCTTAGGAGTTCAAGACAACTTTTCTGTCTCATGTCGAAACTGCAATATGATCTCGTTTTGGCCTCCAAACGGACTATCATAGTGCTTATGTAGGCAATTTTGTCTTTTTGTGCCAAAGATATATACAAGTTTCGATTCGCCAATATAAGCGTGTCAAATTCTACTACAAGTTCAGCAGAACTCGGCAAGGTAGTTCTATTCAACGTTTTGAGATATGGTCATTTTTATGCATCACAGTATCTTAGTTAGTGGCCATGGGTGAAAGGAGTGATGTATTCCATATGTTGGCTATTGAGGATAAGTTGGATGATACCTGTTGTATAATTGCGTGGGTCTAAGGGGTATAACCCTTGGGTTTCGAGGTGTGAAACCCTTTGGATTTATGGTTTATTTACCCCTTTTAGATGGGTCTTGAACCTTAGGGCTGATTCCCTAAGGTTGAGTACCTTAGGCTTGATTGGAAGCTTCTCCTAGCCACTTGGTTTGTATGTGAGAGCTTAGAGAGTCTTCTTTTAGAAGCCATGTGATTTCATGTGATTTCCTAAGCTTGGAAACCATGTGAACACCTTACGGACCCATGTGATGGAAGGTACACATGTCCCCTTGAGAGGGACTTACCCCCTTGGACTTGGAGCTATATATTGGAGGGGTTGGTTGGGTGGAAACACATCTCTCTTCCTAGTGTGTGGCCTTGCTAGTTAGTATTCTTAGTTGATTAGTTCAGTTGTGGAGGCTATGGAGTCCTTCCACAACAATGGTATCAGAGCTAGGATTTTTCAGTTTCATATTTAGTTGCCGAGTTCGATTTTGAGAGTAACTAGAGTTTTAGTTGGTCCAACCCGACCCGCGAGAAGCCGGGTCCAGCATACGAGGCTCCGTGCCCCTAGTGCCTCCTTGGGAGTTAAAAGAGCTATTCGTATGACCACTCTGTTAAGAGAGGGCTGACGTATGGCCATGACTAGTCGCGTGAGCATGAGGAGCTCACGTCGAGCCTAACGTTCTCAATTTACGCCCATATATCACGTGCGACATCTGTACAAAAAGTCAGAGTGGCTATGAGCACTCCTCGCTCCTCTCTCTCCTGGATTCACAAAAAAGAAGGCGACATCCTTCTTTTTATATAGCTAAAGCATTCAGAAACTCCTCGTATATGGGATTTTAGTAGCCCAAATTCTTTTTTAGTTTTATCTTCTAAAAGAGACAGCAATCGATGTCCCGCAGTGAGTATATGGAGATTGAAGCACTAATCCCCCTTCCCTCGCTCCAGCCCCATTTTATATCAAGCCCCTTGCCTTGTGTGCTCTCAACTGTAGCAGAAACAAAGCGACCCAATAGCATACAAGAGTTTGAGGTCTTTTTAGTGCTTCCATATTTAATGCAATGTCAACGAAGAAGCAAGAATGGAGGGTCGACGAACAATGCAAGTATTTGAGAGATGAAAGGATGGAGCTTTCTTCTCCATCATAAAAGTAATTAGTGTGTATTTTTGCTTCTACACATAAAACATTTCTACTATGTTTTCTATTCATTCTTTGTAGGCTTACCCCAAGTATTCATTGAGCATTATTAAGCAATGATAGAAACATAAAGATGGAGTATGACACTTCTCAAGCATCAAGGAAAGGAATCAACTTTCTAGGCATATTTGGATTGATGGTTTGTACATGTGATGCACGAAGTTTTCATGCACAAAGAGCAATTTTATGCAAAAATGCTAGTGCATATAGTTGTGAGGGCATGGTTTTGTTTGAAACGTTCTTTTGCCAAGGATAATGGAGGCATGTGCATGGCATCCATTAACTATGCATAGAGATTCTACCTCTTAAAATGCATAAAGGTAAATGCACACATATGGGTACACAAGTAAGTATCAAGTGCCCAATAAAGACTTCAAAATGGACAAGATGGGTTGACCGAAGCCTATTTCATCGACATGAGAACACTCAAGTATGCATGAAGTGCCAAGATGGAAGGGAAGGATTGCAATGGCCCAAGCCTACTTCACCACCTTGAGACCACTAAAATAAAGTCAAGGGATGGACGAAGCTTAATTTCCAGGTAAGTATTTGCACCTCTTTCTTTTCCTTAAAGAACAGTGCATGCCATAATAGACAGGACTTGGAAGTGGATGCATAGATTTGGGTGGCCTAGTTTTTGTGGCCACATAGACAATCAATCATGGAGATAAGTTGCATTATGCATCAAACTCATATGGTTTTGGAAAAGAAAGATGGGATGTGCATAAATATGATTATGATTTGGAGGAATGCATCTAATGCAATTGTTGCAAGTATATACACAAAGTTGCAAGGAAATTTCTGCACCATCCTTTGAACAAACAAAGTTCTAATTTGGAACTTTGCATGCTTTAAGGAGGGGTTCAATTTTTGAACCTTATGCATGCTACACCTTTTCTAATAAAGGTGTACATGTTTGGCAAGCACTATGCACATGGAACATATTACATGGGTTTTTGAATTGAGAGGGTTCTCTCTTAAAACCACGATACAATGGTGGTAACTTAGAGCACTATCTTCTTAAAGCTCTAAGGAAGAGAAAATATGGTATAACAGAATCTTAGTTTTGGAAGATGAAAGTATTAGTGCTTTTGTTCAAGAAAAGTTCTTTGTTTGAAAGAACTACATAACTATTTGGAGCTTTACATTATTCTTCCAAGCAAATGCAAGGCATGAAGAGAAGGTAAAACTCAAGGGTTGTAATAAACCCTAAGTACCATTTTCTAATGTCCTAGAAATAAAGCACTCTATAGTAAATGGAATTACCATCTACTTCAACATAGAGATTTGATTGGCAAAGTCAATTATTCTAAGATTACTCATTATGTCATAAGAGATAATATCTAGTTGAGATTTAAACTAGCTTTATTATCAAGTGACATAAAAGGGATCTTTTGAAGTATATCTAAATCAAGGAATAATTGAAAAAGTCAATTTAAAACTAGTCTTGTCAAATTAAAATTACAACTAAGACTTGGTAAGTTAAAATTTTCATGAGCACCAAAACATGCTATGGAAGTTACACTTACAAGTCCAAGAAGTAATAGATCTTACTTGATGAGAAGAAGGTTTGATCCCAAAATTCAAGTTAAAGTTACCTTTACTTAAGTGGAAGAGTAAGTCGGATGGTATGGGACATCTAGGCTTCTATTACCATTGGAATTGATTCAGTGGTATGGGACATCGAATTTAGAGGTAACTCAAAACTTGAACCTTGGGGAATTTGCTCTATATGCTTGGAGAAGAGAAAGCAAAAAAACTCTGAATAGTTCTTTTAACCAGGAAGGACAATAAAAGATTGAAAATAAACTCTTTCAAATACTTCTGAAAGAGCAAAATTTTCAATTTACTCTCAGGTAGTTTTCGAGGACGAAAACTCTTAAGGAGGGGAGAAAGTCCCCAAGAACTTGTATCTTATGCCTTGAAAAGTTCGAATAGGGTATTGCAAGGTAAAAGATATGCAAGAAATTGATAAAGTTGAAGTACTTCCTCGTATTCTAGTACTTCGTATATCTTTCATTACATCTTCCAATTAAATGAAGTTCTCAAAGAACCCCAATGCAAGAGAAGTCTTGCATACACCATAAGGATTGTATAAATCCTAAGTGGGTTAGGAAAAGAAGTTGGATGAGCTATAAATCATAATCTATCTGGATGCTTAATGGGGATAACATAACATACGTTATAGATTCCAATAATATAGACCTAAGGAAAATGGCTTCTTGTATGAAGCATAATAGCTAGATCCCCAAGTAAAACCCATGGGTAAAGCATTGAACATGAAGGGATCTATTTGAGAAAGACCTAGTCTTATATCTTATTTTGGATAAAGAAGAGAAGAAAGCCAAAAGACCCAAGTAGGGCAAAGATCAAGTCAAACTCTAAGTTTGATAAGATGAGTCACACCACATTAAATGGTTAACCAAATATTTAAGTAAGATTAGTAGTGGTGTATCTAAGCACCTTAGTCCTTGCCCTTATAATTTGGTACCATAGTATGAAGGGCATTTAAAAGGACAGAGAAGGTGAAAAGATATAGAGACATAGTTATGTGGATTGGATGAAGAACCCACCAGTATGGGATCGTGGGTAATGATTCCCATTGAGTACTTTTTCTTGATGGCTAGAAGAAAAAGGGACTCATGAATCCAATGGAATACATGAAGAAGATAATGTCTAGGAATGAGATCTTCTTCAATTTGTTACACTTATGTGTTCCTCGAGTAGCTTTGATGTGAACCTTTTCCCTATACATGGGCACTTTTTACTCTAGTGCTGGCTAGAGGTTTTTTCCCCATGTTACCACATACTTGATACTCTCATATGTGGTGGTACTTTGTACTTAGGGATATTATTCAGCTCTTACTTTAGTTCAGTTCATCGATCAATAGAGTGAGCTATTCCAGCCATCGTCTTCTCCGTGTGTCTTGCTACGTTTGTGCTCCTTGTGTGTGCTTCTTGTGTGTCTCTCGCACTTCTACACACACCCAACAGTGGTATCAAAGCAGGTTCAACTTCTTCTCAAGTTTCGGTTTTTCGCGTCGCGGCGCGCGTGCACTTTAACAGTGCAAATCGACTTTGAAGCATAGAAGTGTGAATTTCAGCAGCTCGGAAACATTTCCACTAGGTGCGCTGGGGTTTTACCCCCATTTCAAAGCCATTCGTGCAGTCAGAATCGCCATCAGAGTGATGGTTTGTGAGCTGAATTTTAGCACTCATTTCAATTTTCGTCGAAGTGAAGATTTTTTCACATTCTTGTTCCTCAGTGAAATGGCGGGCAACAATGACTTGTTTGGCATGCTTCAAGCTGAAGATAAGCTTGATGGACCAACTATCTGATGTGGTCTTACATGATGAAGCATGTTCTTGTTGCAAAACAACTTTGGAACATAGTGGCAGATGTAGATCGAAGACCGGCAAGTGCTTCTACTTCACAGTCTACTGTCACAGATGGAGCTTCTTCTTCAAGTACAATGGTTTCTCCTTCTCCACCTACACAAGAGCAGCTTAGATGGGATGGAAAAGATGCTCAAGCTCATGCTTTGATTGCGCTTTCAGTGAAGCGTCATATAGTTCCACACATTCGGTCATGTTCTACATCACGACAGGCATGGGACACTCTTGCTTCTTTGTATGCCGTGCGTAATGAAGCACGTGTTGCATACTTGAGGAAGCAACTTGAGGATGTATGTATGGCTGAAAATGAGTCGGTGGATGTGTATGTGACACGCATCAAGGACTTGAAAGAGCAATTGGCAAACATAGAAGAGATCATTCCGGATGCATCACTCATTTCTACATTGTTGAAAGGATTACTGGAATCTTTTCAAAGCTTTGCTACTACACTGTGTTTGGTTGCAAAAGGAAATCCTAATATGTATGCATTTGATGAGTTTGTGTCTCTTCTTTTGCAAGAAGAGCAATCTAGAGTGAATAGGAGTGGTTTGATTGAGGGAACGCAAGCACTTGCTATCTCACAAAAGGGGAAAAGCAAGTATGGTTCAGCTTTGGGTTCATCAAAACCAAAGCCTCAAGCTTCCTCTTCCACTCATTCCTCTAATGATGGTGATTTTCAAAAGAAGAAGAGATGCAAATATTGCCGGAAGGCTGGTCATACTATTGATGAGTGTAGAAAGCTTGCTAAACGCAATGAAAAGAAGAAGGAATTGGGCATGTCTATTGCTGAAAATTCAGCAAATGCAAAGAATGATGAAGCTAACATGGCTCAAGATTTTTGGGCATGTGTTGTTACATGTCATTATGATGCTTCTTTACATTCTAAATGTATGGTTGTGAGTGAGGCTGATTCGGATTGGTTCTTTGATAGTGGTGCTTCAAAGCACATAACATCATGCAAAAGATTTTTTGCCTCTTTGAAAGATGCACCTAAAGGAGGACATGTGGTATGTGCAAACAATGCCTCTTATCCTATCATTGGAGTAGGAGAAATTGAGCTTACGGCTGCAAATGGAGGTGTGATTCTCTTGAAAAATGCATTGTATGTGCCCGGTATCAAGAAGAACTTAATTTCAGTTCCGTTGATTGCCAAAGCTGGACTTCATGTACACTTTGTTGATGATAAGTGTATGGTTCATGATTTCAGCAATGGCGATGTTATCGTGATGTCCGGTACATTATGTAATGGTTTGTATCGCATGGATACATACAAAAGGGCTGCCTCGAATGCCTTAGTTGCTCATACTTCTTCCATGGCTGAAATGGAGCTTTGGCATGCTCGTTTTGGTCACTTAAACTTCAATAGTTTGCTCTACTTGCAAAAGAAGGACATGGTTATTGGCTTGCCTACACTTGAGTCCATTGAAAAGCATGCATGTGAAAGTTGCATTCTTGGAAAAATGCATCGTGCTTCTTTTCCAAAAGATAGTCATACACACACTACAAGAAAATTGCAACTTGTTCATAGTGATGTATGTGGTCCCGTCAAGACTCCATCTTTTGGGAAGCATGTATATTTCGTTACCTTCATTGATGATGCTACTCGCCATACATGGGTGTATCCTATGAAAGCAAAGAATGAGGTATTTTCTTGCTTCAAAGCATTTTTAGCTATGGCTGAAAATTTTTCTTCACAAAAGCTTTTGACTCTACGCACGGATCGTGGCGGTGAATACATGTCACATGAGTTTAATGCTTTTTTTCATGAAAGAGGTATTTCACACCAATGTACGGTGCCATATACACCTCAACAAAATGGTGTTGTTGAGCGTAAAAATAGAACTTTACTTGAAATGGCACGATGTATGGTTAAAGGAAAGCATCTTCCTCATAAGTTTTGGATGGAAGCGGTCATGTGTGCAAATTATGTGTTGAATCGCTGCCCTACAAAAGCATTGAGAGTAATCACTCCTTATGAGTCTTGGAATGGTCATAAGCCTATGGTTAGTCATATGCGTGTGTTTGGTTGTTTGGCATATGCTCTTGTGCCATCACAACAACGTCACAACCTTGATGACAAGGCAAAGAAATGTATATTTGTTGGTTATAGTGATGAAAGTAAGGGATATCGGTTGTACCATCCATTGACGAACACAATTATTGTGAGTCGAGATGTGGTATTTGCTGAAAATTCAGTTTTCCCTCTACTTGAATGCAAAAAACTACCAACAGTTAGCTCACAAGATGTGTTCGATACACTCATGCCTTTGTTCCAAAATGGTGTGCTTGACTATGGCCATGTAGATCAGCCAACAGAGGTTCAAAGGGCTGAAAAATTCCAGCCAAATAGGGCTGAAAATGCAGAGAATTTCCAGCCAAACATGGTTGAAAAAATTCAGCCAAAAATTGTCAAAACTGTTGGAAATTTCCAGCCACATATGGCTGAACATTTGCATCAAAATATGGCTGAAACTGAGCATGAAATTCAGCCCACGCATGATGTACATATTGAAGATGTTTTACATAATGAACGCATGTCTATCAAGAGTGCACAATCTATGCCAAAGTGGCTGAAACAAATTTTGCAGGACAACAAATTAAGTACACCTTTACTTGGTAGAACAAGATCAAGCTCTCACCATGCATCAAGTAATTTTGTGGATTATTCTCTTATTGCTACAGCATGTAATGAAGAGCCACTTTCTTTTGAAGATGCATGTGACGATCCACAATGGATGAGTGCTATGCAATCAGAAATGGATTCCATACATAGGAATGGTACTTGGGAGTTATGTGAATTGCCAAAAGGAAAGAATGCCATTGGTACAAAGTGGGTTTACAAGATTAAGAGAAAATCTGATGGTAGCATTGATCGCTATAAAGCTAGATTGGTTGCCAAAGGATATGCACAACAATATGGCATTGACTATGAGGAAACTTTTGCACCTACTTCACGCATGACTACCATTTGTACCGTGGTTGCATTGGCTGCCCATCGAGGCTGGAAAGTGCATCAATTGGACATAAAAACAGCCTTCTTGAATGGAGATTTGCAAGAAGAGGTTTATGTGAAGCAACCTCCTGGATTTGCTATGAAAGGGAAAGAGCATATGGTTTGTCGCCTGCATAAAGCCTTGTATGGTCTCAAGCAAGCTCCACGTGCATGGTATGACAAAATACATAAGCACTTGATTGCTCTTGGCTTCACATGTAGTCCGATTGAAAGCACACTCTATGTACGCAAAAATGGGGCTGATCTTATAGTGCTTGTTCTTTATGTTGATGACATACTCTTGACTGGGTCATGTGATGCAAAACTTGACATTCTTATGGCTGATTTGCAGCATACTTTTGATGTCACTTATCTTGGTCTTTTGAGCTACTATCTTGGCATCCAGTTTGTATCCATTGAGGGGGGAATTGTTATGCATCAAGCAAAGTATGTTGAAAAACTACTTCAGCGTTTTGACTTTGAGGATTGCAAGCCAGTTTCCACCCCAGTTGAGACCGGATTCAGGTTCTCGGGTCAGGATTCTAGTGATGCATTTGATACTTCTCTTTATCAGCAAGCTGTGGGATGTCTTATATATGCATGCAACACAAGGCCGGATATACAGTATGCAGTTTCCCAGTTGAGTCGATTCATGCATAGCCCTGGCACTAAGCATTGGCAAGCGATGAAACGTGTGTTTAGATATCTTTGAGGCACTTTGAGCTTAGGTCTCTTTTATGGCAGAGATGTTCAGCCATGCTTGCATGCTTTTACAGATAGTGATTGGGCTGGTTGTTATGATACTCGGGTGTCCACTAGTGGTAATTGCTTTTTCCTTGGAGACTCATGCATATCTTGGTTGAGTAAGAAGCAACCTACAGTGGTGACATCGAGTTGTGAAGCTGAGTATAGGGCAATTTTCACAGCGACAGTGGAGTGTATATGGCTGAGACGCCTGTTGATGGATCTTTGCATGGAGATTGATGCTGCTACGCATATTCTCACAGATAGTCAGAGTGCTTTGGCTGTTGCACGAAACCCAATGTTTCATGCACGGACCAAACATATTGAGGTGCATTATCACTATGTGAGAGAGCGCCTTCATGCAGGAGATATTGATTTGGTATATGTGCCTACACAAGATAATGTGGCAGACATATTCACCAAAGCTCTTCCACGGGAAAAGTTTGAAGCTTTTCGCAAAGCTTTAGGCTTGTTACCTTGTGGGGGCTGATCTGTCACTCCCTCTATGTGTTCACATCATTCGCTCCAAGGGGGTTTATTACACTTATGTGTTCCTCGAGTAGCTTTGATGTGAACCTTTTCCCTATACATGGGCACTTTTTACTCTAGTGCTGGCTAGAGGTTTTTTCCCCATGTTACCACATACTTGATACTCTCATATGTGGTGGTACTTTGTACTTAGGGATATTATTCAGCTCTTACTTCAGTTCAGTTCATCGATCAATAGAGTGAGCTATTCCAGCCATCGTCTTCTCCGTGTGTCTTGCTGCGTTTGTGCTCCTTGTGTGTGCTTCTTGTGTGTCTCTCACACTTCTACACACACCCAACACAATTATCCTCTCAAAGGGAAGAATAATTCTTCCGACAAAATATGAAAGGATCTATCTCTCATAAAGAGTTAGAAATAAGAAGAGGATCAACTTTTTTGAGTTTGAAGGTAAACTCCAAAGAATGAAGCTCTAAAAACTTCATCCCAAAGAATGAATTGAAATTCAAGGATCATAAAAATGATCTTAGATCAAGCTTGAAAGAAAGCTCAGAAAGATCATCTTTTTGATACTTGATAATTCGAGTTAACTGAAGAATAGGAAAGATCTAATTATGATGTCAACATAGGACATCTTTAATAGATCTAGAATATAAGGGAGAGAAATCTGGAAGGATCAAGAAGACCTTTAAGGTTTGAGATCCAACTAAAGATCCGTAAGGATTAAGCAGTGAAGAAATGATTGGAATAATCTATTTCTACTTATGACCCTAAAGATAACACAATCTTTTACACTATGAGTTCCCATCTTGGGACGTAGTTATAAAGATCTTAATCTTTTTGGAAGAACAAGTAAAATAGGTTTTAATAAATTGGATTCTACAATAGTTAGATTAATCCCTATGGATTCTAGTCCCTTAAAGTGGATTATCAAAACTACGTAAAGTTTTGAAAGAATATTGCATCCACTTTTGGTAAGCCATTCAAATTTTCTCTAAAGATAAAGAGAATGTTATATCCTTGTAAAAACTAGATAATCCACCTTTACCATTCTATTGGTTAGGTAGGGATTATATAATGAAATTCCCCTCTATTTAAATTTATTGGAGGCAAATTGCAAACAAGAAAATCCACCCATTTCACTAAAAGAGAGTGATTTGAGCAAGGATTATGTAAGATTCATCTTCCTTTTAGAACAAGTTGGATTCTAACTTGAGAGATGAATCTGATAAGGAAAACTTAAGTAGCATTCATCTATTTTGCTAGGTCCATGTAGAAGTGGTGCAAAGCAATGGACCAAGGTAGTAATTTAGCTGAAGTCACTGTGTATCCACCTAATTCACATGTTGAGCTATGGAGAACCAGATGGCACATGGCTTAAACAAGGAAATAGGCAAGGATGTTCTCATTCACCCTTTTCATTCTTTCCATACTTTGCATTCGACCCAGTTGTTTTTCGTATGCAAGCTAGATGGAACTTTGAATGATTGGGGCAAGGAATTAGACTACACATGGATTCTCCTCTTTTAAGATTCAATCGGTGTAGAACTCCCCTTTCGAATTAAGAGGCAAACTTAGAGAGATGAAAGCCATGATGCTTGAGATTGATCATGGAGCATGGGGGAATACCCATGGTATATATCTCCACTCATTTCCGAGGACGAAAATGCTTTTAAGGGGGGGAGAATGTTGTATAATCACATGGGTCTAAGGGGTATAACCCTTGGGTTTCAAGGTGTGAAACCCTTTGGATTTATGGTTTATTTACCCCTTTTAGATGGGTCTTGAACCTTAGGGCTAATTCTCTAAGGTTGAGTATCTTAGGCTTGATTGGAAGCTTCTCCTAGCCACTTGGTTTGTACGTGAGAGCTTGGAGAGTCTTCTTTTAGAAGCCATGTGATTTCATGTGATTTCCTAAGCTTGGAAACCATGTGAACACCTTAGGGACCCATGTGATGGAAGGTACACATGTCCCCTTGAGAGGGACTTACCCCCTTGGACTTGGAGCTATATATTGGAGGGGTTGGTTGGGTGGAAACACATCTCTCTTCCTAGTGTGTGGCCTTGCTAGTTAGTCTTCTTAGTTGATTATTTCAATTGTGGAGGCTATGGAGTCCTTCCACAATCGTACCAATTACCCATTATGGGCTTATATGATGCATCATGTATAAGTCACAAAAGGATTGTGGAATATTATGCAGGGTTTTGAAAAACATCCTATGATACCTATAAATGTAGTTACTGAAGGTGATGCAGATGGCATTGAAGATGACAATATTTTTCATGTTTGTGTTTGTGCTGCAGTTCCTTCTACACCTACTATAGAGCAAATTTGTTGGGATGGCAGAGATGCTCAGGCACATGCATTGATAGCCTTGTTTGTCAAACGTGCCATTATTTCTCACATTCACTCTTGCAAAATAGCTAAGGATGCTTGGGATACACTTACCACTTTATACCAGGCAAGCAATGAGGCTTGTGTTGCTTACCTCTGAAAACAGTTGGAGAGTGAGCACATGAATGAAGGAGATTCCATAGAAATTTTTTTGACAAAGATCAAAGACTTGAAGGAGGAGTTGATTTCTATTGATGAAGTTTTGCTCAAAAATTCACTTGTGCAGACTGCTCTGACTGGTCTTCCATTCATGTAAGAGTTTTGCTTCTACTATTTGATTGATGATGAAAGGCAATCCAAATGGCTTAACATTTCAAGAGTTAGTCTTTGTTCTGTTGCAGGAAGATCAGTCTAGGTAGAATAGGTCCATTATATATTAAGTGCATCGCTACTCTTTTGCTTGCTCATATGCTCATGCGTGCCCATCAAACACACAGAGATGCCTGTTTCGAACCACCCAAATGCCGAGCTCATCTCTCCAAATATTAAGGAGTCACACCCAACTCTCTAATGCTCTTCATGCGAGTATAATAATACTCTAAGGGGAGAGACTGTTATCTCCCCCCTTCTACCAAATGGGCATAATGCCCTCAGTGATGCCATGTGATATCTATGCCATCTCATGCAAAAGGGTGTGCATCCATGATGTGACATTTCCTTCCCCTTGAAAGCATTTTCGCCCTCGAAAATGTAGATGAAATGTCCATAATGGTAGAAGAAGTGCTTCGACTCCCCTGAACCCCATGTATTCTATGTACATGGTCATCTATGTGTGTTGTTTTCCCGTATCCTTCCCCTTAAGAAATGTCATATCATATCATCTCAAAGGTGGGAAACCGTCCGAGTGGTGCCTACTATCTCCTATGTACACTCAACTTCCAAACTATCACTCCCATGACATATAATATCATCAAAATGACCTGATTCCATATGATGTATCCTCTATGGAGTAATAATATGAAAAGTAAGTGCAAGGTGTCAAGCTCATAAGCTTGACCATACTATAATTGAGATAATAAACTATAGAATCCACTAAAATATAAAACAAAGTCCCATAAAAAGTGATTCCAAACCCAACTAGGAATAAATGAAAGATTTCCCTCATACCTCTCTAGGTCTTTCTAGTCATGAGTGTGCTCACAAGTAATAGTTTAATCTATACTGTCTTATGAGCTATCCAAATCTATCATCCTATCTCAAAAATAAGAATTTCTTGGTAGTAAAATGTAATCTCTACAATCCACCAACCAAGAAACCTTTGGAATTAGTTCTATTGGAAGAGCATTGGCACTAGTGCAAACTCTAAAATTTTCTCTTCCCTTTAGTTTGCCATATGAATTCAAAAAGCATTGCCTTTGAGATTTAGATAATTCCTACATACCCATCCTCCTAACTGATGTTTACACATCATAATCATGATGTAGCACCAACTAAGAGTTTGGTACCCTGATAGGTTAGATATATCCCTATCTCCTAGAAACTCTAAAGAGAGGTATCATCAATCTTCTCCCATTCTAACTAATGCCAATAACTAGATCATCTCATCTAGAAAAGGACCATCACTGGAAATAAACATAAGTACTTCTCTCTAAAGTCTCCATGTGAGACTCAATCTAACCACCATGATTAATTGATCTCCCTATTGCCTTAGATAGAAGAGTGCCACTCCTACCCAAATAATCTAATCCAGAGAATGTGAAACTCTCTCTTTCTCTCTCTAATCTCATCTAAGGAAAATATCTCTAGTAGTGGAATCTATTCCACTTTAAAAGATCTCTAGTAGTGGAATCTATTCCACTTTCCCTTTCTATTGTGAAAATTCTTTTCTAGAGTATAGCATCCACCAGAGACTGAGTGAGACGTATCCACCCATCCAACTCCACCCATATATATACCAAAGGTCCAAGATTTGCATGCTTTAATTTTTAGCCATGTGTCCTTCCAAGTGTCCTTCATGTGGATACTTTCCAAAGAGAATCACATGGCTTCTATTTCAATTGAAGTCACCTACGAGTCAAGGTGTCACTTGGGAGAAGCTTCTCCCAAGACTAAGGTTTTATTCCCTTAGGTTAATTTCCTAAGGTAACAAACCCTTCAATTTGAGACTTCTATGAAATAAAACTTCAAGGGTTAAATCCAAGAAACATAGGTTCCTTTTTGAGGGTCTAACCCATGATTTATACAACATTCTTCCCCCCTTTAACATTTTTGTCCTTGAAAATGTGTTTTGGTATAATATGTGGAGTATTCCCCCATCCACCATGATTCACTTCTTTTGATCATGGACTCACTCTCAAAAGATGCTTTCCTTGTTTTTAACCAATAGTTAAAAAAGAGGGAAATCTTTTATTTATGGAACTTACTCGTTCCCAAGTGGCACTTTCTTCAGTTCCATCCCTCCATTTAACTAGGCACTCCTTGTATAGATGATTTCTTGTTTTCTTATCTCGAGTGCGTAGTATTCTCTCAAGTTCATGAGGGATGTTAAGAAGGGAGATTGGTTGAATGATTGTATCCAAAGATACAAGATTGTCTTGTTCAGCAAGTTTTCTTTTTAATCGACTTACATGGAACACAGGATGAAGTGAACAATCTTCTGGGAGTTCTAACTCATAAGCCAAAGTCCCTATTCTTTTAAGAACCTTAAAAGGGCCACAGAATCTCGGAGAGAGTTTAGGACAAGGTCCTGTTTTTAATGTTTCAGATGTCTTAGGAACTTTAAGATATACTAATTCACCAACCTGAAAGGAAATATCTCGCCTTTTAGGGTCGCTAAAAGATTTAGTTCTATCTTGGGCTTTCCTCAGGTTTTCCTTGGCTAGTTTTAGCTTAAAGTTCATATCTTCTAAGAAAAATTTTGCTGCTTGGACTTTTTCGTTTTGAAGTCCAACTGCATAAGGTGCTCTAGGTTGAAACCCATACATTAACATAAAAGGACTATATTCCGTTGCAGAATGCTTTGCACTATTGTAAGCAAATTCCACTATCGGTAGATAGTCTTCCCAATTAGTTTGGGTAGAAGATACGTATGCTCATAACATATCTTCAAGTATTCGATTGACTCTTTCAGTTTGACCATCCATTTGAGGATGTTCAACAGTACTCAAATTAAGCTTAGTTTCTAACCGACTGAATACAGCTCTCCAAAAATGACTAGTGAATTTTCTATCTCTATCAGACACTATGTCTTAAGGTAATCCATAGAGTCTATACAATTGTTCTATGAATAATTTAGCCAATTCTTGAGTTTTTACTGTAGTCCGAGTAGGTAAGAAACGAACCATTTTGGTCATTCGATCAACTATGACCCAAACAGCATCATGACCTTTAGGGGTACGTGGCAAGCCTGTAATGAAATCCATGGAAATACTTTCCCATTTTCCATTTGGAATTTCTAAGGGATGCAACAAACCTCCTATCTTAAACTTTTCAGGTTTATAATTATGTACATCTTTATGTACACTAGGCCAATAAAACTACCTTTTTACTAATTCATAAGTTTTGTTGATTCTAGGATGTCTTGCACTTGGGGCATCATGGCCCTTTTTACTAATTCATAAGTTTTGTTGATTCTAGGATGTCCTGCACTTGGGGCATCATGGCATTCAAACAAAACCTTTTTTCTAAGTTCGGAACACAGATCTTTCCTTTGTATAACAGATATTCATCTTGAATACTGTAATGTTTAAACTTATCGTCATTTGATAAGTTTGTACTTGGAGTAGAAACCTTCTTCCAGGCTTCGTTAAAACTAGTATCTTCTTGATACTTGCCCTTCATGAGTGTTACTAAGTCATTAAAAATTTGTATGAAACTCAAAGAATTTAACATGGGCATCCTGCTTAATGCATCTACCACAATATTAAATTTTCCCTTTCTATATCTGAGTTGATAATCAAATTCTTGGAGTAATTCGGCCCATCTAGCTTTTCTATCGGATAATTCGGATTGGTTTGCAAACCATTTAATACTTGCTTGATCAAAAACTATACTTACTTTGGCGCCAAACAAGTAATGCCTCCATTTTTTCAGAGAATGCACAATTGCATAAAGCTCTTTTTCATAGGTAGAATAATTTCTTTGAGCTGAATTTAGCTTTTGCCTTTCAAAAGCAATTGGTCGACCATTTTGAATCAACACAGCTCCTATTGCTAGATCACTAGCATCTGTTTCAACTACAAAGGGTTCATTTGGATCTACTATCTATAGAACCGGGGCCGAAGCTAAGGATTTTTTAAGTATTTCCATACTTTCAGCCTGTTCCTTCTCCCAAGTGAGGATTTTGGGTTTTCCCTTTAATTTCTCATATAAAGGGGTTGAGATTTTTGCAAAGTTGGGTACAAATTTTCTGTAGTATCCTGCTAACCCTAAAAAACTTTGAAGTTCTGTAATGGTTTTAGGGTGAGGCCAGTTGAGAATAACTTGGACCTTATCAGGATCCACTTGAATCCCTTTATCAGATATAATGTGTCCAAGATATCTGATTTCTGATGAAAAGAATTCACATTTATCTTCTTTTCTGAATAATTTATTTTCTCTTAGAACTTGGAAAACTTTTTTCAAATGTTCTAGATGAGAGGCTGCATCTTGACTATAGACAAGAATATCATCAAGAAAATCAACTACAAACTTTCCCAAATAAGGGCTTAATATAGTGGTCATTAGTGTCATGAACGTGGCTGGGACATTTGTTAGTCCAAAAGACATGACTAAAAACTCAAAATGCCCGTATTTAGTTCTAAAAGCTATTTTAGGAACATCTTCAGATTTAATTCTAATTTGATGATATCCTTGACGGAGATCAGGTTTTGAAAATATCTTAGCTCCTTTTAATTGTTCAAATAAATCATCAATTCAGGGCATTGGATATTTATTCTTGATCGTAACTTTATTCAAGGCTCGATAGTCAATGCATAGTCTCATTGATCCATCTTTTTTCTTGACTAAAAGAATGGGTGCTGCCCAGGGTGAAAGACTAGGTTGAATGAATCCCTTAACTAGGTATTCATTTAACTACTTTTCTACTTCAACCTGTTGGGAAAAAGGGAGACGATAAGGGGATTTACATATAGGATTAGTTCCTGGGAGCAAGTCTATAGCATGGTCGACTTGCCCATGAGAAGGAGGTAAGCCATGGGGAAGTTCTTTTGGAAAGACATCCTGATAATTATTTATTAAACACTTAAATTTAAACTTTTCATGTTCAAATAAGGGAGACAAGATATAAGAAATTGGATTCATATTATGTACATTGTTTACATCACTTGGAAGTATCATGAAAACTTCCGCTTTTTGAGTATTTACAAGTTTTTTCAACTCCATGCTAGAAATCAAAGGAGTACTAGGCACATCATGCTCTCCTTGAATTAGATAACGGATTCCATTTCTATCAAATTCCAAAGTATTCAGCTGATAGCTTCTTTTAAGTGTCTTCCCTAAACCCCAAAGCCATTCTCTACCCAAAACCACATCAATTCTTTCCATGTGCATGATCTGAAAGTCTAATTTATCTTTATAACCTTGAAATTCTATTTCGAGGTTACATATCATAGTATCCTAGACTTTCTTGTCTTGACCCTGCATCATAGATACAACATACTGATGAGGTGACTTTTGCTTGCAACTTTAGTCTCTTCACCAGTGAGTAGTTTAGGAAATTGTGGGTGGCCGAGTCGTCTATCATGACTCTGGCCTTTTCACCACTTATACAAGCATGAAGTTTGACCAAGTCATGAGGTCCAAACTGGTTTTGGACCCACATTGAGTCAGACAAACAACACTGATGCTTGTCGTCTTCATGAAGGACTTCCACTTTTTTCCAAACTTTACTGTTTTCAAGATTCAATGTTCGGACTAAGTGTATTCTTGTCTTTTCTTTCCCTCTTATCTCACGGGTGGCTTTTTGTTGTCCCCTAGTCATGCAATTCTTACTAAGATATCCTGGCTTAAGGCACTTAAAGCAAAGATTCTCATTTTTTGATTTTTCCCAAACCTCAGGGTCTAGCCTAGGTCGTGAAGGTCTAGGGGCTTTAAAGTCATCTTTTTTGAATGTGCCTAGCTTTCTTTTACCCGAAATTTTTTATTATCTCCGACAAGATGAAGTGGTTGTGTTCCATTTTTAGCATGATCTTCATAGATCTGTGCTAACTTAATAGCATCTTCTAAACTTTTTGGAGCACTTCTTTTCACTTCATGTTTGACTTGCTTGTCGAGACCACGGATGAAACCTCTTACCTTATGAAAGTCGTCTAGGTTTTGCAATTTAAGTACTATTTCTTGATAATGAGAAATATATAGAGAAAGGGGATGTCCTCTCTGCAGGACTTTGTCCCATTCTTC
This sequence comes from Ceratopteris richardii, assembly GCA_020310875.1. Taxonomy (NCBI): domain Eukaryota; kingdom Viridiplantae; phylum Streptophyta; class Polypodiopsida; order Polypodiales; family Pteridaceae; genus Ceratopteris; species Ceratopteris richardii. The sequence continues at coordinate 205,512,287 of CM035409.1, read as the reverse complement.
CCAGTTTCTTTCATCCTCATTTTCTGGTAAGAATTCTTTTTTGAAGAATTCTTCAAATTGATTCCAAGTCTCTGGGATTCTTTGGGCCTCTTTTAAGCTCATCCACCACTTATAAGCCTTAGGTCCAAGTGATAAACTTGTTTCTAAAACTTGATAAGCTTCAGGAGTGCTTTTTAACTGATGCAAGTCTTGCCATTTTTCTAAAAATGTCAATACTGCATCTTTGTTTCGGTCTTTATCTTCTGCTAAAAATTAAGGTGGTTTTAAGTCTTTTGCAAAAGATAGGCTTCTAGACTTAATGGCAGTATGAGGAGGATTTACTTCATTATCTTTATTTTTTAAAGATACATTATTATGCAATGGTAAAGGGGCTTCCATTCCTTTACTAGACGATGGGTTCCTTGGTCGAATAGACAAGGAACCCGTTTGTGCAGGTAAGGGTAAAGATGGACAAATTGTATTAAGAATTTGTTCCATCTTCCCTTGAACTTCATTGATTGAAGTACGAAGGGTACCCATCTCGTTTTGGATTTCTTTAACAATGAACATATCCGCTTGGATATCATTCCTTTTTTCATCCAAACCATTCAACTCTTTATAAATATCTAATTTATGCATTTCTTCTTGGCCTATCTCTGGAAGACCTGGAGTGTAATCTAATTGTCTACCCCCTTCCTGCGGTGCATAATCCTCTTCCTGCCTAGGAATGTCCAATAACATGTTACTTGCATAGGAATCCCCCATAATTTAGTGAATACTTTGGAATCAACTAGAAATAAGAAAATGCCATTTCTGATACTGAAGGAAAATAGATGAAAATTAAATCTAGTACTTCCCCAAATTTTTTCTTTGATGTCAACTTCTAGTTGTGGGTCGGCTTGGGCCACCTTGGATGATTTACTACTTCACCACCTCGATTGAACTTTCTTAAGTTCTTCAGTCTTTAATCTTCCATTGCTCGTTCTTCTGGCCGATGTGTGCTTGATTGGTGTTTGACTGGAGATTGATTTCCCATGGGTACCGGCTGAGAATCTTCTCCTTATAAAGGCTTGATCAATGAGCCTTGCTTTGTTGGATAAAGCAAAGCTTTATTGACCAAATGGTCATGTGCTCAAATCTTGTCTGGGGCCTTTTGAATATAATAGTGGAGTCCTTTGCTTAATTGGATACGTGGATTGTATACGATGAGGTTGCAAGTTCGAACTCCATAAACGATGCTCTGAAAAATGATGTCCCGTGTATGACTCCTCAGAAATAGGACCTCCTTTTGCAAAGTAAATAAGGAAGCACTTTTCTCTTTCTCTGAGTGGAAGGGCAGTGCCTGGGCATGCGCGGGTAGAAGTGCTCCCTTCGGGCAGGTACCGGCAGGCCGCCTGAGCGTGTGGACTACAGTCTATGATAGGGAGGGTCGTGGGTGCCACTCTAGCTCCTTTTGCAAAATCAGGCTTGTACTTCTCAGAACTGATGAGTATGCAGTGGGTCCATCGGTTTTGACCAACACGAGGAGAACGCAGTCGATCGTCCTTCAAATTTCGGGCAGAGATAATTAGCCTCCTATTATCTATAGCTACAATTCTGCCGTATACGACAAAAATGTGCCTGGTCTCGCCGCTTATGTGTCTTGAGCATTCATTGTTTGCATCCGGCCAGATGTTCTTGCTCTGGCCTCAAGAATCGGCAACTGAAGAGGTCTTAATGAGCGCACTTCTCAGAGCACTGTCACGCTGCAAAAGGTCACATCTGGAAAGTTGGGGTCGCGTCCAGTCGATTGTCATCCAGCTGAAGGGGATAGCTCAGTTAGGAGAGCACTAGACTGAAGATCTAAAGGTCGCGTGGGCTCACCGGCTGGAGGGTCCTCCTCTGGTCGGGGGTTGATTGGAGGTTTACCCACCTAGAATTTGGGTAGTTACCATCTTTAGACTTCAGCGACAGTACTCAGCGTAGGCACGAATTTCCACTGAAAGAATGACAACGCAGTTACTGATGAGTTCGAATTCTACTATGGCCTCCAGTAGATTGCATGCACATGAATCAAGAAACACTAACAGTACTTGAAAAAGAACTTGGCTCTGATTACCACTATTGTGAAAATTCCTTCCTAGAGTATAGCATCCACTAGAGAGTGAGTGAGTATGTATCCACCCATCCAACTCCACCCATATATATACCAAAGGTCCAAGAGTTGCATGCTTTAATTTTTAGCCATGTGTCCTTCCAAGTGTCCTTCATGTGGATACTTTCCAAAGAGAATCACATGGCTTCTATTTCAATTGAAGTCACGTATGTTGAAAATTATGGTACATGTGCAAGCTCCAATTGTGAGGCTTGGCACATACTCGCCTCTCATTAATTACCTCTTCATCATTTATGCATTTGTTGTAAGCCCAAAATGAAGAAAGACCCTAAAAATATAAAGGGCACACTCATAACCTTAATGTTGAGTGTTGAATTAAAAAGGGTAAATGTATTTATGGCTTGGATAAAAGCCAAAATATATTTAGAGAGGTGGAATACTCAAAAAATCGTGACCTTATCCATATGGAGTGATGTGAGGCATCAAAAGCCACCCAAGCAAATGGAAGGACAAAGGACAAGAAAGGAAAGGTCAAGAGGTGAGAGAAGATGAAGGGTAGGTGAAAAGTCCCATGCCCATAGCTCTATATAAAGAGCTCATTTGAACGTGAAAATTTGTGGAGATGACAAGGAGATGGTGTAGAAGCATATTCTTGTCATTCTTTCACCAATGGAGATCAGAAGGTACCTCATTTGGATGCTACAAGGAAGATAGGTATTCCAGCCACATACCTTTTCTATACATAGTCACCTTGTGAAGGTGATATCTCTCTATGTACTTATCCAATTAATGCACATGATATCTTCTTGGAAAGCTTATCTCTCATTCTCTCTGTATATCAAATATCTCTATCAGATCATTCTCCAGTAGTTACTGGGAACATTTCTTGTGAACCTCAGTTTTCTGCATAACCTATGATGATAGGTAGTCTAACTTTGTGCAGTCGGTTACCTGGTCATATGAACTCCAAATGGATTGTTCTATAGCTTGTTAGAAATCTATAAGAGTCTACTATGTGTGGACAAAATATCAAAGCCATTGGATCTCTGAGTTCTGACTGAATCAGGTTTTAGTAAGCATGTGTCTTACAGGGAAGATTCTAGAAGAGGTTCTCTAACTTCCGTTGCGTGTATTGGAGTCAAATTTCTCCACATTTTGGTATCAGAGCTTTGGTTGCAGAGCATTGGGAGTGGAGCCCATGTATGTGCAAAGAGATCATGAAGAAGATGCAGAGATGGCAAAGGAAAGCTTGGAGCTATCATGCTCATTGGAAAGCTATGGAGATGAAGCTTTTGTATGTAAGAGATATTGTTGCTTTATGTTATTTGAAGTAAGACACTCTCTTGTCCTAATATCTTCTATAGATTTTTGATCATTGAGTAATGTTATAAGTGATACTATTCACTTGGTTGAGTATGTATGAGCAGCCTATCGAAGGAGATGAAGATTCAAGAAAAGAATCTTGGATGAGCAACTACATATAGTTGCATATGAACATTGTTGTATGTTGAGGTATTGCACTCAATTGAATGAATTGCAAGCTTTGATTATGTACATGGCTGAAAGTTTAAGCTTTTATGTAAGCTTGATGATAGCATTATATGTTTATGCATTTGGAGATGTCTATGTATGCATGCTTGTGAAGTTTATGCTCAAGATGAATGAGAATTGTGGACAGCCATGTTTAGGCTGAATATAAGTTGAATTTTGAGTTCATTATTGATGTCTATCATACATGACTGTATGCTTATGTGGTCAAGTAGAATATATACACATGTTTGATAATTATGTGTTGATGAGTAATAGGCTATTTTATAAAGCCTATACAAGCTAAAGTTTGCAGGTTTGTGTAGCCATATGAGTTGGCATAATGTGAGCTGAATATATGCTCAAATTATTGATGATTTGTATACATGCTTATGTGCGTTTGTTAGCATGATATTGAAGCTTTGAAGGTTTTTCATGCTCAGCCATAGATGAGCTAAAAGTACATGTGTTTGGATGCCATGAATATTGGTAAGATGCAAGGTTGCCATGTATGAAATTTTGTGGATGTATCTTGTTGTGGATAAAACCCATTGAGGTAAAGTTGAGAAAGCAAATGTGTGCTTATGTCATAATGACTAAATGTGTTTGATTATTGAGTTTAGATACATCAAGTGAATGCAAGGTTCCTATTTGCACAAGTCAAAGAAAGGTGGGAAAAGATTGGAAAGCCGAGGACACAAAGCTTGGAGCCAAAGTGAAGGAATGAGCCCAAGCTCAAAAGTTGCCAAACACATAGTGTGTGCACTTGAAGATTGAACCCAAGCTAAAGGTGGACAAGTGTGAAGCCTAGGATTGAGCTTCCCAACAAAGGAGGAGTAGAAGACTCCAAGGAAAAGGCTGCCATAAAGTGTTGAAGGCTCAACAAGGACTTGAGGATACTCCCCATGGTTTGAGCACAAGCAAGTGCCATGATAGAAGGAAGATTCACTCATGCAAAGTGTGACATATTGGCTGAACAAAAAGGAAGGTAAAAGAAGATCATTTGCAATGCTAAGGGCTGAGGTAAAGGTTTTGAAAAATCCACATTGTGTGTGGTGGTAAGTTCCAAGCATAAATCATGTGAATGTATAGTTAAAGGTTAAGGCTAATAAGACCACCAAAAGAGAGTGGCAAGCCAATGTGGAGGCAAGTAAGACCACCCAAGAGGAGTGGAAAGCCTATGGCAAGTAAGGCCATTCAAAGAGGAATGGAAAACCATATGTAAAGTCAAGTAAGACCACCCAAGAGGAGTGGCAAGCCTATGGCAAGTAAGACCATTCAAAGAGGAATGGCAAGCCTATGTAAGGGAAAGTAAGACCATCCCAAGAGGAATGGCAACCCTTGTTAGGTGCAAGAGGCACCATTGATCACATTCACAATTTCTTATGTTTTCTTGTAGGTGATGAAAAAAGCTTGGAAGATGTGGAAGCTATGAATACTTCACATGAAAGGAACTCGTGAAAGAGTTCATATATGATCAGTCCATTGATGATTTTGCAGGTGGGAGATGGTGTAGAAGCATATGCTGGTCATTCTCTCACCAATGGAGATCAGAAGGTACCTCATTTGGATGCTACAAGGAAGATAGGTATTCCAACCGCATACCTTTTCTATACATAATCATCTTGTGAAGGTGATATCTCTCTATGTACTTATCCAATTAATGCACATGATATCGTGTTGGAAAGCTTATCTCTCATTCTCTTTATATCTCAAATATCTCTGTCAGATCATTCTCCAGTAGTTACTGGGAATATTTCTTGTGAACCTCAGTTTTCTGCATAACCTGCGACGACAGGTAGTCTAACTTTTTGCAGTCGGTTACCTGGTCATATGAACTCCAAATGGAGTGTTCTATAGCTTGTTAGAAATCTATAAGAGTCTACTATGTGTGGACAAAATGTCAAAGCCTTTGGATCTCTGAGTTGTGACTGAATCAGGTTTTAGTAAGAATGTGTCTTACAGGGCAAATTCTAGAAGAGGTACTCTAACTTCCACTGCGTGTATTGGTGTGTATTGGAGTCAAATTTCTCCACAACGTACGAGTCAAGGTGTCACTTGGGAGAAGCTTCTCCCAAGACTAAGGTTTTATTCCCTTAGGTTAATTTCCTAAGGTAGCAAACCCTTCAATTTGAGACTTCTATGAAATAAAACTTCAAGGGTCAAATCCAAGAAACATAGGTTCCTTTTTGAGGGTCTAACCCATGATTTATACAACACTTTCCCTTTGAAAGAGATTATATTGAATTCATTTGCTCTACTCATCCATAACTGAGAACATGTATATAAGTTCTCCATACTTTTCCTTCCGAAATACTGGAGAATCAAACTCCCATGTGAAGGAAAATTACATTGAAAAGTAGAGTAAATGAATTCCTTCTTAAATATAGACTAAGAGATGTTTTCTAAACACCTCTTTTGTCTAAAGGAAAACATGCTCTATTCCTCTCCAAAGAAGAAATCATTTTTTCATTTCCTTTTCCCCTTCAAGGAAGAGGAGCTAAAGTGAGATCTCTAAGCTAGAGTGAGATCACTCCCAGAAAGCTAAGTCCCACTTTCTCCTTTCCTTAAAAAAGAAATTTATGAATTCATTTGCTCCTCTCTTCCATAGCTAATGCATAATCCCTCATTACATACATTCCTATGAAGATGGAGAACAAATCTCCCTTGACTAATGAGGGTATATGTAGTCAAGAATGGAGAAAATAAATTCCTTATAATGGTCAAAGCCCTCTACTAAAATGGTCAGCAATGATATGATATGATATGATAAACATATGTGTATCCATACTAAAGAGCTATCTCTACCAACCATCTTGTATGCATGGATCTATATGATCCAACCAAACTAATGGAATTATCCTTCCTGAAAAACCTCAAAATGAGTTTGTGATATCAATGGTGATAAAATCACCTATCACATTCTCCACTGGAAGAATAAATCTTCCCTAAACTATGAATGATAACTCCCAATCCTAAGGAGATGTCCACTAAGAGCTCTCCTCTGATCGAGTGAGACATACCACCATGTATGATGAGTCCTTTTCTCCTTGGCCATAGAAGAAGAGTGCTCAAAGGGAAGTCATTTCCACCGTCCCATACTAGTGGAACCTTGTTCCAATTCATGGTGTCATATCTACACTAAACTGAGTATATATTCCATATATATGTAATGGAATATGTAGGTGGACTCTAATGAATCCCATATCCTAAAATCATGTCAGTGGAATCAAATGAGTCCCATGTCCTTGAACTAGTTAGTTTGGTTCTAGTAAGCATGTGACAATATGTGACCGTGGATATTCCTTTCTTATTCCAAACTAACTTGTTCCTAGGTACCAAGAGAAGTTCTAAGTACCTCTTTATAGATCCCAACATACGTATATATATTGGGTACCCCAACTAATCCTAAGTAAGGGATCTATGCTCTAGGTCATAGAGCTAGTGCCATGGCTATGGCCTTCCTAATCATCACTCGAATCACATAAGCACCCGCTGATGCTCTCTCATGAAACCCATCTCTATTATCCCATCTAATTGGTTTCCTTAGTAGTGTAGCAAAAATGCTTCACTACTTTCTCAAGTGATGTGTATCAGTGAAATTAATCACTCTTTGGGTATTCCTCATAATACCCTATAGCCTCCTCATGATACTCTGAGACTCTTTTGAAGATAATTAAATCTTCACTACGAGGAGATTATCATAAATATATCTCCCGTTGCCTCTATGCAACTTCCTATAACCTATAGGATTACTTGTTCACATTCCTAATGGTGAAGGTATAACTCCTTCCCCTTAGCAATCCTATGGTCTAAATCCATAAGGATTATGTGTAGGGATCCTATTACTACTGAAGTTGCCTTATCTACAATGATTTGATGGTTCTAAGTCCATGAAGTACATGCATACAAGTATGCTTACACCATATTGATGTTTGCACAGAAGGCATGTTACCATGCCATAACATTCTTACCTAAAGGTAAGTGCATATATAATGCCATGAGGTAAGAAAAATTTTGACACCACTTCCCCAAGGAAATGGATTCCCAAAAAAATTTGACCATAAACTCAATGGCACAGAAGCCATCCAACAACATAGGGCTTGGCAAGCCCATGACATGCATGCCATATACTCATACATGGACTCCATAACGTGAAAAAACATAAAAACAAATGCTAGCAACAATCTCTTTGTTGCATAACCATGTAACTCTTGCAACCATCTTTCTTGCAAATAATCAAAGTTGATCCATACTTTTAGAATTAGAAAAATGATCAACTTTGATGTATGCATTCCAATCCATGCATGTACATACAAAACATGCCATAATATAAAGTAAAATGCCTGAAATATAAAGCATACGTCCCTGAATAATTTGGTATTGGAATTGCATGCATCCAATCCTTTTTGACGAGGTTCGAGACCTCTGCACCTTCCTCTTCAGATCCTAACGTAAACTTTGAAGTGTCCGAAAACATCGGATCACTTTCCAAAACATAAAGCATGGTCAAATGAGTACCAAAATAATGCAAATTTACCCAAAAAAGGCATTTGTAATCCGTTGTTATACCTGTAAAAACCTTTTTAGGACTTGGAAACAATCATAAAATGAAATTTGTATCATGTGCAAGTGGCTTCAAGTGAAATTACTTCAATCACGTTCCCAGTTTGTAAAATATGGCTCTCGGAAGGTAATTGCAAAAAACTGTTCAGACTTTGTAGACATGCAAAAATACATATTTTCCAAGATTCTTGATAAATTGAAAGTAGACCTTGTGCTCTTCAAAACGAGCCATAGCATGTCCGATTTGGAGGTTTTTAGCCCAAGATATGGCCTCTCCAAGTGTGACATACCAAACTAGTGGACTGGTGGAGGGGTTGGAAAAAGTGTGAAAATGTGATTTTTGGAGTGTCCAACAACATTATTCAATCAAGCAAATCCTAAAAATTCTCTCCATAATATTAGAGAGAAATATATGAAGATGGTTGGGCCTATTTTCACCTCACCAAATCCTCCCTTTGTGCATGCTAATTTGCTCCCCAAAAGAGGCCTAAATCAAGATTTTTACTTTCATGCAAAAACTTAAATGAGAGATTTTAGCAAGCTTCTAATCCACTCCTAATGTGGATTTTTCTTGGATTTTCTCATTCTCCATGGTAATGCACACCATACTTCATGCATGTATGCACTAATTCAGGGGAAGATTCTTAAACGGTCTCTTTTCTTACTCCCAAAAGTGGAGTTTGACAAAAATTAACATCTGATTTTTTTCCAAAAAGTGTGGAAAGGGAGTTTTTGAGGATACAAAATTCCTCCTTAACTTATTATTCTTATGGATCTAATGATTCCATTGCGGAGTCCATATAATATACTCTCAGTATATATATTTTTTCCCATCCATCCATAGCTAGTGCATCTCTTTTTCCCTCTTCCAAAATGGGAATTTATCAAATTAAGATGTTCAAATTTTTTCTCAAACAATGATGGAAGGGGGTTTTATGGAGCTTCAAACTCACATCATACTGAGCTATATTTTGGATTTCTTGATCTTATATGGGAGTCCATAGATCTTACTATATGTATGCATGATTTTTTTCATAAATCTATGAGAAATCCCTCTTTTTTTCCATTTCCTAAAATAGCTAATAAGCAAAATAGCCCTTGAAATTTATGTGAAAATCATGAAAGTAGACTACTTTGGTGATACCTAAAACTTACACTTCTTTGCAATTTGAGGGAATCCTTGACTCTAGATGAGAGTATATGTGCCATACTCTCTCTATAAATGATTCCCCTCTGAAAAATTGGTCCCTTAATCCTTCATTGTCCTTCTCTCAAAGTGGAATTTTATTTTTTTTAGTTCCTGGAAATAACAAAAAATTTCATACCTATGCATGAGATGGTATCTCCTCTTCTCTACATTCCACTCCTCCCTTGATCATGTCAACTTTATCTTAGCACTTTTCTAGAATTCCAAAGTGGTCAAAATACCTCTCTATAATATGAAAGACCTATGTTCAAATCCTTTGTACATGACGGACTCCTTTTCAAAGTGTGGCTTCCAATTTCCTTTCTCATCACTATGGAGCTCTCTTATAGGTAGCCAAGAAGGATAGTTTAAGGACTTGCCCACCTCTACCTATCCATATGCAAGGTTATGCATCTAACCTCACGGGGTCACATTGTTAGTATATGATCAATGTCTACCCCTCATGATTGTATGCACATTTTGTAAGGCCCCCTTTATGAGGAGAAGCCAAGCGTGCATTACCCAATTGATGGGAATCCCAACTTGCATGTTGGATGAAGGTCATATTGGACCATGTAAGGTATTATAAGGAAAGGGAGTTACCAGGGTCCCCAATTGTGGGGTCCGGGGGCAGCGCCCTCGGCGCGACGGTAAAGGGAATATTCCATGGAATATTCCCTATCAGAGTCAGAAATCATTTATATTTGTTAGGTCGGTTCAACCAGTCTAAGCCGTGTATGGCAATTACGCGGGCGGTGGCCGCCCACGCTCTACCGCCCATGTATAGCCGTCCATGGCAGGCCACCCATGATCCTATATATACATGACTTCTGCACTACCTAAGACACTGAGTTGAGCCAGCATACCTCTACCTTGTATCTCCCTATCTAGAGTTGTCTAGATCACCATTTAAGCTCTACCTTGAGAGCGCACGGGTGGACAACGCCATCATCTTTGTACTTGCTGCTAGTAGAAAATTGTTGAGATTCTCCTATATCTGTTATCTTCTCTGCTATTGCTCCTGTGTTATATTGCGTAACTATTGTCTTACTCACATAGCTCTCCTTCTCCGTTTTTCGAACCTATTACATGTTGATACCTACAATATCAGGAAGAACATTCAACAAATGGAAGTGGCAATGTGGGTAGCCCACTCACCTCTCTTCAGGAGGTCACGGGTTCAATCATTGAGTCCGCCATCTTGCAAAATGCATTCAAAAATGCCTTCAAAACTTGCTTTGATACCAATATTAAGTGCATCGATACTCTTTTGCTTGCTCATATGCTCACATGCGACCATCAAACACATAGAGATGCTTGTTTCGAACCACCTGACTCCCGAGCTCATCTCTCCAAATATTAAGGAGTCACACCCAACTCTCCAATGCCCTTCATGCGAGTATAATAATACTCTAAGGGGAGAGACTCCTCTCTCCCCCTTCTACAAAATGGGCATAATGCCCTCAGTGATTTCCATGTGACATCTATGCCATCTCACGCAAAAGGGTGTGCATCCATGATGTGACATTATGCATGCTCGAGATCAAGCTTTTTAGGCTAGTTAGAAAGGCAAAGGTAAATGGAGCTCTTCTACTAGTAAGCAAAAAATTGTTAATTATGCTCAATCAAAGAAGGATGATAGAGACAAGAAGAAAGCAAAAAAGCAAAAATTGTTTTGCAAATACTGTAAAAGAAACAATCATGTCATAAAGAGTTGTCCAAAATTGGTTGCTAAAGAGGTAAGGAAGAAAGAGGTCAGAATGGTTGTTGTAGAGGCCTCTAAACCTAAGATAGAGTCTACTAATCTTGTGTAGAATGAAGAATGGGCATTTACCACTGTTTGTAGTTATGACCAATCTTCTCATGAATAGTGTATGTCTACAATAGACTCAGATGTTTGGTACTGTGATAGTGGGGATATTACCTCACATCACAGTTTCTTCACTTCGCTCGAGCCTTCCCTTACAGGGAATACTATCACATGCGCCAACAACTCCTCTTATCCTGTCATGGAAGTTGGTAAGATCATTATGACTACTATTGATGGTAGTTTTTTTACATTGTTAGATGCTTTATTTGTGTTAGGGATCCAAAAGAATATGTTATTAATTTTAGCTTTAGCCAAGATTGGCTTGGTTGTGAAATTTGTTGATGATAGATGTAAAGTTCATGGTCTGTCAAATGGCGATGTCATTATTGCTTGTGGCATTTTATGTCATGGGTTGTATAAGCTCATAGACTATGAAAAATCTGTGAATGATTCAGCATGTGCACTACATGATTTTGAGGCTATGTCAGATGCAAAACTTTGGCATGCACACTTTGGTCATCTAAATTTTACTAGTTTGCTATGCCTCTAGAAATCTAAAATGGTGTCCTCTCTGCTCAAACTTGAGGCACCTAGTAAACATGCTTATGAAGCCTGTATTTTGGGCAAGATGCAATGTTCCTCATTCCCAAAAGATGGTTCAGTTTGAGCTACTTAGAAATTGTAGCTTGTTTAGAGTGATGTCCATGGTCCTATGCAGACACCCTCTTTTAGAAACTATCTTTACTTCATGACTTTCATTGATGATTTTTCTAGGCATGCATGGGTATATCCATTTAAAGCAAAGTCTGAAGTATTTATGTGCTTCAAATAGTTTTTGGTTTTGACTTAAAACATGTCAGCATGTAAAATGGACACCCTCCATTTTGATCGAGGGGGGAAGTATATGCCTTTTGACTTTAATGCATTTCTGGCTGAACATGGGATAAAACATCTGTGTATAGTGCCGTATACACGTCAATAGAATGGAGTTGCTAAAAGGAAGAACATGTCACTCATGGAGATGGCAAGGTGTATGGTCAAGATTGAGGCTTTAGCACATAGTTTCTGGCTTGAGGCTATTATGTGTGCAACATATGTACTTAACAAGTGTCCCACTAAAGCATTGCAGACTATCAATCCATATGAAACTTGGCATGGTCGTAAGCCATCTGTTGCTCACCTGCATGTTTTTGGTTATCTGGCATATGCATTAATGTCTGAACAACAATGCATGAAATTGGATGATAAAGCAATGAAATGTATTTTTGTTCGGTACAGTTGTGAAAGCAAAGGCTATCGTCTTTATCATCCACAAACTAAATGCATTTTGGTTAGCCGTGATGTTGTTTTTGTGGAAGATGCTATTCAACCATTACTTTCATGTACCAAGGAGACGTCCTTTAGCTCCAAAGACATGTGTGATACTTTGCTGCCTCTTTTTATAGGTGGAGAATCTAGTGCTAGTCCTAATGAGGCAGCTTCTCAACCTTTACAAGTTTCATGTGATGATGGAGATCATTCCATTTCTGATGCAGATTTACATGATGCACTTGTTGATAAGAGAGTTGATATTGAAGAGGCAAAAACTATGCCAAAATGGCTAGTGTAGACTTTTCATGATAACAAATTAGATGCACCTCTGTCATATTGTACTGTTGTGTTTGATGAAGCACAAAATCAGAAAAGTGGATGGCTAGTATGCAATTAGAATATGATGCTATTACGAAACTTGGTACCTGACCTTTATGTGACTTGCCTCGTGGTAATAAGGCCATTGGCACTAAGTGGGTATACAAGCTGAAGCATAAGCCTGATGGAACAATTGACAGGTATAAGGCTAGGTTTGTTGCAAAGGGTTATGCTCAAGAAAGAGGCATTGGTTTTGACGAGATCTTTGCTCTTACATGCCGAATGACTACTATTCATAGCATCTATGCACTTGGAGCTCATCACGGTTGGAATGTACATCAGTTGGACATTAAAACTACATTTTTGAATGGTGATTTGCATGAAGAAGTGTATATTTTTTAGCCCTGTGGCTTTGTGTAGAAAGGGCATGAAAACCAAGTGTGTAGGTTGAAAAAGGAATTATATGGTTTGAAGCAAGCACCACGTCCTTGGTATGAGAAGATACATGCCTACCTGATTGCACATGGTTTTGAGAAGAGTCCAACTGGGAGCACCTTATATGTTAAGTGTGCAAATTATGTGCTCTGATCATTGTTGTGTATGTTGATGGCATGCTGCTCACTGGTCCTCATGAGAAGCATATTGCTGATTTTAAGACTACTCTGCATGCCTCATTTGAGATGTCAGATTTGGGGCATTTGCATCATTATTTGGGCATTCAATTTATGCAAGTTGATGGTGGAATAGCTTTGTGTCAAACAAAATATATTGATACGTTATTGCAACATTTTGTCCTTGAAGATCACAAACCTATTACCACTCCTATGGAGATAGGTTTATGATTGAGTGTTCATGATGTTGGAGATGCATTTGATGCTGTTCTCTATTAGTAGGCAGTTGGATGCTTGATTTACTTATGCAGTACTCGACAAAATATTCAGTTTGCTGTCTCAGAGATGAGCAGGTTTATGCATTGTCCAGGTGTCAAGCATCGGCAGGTTGTTAAGCGCATCTTTTGATACTTGAGTGGTACCCAACTACTTGGATTGTTTTATCCCAAGGTGGGATCACTACATTTACATTCTTTTTTTGACTCTGACTGGGCTAGTTGCTATGACACTCGTGTGACCACTAGTGTCTTTTGCTTCATGCTTGGTAGCTCATGTATATATTGGTTGAGCAAAAAGAAGCCTATTGTGGCCACTTCGAGTTGTGAGGCTGAATATAGGGCAACTTTCACATTGACTGCTGAGTGTGTGTGGCTCAGATGCCTTATGGCTAATATGGGTGTTGGTCAGTCTTCTGCCACTACCATCTTCACTGACAGTCAGAGCGCATTGACAGTTGTGAGGAACCCTGTGTTCCATGCTTGGACTAAGCACATTGAGGTGCACTATCATTATGTCAGGGAGAGGCTCTCTACTGGAGAGATTAGTTTGGCATATGTGCCCACACAGGAGAACATTGCAAACCTTTTCACAAAGGCTCTGCCTAGGGAGAAGTTTGAAGCTTTCCGCAAAGCTTTGGGCTTACTTCCTTTTGTGGATTGATTCCACATAGCTTGACACTTCGTTATACATGTATATACGCCTAAAACCCTAACGTGTTACTTATCTTTGTACATTCTAGTGGTAATACATCCAGTATTGTGTGTTGTGGTTCAAACTTCTTCCTTGTGCTGTTCACACATGAGTGGCAACACGGGGAGAGTCCATGTCACGGTACATTAGAATATTTGTCCCGACCCCCTCTCTCGGCTTGCAATAATTCCGCCTTCCAACATAGAATATAAATCATTAAAAAATTGTCCCGGTTCGCTGGCCTGGTGGTTGGGCCTCTCGCCTCTTGAGACGGGGGCGAGGGTTCAACTCCTGGCAGCAACATGTAGGGACATTTGTATCCCAGAAACTGTTGTATGTGGCTGTTGACCACCGTTTGACCGTCCTCGCGGTAGTTGTGACCGCCGTTCAACCCAGTTGTAAACCTCTGTTCTTGTGGGATAAGGGGGGTCCCATGGGTACTATGCCCTTCCTTGTACAGTTGCAATTTCAAAGTTAAAGTCCGGGGGAATAGGCCTCGGCCAAACCTCCATTTAAAAAAAAAAAAATCATTAAAAAATATTAAATAGAATATAAATCATTAAAAAATTTAATATTTTGTAAAATATGGAAACTCTTCCTCGAGCAAGAGTCCATGTTCCGCTCACCTTGCCTTCGCATAGAGTGCTCAGTGGAGGTATAGAAATGCGAGTTCCGTGCTCCTATGTTCCTATGCGAAGGCCACGTCTCTGTATGAACTTATCGTCGTACTAAAGTTTCCGAAAAAATGTGAGACTCTTTGAGCTGAAATTAGTGGCGGGAGCTTTAGGCGTGGCGGGAGATGTGGAAAAAAACCCTAGAACAAAAATAATATTGACCCCAGGGATTTGAAATTTGAAAGGAAATGAGGATGGCCTTTCCCTCGTCTTTCTAAGGCCAGAGAAACGCTAGTCGGCTCTGAGGTCTTTGCTCGACGGAAGTAGCAACGCTGATCCGTAGTAAGTCTACCGTCTCTTCATCGTGCTGTAATCCTGCATTGGTCCCGTGGCTTTGTTAGCAGGGTCGAGACGAAATCGATTTGGGATCCCATGGCTGCTACCCCTTCTCCTGAGGGTTCTGCAGATACTCATAGGTCATGCCATGGCCGTTCACCCCTACCTTCAAAGTCCAGCCATAAATCCACGTCGCTTGACTGTTTTCTAAAGACCGGATCGTCTTCCTCAGCGACAGATACATCGGATTCTTCGGCTTCTGCCACCGCCTGCGATGGGCCGGGCGGCTGTGAGAATCGGAATCCGAATGTTGAACCTTTTCTGCATGCGACGCCTAAGTCCGAGAACTACGCTGGTACTCTCGGATCCTGCGATGCGAATTCTGAGACGGATGTCACAGTGGATTTAAAGCATGTTTCTGCGAGTTCGCCTGGAATATCCCCATCACCATCTCCTGAAGCCGCTTGCCGAAGCTCAACGATGTCGCCTTCAAGCGGTCGTTCTGATTCAGCTCTGGGCACTGTCGATGCAGATCTGAATCCTGATTCCATGGCCAATTTGTGTGCCGCTGATCCTAGTGCCGTTTTTATTCCTACGAGCAATGTGAAACGGAGATCCTGCAAGAAGCGAATCCGGGAACCTAATCCTTGTGCAGGAAAGAGTGTCGAATCTTCATTATCTAATGGTCCTTCGACAGAAATAGCTTCCAAGAGTGCTATCAAGGTACCCAAGAGGGGGCTCAAGCGTAAATGTATTCTTCCAAGCGGTCGTCTAGATGCGGAACATAGCCTCACGTTAGTCAAAGAGCTCCAATCAGAAGTATCCTCGTTGATTAACTTTTATCACGAGGATGGAAAAATCGATCTAACGGCAGTTAATGTGCAAAATGCTGGAAGGCGTGCTGAAATTGCCTTGTTGGTTGAAGAAAGTGGTTTACCGTTTTCCAGCCTGGTCGCCAATATTTTACTTCAGCTAAAAACTTCAACTGAAAGTCATGATGGAAGCGATTTAACTCCCGCTGCTCTACGAAGCACTGTTTTGTCTATTGGTGAGCGTATCAGTTTTGGAACGCCTAATCCTGATGCTGATGTTTTAGAGGATGATTCAGATACATGTCTATGGTGTTGGGAGGTCCGTTTACTGTTATGATCGTTTCTTTGTCTCGTCTTAGGAGATTCTTAGGTGTTAGTTGAATGAATGATCAGCTTTGATTATGCCATATCAGATAAGGGACGTCAAATTACTCCCGGAATCATTTCGTGATATGGTCCTGAGTAGAAGACGGAAAAGAAGGAAAATTGCCGAACGGATTGCTGCCCTGTCAGGTCTGGTCATGTTGGGTTTTGATAAGTAAGTCGGTGGTTGAATGACTGTGCACAACACTTTTTGAGTCATGACACATTCTCTCCATGGCTGTGCTATTAGCTACGTATATCTGATAGTTCCGAAATTTTCAACCTGGTTAACCTATACACGCTTGTCATCTGCTCGCAGTTATTATACCATCAGTCAATCGATGTTATTGGCTATTGATATTGGATTCTTCAGTGGTTCTGATTGGTCTGGTTTAAGTGTTTGGATTTCTCATCAACACTATGAAATCCTCGTTATGAGGGTCAACCAAATTTAGTTGTGCTCACTGTAAGACTAAGGATGTGCTTCTACTGCCACGAAAGGACTTATTATTTTCTGCTTAGTGGTTATAAAAGCGACTGTTATTTTGATGCTGCTGAGAACTGAAGAACATTATTACTTTCTCAGACTTAGGAGTCTGTTGTTCGTTAAGGATATTTCTACGTTACTACTGTATCTATAACGATTTCTGTGCGTGCATGCTGGTTATTCAGGCTAGGTCGTTTTGGATATCTGAGCCGCAGGATATTTACCGGAAGTATTGGGTCATAATGCAGGAGTTATCGCTGCTCTCTCAGCCTTAAACAAGGACGGCCAAGATAGTTCAATATTGGAAAAGGCCGGTGAAGCTCTCATGAAGACAGAGAGTGAAGAGCAGATTCGTGCATATGTTAATAACTCCAAGCAAAGGACATCAGCAAAAGTGTAGGCGCCTATGTCACTGCATGTCATTTATCTTACCAGGTGGATAATTCTGACGCATTCCTTTTTCTTTATATCGAAGGGCTATGCACGCAGAGAGGGCAAAAGAAAAGGAGTCTCTTAAGGAGCAGTATAGGATCCTTCGAGAGGCTGAGAAGGAAAAAAGGCGTCTGGAAAAAGAGGAGGAGAAGGAAAAGAGACGAGCGGAGAAAGAAGAGGAGAAAAGAAGAATCCAACAGGTTCATAGTACTGGTTTGCGTTGCAAAGTATTGTGCCATTTCCTGCATTTCACTCGTAGATCTGAATTCTTATTTCTGCATGTATTCGCAGGAGAAGGAATATGAAAGAATTAAGAAAGAAAAAGAGAGACTTGAGAGGGAAGCAAGCAAGCAGAAGTCCAAGGAAGCATTGAAACAAGTAGGATCAGGCACTAAAACTAAATTTTCAGAAATAGCTTTGTTCACCTCTCCTGGATTATATGCATTTTGAACAGATTGGATTCTGATTGGGTGGTTTAACTTTTCTTCTTGCAGGAAAAGGAATTGAGAAGGCAGCAGGAAGAAGCTGAAAAGGAACAAAGGCGTAAAGAAAAAGAGGAAGCTGATTTACGACAACAGTCTGCTTTAAAGAAACAAGCTAACTTAATGGATAGGTTTTTGCAACAAAACAAAAAGGACCTTAATGAGGCCATTCCTGTCACAGAAAAAACTGCTACTGTGTCTGAGACACAGAACTTGAGTGTTTCACACTCAAAGGTTATACATGATATGGATTGTGAAATGCTTCATTGTGAAGAGAGGACATCTGAAGATCTCCTGAGGTATTGAAGTTGTTGACAATGCCATTTCATAATTATTATTATTGTGCTACTGTGATTTCTCTTTCTCTGAATGTATGTAGTTTCCATTTGATGACTTGGAAGAAGAGTGCTCGACCTTTTGGTATGATGTCAAAACGGTGGGGTCAGCGTAGATTGCCTAAGAGGATGCCAATGAGTGAACTGCGTCTCCAGGGAGGTGCTACTGAATCTCAATCCGAGCTTAGAGCTGCAACTGTAGTGGGTTGCAAGCGATCTCGTTCTGATAATGAAGATAGTGAGCTTAATGGTGAGAAATTATACCCAGAATGGGATGATTCTACAGCTGTAGATTTTACAGCCTATTTGGAGTCAGATTTAGATTCACACAAGCCATTACATATTCAAAACAAAAGAAGAAAGCTCTTACAATTTGACAAAAGTCATAGACCTGCATACTATGGATCATACTCCAGGAAAAGGTTAGTACTGCTGGTAATTAATCTGTATTTCAAAGACATTCAAAGCTTGTCCTAAAAGTCTTAGCTTGTGTAGTGATGCTGTGAGGCCTAGAAGGCCTTTGGGCATGGATTCCAATTTGGAATATGAAGTTGACAGTGATGAAGAGTGGGAAGAGGTTTGATTTCTATGCGGGAAGTTCCTCTGTGTATGAGAAGTTTGATATAAGATATGCATTAATTGTAATTACTTCTGTGTCTCAGGAAGATCCAGGTGAAAGTCTTTCAGACTGTGAAAAAGATGAGGAAGATGAAAAACTTGATGGTGATGAAGATGAAGATGCTGGGGATGGCTTCCTTGTTCCAGATGGATATCTATCTGAGAGCGAGGTAAGTAACATTCATGCATATGTCTACGTGATCTGTGGTCAGTTAATTGTCATCACAAACTGTGTGAGGCTATCTGCAGGGAGCATGTGTGGAGGAAAGTGATACTGAGAGTGATGAAGAACATTCACAGGATGAGCCACCTGCAGAAGTTTTTTCAGGTTGTGAATTACAGAATGACACAAGTTGTAGCCCACAAAAACCTGCTCGACAGAGGAAAGCACTGGAACAGTTGACTGACCATGCTCTGAGATGCAACCGCCCATACATTATCTGTAACTTCCATCAAAATGGAAATTCTAATGTTCGGAACTCTGATAGGCTATGCTTGGAAGCATTGAGAATGTATCCTACCACTGGAATCCATGTAGAACTGATAGAAGATTCTGAGGATAAGAAAATCGATGACAATGAGAACAAGAAGTCCAAGCAAAGACTCAAGAGGTCTTTGCCTGATTCATCACTTCAAGAAATTGTAAGGGCTGAAATCTTGATGCAGTTCAATTCATTCATTTTTTCTACTTTTGATTATGCAAGAATTTGACAGTTCATATTGCTCCTGAATAATATCTATTATTGCAGGTTGAGGTTTTGCTCTCAGCTACAGGTGGACTGAAAAAATTGGTTGACCTCTTGTCAAAAAAGATCCCCACCGCTTCAAGATCTCAACTTAAAGACAAAGTAAAGGAGATTGCAGATTTCACTGACAATCACTGGCAGGTACAAGTTGAAGCCTTGTGCAGATGTTTTATGTTTGAAATTTGGTGTACCAATTTTCTGTTGTCTTACAGGTAAAGAAGGAGATCTTAGAGCAGCTGGGCATTTCTCTTCCTTGTCAGCAAGGTAATTTTAGATGAGTAGTGTTAGAAGTCTTGACATGATCAATTTAAATCTCCTGATTCTGTTGTCCCTGCAGTGATAAACAGCTCTGAACCTGTGTCAAAAAGTCCTCTTCAGCTCAAACCTATCACTAAGTTCTTTTCAAAACGATGTTTACCCCCAGAGACTGCTGGTTTGGATGACAGCTCTCCTATAAAAGGTAAGAAAAGCTGCTGTGGAGTGACTGACATGGGCTCTGGTCCAGTCATTTGTCAAAATAAAGCATGAAACTTCGTCAACTTGCTTCAGGAGTCCTGCTGTGGGCTTCTATGTGGTGTCCCTTACAATCATTCTTTGCTTCTAGTTTTCAGAAGTGTCTTTATACCGTATTTTGGGGGAGGTTTTTTGTCTGCTTAATATGCAGGCTGACTCCTTCTGCAAGCATATGCTGACTCTTTGCCCGTCTCCTGGGGGATGTCTGTTACCAGCCATCAGAGTATATGGGCTCTTGATGAGTTTCTTTTGTTTAATATTTGATCAGTTGGAACTCATGATGCAAGTTTCACTCAGCCTTTGTTAGTTACACAGCTCTTTTTGGAGACTTGCAAGAATATACCTTGTACAGGCCAATCTAAATTTTGATTATGACTCTTAGTGGACTTTTACTTGCTCGTATCAGGATGGGAGATGCTTCTCCTTGTCATGTGGCTTTTTTGGGTAGCCCTTGCTTGTATAATATGTAGGTTTTACCTTATATGGAACTTGAAAATGCATTCAATAAATTTCTCTCGGTCCTATGAGAACTAATGGAAGATTCTTGGTTTCATATATGGAACTGCTTCAATGTATGTGGCCAGTTAAAGTACATTGTTAATCGTCTTCATAAATATGGTATGGGGCTAATCTGATTTTTAACGTTGGTACGCACATGGATATGGATATGGGCATGGATATGGACTTTCCAAGTTCTCTAGTTGCTTCGCACATGATCAATATGAGAGCTGCAAGTTGTGTAAGAACTTTGACAACGTAACCAGGACTCTTGGATACTTTGATCGTTATGTTTGGCCACTGCTGTTCGTGTTGTCCGTGAATTGTCTTTGTTTAGGAAAGACTTAGTTTACATCGATCAAAACCGCTTAAACTTTTTTTGTTATAACTGTTTTGGCTCGGGACCGTTCCCTCAAAGGTTTATAGCTTTAGCAATCTCGACCTAAGCAGTGAATCATGACAGATTCCACTTCTTTTCAATGATAAATATATTTTCAACTGTTGTTTTTCTCTAGTCCATGTGGAGGGTTTCCTCGATTGGTTTTTGGGCCTGCCAACCTTCAGTTTATCGTCCCTTGAGAAGTTGATATGGTTAAAATAAACGGCATTATATCAGAAATTTCTGCTGATTGTCAAAACTTCTGATTGCCTTTGAAGTTGCACTTCACCTATTTACTTTTTCTGTTTCTTGTGATTGTTACCAACAGAACAAAAAAAACCGACAAAATGGAATCATCCTTGGACCCCAACTCAACAGAGAAACGTCCGTGATCTATCATGGACTAGGATGAAGGGTGAAACTTGAATTAGAGTAAATTGTTTAAATATGTGTATATTGTCACCCACTTGGATCATGTATTTGTATAAACATTTTGTCTGCACAGCAAATGGAATCTAGTCCCTTTTTGAATAAAGTTGGAGCTAATAATTCATATGGGTATTGAGTATCAAAAGAGCATGTGAGCTCAACTTATGCTATTGTGCCTTTAATAGTCGTAAGTTCATGCACAAACCTCTAATGAGGTACTTGGTGCAAGGTTTGGATGTGTTGGAAGACAATCAATATAATCCCCACATTTTTGTATGTTCTTTATCACTTGGACCATTGATTCCCAAGTTAAATATTTTTGTTATTCATTGCCACACGATGTGGTGTCAATGTGCTTAGGAATCAGATTACTTGATACATAATTATTTATGCCTGCATGCTATTGTTAGTCGATAGATTTGGATTGAATGCTTGATCTTGTGAGCAAACATTTGATCAAATGCTCGATAGTTTAGGATCAGATGCTTTCGATCAGCTTTTCTTTTCTGAAACTGAGCTATATGTTGCTCATGTAATCAGTCTGACCACAACGAAGAGGTGTAATTTTCCTTTGATTAATTCCTTAATACGTTATAACAATCAAATCTATCTCATCTTCAACAACTGCAACATCATATACATACACACATATAGACACACACATACAAACACACATACAGACACGTACATGCATAAATGTGCACATCTAGATGCACACATATGTACGTGTATGTATGCACATGTACACATACATACACACATAGATACATTCATACACCTGCAAATGCATACACATACACCTATACAATCATATCCATATTCATATACATATATATATACACCTAGATATCTCATCTACATACTTACAATTAAAAATGTTGCAGATATTTTTACCAAAGCATTGACTAGGGAAAGGCATAGGAAGTTTTGTAGGTTATTGAACCTTGTACCATTGCGACATTGAAGGGGCAATTGTTGGAGACAATGTCAAAATTTTCCAATAAATCTCAATAGATTCAAGCATGCATAGTTATGTCTAGTAGCTTCAGGACAACCAAAAAGCATGGCTACATGGATAGAAGAAAACTCTTTCAAAGAACCAATGTGGGTTCGATCCCCATGGGCAACCATTGAGTGCAATATTGCTCGGTCTAAGGAGAAAAAATGTCACATAATCCTAGTAGGAGATGGTTGAACCACACGTTAAGAGAGGATTAGGAAGTAATCCTCAACCATGGCTTTTGGGGCAAGTGGTTAGCCCATCGCACTCCTAACCGGGAGGTTGTGAGTTCAATTCCCAACATTGGTATCAGAGCTCATTCCAATCGTGTTTTGGGAGATCATGTTGTTGTAGAGCATTAGATTTGAACCCTCACAACTAGCTTGGTAGGCAACTAGCTTATCCAAGGAACCATGCATGAGTTCATGGTTAATGGATTGTGCAAAAAATATATATATGTGTTTTAACCAGAGACAAGGTGTTTGGAAGCTACGAGCTCATGGGCAAAGAGAGTTAGAGTAAGCTCTCTTCTATCCTTCATCTGTAAGTCATGTAAGAAGAGAATAAGAAGCACTCCATGGCTGGACTAGTAGAGGTATGTTAAAATTTTGAAGTTTTCTTTTGCAAATCCTCTTTTTCGTGAGGAGATAGAAAGAACATAAGGTTGGGAATATTAGGGGAATTGATACCTCCATTGCGAATGGAGTATAAGCTTCTTGTAGGAAATAAAATTTCCAAGAAAATGTAAATCAAAGAAAATCAATGGATTTTCCCAAAAACTCCTCTACACCATTTTTATTGCATAGTGAGTAATTAAATCTGAAAAAAATTCCGATTTTGGGAAAGAGAAATGAAGAGCGGGTTTCTATAGTTTGGGGGGGGAAAACCATGCATACATATGGTATGTTGTATGGACTTCCATATAAGATCAAGAAATCCAAAATATAGTTCAATATGATGGGAGTTTGAAGCTCCATAAAATCCCTTTCCATCATTGTTGAGAAAAAAAATCAGTACCTCAATTTAAGAAATTCCTATTTTGGAAGAGTGAAAAAGAGGTGCAGAAGCTATGGATGAATGGGAAAAAGTATATATATTGAGAGTATGGTATATGGACTTCACAATGGAATCATAGGATTCATTAAAAGAATAATTTAAGGAGGAATTTTACTTCCTCAAAGACCCTCTTTCCACACTTTTCGACAAAATTTTAGGTGTTAGTTTTAGCCGAACTCCATTTTTGGGGAGTAAGTAAAGGGACTACATGAAGTATGGTGTAAGAATTACCATGGAAAAGAGAAAATCCACATTAGAAGTGGATTAGAAGTTTGCCAAAAGTTCCCATTTAAGTTTTTGCATGAAAGTAAAAATCTTGATTTAAGCCTCTTTTGGGGAGCAAATTAGCATGCACTAAGGGAGGATTTGGAAAGGCGAAAGTAGGCCCAAGCATCTTCATATACTATTCTCTGAGCTTATGGAGAGAATTTTAGGATTTGCTTGATTGAAGAATGTTTTTTGGTGCTCTAAAAATCACATTCACACTTTTTTCAGCCCCTACAATAGTCCACTAGTTTGGCATGTCCCGCTTGGAAAGGCCATATCTTGTGCTAGAAAACTCCAAATTGGACGTGATATGGCTCGTTTTGAAGAGCACAAAGTCTAATTTCATTTTACCAAAAGAAATTTTGGAAATTATGTATCTTTGCAAGTCTGTACAAGTCTGCAAAGTCTGAACAATTTTTGGCAACTACCTTCCGAGAGCCATATCTTACAAACTGGGAAGGCGATTGAAGTAATTTCATTTCGAACCATTAGCACATGATGATATCTCATTTTATGATTATTTTCAGGTCCTAAAAAGGTTTTGCAGGTCTAAGGAGGGATTACAAATGCATTTTCTTGATAAAATTGCATTATTTTGGTAATCATATGACCATGTTTTATGTTTTGGGAAGTGGTCCGATGTTTTCAAAGTTTCTATTAGGACATGAGGAGGAAGTGCAGAGGTCTCGAAGCTCGTTGAAAGAGATTGGATGCATACAATTCCAATACCAAATCATTCAAGGACGAATACTTTATATTTCAGGTATTTTCTTTATATTATGACATGTTTTGTATGTACATGCATGGATTGGAGTGCATACATCCAAGTTGATCATTGTTTCAATTCTAAAAGTATGGATCAATATGCGAGAAGTACACTTTTTGATTGTTTGCAAGAAAGATGATTGCAAGAACTACATGGTTATGCAACAAAGACAATTATTGATAGCATTTGTTTTTATGTTTGTTTTGAACAGTCTTCCTTGGCACTCTTTTTCTTGCCACTATAGTGGTCCTGGTCTTTGGAGGCACTTGTAACTCCTTGAAGTATGCTAGTAACTCAACTTGCTTTTTGACAAACATCTCCTCAGTCTCTGCAGACATCATTTGATCATGGAGTTCTTCATACTGTTCTATTTCTTCTTGTCTCCAGTCAGTGGCCTTGTTTGAGTAGCTTTCCAACATCTTTTGATATTGAGCCTCATATAGAGCTCTCTTGTCACTACCTTGAGTCAAATAAGTATATATTTGTTCTTTACTTGTCTGAGGTGGATGTGGTTCCTTATCAGCTTGCACTTTCTTTTGAGCAGCTATATTCTCTTCTTTGGTGGCCTCTTCCTGTTCCAACTCCACCTTCCTCGGATCTGTTCTTCTTTTCTTGCTAGGCACCACCTCTTTAGTCACAATCCTCCTCTTCATTCCTAATCCTCTCATTCATGTTTTAATCCCATATTCTCCTACTTGAAGAACTTTAGATAGACTTTTTATACCTTCCATTAAACTTTTGAAGTACTAGGCTTCAGGTGCTAGCTTCATTTGATCTTCCATGCCCAATATGTGATATATGATTCTTGTCAAGAATTGGGCTCCATTCATAAATTTCTTATGTTGCTAGTGCTTTGCAGCTTCCTTCAACTGTTCATGAATATGGCGTCACATCCATAACTCCAAAGGGATTAGATTTATTCTTATTGTTCAACATGATGAGAGTGACTGGTTTGTGAGGCATAGTATATATGGGCAACTTAGGGAAGCAACAGAATTATAAGAACATTCTAGTGGAAAACTCTTCATTTTCCTTGCCTTTGAAATCAACAAACTTTGAAAATCCTGCATAGGTAGATGCATTCTTTTTAATAAAGCTTCCATCCAGTTTGGTTCCCATTAAATAAAACTTCAAGGTTGCTCTGATATGCTCTACCTTGATCATAATTTGCACATATTTGCCCTCCTTATCTTTCATAGAGCACATAAAATAAGCTTCATTTCCTTTGCCCAGCTCCACCAGACTAGATATCACTTGAGAAACCCTGTCAAAATCTATAAAGAAGATTGGTTCTTCTAGTACTTTGTGGAGTCCCACAACCTTCCATCTCTTGTAGTTGGCAGTTATCCTCTGGAACTTGTAGAATTCTTGATATAGCATTGTGTACTTGTTGACTCCCACCTCCACTGTGAATATGCGCTGACCAATCATTCTGATAATCTCCTTAAGTTCTTTGGCTATTTGCTCTGCCTCAAGAAGATCTTGATCAACATCAGATTCTACATCAAGGACCTCCTCTGATGCTTCACTATCCAAGAACCAATGACCCTTGGATACGATCACTGATTCAACTTTGAAATCATGAATGGTGAGCTCCTTGGTATTCACCATCCTGTAAAATCAAAAAATACACCACACACACACTTCTACACCATGATTCATGTTCAAAGGAAAAGAAAAGAAATACTTCAAAACAACTTGAGATAAAATATTTTCTTCAAAACTCAGACAATCAATGATTTCCAAGACTCAATGTAGGTGATCATCATAGGTGAAGCAAGATTTCTATTGTTTCTTGTGCTTGTTTGGGGAAGAATTCAATTACTTAATCATCAAAATAAAAAATAGATATTGATAAATCAAAAGATTTAACAACGTCCTAATTCTAGCCTAGATCTTGCTTGTGCTTCAAAATTTGCAAAGGAAAAGAAAATGACAAAAATAGAAGTAGAGATTTGATGTCCTTTCTTTTTTTGAAATTGCACTTGATTTTTTTTTTGGTGATTTTCTTGATCATAAAGAATCAACAAAGTCTAAATGAATTCAACCTTCTAATCTTTTGTTTGATTCTTTTTTCTTGATGATAAGAAGCTACAAAAATAGAAAAACTGTTTGATTTTCTTGATGAAGCAAATCAAGGAAAAGTGTTTACTTAGTGCATGATTTCTTTTTTCTTTTTTTTTTTCATTTTCATTTTTATTTTTTTACTCTTTTTCTATATATTTTTTTCCATTTTTTTTCTCTTTTTTTCTTTATTTTTCTCTAATTTTTTAAAATTCTTTTTCTATTTTTTCTGATGTTTTATGTATTTTTTTTGTTTTTTTTCATATATTTCCCTAAATATTTTTCTACCAGACATTTACATCTATTGATCATCCTGGACTTGATCTGTTGGCTATTCCCGAATACATTGATTTATTTACCTTCTAACTTAATAGATAGGCAAATGACTGAGGGGACTCTCTTCCCTTCCTACTCTTTTTCCAAGAAAAAGAGTTGTGACAAGTGCATGGGAATGCTCTCATGTGCCTAGTGAATGCACGACATTGTAGTGTTGCCCTATTCATGCATACTCTGGAAATGCATCTCTCAACATGATGCAAAACTAAGGTCTTAGGCAATGTGCCCAAGTGATTATTTGATGAAGAGGCTTTCCTACAACTAATCCTAGAGAACTTATGTGGCTGTAAATGATTGTGATTTTCACTTGTGTGTTGTGCTACTGGTATCAGGTTAAGTCTTCCTAATCCAACAGGTTCTATTTTGTGTCTTGAACTTCCTTGAATCTTTGAGACATACTTCTTCTGAGCATTGCTTCATCTCCTTAGGTCTCCATACCCACTTAGTCTTTCGACTTGGAGTCTTTTGAACTTCTTTTGGCTTCCGTACCTAGACTTGCTTCAAAATTGATTGCTTCTTCTCATGTCTTCCTTGCCTATGCTGAGAGTTGCTTTTGTCATGGAAAATATTCTTATGTAGATCCAAAGTTGCTTCTAATGGAAAAAGAAATTTCTCCATTTCCAAGCTATGAATCTCCTCATCAGTTTCTTGCTTATCATGACTAGCAAAAGGCATTAAAAGTCTTTTTTCATTCAATTTCAACTGAAGAGAATTTTTTTCAAAGTTCATTATTACCTTTCCTTGTTTCATCCATGGTTGTCCCAAAATCATTTTTTTAGACATCATGTAATCAGGCCATTCTTTACACTCTATATTCATCTATTCTTGGTCAGATTCAATTATGATTGTCTATGTAGATAAAGTTTGAACTATGTGCCCATCTAGGGTTTTGATTAGGGTTTTTCTCATCTTTCTTTTTGCATTTAATCTGTTTAGAAACTCGGTACTAATTAGATTTACTTGTGACCCTGAGTCTATCAAAACCCTAATTTCTTCTTCTTGGAAATTCATCAAAATCATAGGCAAATGTTCTCTCACTTTCCCTAAAGGCCTTTCACATATCAATACCTCTTTGATTTCTTTAGATTTTCTCATTTTTTACTTAGCTTCTTGTTGAGCCTCATACCTCATCCTTTCTTCTTCTTGTCTTCTATGTTGAGCTTGATGCAATCTCCTCCACTCTTGGGTTGTCAAAGGTTGATTATATCTCTGCACTCTACATCCAATTATGAAGTTTGGCATAACTTCTCCATCTATGTTTGCCAACTGGACTGCACCACTCTTGCTTATCTAATGAATGATATAAGGTCCATGTCCTCTCTTTTGAAGTTTCTTCTGGTGTTCTTTCAAGGTGTAAGCTAATACCAAGTCTCCTACTTGCAAATCTTTATCTTTGATATGAATGTCATGATATGCCTTTTGTCTCTTCTTATCTGCATAGATGCTCATGAGAGCTTGAAGTCTTGAAGGTCCTAGCTTCTCTAACTCCAAAACTCTCTCTGAAAACTCATGTCGAGACCGTTTCAGGTGATTTCCCACCTTCAATGTAGGTATGAGAAATTCTAATGGCAAAACTGCATTTTGTCCATACACCAAATTAAAGGGTGTTGTACCAATAGCAGTTTTGTATGCCACGCTATAAGCTCATGGAACATGATGGAGTTGCAGGTCCCAATCAGTTCTAGTTGGATTTACCAACTTAAAGCTTCTAGCAGCCTTTCTCACATTTTCATATTTTTGTTGCTTGAAACTATGTATCAGAGTTGCTGTACTATGCTTGATTCCAGCTTTGGAAAAATCCCCTATGAGGCTTCAAGAAATGACTCTATGTCAGGGTACATTTCCTTCCTCAATGGGATAAACCAAGATGATGCTGGACCAGTTAAGGTTAGGCTAAAAGCTTCAAATTGAACTTTAAATTCCTCTACCTCTTCAGCCCTAATCAACTATCTGAACTCAGCAGCATGTGCATGAGGATCTGAGTAACCTCATACTGGTTTTTCATGCAATTAGCCACCTGATAGGGTATGAGCATTCTACCTTGGTTTTGCCATTGTGGCCTCCTTCTAATGGGAAATTTAGGCATCTCATCTCCTTCCTTTTCAAAATGATTAGGAGAGGTATATGCTCTTCTTTCCTTTTGTGTCTCAATGGGAGTGTGATTCCTACTTGGTCTTGGCATATCTGTTTGCCCTAGGTCTTGATACCAAGGTCTCTTATCTACACCTTGACCAAGATCATTGGAATTTTCTAGATCATGTGCGAATATGTAGACACATCCTTGTCAATCCTCATACCTGCTATCTCTGAATTATGCCACTGGTATAAGATTCAGAGGAATCTCTAAGTTTCTCAACCTAATGAGAGACTTATGCATGCCATCTTGGTACACATAGGCTCCAAACCTATTTGTGTACATGTATTTGAGGATATTCTTGTCGTAATTTGTGTCTAGATTCTCATTTCCAATGTTTAGGTTTTCCATGTTGATTGTGTGATTTAACTCCTCCTGATAATCACTCTGATATGAGTTCCCTTTTGGCTTCAACTTTGTTTGAAGATGTGATAGTTCAGTGCCTGATCTCAAAATCATTCAAAACCCTCACAATTTCAAGAATTGATATGTTTCCCAAATTCCTCTAAGACAAGCCCTCATTTGTTTACTCTGAGTGCTTGCAATGTTTTGCAACTTCTCCCACTTCTCCTTAGTTCTCTAGATGGAATCTCCCTTGTATATGTAGTTGTTTTATTATTGATTTTTTTTCTTGATGAAAATCGTGTTTTCCCCAAAAACCACGATTTTTCAATGTTTATGTGAATTCTAGAACTTTTATTATCTCTAAATGTGTGAAATTCCTTTTGTTTATGTAGATTTACCAAAAGACCATGCTAAAAATTGATGTTTTTAATCTAAATTGACCAAAATCAAGTTTTCGCTTGAAATCACGATTTTGGTATTTTTATGATGACTTTGAGGTGATATTTTAATTTTTCTCCATAAGACTTCCTAATCTTCTAGAACTCAAGGCTCTTAAAACAAGAAACTCAACTAAAACTTGAGTTTTCTTCTCCAAACAAACCAAAATCATGTTCTAGCCTCAAACCATGATTTTGTTGTTTTTATAATGTTTCTGTGATGGAAATTACAACTTCTTTCCAATAGACTATATATTCTGTGGAGTTTGACTATTTTCTCAAGAAGCTCATGTAGAAAATGAGTTTCCTTATCGAATTGGACCAAAATCGTGTTGTATTAAAAATCAGGATTTTGGTGATTTATGTATTGACAAGGCTTTTATTTCACAAACTATATACTTGTAACACTCACACTTACTCAAAGTATATGCCTTATTTTTTCAAGTCAACAATAGGGTTTTGTCAAAATCGTGATTTTTTGATCAAAATCGTGTTTTCTTGATTTGCTTCAAAAAAATCACGATTTTGGTGTGTCCAATGAGCTACTAACTTTTGTTATTACTAAAAATTGTGTTTCCCACGGTTTAGTTCCAAAATCATGTTTTTCATGATTTTGGTTGAGAATCGTGATTTTCACGATTCTGGTCCAAAATCGTGTTTTTCATGATTTTGGACAAGAAGAGTTATGGGTTAAAATCGTGTTTATTGGTTTGCACCAAAATCATGATTTTGATGTTTATATGATTGTGTTTTTCTCAATTAGGGACCAAAATCGTGTTTTCCACGATTTCGAGTCCACAATAGTGATTTTCATGATTTTGTGCACAAAATCATGTTTTTCACAATTTTGATCCAAAATCGTGTTTTTTTTTTTCACGACTTTGGATGAAAATTGTGTTTTTCACTATTTTGACTAAAAATCATGTTTTTCACGATTTTGATCCGAAATCGTATTTTTTCACGACTTTGGATGAAAATCGTGTTTTTCACGATTTTGAGTAAAAATTGTGTTTTTCACGATTTTGGATCTCCAGACAATTGTGATTGCTCACAATCATATGCAACATGATTTTCTAATGAAAATCGTGTTTCTGAAAATCACGATTTTGGACCCTTGCATAGAATCATGATGCTATGCAGGGTGATGTAATTTTTGGATTTTGATTTTTTAGGTTTTCTTTACACTAATATAGGCGTCTAGATGTAAGAACAACATGCAATAAAAGAAACCTAGAAAATCTACAAAAAATAGTGTGAAAAACTCAAAGTCTAAAAATTGCAATTTTGTGTTTTTGGTGATTTATATGATTTTCTTGTGCAAAAATGATTTCTTAAACTTAAATTAATGCAAAACTAAATCTATCAACAAAATACCTTGCCACCTTGATACCTAGAACTCGCACTTTTTATGTCTGCTGAAATTCGTGACTCCTTTTTCTCTCTCTCACTCACTCTCTCACACTCACAATCACTCAAATGAGTTTTCAAATGAAAATTGTGCTTTTATAGTATGCTCGAAATTAGGATTCTGAATGAATTCAATGATTTGGGCTTCAAGATTTTGGCATTATCATAATGATGCATAGTCATTAACAAATTTATGTCACATCATCCACTTTTGATCAAATTCCCATATTCATCTCTCAGGATGAAAATCGCGATTCTGTCTTAGTTGTTAAAATTTGCCAATTTTCAATCAATGAAGGCTGAAACTTAATTTTTTCAATTTGCATGCATTTCACAACATCTTATTAACTTACCTCGATACCCAAAAGCACAATTGAAGCAAATTTACCATCTTGCTGAAAATCGCGATTCTGATATGAAAATCGTGATTTTTTGATTCTTCTTGCAAATTGTGTTTTTTTGTTTCCTTTTCCAACTTGGTCTTTTCTAATGAAAAACTCTTATTCCAAGTGTCACCTGCAAAACATAAAAAATTCATATATTTTTTGGATTTTTGAAAGAAAGTTCAAGAAAACAAACAATTTTGACTTTTCATGGAATATCTTAGATTTTTTGAGTTCTCCTTTAGATTTCTCTCATTCACTCCACTTCACACACCTCATCCATCACTCCATTACAAAAAAGAAATTATTTGTAATTTTAATCCAATTTTTATGATTTTTGTTTGGTATTTTTTGCTCTAAATAAAATGAAACCAATTTACCTAGGGTTTTCTTTTGAAGATTCACTGATCTTGGGAAATGAAATTGGCTGCACGAGCTGTACTCTCAGTTTGATTATGGAAAATATTTCTTCAAGAAAGGTGTATAATGGCAAGTGCAACTATCAATTTGTGCAAAGATATACCCATAAACTTTTCTTCAAGTATCAAAATCAATCTTTCTAAAAGATTAACAATTCATCTAGGATAAATAAATGGAACAATAAATTTGCATATAGCTACTTAGCTTGACTTTCCTTTTAGCAAATAAAGTTGTCTTTCCCAAAGACCAACAAAATTGCTTAGTACATGGTAAAAAAGCAATCTAAATATGCAAAGTTAAACACATTCAACTTTCCATTATGCAAATCAAGCCATCTTTTTCCAAAAGACCTTCACTATACTTATGAAAAGCATAAGCAACCATCCATTTGCACAAAGATAAACAGTCACACCTCCTAAAAGGTAAATTCAAGCCTTCTTTTTCCAAAAGACAATCTTATTACCTACTTTTCCAAGTTCACATGGGAGATATTAGAGTAGTACCTTTTCCAAATGTGTTTATTTACCATCAACAATGGAAGATCCAACAAGGTCCAAAACTTCAATGGAAGCTTTGCTAACTTCCCGACAACGGCGCTAAAAAGATTTTTGTTATCGTTTGGATTTGTTACTTCTTCATTTGCAAACTCTTAAATTATGTTATGATAGTCATATCCTTGGTTGGGAATCTCTTCTTCCTATAGAGATGGGCTTCTTCTAATTCTGTTGTGGAGTCTTTGAGATGTGTTTGAGGGTTAAAAATAGGAGTGGACTTGCTTTGGATTTGCTTAGGCATTTTGCTATCTTAGTATTTGTTTCAATCTTTTCATCCATATCCACCTCCTCTTTAGAATCATGTCCAATAATCTTTGTGTGAGATCAATATGATTAACTTCTTCTCCTCTCACTTATTGCTATAGGCTCTGGTTTCTTAGCTTGTGAGGCTCTCCTCAAAAGAAGACATGCAAATCATGTATGTGCCACTCTCCTCCCATCCATTTATATCCTCTTGTATCTAAAATAGCAGTGATCTGGAATGATCTAGCGTCGCCATGTGGCCAACATGCAACACTCATCCCCACTAACCATAAAATACCTTAGGATATACCCCCGAGCTTAGGACCTTGGCTAAATAGTTCTCGTCCCACACACACATGGAATGGTCTCTGTTAGACGGCCGCCGGGTAGGACAAATGTATGCCGGATGTAACGGAATTTTTGAAATTTGCGCAAAAAGTTGGTACGCGCATTCTGTAAACATCTTTTAAAGCAATGGGAAAAGAGTGATCGAGACCCCGTTCCTCAGAAGTTGTTTGAGTACTGTCTGAGTTTGTGTGGTGTCATCGGGAGATTGAGTCATATTTCTATATTGTTCTGTTCAGTCTGTTCGTGTATTCCTACTGTAGTGCAGAGTAATGAATTTGTAGTATCGAGTGTGAATCTGTTTGTTAACAGTTGTGTTCTGTATTCACTGTTGATTCCGATCACAAGGAAGGACTAATATTGGTAATAGTATGAACTGCGAGTTGGAGCACTGATAAGCTTGGTGATGAGTTAAACTGTGATTAGTATGCCTGTTGATTGAGTTCTGCATACGGTAAGCCTGTACACCCTCTGGTATGGCCGTCTGTCTGACTACTGTCCGGTATACCTGTCTGTCCTGAAGAAGTGTGTATTGAGTTGCATAAGTTTAGTAAAGTTAAGTAACTCTATTAGTTTGCGAGTCAGAACCAGACTACTGCTCCGTTACCATAGCAAATTAGTCTGTAAGTTCGACGTCCTAGTACGCAGAAACAATTACTAGTCAGTTAAAGCTAAGTACTGAGCTAAGACGCGATAGAGTATTTACGGTTATGTAAGGATTTAGGAAAATAGTACAGGGCCTCTGTCTAACAGACCCCTACCACTCCCAAGAACCCACTTGATCTGATAACGCCTTTCGGTAATAGAAAGTTTAATACAGTTTACGGTGAATCACTATTTTATGTTTAATATTTGTTCGGTAACGATTTCGGCTAGTTATTAACACAACGTAACTATGTAACATTTAACACTTGGCGCCGTCTGTGGGAAGGTGGCATCAAAATTGCCAGTCATCTATCAGAATTAGATTATCGTTCGATTGGCAGTAGCAACAGAACCAGATTGTTGCAGACTGTCCCGTTAGTAATACTACGCGAATAGTACAAAAGATGATACATGCCGGTTACTCGATCCGGTGAAACGTATCCCAAGAATCATCAGTCTGGAGTACTAAAACCAACTTTGGGAGGTAGAAGTACAACTAGGACTGACCCAGTTGTCAAGAAAGTTAAGAATGTTAAAACTGATTCCGGTCATAGTCCGGTGGAACCTGTTACGCCTCTGGTAGATTCCGGTACTATTTCGGCACAGTTTGTCAAAGATATAGTAATTCCAGAACCTACCAAGACGCAGTTGGAATCTAGTTTAACACTCTTGGAAAAAGATTCAGATTCATCTACGATTAGAAACACTTTAGTCAAAGAAATCGGCGAAGGCGAAAAAACGCCGAATTCGGGCACAATTTCGATTCATTCCGGTGAAATTTCAGTAAGAGAATCACAGTCTTTCGGTGACGATTTAGCATTTTCTGCTGAATCTTCAGCCCATCTGCCGTGCTTGGAAGCAAGTTCCCATACACTGGACATCAAGGAGGAAGGAAGGCTGTTCGAAACAGAAATTCGAAGCATATTAGACAGGATAATCACACTGGAAAGTGCGTCATCCGACGATACAGATTCCGGTAGTTCAGAAGGAAAGTATAACACGCTCACGATGAACGGACAACAACAATTATGTCCACCTAGGCCACCTCCAACGGGAGTGACGTACACGAAGTTTGGTGGATTTCCAGGAGATGATCCGGATGCTCATGTGCGTACGTTCGAGATAAGTTATGCAGTTCTCAACCATCCACAGGATCAGGCCTACAAAGCCATTGTCTTCCAATCTACACTTGTCAATGACGGCTTACAGAATATGATATTAATCATTTCGGCACCTAAGAAGCAGTATGAGATGCTTTTTTGCAGCGATTCAGGCTAAAAAAGAATCCAGCCAAAATTTTTGATTATCTGCAGAATAACAGACAAAAACCAAATCAAACTGTATAGGAGTATGCTACTCTCTTCAGAACACACTTAAGGCAGTTACCACCGGCCCATGCTAACTTACCAGATGACGTTATCACTCAGTGGTTCATTAATGGCTTAGTTCCACAACTTAAGCAGATCATGATCATAAGATGTGTCGGAGCCATGTCCCTCGATGCAGTCATTGCAATGACTCTGCAACTGGAACACAAAGTCGGTGGATTTACAGAAGATTTAGAATGGTTAAAAGCAAACAATAATGTTGTAGAAGATATGACTAGACAGGTATACTGCAGGACATACCAGTGCCAATTGCGCACTTAATCAAACATTCTGCGCTATCTGCAACATTGCCGGACACACCACCGAAAATTGCGCATACAACGCTAGAGTACAAGGAACAACAACTGTCAATGCAATTATCCAGGAACAAGGACAACCAGCAAATCACTATGTGCCTCCACAAATGAGAAACAACCAGCAGCAAGGATATCGAAATTACCGAGGACAGAGGAATAACAATTATAATCCAAACCGTTGGCAAAACGGACCACCACCGAAAAATCCCAATTTACCACCACCACGTTGCCATTTTTGTGGTGAATTTGGACATATTAGGAGATTTTGCAAGGATGCAGCTGAGTATGATCAAAGGAAGAAGGAACGTCAAAATCCAATGGCCAACATGGTAAAAATCACACCGGTGGAGATACAGGCTGCTGCAATCCAGACCCGTTCTGGTAAACAACTGCAACCTGCAGCAGAAATATTTGAACCAGGGATACATGAACAACACAGAATGTATAACAAAGCTAGTCGATGGACCACAGCACAACCACCAGTCTTTCCAGAGCCTATTCCGGTAACCCAGCCCTCGTTAATGAAGGAAGAAACGCAACAAAGGGAGTGAGCAGTAGGAACATCATCAGCAGCAGACACACCGTAGACACCTCCGCATCAGCAGAGGCATCAACTTCAACATCAGTAGAGTCTATCAATCAATCTCAACAGGCCTGGGAAATCTTATCTAAGGCATCTATCACTCTGCCTCTGGGCCAATTACTGGCATTAGTACCGGGAATTCGACAACAGTTCCAACAACAGCTCAGTCCGGTGACTTCTTGTATTCCGACGACAACAACAGTTCAACCGGAACCTGATTCTACTGTCGATCATTCAGTCCCCTTGATTACAGTATAGTATAAGAATCATAAGATTATGCAAGTATTGATTGATGGAGGCTCTGGTGTTAACATTGCGACGGCGGCCTTATGCAAAAGATTAGGATGGACCGAAATCGAACCAGTTCAATTTTTTGTTAGAATGGCAGATCAATCAAGAGTCCACCCCTTGGGGCTTGTACGAAATGTACCGATCACTTTACAAGGTACGACCTTTAAAATGACCTTTGTAATACTAGATATGCCGGAATCCACTGTGGATTATAACCTTCTTTTCGGCTGTCCTTGGCTGAAACATGCGAAGGTAGTACAGGATTGGTCTGCACAAGAGCTTACGTTTAAAGATGCAAATCGTAGATATGTGGTAAAATTAGATGCTATACAACCTTGCGAGCTTCACGCTAGACCATATTTTGCTGAACCAGTCCATATGCTAGATGGACTATCAGATGATGAAGAAGAGGAATTTCTGAAGAATAACGCTGACTTAATTTCACTAGGAACTGTTGATCTACAGTCCATTGTAGATAACTAGAACGCTTCAATCTGTACAGTAGTACCCATCACCGAAGAAGCTAAGAAGGAAGATACCGTCTCTATCCATGACGATGAATTACAGCCACTTTTCAAGTCAACAGATGATACAGAGAGACCTCAACAGTTTTATGTCCCCGAAGATCAGCTGACCACGTACAATCTAGGAGATGAAGATCATCCGCGTTCTGTAAAGATAAAGCATAATTTACCGGAATTGTTCAAAGTGGATTTGATTCGACTACTTCGCGAATTCTCAGACGTCTTTGCATGGGATTACAAAGATATGAAAGGATTAGATCCGCGCATCTATCAACATGGAGTCATGTTGAAGCCTGAAGCTAAACCGAACAAACAACCCAGCTACCGGATGAATCCCAATTATGCATCACAGGTAAAAGCCGAACTTGATAGATTATTAAAAGTCGGATTCATCGTACCAGTAGAACATGCTGAATGGATTTCACCAATTGTGATCGTGCCAAAGAAAAATAAGCAACTGCGAATCTGTGTAGACTACCGGAAATTAAACGCAGCAACAGTACCGGATCCTTTCCCGATCCCCTTTCTGGATACCATGCTTGATAAGGTAGCAGGTCACGAAATGTATTCATTCTTAGACGGATACAGCGGTTACAATCAGGTTAGAATGGCCGAAGAGGATATACCAAAAACTGCATTCATTACCAACTGGGGTGTCTTTGCCTGCACCGTAATGTGGTTCGGATTGAGAAATGCACCAAGCACATTTCAACGATGTATGCAGGAGATTTTCTCTCCTTATCTCACTTCATTTATGCAAGTATATCTCGATAACTTCTCGATTTTTGGTAAGATGATGGCACATTTGCTTCATCTACGATGTTGTTTTCAAAAGTGCAGAGAGTACAGACTCTGTCTTAACCCAAACAAATCTGTGTTTGCGGTTTCATGTGGCAAATTACTTGGCCACATTGTATCTGCACAAGGTATCCAAGTAGATCCAGATAAAATTTCGGCAGTATTAGAAGCTCCGGTGCCAACTTCTCCAAAAGAAGTTATGCGCTTTATGGGCCAAGTACGGTGGCATGGAAGGCACTTACGGTGGCTTGCTCATCTGGCTATACCACTAAACAAGCTAATCAGCAAAACACCTCGACAATTTGAATGGACCCAGGAATGCCAGATAACATTTGATCATTTAAAGCATTTATTAACACAAGTTCCTATCTTACAACCGCCGGACTGGGATCACCCATTTCATGTATTTGTTGATGCTTCAGATATAGCAATAGGAAGTGTATTGATGCAACAAATTGATAAATGGTTCAAACCAGTGTATTATGCAAGTCGAAGATTAGCACCTGCTGAGAAAAATTACTCTGTAACAGAAAGAGAATGTCTAGGGCTAGTATATTCGGTCAAGAAATTTAGACATTACTTGCTAGGCCGTAAATTCACATTTCATGTAGATCACGCTGCACTTGTCTATTTAGTTCGGCAACAACATCTAGGTGGTCGATTAGCACGATGGGTCTTACTCTTGCAGGAATTCGACTACGAAGTCATTCACCGGCCAGACAGTTCACACGCCTTAGCAGATTTTTTATCCCGCTTAGAATCTGGTGAAGCTCCAGTGGGCATAGATGACACGACACCCGCGATTTATGTATCAGAACCAATTAATGAAGAATCTGCAGACCCACCTATCCCATTTTCATATTATGATCAGATCTTGAACTTTCTCACTGATGGTTGCCTTCCATCTCAGACTTCTAGAGCAGTATGCAGGAAAATTGCAGTTTTTAGCCGCTGATTTTGGTTAATTGCTGGAGAACTATATTATGTAGATCACACTGGAATCCTACTTCGATGTATTCCACCACATGAAGTTAACTCAGTTATCACTTTGGCTCACTCGATTCCTTCCGGTGGCCACTTTGCTGCAGATCTAACTCACCGGAAGATTCTGCAGAGTGGTCTCTGGTGACCAACAATGTACAGAGATATATTACAGTTTGTCAAACAATGTGATACTTGTCAAAGATCGGGTCAGCCTTTGCAACGTCATTTTTTTCCTTTGCAACCCATCTTACCAATAGAACCTTTCCAGAAGTGGGGTCTAGATTTTATCGGTCCAATTACACCACCAGCAGTCTTCAGTAACAACCGTTACATACTGACCTGTACAGACTATGCAACCAAATGGGCAGAAGCCTGGGCTTTACGGTCTGCTACAGCAGTTACGGTAGCAAAGTGTCTGCTAACCGATGTCTTTCCACGTTTTGGCTTACCATTAGAAATTGTCTCAGATCAAGGCACTCATTTTGTAAACAATTTAATGAAGGCACTTACACAGTCGTTCCAGGTTACACATAAATTTAGTTCTCCTTATTATCCTTGTGGCAATGGATTGGCCAAAAGTACAAACAAATCTCTGCTGAATATCCTTCGAAAATTGATCATGGAATCACCGGAAAGATGGGATCAACTGCTACCTGCAGTATTATGGGCATACCGGACTACCTACAAGGTAACAACAGGATTGACACCTTTCAAATTAACTTATGGCCTAGAAGCAATAGCACCAATGGAGATAGTTATACCAAGTTTACGAGTAGCCATTACCCTGAAATTTCTACCGGAAGACTCACTGTCATTTCGGATGGACACTCTCAGAGAGTTAGATGAGCATCGATGGCTCAGTTTCTTAACTATGCACGAAGTTCAACTAAGACAAGCAAGGACGCACGATCGAAACCTGAAAACTCCAGTGTTTTCGGTAGGACAGCTTGTACTTTTCTATAACGCAAAGTCAAATAGATCCACAGGCAAATTCAAATTACGGTGGTTCGGCCCTTACAAGATCGCAGAGCAAATCGGTCCAGCAACTTTTCGGTTGACTACGTTGACTGGAAATCCACTTCCAAAAGTAATCAACGGCTCGAAGCTGCGGCCGTATCGAAGCGCTACTAGTCCGCATTAAATCATTCGGCGGTGGACCGCATTTTTTAGCTTTTCTTTTTTACTTTTCATTTTGTTCTTTCTCTTCTTTTTTAATAGCCGTGTTTTGTCATAAGCCACCCTCCTTACCAATTACTCAAGTATGCATGCCAAATTAAAAGCAATATCATTCCAGCACCGCACAATGATAACCATCACTTCCTACCCCCCCCACTGTAATGTCTGTACTTAAGCTCTTCGGTTGCGCCAAAAAACGCTATTGTGTTCTTGTGATTGTAATTGTGTGTTATGTGTTCTGTGTATCCGTGTGCTGTGTACTGTGTATTCGTGTTCGCAATGGAAGCATTGGCGAACTACACAGCCTTCTGTGATGGTATCCCTACCGAGGTAGGAGAATACCTGCGTATCCGAGGGTTGGCTAACTTCGCTGAGCTGCCTTGGCACTCAGTGGAAGCCCATCCCTTCTTCGCACAAATTATCCCAGCCATCGCCCAATCTCCCATCACCGAACGACAATGGCTCTTCCCCTCCTTACCATCTAGAACCGTCATAACCTTCCAGGCCTTCGCCGAAGCCTTCCGTCTCACCCCACAAGGCCGCGAAAATGGCCCAAGCATCCCCGTAGCTCGAATGGTAGAACTTTTTCCCCGATTTTCATCAAATGAATACGCCATTCTCTGCCGCCCCGAACCTAAAAAAACCGCATTGCAGTTCTTAGTTGCGATCCTTAACCTCCAAAAACGCACATACGATATCTCTCGCGCATTCTATTCCGCCATCGACCTTGCCACACGAGAACCTGTTAATTTCGCCTCATTTTTCTTTCACCGAATCCATAAGGAGTGCATCGCCATAGTGAAACAAGTCAACAAAAGAACCACCCCTCCCCACATTCTTTCTTTCCTCTTCCCAACCATACTCGCCGCTCAACCACCACCACGAGGACCAGTCTTAAGGCACGAAGAGTCAGTTCAACTACTAGAAGATGAGGAAGAAGAAGATGAAGAAGAACTCAACCAATTGTTCCGCCGGAAACGCATCAGAATTAGCTCCTCAGAAAGTGAAGCACAAGGCTCAGCCAGAAAGGAGAAAGATAATGATAAAGATGAAGAGAAGAACGAAGAAGAAACCTTCCATGATACAGCAACTTCAATGCACAATGAATCATCGGCAGAACAACAAGAACAACAAGATCAAGCAGAGACGGAAATAATTTCGACCGAAAAAGAATCAGAGCAACAGGAAAATGAGCAGCAATCTAATCAAGATGCACTAGACAAGCTACTGAAGGCAGTGGAATCCACAGAAGCACACAATGCAGAAACGGAACAAATAAACAAGGTAACAACTACTGACTTTGCCCTCCCCAAAACCCCGCCTGCTAACCCCATCTCCCAATCGGAACCACACCGTAGCCCCATCAAGCCCAGTCACCACACCGAAACTTATGAAGCCTCTACATCCTCCCTTAACTATTCACCTCCAAACTCACAACAACTCCTCGCCAGAACCTCGTCACAACCTCGTCCTCCCCTGCCATCCTACCCCATTCCAATTTTTTCGGAACTAGAAAATATGGATCACCTTTTAATTAATCTATCCCAACAACTGCCGCAACACCTGAAGCACGCCACAGACAGTGCCCGAGAAGAATTCCAAAGGAAATTGGAAATAATGGAGGCAGATATCACCCCTCTTCAGGAAGAATTACAAGCAGCAAGAGCAGAAAATCATGCACTACAAGAGCAGATCAAGCAGCTACAGGCTACACTCCAAGTACAAGAAGAGAGCTCAAGCCAGAGAGATAAGGCAATGGCTGCAAAAGAAGAAATGCTGATAGCTGCCGACGCGGAATAATACAGTTAAAACAAACACTCAAAGATACCGAAGATACAAGAATAGCACTAGGAAACCTACTGGAAGAAACAAGAGTCCAGTTGCAGGACACAATACAGAAATATCAAGAGCAGCAGAGAGAAGCAAAGCAGGCAGTAGAAGAGTTACAAAGAACAAAAGAATCCTTAGACGATGTCAACAACATGCTGAAACACCAACTAAACAGAGAATCTAAATATCAGAAGGATTTAGCAAATGCCCGCAGAGAACGGGATGCTTACTACCAAACCATAGAGTTCCAGAACCAACAGTTTAGAAGATTAGATAATCAGGTACGCAACCAGAAAGACAGAATCAACGAGATGCAAAAACAAGTAATAGACATGAAGACAGCAAGAGATGCGGCATTATCAAACGAATTTTATTTACAAGAGGCCTTTTTGCAAACACAGGCCGAAATTTTGCTCACCGAAGCCATTGCCCTCAGTTCCGTTAGAGTAGATGCTCAGATTTTAGAACCCGACACCCTTAAGCAATTATTAGAAATCCTTAAGAAAAAAATAGCCCAGACATTTAGATTAGCCAGGAATATGTATTTAGAAGGTATCATAGATGAACAATAGTTTTGTAATCAAAATCACTTGCGGGTTCGAGTCCACCGTGCGTGCCAGTGTTAGACGGCCGCCGGAGTAGGACAAATGTATGCCGGATGTAACAAAATTTTTGAAATTTGCACGAAAAGTTGGTACGCGCATTCTGTAAACATATTTTTAAAGCAATGGGAAAAGAGTGATCGAGACCCCATTCCTCAGAAGTTGTTTGAGTACTGTCTGAGTTTGTGTGGTGTCATCGGGAGATTGAGTCATATTTCTATATTGTTCTGTTCAGTCTGTTCGTCTATTCCTACTGTAGTGCAGAGTAATGAATTTATAGTATCGAGTGTGAATCTGTTTGTTAACAGTTGTGTTCTGTATTCACTGTTGATTCCGATCACAGGGAAGGACTAATATCGGTAATAGTATGAACTGCGAGTTGGAGCACTGATAAGCTTGGTGATGAGTTAAACTGTGATTAGTATGCCTGTTGATTGAGTTCTGCATACGGTAAGCCTGTACACCCTCTGGTATGGCCGTCTGTCTGACTACTGTCTGGTATACCTGTCTGTCCTGAAGAAGTGTGTATTGAGTTGCATAAGTTTAGTAAAGTTGAGTAACTCTATTAGTTTGCGAGTCAGAACCAGACTACTGCTCCGTTACCATAGCAGATTAGTCTGTAAGTTCGGCGTCCTAGTACGCAGAAACAGTTACTAGTCAGTTAAAGCTAAGTACTGAGCTAAGACGCGATAGAGTATTTACGGTTATGTAAGGATTTGGGAAAATAGTACAGGGCCTCTGTCTAACAGACCCCTACCACTCCCAAGAACCCACTTGATCTGATAACGCCTTTTGGTAATAGAAAGTTTAATACAGTTTACGGTGAATCACTATTTTACGTTTAATATTTGTTCGGTAACAATTTCGGCTAGTTATTAACACAGTGTAACTATGTAACATTTAACATCTCTATAGACCAATGTCTGACACTCTCTCCCCCTTCTAAAGATCATTGTCCTCAATGATCAATGAGGGAAAGTACTTGCAAACCAGAGCTGCTGATTCCCAAGTAGAGTTAGTAAGTGGTAATCCTCTCCAGGCTACCAGATACTCTTGGATGACACGATTCCTCAACCGTTTCTGTCTCTTATCTAGTATTTTGTCTGGAGAATGATCTGCTCTATTGGTTTCTTGCAAAGAAACAATACCCCCTATTAGATTATCCTCCCTAGAAATATACTTTCTTAGTTTACTGACATGAAACACTGGATGGGCTTTGCAATCTAGAGGAAGCTCTAATCGGT
Source organism: Ceratopteris richardii (assembly GCA_020310875.1). Lineage (NCBI taxonomy): Eukaryota > Viridiplantae > Streptophyta > Polypodiopsida > Polypodiales > Pteridaceae > Ceratopteris > Ceratopteris richardii. The sequence goes on along the minus strand of CM035409.1, from coordinate 205,468,753 downwards.
ATGCAACATCACTCAAATTCTTTACTATCTTCCAAGGTCCACAATACCTTGGTGATAGCTTACTACACTTCCCTGTGGACAATGAAGTAGATCTAGCTGGTACCTGAAGAAAGACTCGGTCTCCTTCCTCAAAGGATCTAGGAGATCTTTTCCTATCAGCATACTCTTTTGCTCTATCAGCTGCTTGCTGCATCTTGGCTTTAGCTATCTCAAGGTTTGCTTGGAGATTCACTAAGAACTCGGAAGCACTAGGACATTTCTTAGGCATTCCTATGGTATTGGGAGCAATGGGATTCATGGCATAGTTCATCTCAAAAGGAGACATCCCACTCACCTTGTGAGGCCTATTGTTATAAGCAAACTCTACTAGTGGCAAATAACTATCCCAATCTGTCTGTCTCTCAGACACATATGCCTGCAACATATCCTCTAGAATTTGGTTGACCCTCTCGGGATGACCATCTATCTGTGGATGATCACCACTACTCATTTTTAGTGAAACTTTCAGTTTGTCAAATACAAACTTCCAGAAATGTCCTGTAAATCTGACATCCCTATCTGAGACTATGGATGTTGGTAACCCATGCAATCTGAAGACATGATGGATAAACAACTCTGCTACCTGTGGAGCTTCTATCGTCTCCTGTGTGGGTATAAAATGAGCCATCTTGCTCAGTCTATCTACCACAACTAGGATTGTATCCCGCTTCCTTTGGGTCCGCGGTAAACCCACTATGAAGTCCATGGATATACTATCCCAATTATGATCTGGAACTTGTAAAGGATGTAAAAGACCTGGTGTCTTTACCCTTTCTGCTTTGTTGACTTGGCACATAAAGCATTGTTGAACATAAGTATGGATATCTCTGGCTAATCCATGCCACCAAAATGTTCTTCTAACAATCTTTATTGTCTTGTCAACACCAGGATGTCCTGCGCAGGGAACATCATGGTTATCATGCACGACTTTGTTTCGCAAATTCCGGGAATCTGGCACACAAACCTTTCCTTTCCGCTTCACTATTCCATTCTCCTGTGAGAAATTAGAATATGGAATGGACTTGTTTGCTTTAGTAGAAGAAGAAACAGCTAGAACTGTCCCCTCTCCTAAAATAGAGTCATCACTAATGGCTCTAACTATCTGTAACAAATGTGGATCTTCCACCTGTGCTTCCTTAATTTCTTGAAGCAATGAACTTTCTAAAACTGTAAAGCTCATTTGATACATTATACCAGATAATGCATTAGTTACTATATTTTCTTTGCCTCTTCTATACAAGATTTCCATGTGAAATTCTTGCATGAGCTCAGCCCAACGAGCCTATCGGCCTCGAAGATCTGGCTGAATACAAAAATACTTGAGTGTATGATGATCTATGAATACCTTAAAGTCCGCACCATAAATATAGTGTCTCCAAAATTTAAGTGCATGCACCACCGCATACAACTCTTGTTCATGCACCGGCCAATTGCGTTGTGCACTACTTAACTTCTCACTTTCAAAAGCTATTGGCCTGCCATCTTGACTCAAGACTGCTCCTATGGCTATGCTGTTAGCATCCGTTTCTAACTCAAATGGTTTCTGAGGATCCACCACTTTGAGTATAGGAGCCTCTGAAAGAGCTTGTTTCAGAGTATCAAAACTCTCTTCCTGCTCTTGGTTCCATGCAAATAGAATTTTGCCTTGAAGCAAGTTCGTCATAGATGCTGCTATCGATGAATGTGAAGAGATGAATTTCTGATAGAAATCGGAAAGTCTTAAGAATGACCATAACTGCCCCTCATCCTGAGGAGTAGGCCATGCTAAAATAACCGATACCTTCTTGGGATCCATTTGAACCGCATCGGATGAAATCACATGCCCTAGATACTCTATCCTCGGAAGAAACAACTGTGTCTTCTCCGGATTTACATACAACTGATTTTCTTTTAAAATATTCAACACAAATCTTAAATGATTTTCATGCTCATGCACAGTCCCACTATACACTAGCAAATCATCCACAAAATTAACGACACACTTTCCTATGAAAGGTCGTAAGATATCATTCATTAACATCATAAATGTAGCTGGAGCATTTTTCAAACCAAAGGGCATGACCAAATACTCATAATGACCAAAACGGGTCCTGAAAGCTGTCTTATGTACATCATGATCTTTCCTAAAAGCTGTCTTATGTACATCATGATGATAGCCACTCTTTAAATCTATCTTACTAAATACAATGGCTCCACCTAGAGCATCCAAAAGATCATCAATCTGGGGCATGGGATGTCTATGTCTTATAATGATCTTATTGAGTGCTCGATTAGCGACACACATCCTATAAGATCCATCCTTCTTCTTTAGAAGAAGAACTGGTGCGGCAAAGGGTGAATAGCTGGGTCTAATCAGCCCTTTTTGAAGATACTCGTCCATGACCTTGCGGACTTCATTTTCCTCCTGCAAACTCATTCGAAATGGTGGCTGAGCGGTCGGACTTGCTCCTGGTACCAATACGATTCTATGCTCTATATTCTTGCAAGGAGGCAAACCTGATGGTAATTCCTTTAAAAACAACTCTTGGAATTTTGCTCTCACTTTGGCTGAAAGTGCTGGAGCATTCCAACTTGAGTCTCCATGACTGGATGAATCCATCTCAACATACGACAAATACATGAAATAAAGAAAATAGATATACTTACAATCAATTTTGAGCAACTTGGTAGAAGTCACCAATCGTGTCCCTTCGAGATCTGGTTCTCCACGGATCAGTAATCTCCTTCCCTCATGCTCAAACTGATACACATGCGAAGCAAAATCAATGACTGGTTTCTTCCTTGCATGCCACTTCTTACTAAGAACTATGTCAAATCGAGCTAATCTCGCTATCTCAAAGTCCAATCTGTCCTCATAGGACTGGATCTAAATAGGAAGATCAACTACTCATCTATCCCAAGTCTTAGTTCCCTTCCCGTTGGCTAGCTCTATGGTATAAGTATAATATGAATGTACTGTGTCTAAGCATAATCTCTTGACTAATCGGGAACTAATAACATTATGAGTCGAACCTATGTCAAAGAGTACCTTGACAGACTGTCCTACCATGACTCCTCTCATGATAATAAGCTCAGTATCTGGGAACTGGTATCCTTTCTGTGACATTGGCAAAAGTGATGGAGAGTGTTAATCTTCAAAAGAACAAGCTACTTTTGTAATTAGAGCACCTCTATAACAAGAGTAACTCAAATCTTCACCAAATTTAGAGGATCAATGATCAATTATAAAGATTTTGAAAAATCTGTGAAGAAGATGACTACACAGAAAGTCTGCTGCACATATCTCTCACATTAACTTATCAATTGTGTAAAGTTTTCTATGAAACTTTGCACAAGGTGTAGCCTACAGTTTTTGCACCTTCTCCAAGTTGAATCACTCCAAAAGATTCAGTATATCTTGAGAAATGATCTCAACAAGTTACCTATTTCTAAAACTTCTCTTCTGAAAAGTCGATTCAGACACCTATAACTTCTAACACTTGGTTCTCTCAATCTAGAGCCCGTTTATGCAACTGCTTTTAGCCACAAGGAGCTTACCTTCCAGCTTAAAGATTGAGTGCTTGCTTGCTCAAAAATTTACACTGTGGAAGGAGAACTGAACAAAATAGTAACATCAAATTTTGCGCCTGTTTCAGGAACGAGTGAACACTTCTTCACATATGAATGTTCCTACTCATAATTCTCACAGCCTGTTTGCAATTAGGCTCTCAAACTTTAACCATAGACTCATTAACTATGAACTTAGACATCTACAAAATGATTCTTGAAATGATCAAGCACAAAAGGAGAATGCACAAAAACATCGGGTGCAATTTTCTTTCATTCCTGAAGGAATTTACAACTGAGTGATGAGAGAGACTCTTACTCACTTCTAAGATGTCTAATGACTCATACAACTGCTGATTTCTCTATTCTCATGCTCTCTCATATTTGCTCCGACTTTTTCCTTGTATATATAGGCAAATATTTACAATATCATGACTATACAAAAATATAAGTGAACTATCTCTGAATTAATGTACATATGTGTACATCTCTTTCAACTTCTGAATATGCACTTCCTCCATGCTTCATAACTTGAACTTTCCTTCAGTCCTTGACTTCCAAACTTTCATTAAAACTTCAATTATTGATTGCCCTGCACCAACATAAAGCACAACATCTGGCACAGTCGGAACCTTTTTAGTGATCATCATGGCCACTATGGGAGATGATAATGGAGATGGGGAATCCCCAAACTCATCCTCACTCCCACCCCCTGCCTGAGTCGGAGTTATGGCTATGGTGGCTGCTATCTTTTTCTTTTTAGGACAATCCTTATACAAGTGCTGCCCTAAGCAACCATAGCACAACCCCTCTTTCATTGCCTTCTCTTGCTTCTGAGGGGTAAGAATAGATCGGTTATATGCCCTCTCAGCCAGAGCAGACACTTTTCTCTTTCCTCCTGAGACTGTTTGGATCATGTGCACCTGCTTAGCCTCCCTAGAAGGATGTGCACTGACCGAATCAGGAGTCGAAGTATGGAAAGGTTGGCTAACCCTAGTCCATGGGAATCTCTGGCCCTGGGAACTTGTGCTCTTGTGTCCATCCTCATAAACCAAGGCCATCTCTGTGGCCTGTGCCAAAGACTGACACCGCTCCTTCCTCACTAAAGGTCGGATAGTTTCTCTGAGTCCCAAAACAAACTTGTGGACTTGAAGAAATTCTGGAATGGTATCAGGTACTTTAAGAAGCACCTCTCTATACCTACCTGCGTATTCCTGAACTAATTGATTCTTCTGACTGATGAAGAACCAGGTGTCTAGTGCTCTAGACCTTTCATCAGGTGGTACAAAATTGTTATAAAATATTTTAAATCGATCCCATGTCGTGGGCTCCTTCTTATCCTGCTCTATCATTCAACACCACCTATGTGCGATGTCCATAAGATTATAAGTGGCTTGCTGAATCTTGTGCCTATCATCAGTGATATGACATAGGTGGAAGCACTGTTCCCACTTGTTGAGCCACTTCTCAACCGTGTCAGCAGTCCTAGCGCTAGTTGAGCCATGATATCTTGGCGGCTTAAGATCCTTATGCTGCCATCTGACTTCTCTAACTAAGATGCTATCTCTAGGAACTTCTGAAGTTTGATGCTCATCTGGCGCATCTACCTCCATCTCTGGCAAATTAGAATCGAGCGACTCTTCTTCTTTCTTGGAACCGCACACGTGTTCCAAGATATCCTGAAGAGAACTCTCTAAGAATGAAATTCTATTATTCATGGCTTGAATTGGATCCATTGGAGGTTCTGGCATAAGGGTATTTGTGCTTGTAGGTGGTGATGGTTCAGATTCCATATTAGGACTAAAGGCAAGTAACTTTTCTTTTGGTTTTCTCTCTTTTTTTTTAATACACTAATCAATCGTATATACTAGTGGCAAGCGAAAAAAAGAACCAATCAAAGCCTTTGCTTAACAGAAAAAGACAAGAAAAAAAAACTTGAATATGTTTCCTAAACTTCAATGCACATGCATGTTATTTTTTTATAGAAATTTTGACAGCCTAACAGCATCACTTTAAAATCCGAAATAATTTGAAAAGCGTCAAGCATTCAACAAAATCAAATCATCAGTGCCGGCAAACACGATCTATTTTATCTTCTCAACGAACACCTGCAATTGAAAACTTTTCCAAGTATGTTGTTGGGCTCTACATGCCCTCAATCAATTTTATTTATGTATTTTTTTTTTGTCGATACCTACCGATACTTATCACCTGCAAGAAAAGCTCAAGCACCAAACATACATATCTACTTACGCTCTTTCGTCATTCTACGCGTAATGCAAGAATACTTCTAACATGCACAATCAACAAAAATAATAAACCAAATATTGACTAAATACTTATATGAGATTCTTTTGATATTCGTGAAGCATCCAATTGAAGAGGAAAGAGTAGAATATCCACTCCCTTTGGTTCGTGGATTGCATATGTCTTCAAGAAGTGCTTCGTTGATGATGCTCGATGAAGAACAGTCCACTTTCACCCTCTGTTGCAGAAAGGAAATAATTCCAAAGTATGGCTTGCAGCCACTCTCTGGATAGAGCTCTGAGAAAGCTTTCTAACAAGCCAAAGATCTCTCAATTTGGACAAGAATTGACCAAGTTATGGCCAATTTGGTGAAGCTTGGTAGCTCAAAATCTCAGAAATTTGCTTCAACTATGTAGTTCGTAAAAAAAAATTCGATCTCCTTCTCTGAGAGCGGCGCGCGTAACTGTTGCTATATCCCGTATTTGCTCCAGAAACTCTTAGAGGTGCCTTTTTATAAAGGAGCTTCTTCTTGTGTCTTTCAACAACCAAGAAGGAAGAGAAAGCCTCTCTCTCCCTCTCTCCTCATGGGCGGCCAAGAGGCGCCCGTGTGATTGTGTGCTCACGATGCAGGTGTTGGTGGTCTCTCTCTCCCTCTCTCATCATGGGCGGCCCAGAGCGCTTGCGTTGCTGTGCTCTCCTTTTGCTACAGTGCCTCCATGGATCGAAGAAACGCCCCCGCTCTCCTCCTCCTCGAACGACGACCCCCCAAAAAAACATGCACGAATGCCCCTCCTAACTCCACGCAAGGATTTCTTCTAAATTTAGCTCAAAAGACCTGCTCTAATACCAAGTGTGAGGCTCTCCTCAAAAGAAGACATACGAATCATGTATGTGCCACTCTCCTCCCATCCATTTATATCCTCTTGTATCTAAAATAGCAGTGATCTGGAATGATCTAGCGTCACCATGTGGCCAACATGCAACACTCATCCCCACTAACCATCAAATACCTTAGAATATACCACCGAGCTTAGGACCTTGGCTAACTAGCCCTCGTCCCACACACACATGGAATGGTCTCTGTAGACCAATGTCTGACATAGCTCTAACCATTGTCTCTTGATCTTCCATCATAGCTATATCCTCTTGGGAGATGGGTTCTACATGAGAGGATGGATGCAACCTTCTTTTGTGCCTAATTATCTTAGGATGGGATTTTCAATGATTGTGCTTGGGATGGCTGATTGTGTGTCATAGTTTTTGGCTTCTTGATAAACTAATCTATAGGTTATGCAAGTGTAAAGGCAACGTCTATACCTAATATTCTACATATAATTCTAGTGAGAAACTAAGTTCTATGTAGAACATTATATTCTTTCCATTTTTTTCTTAGTAGAGATCGAAAGAAGATGATCAATAATCCATACACTTATGTAAATTGGTTGCTTATTCTTTAGGCTATACTACATACAGTGGAATAACTTCTTTTTGTGGGATGGTATGGTGGTGGGAGTTTGTGAACTCAAAGTGTTGGCGCCAAAGTTCTCCCACCACCTGATCTCATGATGGATCCCAAAATTCTATTCTAGGTCTTGCAATGTTGTGATGGTCTTGCTACCTTTGACTCTTGGCAAGACGACTTGATCCATGGATTAAATCCCCTCCTTAAAGACTAAGGGCTTCCCTTTTAACTTTGTGGGTAATGTATGCATCCGCAATCTTGCCATATAGATTCATTACCTTCACATATACCTTGCCCTATCCTATGCGAATGGAGTCCAAGAATATTGTGCATCTCTAGAAGTCTAGCTAGGTTAAGGATAGGTGAAGGGTGTTGGAGTTAGACGTCTGTGGAAGCATGCAAACAACACTAGGGAGAAGAAGAAGCTTGGAGCACAACACGCAATACTGAATGTATTACCACTAGAATGTACAAAGATAAGTAGCCTGTTAGGGCAACAGGCGTATATACAAGCCGGGGGAAAAAAAACCTCCTAAAGAGGGAAAAAATGCCCCGATGGTCCTAGAGTGTTCATACACATCAATACCTAAATATATCAACAAATCCCCCCTCAGAGTGATGCGATGAACAAGGAGCTAGCACTCATGTATAAGGAAGTGCCAAGCTATGTGGAATCAATCCACAAAAGGAAGTAAGCCCAAAGCTTTGCGGAAAGCTTCAAACTTCTCCCTAAGCAGAGCCTTTGTGAAAAGGTTTGCAATGTTCTCGTGCGTGGGCACATATGCAAAGTTAATCTCTCCAGTACAGAACCTCTCCCTGACATAATGATAATGCACCTCAATGTGCTTAGTGTGAGCATGGAACATAGATTTCCTCGCAACTGCCAATGCACTCAGAGTGTAAGTGAAGATGGTGGTGGCAGAAGACTGACCGACACCCAAATTAGCTATAAGGCATCTAAGCCACACACACTCAATTGTCGTTGTGAAAGCTTCCCTATACTCAGCCTCACACCTAGAAGTGGCCACAGCAGGCTGCTTCTTGCTCAACCAAGATATACATGAACTACCAAGCATGAAGCAAAAGCCACTAGTGGATACACGAGTGTCATAGCAACAAGCCCAGTCAGAGTCAGAAAAAGCATGCAAATCTAGCAGTAGTGATCCCCCCTTAGGATAAAACAACCCAAGTAGCCGGGTACCACTCAAGTAGCAAAAACGCGCTTAACTGCCTACCAATGCTTGACACGTAGGCAATGCATAAACCTGCTCATCTACGAGACAACAAACTGAATATCTAGCTGAGTAATGCATAAGTAAATCAAGAATCCAACAACCTACTGATAGAGAAAAACATCAAATGCATCTCCAACATCATGAAGACTCAATCGTAAACCTGTCTCCATAGGAATGGCAATAGGTTTACAGTCCTCAAGGCCAAAATGCCACAATAATGTGTCAATATATTTCATTTGACACAAAGCTATTCTTCCATCAACTTGCATTAATTGAATGCCCAAATAATGATGCAAATGCCCGAAATCAGAGATCTCAAATGAGGCATGTAAACCATCCTTAAAATCAAGAATATGCTTCTCATGAGGACCAGTGAGTAGCATGTCATCAACGTACACAACAATGATAAGAAGCACATCATTAGCACACTTAACATATAAGGTGCTTTCAGTTGGACTGTTCTCAAAACAATGTGCAATCACATAGGCATGTATCTTTTCATACCAAGCACGTGGTGCTTGCTTTAAACTGTATAATGCCTTCTTTAACCTGCACACTTGGTTTTCATGCCCTTTCTGCACAGAGCCACGGGGCTGAAAAACATACACTTCTTCATGCAACTCACCATTCAGAAATGTTGTTTTAATGTCCAACTGATATAGATTCCAACCATGATGAGCTGCAAGTGCACAGATGCTACGAACAGTAGTCATTCGGCAAGTAGGATCAAAGGTCTTATCAAAATCAATGCCTCTTTCTTGAGCATAACCCTTTGCAACAAGCCTAGCCTTATAGCTGTCAACTATTCCATCAGGTTTACATTTTAGCTTGTATAACCACTTAGTGCCAATGGCCTTCTTGCTAGGAGGCAAGTCACATAAAGTCCAAGTACCATTTTTCATGATAGCATATATTTAGATTTCATTGCAACCATCCAATGTTTAGAATTTTGTGCTTCATCAAACAAAATAGGCTCCGTCTCATCACGGAGACTAGATGCAGCCATAGCATAGAAATCAAATGCAAAAGAGGCACTATGAGAGCCTAAACGAGTATGATATGATAGAGGTGCATCTAATTTTCTCTCACGCAAAGTCTGCACCAACCATTTTGGCATAGTTTTTGTCTCCTCAATATGAGCTCTCTCATCAACAAGCGCATCATGTAAATTTGCATCAGAAATAGAATGATCTGCATCATCACATGAAACTTTCAATGGCTGAGAAGTTGCCTCATTAGAACGAGAACTAGACTGTCCACCTGTAAAAAGAGGCAGCAATGTATCATACATGTCTTTGGAGCTAACATATGTCTCCTTCGTACATGAAAGTAAAGGCTGAATAACATCTTCCACAAAAACATCACGGGTAACCAAACTGCGTTTAGTCTGTGGGTGATACAAATGATAGCCTTTGCTTTCAGAACTGTACCCAACAAAAATACATTTCATTGCTTTATCATCCAATTTCTTGCGATGTTGTTCAGGCACTAATGCATATGCTAGACAACCAAAAACATGCAGATGAGCAATCAATGGCTTGCGACCAGGCCAAGCCTCATATGGAGTGATAGTCTGTAGTGCTTTAGTGGGACACCGATTAAGTATATATGCTGCATACATGACAGCCTCAAGCCAAAAACTATGTGGTAAAGCCTGACTCTTGACCATACACCTCGCCATCTCCATGAGTGACTTGTTCTTCCGTTCAACAACTCCATTCTGTTGAGGTGTATACGGCATTGTACACTAATGTTTTATCCCACATTAAACCAGAAATGCATTAAAGTCAGAAGACATATATTTCCCCCTCGATCAGAAGAGAGGGTGCCCATTTTACATGCTGACAGACTTTTAGCCAAAATTAGAAACGGTTTGAAGCACATACACACTTGGGAATTTGCCTTCAATGGATATACCCATACATTCTTGGAAACATCATCGATGAAAGTCACGAAGTAAAGATAGTTCCCAAAGGAAGGTGTGTGCATAGGACACAAACCACTATGAACAAGCTGCAATTTCTGAGTAGCCTGAATTGAACCATCTTTTGGGAAGGAGGAACACTACATTTTTCCCAAAATACAACCTTCACATACATGTTTACCGAGTGCCTCAAGTTTAGGCAAAGAGGGCACCATTTCGGATTTCTATAGGCATAGTAAACTAACAAAATTCAGATGACCAAAGCGTCCATGCCAAAGCTTTGCATATGAGATAGCCTTAGAATCATGTATTGCACATGCTGAATCATTCATAGATCTTTCATAGTCTATAAGCTTATACAACCCACGACATAAAATGCCAAAAGCAATAATCATGTTGCCATTTGACATATCATGAACTGTACACTTGTCATCAACAAATTTCACAACCAAAACAATCTTGGCCAAAGATAAAATTGATAACAAATTCTTCTTGATCCATGGCACAAATAAAGCATCTAACAAAGTGAAAGAACTACCATCAATAGTAGTCAGAATGATCTTACCAACTCGCATGACAAGATATGAGGAGTTGTTGGTGCATGTGACAGTATTCCTTGTAGGGGCACACTCGAGTGAAATGAAGAAACTGTGCTATGAGGTAATATGTTTGGTTGCCCCACTATCAAAATACCAAACATCTGAGTCTACTGCATACATACGCTGCTCATGAGAAGATGGGTCAAAACTGCAAATAGTAGTAAATGCCCATTCTTCATTTTGCACAAGATTATCAGACTCTTTTTTCGATGTAGAGGCCTCTGCAACAATCATTCAAACCTCCTTTTTCTTTGCCTCTTTAGCAACCAATTTTGGACAGCTCTTAATGACATGATCATTTGCTTTATAATATTTGTAAAACAATTTCTGCTTTTTTGATTTCTTCTCATCTTTGTCTTCCTTATTCAAATGCGCAACATTTGCAGATTTCTGCTTACTAGTACATGAGCTCCATTTACCTTTGCTCTTCTAACTAGCTAAGAAAGCTTGATCTGCAACATGCAAAATAAACCTGTTCTGCCTAGATTGGTCTTCTTGCAATAGAATAGAAACTAAGTTCTCAAATGGCAAGGCATTTGGATTGCCTTTCATCATCAAACAAAGAGTAGAAGCCAAACTCTGATATGAATCATGAAGACCATTGAGAATGGTCTGCACAAGTGATCTATCTGGTATAACTTCATCAACAAAAATCAACTGTTCCTTCAAGCTTTGATCTTTGTTAGAAAACTGTCCATAAAATCACCTTCATTCATATGGTCACTCTCCAACTGTTTTCAGAGGTAAGCAACACGAGCCTCATTCCTAGCTTGGAACAATGTGGTAAGTTTATCCCAAGCATCCTTAGTTGTTCTACAAGAGCAATGTGAGGAATAATGGCACGTTTGATAGAAAAGGCAATCAATGCATGTGCTTGAGAATCTCTGCCATCCCAACAAATTTGCTATACAGTAGGTGCAGTAGAAATCGTAGCACGAACAAGAATCTGAAGAATATCAACATCTTCAATGCCATCTGTATCAAATTCAATACCTGTATTTGTAGGTGTAATAGGACATTTTTCAACATCCTGCACAATGTTCCATAGTCCTTTTGCAACCAATACACGTCGCATCATATAAGCCCACAATGGTTAATTGGTACCATCCAACTTATCCTCAACACCCAACATACAAAATACATCATTGCTTTCAACCATGGCCATTGACTAAAATATCCTGATGTAGAAAAATGATCGTATTTGAAAACGTTGAATAGAAGTACCTTGATGAGTTCTGCTAAACTTGTAGTAGGCTCGGAGATACTTATAGTGGTGAACCGAAACTAGTATATATGTTTCACACAAAAAGACAAAATAGCCTGCACAAGCACTACGACAATGCATTCGAAGGCCGAAACTAGCTCAGATCATGATTTTTGCACCACAGAGCGAAGCAGTTTTGATCTCCTAATCAGCTTGAGCATGCATACCAAATTTTGTGCAATTCTAATACTATGATCGGAGGGGTGTCGACGACACCCTAGATGAAGTGGAAACGCACTCTGATATCAATTGTTGGAGTTAGACGTCTGCGGAAGCACACAAACAACACAAGGAAGAAGAAGAAGCTTGGAGCACAACACACAATGCTGGATGTATTACCACCAGAATGTACAAACATAAGTAATCCATGTTGATATATTTAGGTAGTGATGTGTGTGAACACTCTAGGACTGCCGGGCCACTTTTTTCCCTCTTTAGGAGGTTTTTTTCCCTCGTCTTGTATATACGCCTATTGCCCTAACTGGCTACTTATCTTTGTACATTCTAGTGGTAATACATTCAGTATTGTGTGTTATGCTCCAAGCTTCTTCTTCTTCCTTGTGCTGTTTGCGTGCTTCCGTAGATGTCTAACTCCAAGAATTGGTATCAGAGCAGGTCACCACTTCATCTAGGGCGTCGTCAACACTCCTCTAGTTGCAGTCTCAAAATTGCATGAATTTTGGTGAGCATACTCAGGGTGTTTCAGAGATCAAAGTGCACTATCACAATGCTTGTGCATGCTATTTTGTCTTTTTGTGCCAAAGATATATACCAATTTTGGTTCGCCAATGTAAGCATATCAAAGTGTGCTATAGGTTTGGCAGAATTTATCTGGGTAGTTCTGTTCAACTTTTTGAGATATAGTCAACTTTCCGCATCAAGGTATTTTAGCCATCGGCCATGGCTGAAAGCAGTGATGTATTCCATATGTTGGCTGTTGAGGATAAGTTGGATGGTACTAACTACCTGATATGGGATTATATGATGCGACATATATTGGTTGCAAAAGGACTATGGAATATTGTGCAAGGTGTTGAAAGACGTCCTGTTATACTTGCGAATATTGGTACTGCAAATATAGGTGCTGGAGTTGATGGAGATGGTGTCGAAGGTGGTGATATTCTATAAATTCCTATTCATGCTGTAATTTTTGTTGCACCTACTCCAGAGCAAATTCATTGGGATGGCGGAGATGCTAAGAAACATGCATTGATAGCTTTGTCTATCAAACGTGCCATTATTCCTCACATTCGCTCTTGCAGAACAGATAAGGATGCTTCAGATACACTTACCACATTGTACCAGGCTAGGAATGAGGCTCGCAATGCTTACCTCCGAAAACAGTTGGAGAGTGAGCACATGAATGAAGGTGATTCTATGGATAGTTTTCTGACAAAGATCAAGGATTTGAAAGAACAATTGATTTCTGCTGATGAGGTTATACCAAATAACTCACTTGTGCAGACTGTTCTGAATGGTCTTCCTGATTCATATCAAAGTTTTGCTTATACTCTTCGTTTGATGTTGAAAGGCAATCCAAATGCCTTGTCATTTGAGGAGTTAGTCTCTGTTATGTTGCAAAAAGATCAATCTAGGCAGAACAGGTCCATCATGTGTGTTGCAGATCAAGATTTCTTGGATAGTCAGAAGGGCAAAGGTAAATGGAGCTCATCTAGTAGCAAGCAGAAATTTGCAAATGCTCCACATTCGAAGAAGGAAGACAAAGATGAGAAGAAATCAGAAAAGCAAAAATTGTTTTGCAAGTATTGTAAAGGAAATGATCATATCATAAAGAACTATCCAAAAATGGCTGGTAAAGAGGCAAAGAAGAAAGAGGCTAAGAAGAAAGAGGCTAAGAAGAAAGAGGCTTGAATGGTTGTTGTAGAGGCCTCTACACTGAAAACAGAGTCTGCTAATCTTGTGCAAGAAGAAGAATGGGCGTTTACTACTGTTTGTAGTTTTGACCCATCTTCTCATGAACAGTGCATGTCTGTAGTAGACTTAGATGTTTGGTACTTTGATGTGGGGCGACCAAACATATTACCTCACAGCGCAATTTCGTCTCTTCACTTGAGCCTGCCCCTGTAAGGAATACTGTCACATGCGCTAACAACTCCTCTTATCCTATCATGGGACTTGGTAAGATGATTCTGACTCCTACTGATGGTAGTTCAGATGCTTTATTTGTGCCAAGGATCCTATCATGGGAGTTGGTAAGATGATTCTGACTCCTACTGATGGTAGTTCAGATGCTTTATTTGTGCCAAGGATCCTATCATGGTAGTTCTTATCCTATCATGGGAGTTGGTAAGATGATTCTGACTCCTACTGATGGTAGTTCAGATGCTTTATTTGTGCTTTAGCCAAGATTGGCTTGATTGTGAAAGTTGTTGATTACAGATGTACAATTCATGATCTATCAAATGGCAATGTGATTATTGCTTCTGGCATTTTATAGACTATGAAAGATCTGTGAATGATTTGGCATGTGCAGTACATGATTGTCAGGCTATGTGAGATGCAAAGCTTTGGCATGCACGCTTTGGTCATCTGAATTTTGCTTGTTTGCTACGCCTATAGAAATCTGAAATGGTGTCCTCTTTGCCCAAACTTGAGCCCGGAAAACATGTCTGTGAAGATTGTATTTTGGGCAAAATGCAACAATCCTCCTTTCCAAAAGATGGTTCAATTTGAGCTAGTCAGAAATTGCAGCTTGTACATAGTGATGTGTGTGGGTGCGTACATGTCCCGTTTCACAAAATTCTTTTGATCAGTTTGTAGTTGAGACTACTAGCTTCAAGATAAGCTATTTCTCATGAAAAACTTTACACTGTACTGTGAGATCTAACTTACAGAAGTACCATAAAACTTGTACTGAGAAAATTGTAACTGTTAACTAACTTTCACAGTAACATGAAATCACTTAGATTTCTTCACACAAGAAGAATGCGCTCAAAATTTCCACATAAACATGTGTTTTCTATTAGAGAAGATGTGTACAAAATGGCTTGGCCTTCCTTTGCTCATAACCATGGAAAACTCTCCTATGCTGAGTAGTTTCTTCTTACCATCTCTCTCTCTCAGATGAATACCGACATTTCAGGTTCTATTATTCATCTCTACATACACACACTTGCGTCTACTACAAGCGCTTCTACATCTACTATTTCTTATCTCTTTTTGATCTCTCTCACTTTTCTAAGCACTCTCTCAACTCTCTTATATACATTTTTGATCCGAGATTCAAAACTCGTAATTCTGGAAGTTTCTACGCTGTATATTATAGGCATGAATTTGTCCCTTCACTAAGGCTTTGATTTTTCTGAATGCTTTGTTTCTGCTTTTCTTTGTCTTTCTTTATCCTTCATACATCTTCAGGTCTTTATGTCAAATTAGTGAGTGAATCTTCAATAGATCCCCCTCAATCACTTATTAGCATTTCATATATTCTTCTTTTCTTTTATTCTTGCCATTTCTTTGAATCTGCTTGTCTTTACTCCGTCCAAGCTCTTTGTCAGAATATCTACAATCTGATCTTTTGTAGGAGTGAATACTATTTCAATCTCCTTCTCCATTACCTTTTCCCTCAGGAAATGATATTGAATCTCTATGTGCTTTGTTCGTGCATGAAATACTGGATTTGCTGCAAGATACAACCAACTCATATTATCTCCATGTATGATAGGTATATCTTGAACAATACCCATGCTTTTGAACAAGGTCTGCATCCATATCACTTCTTTAGCTGCTTCCACAAGTCCTTTATATTATGCTTCCACAAGTCCTTTATATGCTGCTTCTTTGAACACTAGCTTACAAGCTTATCTCCTAGGTATATCATATACCAATGTGTTGACCTTCTGTCATCTTGACTTCCTGCCCAGTCTGAGTCACTGTATGCTCTTAGCTTCATATCTGATGTAAAAGGATAATATAATCCTTCTTTTAAAGTTCTTTTGATATATCTAAGAACTCTTTGTCTTGCAACCCAATGTTGATCCTTCAGACAATGCATGAACTATGAGAGAACTCCTACTGCATAACTAAGATCTGGTCTTGTTAGCGTAGCATAAATCAAACTTCTCACTAAAGATTGATACTTTCTCATATCTTTAAACTCTGCACCATCATATTTGCTGAGTTTATGATTGACTTCAAGCGGTGTTGAAGCTTCTCTGCAATTCTCCATGTTAAACTTCTTCAATAAGTTTAGGAGATACCTTTCTTGTGAAACATATACACCATGATCTGTATATGTAACTTCCATCCCAAGAAAGTATGATAACTTTCCTAGATCACTGATCTTGAACTCTTTTTCAAGCAATCTCTTTACCTCCTTGATTCCTTCATCTGAGGTACCTGTGATTATAATGTCATCTACATAAATACAAATGTAGATCATACCTTCATCTGTTCTCTTGATGAGTAGACGTACATCTGCCTTTGAACTTTGGTATCCAAGATCATTGAGATACTTCACAGGTGTGTAATTCCAAGCTCTTGGAGCTTGCTTCAATCCATAGAGTGCTCTTCTTGTTGGAACAAACCAATCACAAATTGGTGATTACTGTTGGACGACATGGCAAAGACTCGAACCTTGTCAAGCCTGCGGAATTCGCCGTGCCGTTGAAGTTGGCTAAGCTAGAGTGATATTAGAACACCTGTATAATCAGTAGTAGCTTAGCAAAGTTACTGTCACTCAAACATATAATATTGCGTTTTGAATTTACTGAAAATTCCACTGGAACTTCACCGGACTATCACCAGACTGTCACCGAACTGTCACCGTAATTATACCGGAATCTTACCGAAATTAACTGCAATTCTATTTGTAATTACTTCAAATGAATATACAAGAAGTAAGGAAGTGATGCGTGAACTTCCTTTACTGAATGAACTCTTTCTGAAGTTTAAGGAAAAAAACTTCACCAGTTCAGAATGCTTCTTTCCGATCAGACTTTGATATTCATTTCACCGAAATCTTTGATGAACTGATAGTAGAGATGTCCAGCTATAAGATAAGCTATCTCTCATACAAAACTTTAATTTATTCTGCGAGATATACTTCGTTGTTCTATCGGAAAACACGTTTACTGAGAAAACTGTAACTGACCGAAGAATACCTTTACTGAGAAACTACCGAAAAACACGTTTACTGAAAGAACTGTAACTGTTAACTGACTTTATACCGTAACATGAAAATACTCAGATTTCTTCACATACGAAAAATGCACGCAAGCTTCCACATGAACATGTGTTTTCTATTAGAGAAGATGTGTACAAAACTAGCTTGGCCTCTTCTTGCTCAAGCTATGGAAACTCTCCTATACTGAGTAGTTTCTTCTTACCATCTCTCTCAGATGAATACCTAACATTTCACGTTTCTGTTATTCATCTTTACATACACAATCTCTGGCGTCTTCTAGACCTATTCTTGATCTCTATATGCACTCTATTCGCACTATGCGCTCTTCTCACGCACGCTCTCTTGCACTCCCAATTTTTCTGTTCTCGTCTCTCTTTATATACATTTTTGATCCGGTGTAACAAACTCTAACAAACTCTAACAAACTCTAATTCTGGAAGTTTCTACGCTGTACATTACAGTCGTGAATTTGTCCCTTCACTAAGGCTTTGATTTTCTGAATACTTTGATTCTGCTTCTCTTTATCTTCCTTTGTCTGTATGTCAAATTCGTGAGTGATTCTTCAACAGCTCCCCCTCAATCACTAATTTGACTCTTCCTTCTTTCATATATTTTTCTTTCTGTTATACCTGCCATTTCTTTGAATCTGCTTGTCTTTGTTCCATCCAAGATCTTTGTCAAAATATCTGCAATCTGATCTTTTGTCGGAGTGTATACTATTTCTTGCTCCTTCTCCATCACCTTTTCCCTCAGGAAATGATACTGAATCTCTATGTGCTTTGTTCTTGCATGAAATACTGGATTTGCTGCAAGATACAACGAGCTCATATTATCTCCATGTATGATAGGTATACCTTGATCAATACCCATGCTTTTGAACAAGGTCTGCATCCATATCACTTCTTTTGCTGCTTCTAAAAGTCCTTTATATTCGGCTTCTGTTGACGATAGAGCCACTGTGTGTTGTTTCTTCGAACACCAGCTCACTAGCTTATCTCCTAGGTATATCATATACCCATGTGTTGATCTTCTGTCATCTTGACTTCCTGCCCAGTCTGAGTCACTGTATGCTCTCAGCTTTATATCTGACGTATAAGGATAATATAATCCTTCCTTTATAATTCTTTTGATATATCTAAGAACTCTTTGTCCTGCAACCCAATGTTGATCCTTCGGACAATGCATGAACTGTGAGAGAACTCCCACTGCATAACTAAGATCTGGTCTTGTTAGTGTAGCATAAATTAGACTTCCCACTAACGAATGATACTTCCTCATATATTTAAACTCTGCACCACTATATTTGCTGAGTTTATGATTTACTTCAAGTGGTGTTGAAGCTTCTTTGCAATTCTCCATATTAAACTTCTTCAATAAGTTTAGGAGATACCTTTCTTGCGAAATATATACACCATGATCTGTGTATGTGATTTCCATTCCAAGAAAGTATGATAACTTTCCTAGATCACTAATCTTAAACTCCTTTTCAAGCAATCTCTTTACTTCTTTAATTCCTTCATCTGATGTCCCTGTGATTATAATGTCATCTACATAAATACAAATGTAGATCATACCTTCTTCTGTTCTCTTGATGAGTAGACTAGCATCTGCCTTCAAACTTTGGTATCCAAGTTCATTAAGGTATTTCACAAGTCTGTAATTCCATGCTCTTGGAGCTTGCTTCAATCCATAACGTGCTTTTCTTAATCTGCAAACAAAATTTGGGTATCTGGAACTTACAAACCCTTCAGGTTGTTCCATATAGATTTCATCTGATATATATCCATTCAAAAATGCATTCTTTATATCTAGCTGACTTAGCTTCCATCCTTTTGATGCTGCTATAGCAATCACTATCCTTATGGTTGACATCTTTGCCACCGGACTAAACGTCTCATCATAATCTATGCCATGCGTCTGAGCATAGCCCTTGATAACCAGTCTAGCTTTGTATTTGGCTATCCTTCCATCTGCAAGTTTCTTAACTTTGAAAACCCATTTATTTCCAATTACTTTCTTACCATTTGGTTTAGGAACAAGTTCCCATGTCTTGTTCTCCTCTAGTGCGCTGAACTCTTCTTCCATTGCTTCTTCCCATTGCTTCTTGCCTTTAGCTTCATCATAGTTCTGAGGTTCTTCATCATCTTTGACCATATATGCATAATTTTTTTGAGTTATATACGAAGTATCATAGGAATACCTTTCTGGTTGTCTTCTAATCCTGCTTGACCTTCTTGGTTCACATTCTTCATAAGTGTCTGAATACACTTCTTCATCAAGTATAGGAATTTCTTCATTCCTTCCATTTCTGGACGTACTTGCTTGCATATAGTCTTCATCTCTATTCACCTGCACAATTGATTTCCCTTTCTCTTTTCTTCTTACCTCTTCTTCAAATTCTTCAGTTGTATGACTTTGATATGCATACCAACTTTTTTGTTCATCAAATGTAACATCTCTGGAAACAGTAAACTATTTTGTTAGAGGACTCCATAACCTGTAACCCATTTGCTTTTCATCATATCCGACGAACACATATTTCTCTGCTTTTGGTTCAAGCTTATGTCTGAGTTGTAATGGTACATAAGCATACGCTACTGATCCAAACACTTTGCAATGATCAAGTGTTGGTTTCTTTCCCCACCAAGCTTCATAAGGGGTCATTCCATCTAAAGCTGTACACGGTAATCTGTTTACCAAGTATGTAGCTGTATTTACAGCTTCAGCCCAAAGATAATTTGGACAATCTTTTTCTTTGAGCATAGCTCGTGCAAACTCAACTAGAGTTTGGTTTCTTCTTTCTGCTACACCATTTTGTTGTGGTGTATACCTGCAGGTTATTTCTCTGTTAATACCTGCATTCCAAAGATAATCATTGAAATCTCGGGAGAAGTATTCTCCCCCTCCATCAGACCTCAGTCTCTTAAGCTTTCGACCTGTGAGTCTTTCAGCATATGCATGAAAATGCTTGAATGTTTCAAATACTTCTGATCTTTCCTTCAAAACATAAAGAGTTATCCATCTTGTAGCATCATCAATGAATAAAACATAATACCTTGAGCCACTGATTGATCCTTCTTTTGTTGGACCCCATACATCTGTATGAATGAGTTCAAGTACTCCATCATGTTTGAATCCTTTCTTCTAGAAAGGTAACCTGTGGGCTTTTCCCATCTGACATGCTTCGTAGTTATGAATCATATGTTGATTCTGTACATTCGGTAATCCCAGTACTGACTGATTTGAAATCATAGATTTAATTCCTTTTTCATTAAAATGACCTAACCTCTTATGCCAGAGATCAAGTTCTGTAATCACCTTTTCACCATGTGTGAGCAACGCTTGACCAATGTTCCCTTGTACTCTTAAAGTAAAGAGTCTACCTTCTTTCTTACCAGAGATGATCTGATTATATCCATTCTCGGGATCTTCTACAAATACTCCTTTATTTGTAAATCTGACCTGAAAACCTTTCTCAACTATCTGTCCCACACTAATCAAGTTTTTTGGTATTGTCGGATATATAAAACATTGGTTAACAAATCTGCTCCACTCTTGCATTTCACTTTTCCAATTGAATGTACACTGTGTCTCGTATTGTCACCTGTTTGAACAGTATGACTGGAACTACCTTTTTCCAATTCTGACATCAGTTCTATATTTCTTGACAAATGATTAGAACATCCAGAATCAATGTAGAATACCTTTAGATCTTCGTTATTTGATGTGCCGATTGAGTTCATCATCGATGATGTATGACTTTCATTCTGTGTGTCATTTGCGTAGTTGTTGTAGGTGGTGTTGTAGGATTGATTCTGTCCCCAACTTCTTGCTCCACCTCTACCATAGCCTCCTCTTTGATTCTGTCTACCTCTTTGAAAATTACTCTGATATCTTCTGCTTCTGCCTCTGCTATTACTGTTCTGATTTTGATTTGATCCTTGTTGATTGTGCCAACAATCATGAGCCAGATGATTACTTAATCCACAAATCCAGCAAGCCTTCTTGTTGATATTCTGACTACCTCTTCCTCTTCCAAAACCTCTTGCTCGTCCTCTGCCAGTGCCTTTACCTCTTGCATAATAAGCCTGAGAACTCGACTCTTCTTCATCTTTTGACTCACCTTTATCTCCTTTCTTCTTGTTCTTCATGTACATTGCAGAACTTTGTCCTTTATCTGCATCTCCTTTCAGGTCTTGCTCATATGTGAGCATCAAACCAAGCAACTGATTTAAATCTGGCACAAAGTGATTTAAAGAAAGTTCAGTTGAGAGTACGAAAGGTTTCCACCTTTCATCTCCTCTCAAACCTGTGAGCACTTGCGCTATCAATCTGTGATCTTCAACATCTTCATTTATGGATCCAAGACTATCTGCTAGATCCTTCATCTTAGTAACGTAGTCACTAATGCTTTGATTCGACTTCTTTTTGAACGTTGTGAATTCGGACCATAAGCTAGCCTTCCTAGCTTTCGTAGTATTTTGGAAATGATCTTCCAAATCACTCCATATGTCCTCCGCTTTCTCTAGACCTCTAATGTGCGGTAGTAGATGATCTGTAATGGTATTATAAATGTAAGCTCTTGTTGTTGCATCTTTCTTCTGCCACATCTTCAAGGCTTCTAATTCTTCTTCCTTTGGTTGTCTACTGTCTTCAAAGGTCGGCTTCTTTTCTTCTCCGGTCACATACATCATTAAGTCCTTACTCATAAGTAAGGCTTCCATGCGCATTACCCATGCGGGATAATTATCTCTGTCCAATTTGTCAATTGAAACATGATATGCCATAATCTTTTTGTTTCTGTTTCTTCTGGTGAGCGTATCGTTAAAGAATTTTACCGTTTGTAAACCTTTACCTTGAAAATGACTTCGGAATACTTCTTGATACCGTTTGCTGTTGATCTCTTCAGCTTTTACCTTTCTTTATGAAAGTTTTTTTTTTTTGAATTCTCTTGTGTCTTTACTTCCGTTTGCTCTTTGAGAATCTTTCTGATCTTTAGAGTCTTTTTGGCTCTGGTACCACTTGTTGGTGATTAACCAGCTCTGATACCACTTGTTGGACGACAAGGCAAAGACTCGAACCTTGTCAAGCCTACGGAATTCGCTGCGCCGTTGAAGTTGGCTAAGCTAGAGTGATATTAGAACACCTCTATAATCAGTAGTAGCTTAGCAAAGTTACTGTCACTCAAACATATAATACTGCGTTTTGAATTTACTGAAAATTCCACTGGAACTTCACCGGACTGTCACCAGACTGTCATCGGACTGTCACTGTAATTATACCAAAATCTTACCAGAATTAACTGCAATTCTATTTGTAATTACTTCAAGTGAATATCCAAGAAGTAAGGAAGTGATGCGTGAACTTCCTTTATTGAATGAACTCTTTTTGAAGTTTAAGGAAAAAAACTTCACGAGTTCAGAATGCCTCTTTCCGGTCAGACTTTGTACTGTGTGTACATATTCATTTCACCAAAATCTTTGATGAACTGATAGTAGAGATGTCCAACTATAAGATAAGCTATCTCTCATACAAAACTTTAATTTATTCTGCGAGATATACTTCGCTGTTCTACCGGAAAACACATTTACTGAGAAAACTGTAATTGACCGAAAAATACGTTTACTGAGAAAGTACCGAAAAACACGTTTACTGAAAGAACTGTAACTGTTAACTGACTTTATACAGTAACATGAAAATACTCATATTTCCTCACATACGAAAAATGCGCACAAGCTTCCACATGAACATGTGTTTTCTATTAGAGAAGATGTGTACAAAACTAGCTTGGCCTCTTCTTGCTCAAGCTATGGAAACTCTCCTATACTGAGTAGTTTCTTCTTATCGTCTCTCTCAGATGAATACCTGACATTTCAGGTTTCTGTTATTCATCTTTACATACGAAATCTCTGGCGTCTTCTAGACCTATTCTTGATCTCTATATGCGCTCTATTTGCACTACGGGCTCTTCTCACGCACACTCTCTTGCACTCCCAATTTTTCTGTTCTCATCTCTGTTTATATACAGTTTTGATCCGGTGTAACAAACTCTAACAAACTCTAATTCTGGAAGTTTCTACGCTGTACATTACAGTCGTGAATTTGTCCCTTCACTAAGGCTTTGATTGTCTGAATACTTTGATTCTGCTTCTCTTTATCTTCCTTTGCCTGTATGTCAAATTCATGAGTGATTCTTCAACAATTACAAAGAATTTGAAGCAAGCTCATGATCATATTGAAGTAAAAAAAAACACTTGAGAAAGTGAAAAGATTTCAGAAGTGAAGTTTGTATACATATGTACATTACAGGTGGAAATTCTTGTAATATGAGTTTAGATATTCCTTAGGATGATAAGGAGTAATGTAATAGATGCAGGATAAGTCTAAAACCATATGTATATAAGTCAATGATGTATAGAAATAAGTAAGAGAGTCATTTGAAGACAAGTGTCATAGAGATAGATGAGTAGAGAGTCTTTCTCAAGAAATTAGCGACGAGATTTTCTCTGAGTTCTCTCAGTCTGATCATGTAGATCAGAAATCCTTTTGTATACATCTAATCTGGAAGCTAATGAAGCTATGAAATTTTATGATCCAATTCCTTTTCTACTGTGAGTATGATTAATAGGAACATTGGTATGTAGAATATGTAGATAGACTTCTCAGAGTCGCACACTTTTCCATGTCAATGTTTTGCTTAGATCTCAGTGCATAGTGTAAAGTTTTTAATGACTGAGCATTCAAAATCTAAGTTAGAAGGTAAGGAAGCTATGGCTAAAAGAATTTAGCAAAATGGGATCTGTGGTGTGAGAAATCAACCTTAGAAGCTACGTATGTCAA
This sequence comes from Ceratopteris richardii, assembly GCA_020310875.1. Taxonomy (NCBI): domain Eukaryota; kingdom Viridiplantae; phylum Streptophyta; class Polypodiopsida; order Polypodiales; family Pteridaceae; genus Ceratopteris; species Ceratopteris richardii. The sequence goes on along the minus strand of CM035409.1, from coordinate 205,444,451 downwards.
AGTCGCTTATTCAGGAAGACAGTTTCTGACATACTTTTGATCTTAAAGATCAAATTGAAGTTTTAATGATTCTTTTGAAGGATTAATGGTTGATATGATTGCGCAAAGGTAGTTAGAGGTATATATATCATTAGATTGAAGAAATCTAGAGATATGTGCAGGTAATGAATTCAATCTTTCAAGAAGACTTCTTGAAGAAGGAAAATTCTCTCAGAGAATTGTTCATGAATGATTTGGTAAATCAAAGTAACATTTGTGTAAAGTTTGGTCTATAACTGATATAGAGGGGCTCTTAGATCAGTATAGATCAAGCCTTTGGAGATTAAGAGGTCTCCAACGGTGGTATCAGAGCTGAAGGTATAATACAAGTGAAGTAAAGGCATTGGAAGTCCCGACTACTGCATATATTGAAGTTCCTTCTAATTGAAGGTGGACAAGGAAAAATTCTTGTAGATAATTTGAAGAAGTACAAAGTACAAGTTCAAAGGATCAAAAAGGATTGAAGCTTCATATCAAAGGTCCACTTTACTATCATAACTCATAGTAATTGCAGACACAGAAGATCAAAGATGGGAGAAAGCTTGTAGATCGATAAGCTAGATAGGGAGAACTATCCAGCTTGGTCCATGAGGATGGAGGCACACCTCATGAGAAAATATTTGATGGCATTCATTACAAGAGAAGAAGAAAATCCTGAGTTTGCAGATCCTAGTATTCCAACTAGGGAAGAGCTTGCAGATTTGAAGACTTGGATGAGAAAGGATGCTCAAGCTAGGAGCATCATTTACATGGCTGTAAATGATTATCTTCTACCTCACATTAGAGGATTAGGAAGTGCAACAGATGTGTGGAATGCTTTGGAAGAGCATTTCCAAAACACAACCAAGTCAAGGAAGTCCTCACTTTGGGCTGAGTTCACAACTTTCAAGAAGAAGAGCTCACAATCGATTTCTGATTATGTGGCAAGGATGAAAGATATTGCAGATAGCTTGGGAGCTGTAGATGAAGACATTGAAGAGGATAAGTTGGTAAGGCAAATACTTACAGGTCTGAGAGGAGATGAGAAGTGGAAGCCTTTCATATTGTCCATAGAATTGTCACTTGATCACTTTACTCCTGATCTTAATCAATTGCTAGGACACATGCTAACTTTTGAGCAAGACATTAAGGGAGACAATGATAGGAGTGCAAGCCAAGCTATGTACTCCAAGGACAAGAAAAAGAATGGCAAAGGGAAGCAGTCAACTGATGATGAAGGGACCTCAAGTCAAGCTAACTTTACAAAAGGAAAGATGAACTTCAGAGGTAAAGGACGAGGAGGTAAGAACAAATATAATATTAAAGCTTGTTGGATTTGTGGCAGAACAAATAATTTGGCAAATGATTGTTGGTATAACAATCAAAATGGTGGAAGTAATAATCAGAGTTTCAATCAAAGAGGTAGAGGAGGCAGAAACCAAAGAGGCAATTTCAGAGGAAGAGGTGGTAGGACATCATATGCTAGAGGAGGTGGAAGAAGTTTCCAATCTCAGTCCTACAATAACAATTATTATAATTATGCATCAGATGAGAAGGATGATATGACTCTTATCTTGAATGCAACTCATGAAGTAGTAGGAGAAGACCAACAGGTGTTTTATATTGACTCAAGATGTAGCAATCATCTGAGTGGCAATATATCACTGATGACTGATATGGAAGCAAAAGTGAATGGACATACAGTTCAAACAGGTGACAATACCAAGTGTAAAGTGGAGAGCATTGGATCAGTGAAGACAAAGAGTGGAAGTACACTTTTGAGCAAGGTACTTTATGTTCCTACTATTCCTAAAAATCTGATAAGTGTAGGGCAAACTGTGGAGAAAGGATATGAAGTCAGATTCACAAATGATGGTGTCCATGTGCAAGATCCAAATCAGGGATATAGAAACATTATTGCAGGTAAAAAAGAAGGGAGGTTGTTTACTCTCAAAGTCCAAGGTAATGTGGGACATGCTTTATTTACTTATGGAATTCAAAAGATGTCTGAGTTAGACCTATGGCATAAAAGGCTAGGTCATTTCAATGAGAGAGCCATAAATGAAATGTCAAGGAATGATGTGGTGCTTGGTTTGCCAAAAGTTGAAGGGCAACATATGGTGTACAAGTGTGAAGCTTGTCAGTTAGGTAAAGCACACAAGAGTTCATACAATAAATCAGGATATAAGTATTCAAATATGCTTGAATTGGTTCATACAAATATATGGGGTCCTTCAAGGGACTATAGCATAAATGGATCTAGATATTATGTGTTGTTTGTTGATGATGCAACCAGATGGATTACTTTATATGTAATCAAGGACAAATCAGAAGTGTTCAAGACATTCAAGCATTATCATGCTTATGCAGAAAGGATTACAGGACAAAAGCTCAAGAGGTTGAGATCAGATAGAGGGGGAGAGTATTTTTCTAAAGAGTTTGATGATTATTTGTGGAATGCAGGTATAAAAAGAGAAGTAACTTGCAGGTACTCCCCTCAACAAAATGGAATTGCAGAAAGAAGAAATAGAACTCTTGTAGAGTTTGCAAGAGCAATGATGAAGGAAAAGAATTGTCCAAACTATTTAACGGCAGAAGCTATCAACACTGCAACATACCTTGTGAATAGGTTACCTTGTAAAGCATTGGATGGAAGAACTCCTTATGAAGCATGGTGGGGTAAGAAACCTACTCTTGATCATTGTAAGGTGTTTGGATGTTTATCATATGCTTATGTTCCTTCACAATTGAGACATAAGCTAGAACCCAAAGCAGAGAAATATGTGTTTATTGGGTATGATGATAGATAGATGGGTTACATATTGTGGAGTCCATCTACAAAGAAATTTCTTGTTACCAAAGATGTTACATTTGATGAGCAAAGCACATGGTATACAGTGTCAACAAATGATTATGCAGATGACAAAGAAATACAAGTAAAAGGGAAGACAAAAGTAAGTATGTATGAAGAAGATATTGATGATGTTGATTGTAAAAGTAAATTGCGGAATAATATTGAAGATGGGCCAAGATTTGATCTTGAATCAAATGTGGCTGAGACTTCAAGAAGTGCAGAGGTCAGAAGATCCTCAGGGGAAAGGAAAGAGCCTATCAGGTATAGCTATGATACATCTTTTCTAACAACAAAATATTATGCTTACATTGTGAAGACAGAAGAGGATCCAATCACATATGAAGAAGCTAAAGGAAAACAGAATTGGGAGAAGGCAATGCAAGAAGAGTATGATGCTCTACTTGAAAATGAAACATGGGAATTGGTGCCAAGACCAAAGAATCAGAAAGTCATTGGATGTAAGTGGGTGTATAAAACAAATGATTTGCGGATGGTAAGGTGTCTAGATACAAGGCTAGACTTGTGGTCAAAGGTTATGCCCAAACTTATGGGATAGATTATGATGAAACCTTTAGTCCTTTTGCTAAGATGTCTACAATTAGATCATTGATTGCTATTGCAGCTTGTGAAGGATGGAAGTTATCACAATTAGATGTGAAGAATGCATTTCTGGATGGATACATTGCAGATGAAGTGTACATGGAGCAACCAGAAGGCTTCATGGATTCAATTGGATCAGATTATGTGTGTAAGCTCAAGAGATCTTTGTATGGGTTGAAGCAGGCTCCAAGAGCATGGAATTACAGGCTTGTTAAGTTCTTGAATGAATGTGGATTTCAAGCATCAAAAGCAGATAGTAGCTTGCTAGTGAAGGCAAGTGAAAATGGATACATATATATGTGTATTTATGTTGATGATATTATTGTCACATGTACAGATGCTCAAGGAATCAATGAGCTTAAGAAACAAATAGAGAAGGAGTTTAAGATAAGTGATTTAGGAAACTTATCTTATTTCTTAGGAATGCAGATTGTGTATACTCAACATGGAGTATATGTTACACAAGAGAGGTACTTGAAGAATCTTCTGGTCAAATTTAACATGGAAGATTGCAGGCCTTCAAGCACACCATTGGAGGTAAATCATAAGTTAAGCAGGTATGGAGGTGAAGAATTCAATGACATGAAGAAATATCAGAGTTTGGTAGGTAGTTTAATTTATGCTACCTTGACAAGGCCAGCTTTATCATATGCAGTAGGTGTGTTATCACATTTCATGCATTGTGCAAAGAAGACTCATTGGATTGCAGCTCAAAGGATACTCAAATATATCAAAGGAACCCTAAATGAAGGCTTGTAGTATGGATTTACTTCTGATACAAGAATTAAAGTATTTAGTGATACAGATTGGGCATGTGATTCAGATGATAGAAGGTCTACTCATGGGTATCTCTGTTATATTGGAGATAAGTTAGTTTCTTGGTGCTCAAAGAAGCAACATACAGTTGCTTTGTCATCCACAGAAGCTGAGTATAAAGGATTGGTAGAGGCTGCAAAAGAAGTGATATGGTTAAAGACCTTGTTGAAGAGTTTTTGAACTGATCAGAGTACTCCAATATTTTTGGAGACAATATGAGTTCATTGTATTTGGTAGCTAACCCTGTTTTTCATGCCAGGACTAAGCATATAGAGATTCAGTATCATTTCTTGAGGGAAAATGTACTTGACAAAGAGATTGAAGTGATGTATACTCCAACAAAAGAACAAGTTGCAGATATGTTAACAAAAAGCTTGGATGGACCTAAGCTACAAAGATTCAAGGAGATGGCAGGAGTGAAGAAGAATGGAATAATCACAATTAGTGATTGAGGGGGAGCTGTTGGAACAAACCAATCACAAACTGGTGATTACAAAGAATTTGAAGCAAGCTCATGATCAGATTGAAGTAAAAAAAAAACACTTCAGAAAGTGAAAAGATTTTAGAAGTGAAGTTTGTATACATATGTACATTACAGGTGGAAATTCTTGTAATCTGAGTTTATATATTCCTTAGGATGATAAGGAGTAATGTAATAGATGTGGGATAAGTCTAAAACCATATGTATATAAGTCAATGATGTATAGAAATAAGTAAGAGAGTCATTTGAAGATGTGTCATAGAGATAGATGAGTAGAGAGTCTTTCTTAGGAAATTAGCGACGCGATTTTCTCTGAGTTCTCTCAGTCTGATCATGTGGATAAGAAATCCTTTTGTACACATCTAATCTTGAAGCTAATGAATCTATGTTCAGGATTTTATGATCCAATTCCTTTTCTACTATGAGTATGATCAATAGGAACATTGGTATGTAGAATCTGCAGATAGACTTCTCAGAGTCGCGCACTTTTCCATGTCAATGTTTTGCTTAGATCTCAGTGCATAGTGTAAAGTTTTTAACGACTGAGCATTCAAAATCTAAGTTAGAAGGTAAGGAAGCTATGGCTAAAAGCATTTAGCAAAACGGGATCTATGCTGTGAGAAATCAACCTTAGAAGTTACCTATGTCAAAGTCACTTATTTAGGAAGACAATTTCTGACATACTTTTGATCTTAAGGATCAAATTGAAGTTTTAATGATTCTTTTGAAGGACTAATGGTTGATATGATTGCGCAAAGGTAGCTTAGAGGTTATATATTATTAGATTGAAGAAATCTAGAGATATGTGCAGGTAATGAAGTCACTCTTTCAAGCAGACTTCTTGAAGAAGGAAAATTCTCACTTAGAGAATTGTTCATGAATGATTTGGTAAATCAAAGTAACATTTGTGTAAATTTTGGTCTATAACTGATATAGAGGTGCTCTTAGATCAGTATAGATCAAGCCTTTGGAGATTAAGAGGTCTCCAACACTTCTTAATCTGTAAACATGATTTGGGTAACTAGAACTTACAAACCCTTTAGGTTGTTCCATGTAGACTTCATCTGATATATATCCATTTAGAAATGCATTCTTTATATCCAATTGACTTAGCTTCCATCCTTTTGATGCTGCTATAGCAATCACTGTCCTTATGGTTGCCATCTTTGCCACCGGACTAAATGTCTCATCATAATCTATGCCATGCGTTTGGGCATAACCTTTGACTACCAGTCTAGCTTTGTACCTGGCTATTCTTCCATCTGCAAGCTTTTTAACTTTGTAAACCCATTTATTTCCAATTATTTTCTTACCATTTGGTTTTGGAACAAGTTCCCAAGTCTTTTTCTCCTCTAGTGCATCGAAATCTTCCTTCATTGCTTCTTCCCATTTTTTCTTACCTTTTGCTTCACTGTAATTATGAGGTTCTTCATCTTCCTTTACTAAGTACACATAGTTTTTCTGAGTCAAATAAGAAGTATCATAGGAATACCTTGTTGTTCGTTTCCTTACTCTGTTTGACCTTCTTGGTTCATATTCTTCATGCGTATCTGAATACACTTCTTCATCAAATCTCGGTCCATCTTCATTCCTCATAGTTGATCCGATCCTGGATGTACTTGCTTGCATATGATCTTCATCTCCATTCACCTGCATATGTGTAGCTCAGTGATAAGTAGCACCTCCTTTAATGTCAATCCGGGAAGACGTGAGGATGGTATGAAGACCACGAGCAAGTGGAGGCACAAGTGCGTGAGTGAGAAGCACACAAGCATGCACACACATACACACACACGCGCACACACGGCAAGACAAAGAGTGAGAAGCAATGGAGTTTTTAGATTACTTTCAAAAAGTTCTTACAAGTTCATTTCAATTACAAGCTAACCTCAAAAATGAGCTCTCTAGCTCCTTTTATAGTTTTTGACTAGCTTTGGCCCTGTTCAGACCTAGTGTCTGTCCTAGTTAAAAATTAGGTTCCATGGCTTATTAGAGGGCTCAAGCGAGATCTAAAAAATATGAAAATTGGCAGGTAGATACTTCTAAAGCTCCTCAAGCTCAAGGACTCCTTGGCTTGCACAAAATGGAGCTACAAAAATGCGAAATGATATTTACAATGGTTTTTAGTGATGAAAATCACTATTTGTGTAGGGATTTCCTCTATTGATTTGTCATACATACCTTTGAGCTCCCTACTTGCTCTGTCTTCTTGTGTGCTCCACTCCTTGATGACTGAAAAATTTAGATGGCCTACTTGCCAGATCTTCTTTGACTGCCATGTCTGCTTGTGCTGTCCCTTCGCTCTGACTCTCTTCGTCTTGTGACTCCTTCGGTTCCCTGACTGCTGCCAACACCCCCCCCACTCTCGCGTCTGTCGCCCCTGACAGACCCTTGTCTAGATGTTCGTTGAACGTAGTATTGGACGACGTCGGAGGCGAGGTGATGTTCTTCTAATCTGAGCCCCCGTGCTAGATCTGTTAATAATGCGTCCCAATTCACTGGTCCTGGTACGTCCGGGTGTGGCACCCGCAGTTGTTCTGAATGCATGGTTCTCTCCATAGCAAATAAGTGGAGGAGATGTGAAGGCCTGGGTACAAAAATTTCTGAGTGATATTCCCAGAATCCCGTTATGAACATCTCCTCGAAAGTCTGTTTAAAACAAGCTGGGAGGTACTTTATTCTGGCGTGCCAAGCATATATTACTTCTATTGATGGGGTGGTGCTCATGTCGTAAACTAGGTCTTGGTTGCCTGTAACGAAGCCTGCTCCTGAGAAGTGGGGATCCTTAATGTTTTTAAATGTCCTGAATGTGATCAGCATTAATTCAAATATTTTCATACACATTTGTGCCATCACATCGGGTGTATTGCGTAGTCGAGTGCTCCAGTGCCTGATAGTAGAAATCATGTAATTTACAGTGGGAGGTCCTCGTGGAGGTGCTAGATAAACATAATTTAGCCACTTGGCACAGCCTTTGATGTTCTTGACAACAATGGTGAATTCGGGCCATGTGCGTCTTCGTAGGACTGGGGCATAACAAGGATTGTACTTAATAAAGAGGGGCATGTTATTCCAGGTTCGTACCATTTCAGGATAAGTCTCCAAGAGACGGATCCTCCAAGTGGGTTGATGAATAGATCCTCTTTTCGCACTCTGGTATATCGTCGGGGCCAAACTGGGTGGCAAAGGTGGGGGCTTTCCCACATTGTCGTTGGATCTCTGCGTTGTAATCAGCCAATAATATGCAATATGGCACATACTGATCATCATTGGTCCCTATCCACCTGTGATGGGACATTCCTCTGAAATACTCGGACTTGATGACAGTGTCTTCTAATTTGGCTAATGATTGGATTTGTATTGCTACTCGTTCATCGTGGGTGTTCGCTGTCTTCTCTAACGACTGAAGCCATTCAGGTGCTTCCACTTCTAAGGTATCCATTCCCTCTGAGGTTTGTTGCCCGCCTGGCATTGGCATAGGAACGTATGGTTCCTCGTACGAATCATCTACCTTGATGGGAACCAGGTCTTCTGGCTCAGGTTCTATAACTGGAGAGGGTTGCCTTTCATACTCTAGTAACTTTTTCTGGAGCTCAACCACCTGCTCTGTCAATGCCTTCACTTCCTCTGAAGTCGAGGCCGGTTCTATTACCTTGGTTGGAGCCTCCTGTTCCTTGAGCTGGCCACGTAGCTCATCACGTTCCCTTTCCAACTCATCATGAGCATCTAATAGATCTGCATAGCTGTCCAAGATGGTCTTCATTGTCTCTGAGGGTACGGCTTTAAACTGCTCTGGATCAATGTCGTGGGGAGAGCCTTCCATTGCTGCTTCGAGATTTGCTTCATTTTGCTGCTGTAGTCTCTTGTTCTCTTCAAGGGCGGTTGCCATGTGTTTTCTGAGGAGTGCCAAGTTACGCCGGACTCTGAGATTATCAGCTTGGTATACATCTAGCAAGGCCTCGAGTTGTTTGGTGTCCGGCTGTTGTGATGGTTGGGGAGTTTCTAGGAGTGTTTGGTGGGCATGTTCGAGCGTGGTGTAACGTTGGTTGAGTTCTGCATTTTCTTCCTCGATCGCTATGAGGCGGCTCTGAAGTTTCTGATTGGTAGTGATCACTTGATGATAACGATCGTCGAGGGCTCGATACTCGTTCTGAAGTTGATAGACACATTGATTTAAAGCTAGAAATATACTATTCACATTAAATGATGCAGGGAGAGATGAAGATGCAGGGGGAATGGGGACGGGAAAGGGAGTTGTGAATGATGTGGAGTCAAGTGGAGATGTGGGTGGAGGGGGTATGGGGGACGGAGGTTGCATGGGGGAAGGGAGTGGTGCTGTGGCAGGAGATGTTTCCATAGTGTCAAATGTTTGAGTGACCGTGTAGATGGGGACCGTGGGTGGGGTGGATGTGACGTTAGTGAAGAGAGTGGTGAAGGTGGGCATAGTGACTCCGCCGAATTGGATTCCCGGAGAGAGTGGAATTCCCATGACGATTGTGGTGATATTAGACGTGGTGGCGATAGTGTCACGTGGTGGAGTGAGTTGTGTAGTGAGGGGTGGGGAGGGTGGTGATAGTGGTGCTTCCTGATGTTCGTCTGTTTGCGTTGTATTTCCTGGTGCTGATACGTTGATATGAATTTGTTTCCCGGATCTCATGGGACGGGCGAGAACTCCTTTCTCAAATCGGTGAATGTAGGCCATTGCCTCATGAATGGCCTCATCCAATCCTACTGCATCTGCATGTAGGTTGATGGAATCGATGAACATATCATCCACACCTTCCTCTGCCAGCAATTGGTTCATGAGTTTCTTGCCTGCTTCAAGTGACATTTTATGCTGTTCTTGAACTAGCTGCATGGTTCGATATAGTCTTTTTATTTGTGCCGAATACGCGGGGGCACTTGCTAACTCTGAAAGTTCATCATACTCTTGTTCTTTGTAGGCTTCTTCCTCTTGTTCGGTCTCTTGTTCATCTACGTCGACTTCTACCGCTTGCGGTCGGGTGGGGGCTGACGTTGTTGTATGGGTTTGTGGTTCCTGAGCTCGCTCTGTTTCCGTTTCGAGATTAGAGTCGTAGATCAGTCTAGCCACTTCTTCATCAGTGAGATCATTGAGAGTAAAGCCCTGTGGAAATTCCAAGTCTAATGGGACGGGTGGAAACACCAGATTGGGTCCCTCTGTACTTGGTCTTGGTAGCCGAATGGTGAATGGTCTAATGCGTCGTGTCTAGGGAGGGGTAATTTCTGGTGTAGTGGCTCCCCTTGGTTGAGCGCAGGGTAATTGGACTCCCCCTCTCATCTTCTTTGATGGAGGACCTGCCGCTGATAGCCTTCTCTGGAACTCCTGGGCCCGGGACCATACGAGTGCCCGCTGAATAGGCACGTCATAGGCTAGACATCGATAGATTATCTTGGTCAGAGCACAACACCCGTGGAGCACATTTTTCTGCTTCTTATTCCACCGTTGATGGGCTAGGTGGATCTGATCTATGATCCAATGTGGTACGTTGATAGGGAGGTTTTCTGTCTCTGCCAAATACAAGCTAAACCATATCTTCTTTGGGGGCATGGTGAATCTTTCCTGGGCGGGGAAAGCAAAATGCTGCATGACGGTCCGTAGGTGAAGAGCGATGGTCGGTGTCATTGCTACCATATCCTTCAGCTTATTGAGATCTTTATGTTTCATTCTGCTTGGAACCATTGTTTCCTTTTCAGTAGGAATGTGCATACCATACATGCCCAATGCTTCTCGTACCAGATTGAGGATCAGTTTGAATCTTTTAAGTTCGTGGCCCGGCAATAGTGAGGGTAACACAAAAGTGCTGTCGCCTCCCTTGGCCCTGCTAGGAGTGATGGTACTGATAAGATAAGAACAACGTAAGAAATCTGGCTTCGGTAAGTGGGCCCTGAAATAACTGTCCAGGTCAGCTTTGGTCCATACTGAACGCATTACTTCGGCATTCTGATAGCTCTCAAATTCGCGCGTGAAAAAATGGTAGTTGTAACTCCCTATAGATCTGGTCTTTGTAGGACCCTAAACATCTGTATGTACTATTTCTAGCACATTCTTACCATTAAACTCCAATTCAGCTTCCCAAAAATAGGTTCCATCACCCAATGGTCCTGCAACATCACTGAACCAATGAGCGTGTTTGCCCACTTGAGAGGTGTGTCCCTGAGGAGGATCCTGAATTGGGAGCACATGCACAGCTTGAAGTTCTTGCGGTCTTTCGGTGAGATGTGGTTCGAGGAGGAGTGTTTCTATATCCACAATCTGTGCGCTGGATCCGGCGTGAGAACTGGAACCTCCGGCTTCTGCCATAGTGATTACTCGCTACTGATTCTATCGAGAATATAGAGCATGCGTTAATATTGTAATGGACAGAATAAACCCGTTGTTGTCCCCGTTACAACATTAACATGAGGTAGATGATGAGTCAGTGGTCAGTGAGTGCACGATGACAGTGTGTGTAGTTAATGCCTGGATAGTCCTAGGAGCTAGATGAAAAGATGCACTCTCTGACTAATGCAGTTAGTAAGTGGAGATGAATTCACAGATTGGGGTCGGGGGGTTTATTACAAGTCTTAGGTTGCCAAACACCATGGATGGCTTTTGGTCTTGGTTTTGTGGAGATTCGGGAGGGTTGCATGAGTAATTCTGCTGGGAGTTGTTGTGTCATTGGGACCCATTTACGAGTGAGTATGTGCGTGCTTCTAGGTGGCAGTGTGTTCAAGTGTATCAGACAAGAGTGGGTGGCGGCTGCTTGAGCGAGTGAACCTTGTCGTGTATGATGTGAATTGTGTGGGGTTAGTTGAGCCCGCAAGCAAGCCTTAGGCACCCAAATTTGTCTTGATTGTGGGTCAGCCTTCATCGACTTCTTGGGTACCCAAATGGATTTCACTTTCTCAACAGAGGTTTTAGGAGTCCTCTTATTAGCATCAAGTCGTTGATTACTAATAGGAAGTTGAGACCGTTGTTGCGACTTAGTTACGGTCGGCAGCTCGTCTTTCCGCACCCACATTTGTTTCATCGGCTGAGTTGTTCTGCTTCGCGCGTTCTTTTGGTCTCTCGCCTGGAGAGTCTTCACTGATTGATCTGCCCTTAGTTGCTGCCTCCTTCTGGCCTTTGGAAAAGAAGGGAGTTCCATTGTGGTTCTGACTCCTTCTTTGAGATCTTCGTTCTTCTGTATCACATAGCCTTGGACAAGAACAGCATGGTCAACTTCATGTGTACCCCTGGAGGGACCAGGATTCTGTGCCTTTCCTAGTTCCTTGAGTGCTCCATTATTTAACTCAATTATAATTCTAGTTTGATTCACCCATACCTGAAGAAGTCCACTTCTTAGGTTTAAGTTGACTGCTTGGTCATAGATCCAGTCTTGACCCAAGACAAGGGGTTCAGTGAGGTCCTCATCTTGACATACTAGTACTTTAACTGTCATTGCCTCATCATGAATATAGAGGGGAAGTTCCACCTCGCCCATGCAAGGGGTTTCCATGCCTCCCAATCCTATGAGATATGCTTCCACAGGATTGACAGTTAATTGCAACTCTTGACAGTAAGACAATTTAACAACACTAGTGGCTGCACCTGAGTCAATCAAGGCTCTGACAGTCCTTGCACTCTTTCCTTGTCCTATATCTAAGGTTATGAAAGGACGTCGATCAGTTATACTATGTGAGCTAATTCCTGAAACTTCACACATAGCCACGTCATATCCTTGACCTGCATATGCATCTTGCCTAGGGTGCTCTCTACCTTGTCTTCTTAATTTCATTCTCCGTATGCGCTCTAGGGCTTCTGCTTGAGCTTCTTCTCGAATTCGCTTTTCTTCCTCTTTGCGTTTCTTAGCAGTATTGAGTCGACTTAGCATTTCCTCTGTGAGAGGTTCCTGATACAACTTGACTCTGCACCCACTAATGTAACTTGGAAGAACATCGCCTTCTAATGTGGCTAGTTGCACAGCTCCACTTGTTGAGATTCTGTTAATGATCATGGGTCCGTAGCCTCTCTTCTCCAATTTCCTCGCATGTTGCTTCAATGTGTAGACTAAAACTAAGTCGCCTGCCTTTAAACCTTTATCCTTAACGTGGGCATCAAAGTATGCCTTCCGTCGTTTCTTTGCTGCATATATCCCTGCAGCTGCCCTCAGTCTTGTTTCTCCTAATCGTTCAAGGTCAAAAAGTCTAGAGGATAGTTCATGACCCGTCCATTCGTGCTCTTGTGCTACTTTCAATGTAGGTATTAAGAAGTCCAAAGGTAGCACGGCGTTTTGGCCAAATACCATCTGAAAGGGGGTGGCTTGGAGTACCGTTTTGTAGGCGACTCGGTATGCCCAAACAGCATGGTGTAGCTGTTTGTCCCAATCAGAGCGTTTATTGTTCACTAATTTCATCAGTACATTGCATAAGATCTTGTTGGTGCTCTCAGCCTGGCCATTTGCTTGAGGGTGATAGGGGGCAGACTTCTTATGCACTACCACGGGAACCCTTAGCTAGGGGATTAATAGGACCGATGAAGTCTATTCCCCACTTAGAGAATGCACGTCCACCCATCATAGGTTTCAGTGGCATCTCATCTTTACATATAGGATACTGAGTTCTCTGACAGACATCACAACGTTTCACATAGGTATGTGCATCCATGTGAAGGGTCGGCCACCAGAAGCCCGCAAATAGTATTGCCTTGATCACCCGATCTAGTCCAAAGTGTCCTCCTGCTACACCTTGGTGAGCAGTGTCCAAGATCTTGTGATACTCGCTCTCATGGACACATAGTCTCAGGTAACCGTCTTTACCACGCTTGTATAGATTATCACCAATGAGTGAATAATCCTGGCCTTCTTGTTCTAAACTCCTTTGCCTAGCCAGAGTCATGTCTGGAGGGAATGTTCGCGTCCTTAAGAAGGATACTAGAGGTTCACTCCAATCTGGCACTATGGACACTTGATAAAGAGTGGCATGTTCCACAGGTGGTTTAGTGCAGCAGATTGGGCATTCCTTGCACAACTTTTGGACATCAGCCTCCATAGTCGGCCAATGCACTCCGAGTCTCCTTAGTGTCTGTAAGGTTCGTTGCTTTGAGTAGTGTTGCTTTAATGCACCTACATGTGCTAAATGCAACCATTTAGTGTACTCGTCCTCTTCTACACAACAAGCCAAGATCCCTTGATCTGTGTGCTTGTACATACTTCCTGCCATGATGTGATACTTTTGGGCTTTTACTACCTCTCTATCCTGTGTGTTTATTACTGGGTGGTTAGGTCCGTATGTCAACACTGGTACCAATGGCTTAGCCCACTGCGGCACCGCTTCCAAATTAAACAAGTAAGCATCAGGAAGGTCATCTGACACTCCTTGTGGGGCTTCTCCCGATGTGAGCCTAGAAAGGTGATCTGCTCTCAAATGAGTCTTCCCTTTCCTTACCACAACCTCGAAATCATATTCCATTAGTAAGAGAAACCATCTTACTAACCTTCCTGTATTGCATGGCTTGTTCACGAGATATAACAATGCTTGGTGGTCAGTAAAAAATTTAAACTTGTTTGCAAGCAAATAGTGTCTAAATTTCTTAACTGCATATACCATGCCTAAGCCTTCTCTCTCAGTAGTGGTGTAATTTCGTTCAGCTGCATTTAATTGTCTACTAGCATAGGCAATAGGAAGATCCATATTACCTTCACCAGTAGGTTGAGCAAGCACACACCCAATAGCGTAATTGGATGCATCCACATGAACATCGAATGGTTTGTTCCAATTTGGTGTGGTCAAGATTGGTGCTGAACATAATCTTTGTTTAAGCTCTTGGAAGGAATTCTCACATTCATCAGTCCACTCAAAGTTAGTCAGAAGTCCGTACATGGGCTTTGCAATGACAGTGTACATATGAATGAACCGGCGATAATAATCACAATGCCCCATGAAGGCTTGCACTTCCTTGACGTTCTTTGGCCTAGGTAACTCGGCTATGGCTCTCACTTTCTCTTCATCGGTGGATATGCCATTCTTTGACACTATGTGTCCTAGAATCTTGCCTTGCCTGACCATAAAGACACACTTTTCTGGGTTTAGGCAGACTTGATATTCTCTACATTTGTCAAAGATTTGTCTGAGTTCAGGAATATGGGTTTGTCTAATGTTGGAATGAGCACAAAGATCATCAACATAGACTTCTAAGTTCTTCCTCAGGAACTCCTTAAATACATGGCACATCAGCCTTTGGAAGGTTGCGGGAGCATTGGTCAGCCCGAATGGCATTACCCTAAAAGCGAATATACCCCACTTTGTGGCAAAAGCCGTTTTATGCTAATCTTCTGGTGCAATGGCCACTTGATTGTAGCCAGAGAACCCATCTAGGAAGCTGTACACTTCCTTGCCTACCACCCTTTCTAAAAGATGCTCAGTGATAGGAAGCGGGTAATTATCCCTGATCGTGGCTGCGTTAACCTTCTTCAAGTTAATGCATACTCGTAATTTGCCGTTCTTCTTGGGCACCACCACAATGGGGGATACCCATTCAGTGTGCTCAATTTCATAGATAAATCTAGCTTCAACCAAGCGGTCTATCTCTTCTTTGATCTTGGCAGCATAGTTGTCATTATATGTGTATGGCTTTTGTTTTGAGGGTCTGGCCTCTGTAGTCATGGGAATCGTATGTGAGCATATGTCCGGGTCCACACCTTTCAAATCCTTGTAACTCCAAGCAAATACATCTCTGTATTCTCTTAGCAAGGCTATCAGCTCATGCTCTTCTTCCTCAGTGAGGTCATGTCCTATGTAAGTGCACCTCTCTTCTCCTTCTTCTATGGCTACCACTATTTTCTTGGTGGTTTCTTTGTTATCATAGGCCTCTCCTGATTGTGCCTCTCGTTTAGGCATTCTTATCATGACTCTCCTGTCATCTATCTCATACTTCTTAAAATTTTCTGGGACCTCAAACAAAGATTCTTCCTCTTCTGGTGAGACTTCTCTCTTCTTTCGTTTCTTTCCTCCTTCCTTCGGGGTCACATGTGTGGTTAATCTTACATCATTTGTAAGCTCTCCATGCCTCTGGGGTTGAAATTCTACCTCATGGAAGTATTCTTCATCTGATGCAAAAGGTGGGTCCATAATGATTGACTCTAGATTGGAGTCACTTGCATCCTCAAATGCATCAGGGCTAGGTTCACATTCTTCTAGAACTGCCTCTCCCATGATTGGCTCTATGGAGAAGACTGAAATGTCATAGCCATCTTCATCACAGTGAGGTGTCCATTGTTCTTCATTGATGGCTACATCCATTGTTGCTAGGATTTCTGCCCAGCCGTGGGGTTCAAATTCTTCGTCAGGAAAGACTACAGGTGCATAGGCTGGGTCTTGAATGGGTCTATGTGTTTCTTTTGCACCTATCTCTCTGGCTTCTTCTCTCTTCTCTTCTTCTACTGCTACTTTGCACATCCATAAGTGGGTGTCTTCATGCATCCATGAGGATCCTGATCCTATGGAATGCATCGATTCCATGTCATCTTTGGCTCTATGGATGGGATTCCATTGGATAGGGGGAACATCTCTATGAGAGTAATCCTTGAGATTCACTTTGGTCGTAACACCTAAGTGTTGAAGGTACAAGGAGTTGGTTCCCCAATCCTGTACCACTTGCAACTGTTGCATAAAAGGTCGTCCCAAGATCATTTCATAGACATGGTTCTTGCTAAAATCACATATAGCAAATGTATGCTCGAACTCGACACCACAGGTGGTGAGAGTTATTCCTTCTAGCAATCCTAAGGGCCTTTCAATATGCCCATCGGCCATCTGCAATTTCATTCTCGTTGGCCTGAGTGCTGGCTTGCCCCAACGCTTCCATAGGGAAGTGGTGGCAATTGCAACTCCTGCACCTGAGTCCAAAATTGCCTTGGTGGTGTACTCCTGGTAGGTAATGGGAAGATAGGTGTTCCCTTCTTCACCTTCACACATATCTCCTATCTTATCCAAGGGTATCTCTGGCACTGTCCTATGTGATCCTACCTGGGAACGAGGTTTTGCTATCTCGGGCACTTGATTGGCTACATGTTTCCACACTTCTGGTCTAACCTTAAGCAGCTCTTCCAAAGTGAGATTGCACTGCACTTTGGTGTTCTTCACTACCTCTGTGTTCCTAGGTATGACTGAATCTTTGTTTCTTACCATGACTGTAGGTGCTCTTATACAGGTGGACTTTGCTTCCCATGGGCCTGTGAAATGGGGTAGTTCCTGTAAAGAATTAGACTCGAAGTCTAATCTTTCTTGAGATTGGGCACTCTCCTGCTCTCCATAAATGGAAGGAAGGTCTTGTGGAAATTGATCGTGTGTGTCATCCACCAGTTCAATGGGAGGAGGAACTTCACTCTCTTTAGCCCATTTCTCTTCTTGAATCTCTCGCAAGAATTCTGGTGTGTATTGATTCATAAAAGAAGAGGTGTCTGGCTCCGTAGAGTTAGGCACGTAGGCCTTCTGGGTAGGAAGACTTGCTCTTTCACTAGCCTTGTCATGGTGTTGAGGGGCGAGTTCCTTTTGTGATTGTGTTCTTAGATTCTCTATTCTTTCTAGGGAGGGGGGGTTGTCTGGTTCAGTGGAATTGGGCACATAAGCTTTCGATGGGGGATGGGTCATGTTTTTGCTTGCTTTATGTCTTTCTTGATTTTTTTCTTCCTTGGCAGATCTTGCAATTATGCCCTCTAACTTCTGTAGAAGTCCATCCAAGTGTAATTGCGTCTTGGCTGAGCCCGAGTAATTGAAAAGGCGATTGGCTTCAAACATAGTCTGAGCCAATGCGACCATTTTCGCGCAAAGCTTGGTTCTTTCTATCTCTAGGTCAGCTCTAGGGTAGCACTTGTCATGATCCGTGACATTTGGCCCTTCTTGGATTCTGGCCTGATATGCTTTAAGCATCATGTCTATGTCTTCAGGAGTGGGATCAGCTAATACTGATCCTACTCTAGGGGGTGGTGGAATCGTATGAGGTGGGTTGGAAGGTGGCGGGTCGGATGGCGATGGGAATGGTGGTGGTGGGGTAGTGTGAGAGGGAGTTTGAGATGCGAGTTCAGTTATCCTGGCTTTGGTTTCTCTTATGCTTTCCTCAAGTTCACTCATCTTTTTAGCCCATTGTCTTTTCATTCTTTCCCGACTATCTTTCCACGCTCTAGTCCTTTTCTTTGTCATGCTCTCGGTTTCACTAGCCTCTGGGTTCTTATCCTGGTTTACCCCTTGGTTCTGCTGCAATGCCTGAGCTCTAGTCACTACCTGTACTGGTGCGGTGGATGTCACACTTCCTGTGGAGTCTACCACCAACCCAATAACGTTAATAGGAGTGATTTTTGGCATATTATTAGGATTCTTAGGGCAGTCTCGTAAGAGATGCTCCTTTCCACATTCTTGGCAAAAGCCTTGAATTGTTACTGACTGGGGTTGCATAGGTGGAGGTAAGGGACAATCACGAATGAGATGATCTCCCTGACATCTGTAGCATGGTCCTTTAGGGAATGGGGGTCTTACTTGCTTAGGTTGAGGCCTAGGGTTGGGGTTTACATACATGACGTTTGTGTAATCTGACTCCCAACTAGGTTCATTTGGCTCTTCGCTATAGTAAGACTCACCATGCTCAGGAGACTGCATGTAGTAGGCCTGGGGGCTATCAACATGTGTAGAATCAAAGCTATGGTCACTCGGGTCACTTTCAGAAAGCAATGATGTTACAGGGACTATAGCTCTATTCAAGTTCTCTTCTGCAGCTGCATATTTTACTGGGATCACATTAGTAGGAGCAGGTGGTTGCTGTGCTAGCACTGGCTGGGGTCTCAGTTGGTTTTGGTAGGGTTGGTAGGTTTGTTGAGGCCTAGCATACTATTGTGGTGGATATTGGTTCTGATATCTTCCTTGTTGGGGGTATGTCTGAGGGTAGGTTTGCCTAACTGCTTGCTTGTTGTATGGGCAATCTTGCGCTGTGTGATTTGTGTATCTCCGTTCTATGGTGCAGTATTGGCCACTCGGATTTACTTGGGGTTGAGCCATAATGGGACAGACATTTGCCATATGGTCGCCTCCACAATTATAGCATCTTTTTACAGGGGCGAACCTTGGGATTTGTTTACTAGAGACACCTAGTTTCTGAGCAACTTTCTCTGCAAGTTCCTCAATTGATGCGGATTGCGTGGAAGAGAGGCTAGAGGCACTATCTGAATCTTTGTATATCTTGGAAAGCTCTAACTCCTCCCCTAGGTTATCCTCAATGTCAATACACATGCGTACACACTCTTCTATGGTCCTAGGGTCCTTCAAGTACACATATGATCTTAATTTGGTACTTAGCAATCCATCCAAAAATAAAGCCACTTGTTTGGCTGGTGTGGGTAGCTCAGGGACAGGGCATCTTTCAAGATATTGCCTAAATCTCCTTCCTGCAAGTCTCACAGTCTCTTGCGGGGTCTGCTTGAAACTGTGAATCAGTGAGGAGGTATTATGTCTTATGCCACTCTTAGAGAATTCAATTATGAAAGCCTCTAGGAGTTGGTCTATGCTCCTGAACTGCCTCTCGTTTAGTGGCTGAAACCATGTCAGGGCAGTGTTCCTAAGGGTTAGACCAAAGGCATTATACTGCGTGAATAGATCCTCCACTTGTTCAGCTCGAAGGACTTGTCTAAACTCAGCCACATGATCGTATGGATCTCCAGTGCCATCGAAGTAGTTCTTCATGGACTTAACTAGCTGAGTTGGTCTCAAAGTCCTTGTGTGCTCTCTAGGTCGTGGTAGAGGGAACTCATCCGCATTTCTTTGATTCCTGTGAGCTCTAAGTACCTCAGGCTCTACTATATTTGTTTCCGTCCTCGTTCTTTCGCTGCCCCCTGAGTTGGCAAAGCTCACCTCCGGCCTTTCTCTATGTCTGTCTCTTTGAGTTCCATGAGCTTGGGATGTTCCAGCACCAGGGTAACCATAGGACACATTCGATCTTGGTTTGGGGAAAATAATTTCACCTTTCCAAGTGTAAGCATGCCTATCATTTTCTGTCACCACAAAGATCCTCTCCGAAGCGTGATCTAAGTAGGTCACTCTGCCTGGGCTATCAGGATCCTTAAACTCGTAGATCATGATTGTTCCTATATCAATTGGCTGATCAGATTTATACCTCCAAAAGGCTTCGTCAGTTTCTTGATTGAGGAGCAAATCTATGCTCTTATTATCCTGGGGAATCCACTCTGGTGTGATAATCCTAGTGAGAACCGATTTGCCTCGAGGGGTTCTAGGTTCTGTACCCATGTTTCCTTGCTCTAGGTCACCTAAGTCCGCTTCTGGGATCACATTTCCAAATTCGTCCGTCCTATCTGGGTGACTGGTGACTACGTATATGGTTCCTTCTTTGTCCAAGTACGCTCCGTTTTCGAACTTGACAGCTGGGCGCTCTAGTCCAATGGATTGATCAGGATTCTTAATCTGTACCACAGATCTTCCTAGGCCGTCCTCATAGATGCTGGCACCTAATCGGTTGGCCCTAAGGTATTCCAACTGCGTTTTGTAAGGGCCTTCTACCCTGTGCAAGTATGGCACTCCTGAACTTCCTGTAGGTCTCTCCATACCTTGAGACATCTCGGATTCACTAGTCTCAAAACTTGGGTAGTATGAGTGGTGGCTCAACTGCTGGGCCCACGACCTAGCAGTGTGGTTGACACTAGCCTCTGAAGACCTAAGGCTTTGTCTATCCCTTACTAGATGTCGTCCTGATCTAAGGTTCATATGCCTAACTGATTAACCCAATTTTTCCCAGGTACAACCACGTTTCTGAGTCCTTTGTATCAATTACTTAATCCCCTTTTTATGTTGATTATCGTGTTTATACTCTTGTCTGATATCACGTCGTTAGGAATACTTGAGTTTAATTTCGCACTTTAGTTTGGTCGTTTCACGTTAGGTTCTTTTCCTTTAAGGTTGTCGTTCACACACACAGGTTATCTCTTGACTTGGACTTGATTTCTTAGATAGTCTTTGATTTATCTCGTGCCTATCGTTGCCTGGAATTACTTCTAACACTACCCGCACTTAGCCTAAGCTAGGAATTGACGAAGGGGAGTTGAGAATATGCCGACCTTTCTTGCTGATCCTTGCTCTTTAGTGCTCGAGAAGTTGATTCTCAAGCTTGCACAAAGCCCTTGCTTGGACGCTCTCAATTGCTTCTCAATATACCTGTATCAGTCCCAAGATTAGCTCCAGACTTAAATTCAAATGACAGACTAGACCACTTTCATGCATGTGACTTACTGACCAACTTATCTCTTGCCCTTTATAAAAAACAATCCCAAGGATCCCCCAGTTTTCCTACCTCGGGTATGGTTAGCTTCAAGAAACCCTATCTAATAATCTTGATCTTAATTTTCACATAACCAGTGGAAGTTTTGGTTGTAATTCCCACGAGCTTTCCGACAAAACAAGAATCACAGCAATTGGATTTCGTATGAGGAAGTTACATCAGTTCAGGCTTCAGGGATTAAAACAGGGTTCAAAACAGTTTAATCAAGCAGGCAGAAATTCTTTGAATTACTTGGGTTGCGGCCTCAACATGCAATGCTAACCCCGAGTGTTTGTCCCACAAATTGACCAAATTAGCCCCCTATTCTTTACCCTAGAAAATTGGCCAAATTTGCCCTTCTAACGCGTTCGCAAGTTTTGTCAGTCACGATTGATGTGTCGATCGCGATTGACAGGTCCTTCGTGGCTGTCAGTCATGATTGACGTGTCGATCGCGATTGACAGGTGGTTCGAAAAGTCAATCAGTCATGGTCAAAGGGTCGTTGACTCTGTCGGTCGCGATTGATGGGGGCGTCGTGGGCTGTCAATCGTGATTGATGGGTCGATCGCAATTGATGACTCGATCGCAATTGACACGTGTCACGCGTATGATCCGTCAGTCGGGGTCAATCGGTTGTTGACTCTGTCGGTCGCGATTGATGGGTCGATCGCGATTGACAGGTCGGTCGCGAGGGTTTGTCCGTCGTGGTCAAACAGTCGTTGACTGTGTCGGTCGCGATTGACAGAGCCATCGTGGGCTGTCGATCACGATTGACTGGTCGATCGCGATTGACAGGTCTGTCCGTCGTGGTTTGTCGATGGCAATTGACGGAGCGATCGCGATTGACAGAAATCTGAGGAATTTCAAAAAACTAAACACATTTTTGGGAAGCTCTAGGCCTGTAGGTCATGGATATGCACTTTGTTTAGCAAATAGAGCAATTTTTCTGTCGGTCGCGATTGATAGAGCCCGGCGACACAGAGACAAGACCGTACAGTTCCGTACCTGCGCAGAGTGCTGGGGATGGTGATACAACAAGAACCTGCAGAATGCTCAAAAAACATGCAAAAACAACGCACGCAATATCGCTCTCTCGCTCTCTCTCACAAGTAGAATGAGGGAAATGAGGTGGAGATGGTGATATGATCAAAAAACTAAAATTTTCGTGATGATGGAAATGGAGGTGGAAGATGGTGATGATGATGATGGTGATGATGGTGGTAAGGTAAGAAAGAGAAAAATAGGAAAAGTAAAGAAATTACCTACAACGCCAACGTCTCCAATCTACGTCTTACCATCACACGCTCGTCCTCAAAGCTCGATCCCCGGCAACGGTGCCAAAATTTGGTGTAGCTCAGTGATAAGTAGCACCTCCTTTAATGTCAATCCGGGAAGACGTGAGGATGGTATGAAGACCACGAGCAAGTGGAGGCACAAGTGCGTGAGTGAGAAGCACACAAGCATGCACACACATACACACACACGCGCACACACGGTAAGACAAAGAGTGAGAAGCAATGGAGTTTTTAGATTACTTTCAAAAAGCTCTTACAAGTTCATTTCAATTACAAGCTAACCTCAAAAATGAGCTCTCTAGCTCCTTTTATAGTTTTTGACTAGCTTTGGCCCTGTTCAGACCTAGTGTCTGGCCTAGTTAAAAATTAGGTTCCAGGGCTTATTAGAGGGCTCAAACGAGATCTAAAAAATATGAAAATTGGCAGGTAGATACTTCTAAAGCTCCTCAAGCTCAAGGACTCCTTGGCTTGCACAAAATGGAGCTACAAAAATGCGAAATGATATTTACAATGGTTTTTAGTGATGAAAATCACTATTTGTGTAGGGAATTCCTCTATTGATTTGTCATACATACCTTTGCGCTCCCTACTTGCTCTGTCTTCTTGTGTGCTCCACTCCTTGATGACTGAAAAATTTAGATGGCCTACTTGCCAGATCTTCTTTGACTGCCATGTCTGCTTGTGCTGTCCCTTCGCTCTGACTCTCTTCGTCTTGTGACTCCTTCGGTTCCCTGACTGCTGCCAACAATATGTGATTTACCTTTTTCAATTCTTCTTATCTCTTCTTCAATTGTTTCATCATTATACTCTTTATCTGCATACAAGCTCTTTCCTTCATCAAATGTCACATCTCTGGAAACAATAAACTGTTTGGTTAAAGGATTCCATAACCTATAACCCATCTACTTTTCATCATATCCGATGAACACGTATTTTTCAGCTTTTGGTTCAAGATTATGTCTCAGTTATGATGGTACATAAGCATAAGCAACTGATCCAAACACTTTACAATGATCAAGTGTTGGTTTCTTACCCCACCAAGCTTCATAAGGGGTCATTCCATTTAAAGTTGTACATGGTAATCTATTTACCAGATATGTTGCTGTATTTACAGCCTCAGCCCAAAGATAATTTGGACAATTCTTCTCCTTTAGCATTGCTCTTGCAAACTCAACTAGAGTTCGGTTTCTCCTTTCTGCTACTCCATTTTGTTGCACTGTATACCTGCAAGTTATTTCTCTTTTGATACCTGCATTCCACAGATAATCATTGAACTCTCGAGAAAAATATTCTCCTCCTCCATCAGACCTTAGTCTTTTGAGTTTTTGTCCTGTAAGTCTTTCAGCATATGCATGAAAATGCCTGAAAGCTCCAAATACTTCTGACTTCTCTTTCAAACCATAAAGTGTTATCCATCTTGTTGCATCATCAATAAAAAGAACATAATACCTTGATCCACTGATAGATCCTTCTTTTGTCGGTCCCCATACATCTGTATGTATGAGCTCTAGTAAACCATCATGTTTGTAACCATTCTTTTGAAATGGTAGCCTGTGTGCTTTTCCCATCTGATAGGCTTCGCATTTGTGAATCATATGTTGATTCTTCATATTCGGTAATCCTCTTACAGATTGTTTCTCCACCATTGCTTTGATTCCTTTTTCATTAAAATGTCCTAACCTCTTATGCCAGAGGTCCAATTCTGTAAACACTTCATCACCATGTGTGATTAGGGCTTGACCAACATTCCCTTGCACTTTAAGAGTAAAAAGTCTACCTTCCTTTTTACCATGGACAATTTGATTGTATCCATTTTCTGGATCTTCAACAAATACTCCTTCATTTGTAAACCTGACTTGAAAACCTTTTTCTACTATCTGTCCCACCCTGATCAGATTCTTCGGGATTGTTGGAACATACAAAACATTTGTTAGCAGGTCAGCTCCATTCTTGCACTTTACTTTTCCAATTGACCTTACATTATGTTTTGTATTATCACCTGTTTCTACTGTATGATTTGAAATTCCTCCTTCCAGTTCTGATAACAATTCTATATTTCCTGACAAATGATTTGAACAACCAGAGTCAATATAGAATACCTTGAGATCTTCATTCTCTGACATGCTTATCGAGTTCATCATCAACGTCGTATGATTGTCATTCTGCGTATCATTCGCATAGTTGTAGTAGGTAGTGTTATGAGACTGATTTTGTCCCCAACTTCTTGCTCGAGCTCTACCGTATCCGCCTCTTTGGCTTTGTCTACCTCTCTGATATCTTCAACTTCTGCCTCTGCTATTGTTATTCTGATTCTGACTTGATCCTTGAGAAGTATGCCAACAATCATGAGCCAAATGATTGCTTAATCCACAGATCCAACAAGTCTTCTTGTTGTTATTCTTTATCTCCCTCATTATATATCCAAATTACATGTTTGATAGCGCATTTGAAATCTCTTACTGTCTACTTTCATACTGTCAATTTTCATAATCATTGGATTTGTGAGCTGAGAGGAGTACTCTCTGCAAGTAGTGTGTGTTCTTGGGTTCACCCCTGCTGAAGGTCTCCATTAAACCTCAAACTTGCAGAGGTCATATGTCCTTGTGTATTTATCCAAATTGAGTGTTCTTTGGCTCATTGGAAAGCTCTTGTAACAGTTTTAAAAATTTTTGAGTTAGTAGAGAACAGTAAGCTCTACAAGCATGATTGGTTTTCTGTGATGAAGTTTGTGAGAAGGTCAACTTGTTCCTAGGGCGTTCTACCTACTTCGAGCTATATTTTGGAGGTCAATAAATATCAACATTGGTATTAGAGCAAGGAATTGAAGCTTGGCAAAGGTTATAATACCTTGATAAAGAATTTGAAGCTATTGGAGCAGAGGTTCATCATCGACACTACACAAAGGTAGAAGGAGATAACAAGGAAGCATCTCAAGCATCATTCAAGCAAACAAAGGTGCATAAAATTTATTACAAAGGTAAATCTCATACTTCTTCTTATCACACATATCCAAAAGGAGGGTTAAAGGAGGAAGTTTAGTATTTACACAATGGGCGATCAACATACACAAATAGAGAAGCTTGATAAGAACAACTATCAAGCATGGCGATTTAGAATCACAACATACTTGCAAGGTAGAGGCTTGTATGGTTTGATTGATGGAACAAATATCAAACCTATATTACCAGAGGACCCAAAATAGCAACAATTGAGGGAGTTTAGACTTTGGAATGAAAGAGACAAAAGGGTTATATTCATTTTATCACAAAATATTCAAGATTCAATGGTAGGACACATACAAGATCTAGACACAAGTAGAGATGTTTGGCTTGCATTGGAAAGGTTGTATGCTACAGGTACAAGAGGAAGGAAGATTCAACTAAAAAATGAGTTGAATAACATAAAGAAAGATACAAGAACATTGGTCAATGATTATTTGTTGAAGGTTAAAGAGATTGCACATCAAGTAGGATCAATTCAAGCTCATGTGGAGGACGACGACTTGCTTGCACATACTCTCAATGGAATCAAGGATGATGAGACATGGAAACCATTCATTACTTCAGTTTATGTTAGAGGAGAATTACCAGAATTTGATCAGCTTGTTGCTCTTATGGTCACGGGGGAGATGAATCTAAATGGCTCTACTTCAAATAAAAAAGGATTTCAAGGACAAGCTCTTTATGTAGGATCATCAAGAGGTGGAAACAGAGGAAGAAGAGGTTCAAATAGAGGTTGAGGAAGAAGGAGCGATGATCAAGGGACTTCAAGTGGCTTCTTCAACACAAGAGGAAGAGGAAGATCAAGCGCTAGAGGTAAGAGAGGCCACTACAACTATAATCAAAGAAAAAGGAGTGAAGATAACAACAATTGCTATATATGTGGAAGGTATGGACACTATGCCAAAGATTGCTATCAAAATGAAAATAATCAAGGTGGTAATCGAAGAGGAGGCTATTCAAGAAGAGGTAAACAACAAGGAAATTATGTAGTTGAAGGTAAAAGTGATGATTATGATTCTCTTCTTATGATGAATGTAGAAACTAAGATGAATTGCAATAGTGATGTATGGTATGTACATAGTGGTTGCTCTAACCATATGTCACATGATGCTTCATGGTTTTCAAATATGCATAATCCTTCATGTAAAGGTCATGTTGAAACAGGAGATGATACAACACATAAGATTATGCAGGTTGGAGATGTTGTTATGCAGGATAAGAGCAAGAAAAATTGCTTGAAGGATGTACTTTATGTGCCAACGATCACTAAGAATTTGATGTCAGTTGGTCAAATGGTAGAAAAAGGTTTGCAAATAAGATTTAATCATGCAGGTTTCTTCATTGAGGATCTAAAGCAAAGGAGGTTAATTGCTAGAGGTCAAAAACAAGGTAGATTGTTTACATTCAAGGTAAACCCAAATCATACAAACTATTTCTCTTATGGTATGCATCGAATAACAGAGCTTGATATATGGATTGGACACATGAATGTACACAGGTTAAAGGAGCTATCAAAGAAGATGATTGTTGAAGGATTACCTGATCTTACTAAGCAACATATGGTGCATCTGTGTGAAGCATGTCAAATGGGTAAGCAGAGTAGACAACCTTTCAAGCATTCAAGCTATGTAAGCAGTGGATTGCTAGATCTTATACACACGGACGTATGGGGTCCTACTTAAGAGGCATCCTTTGTATCATTCATTGATGATCATAGTAGAATGACATTTGTGTATTTCATTAAACATAAGAGTGAAGTCTTTGATTGTTTCAAAGATTTTAAATCATTTGTCGAGAAGCAAACAGGAAGATATGCTAAGAAGCTAAGATCCGATGGAGGGGGAGAGTATTTCTCTCAAGATTTTACTGATTTTTTGTATGATGAAGGTATCAAAAGAGAAGTTACATGCAGGTATACTCCACAACAAAATGGAGTCGTAGAAAGTGTTGGTGCATTTTGCCCAAGCCTACATGCTTGATATATTTGATATTATCCTCGTTTGTAAGTCACATGAGTAGTCATGTGAACACCTCTTGTAAAAGAGTACATTTTATCTCTTGTAAATGGAAAAAGAAAAAAGGAAAAGGATGGCTTACCTCATGCATGATGTAAAAGCAAATTTGTGGCTCCAACTACCAAAATCACGAATTTTTGAGCTGAGGGAATCTCTCCTAACTTTGGGGATCACTTTTAGGTGGAGCCATTCGAATTCGAATTCAAAACTCCCTCCAAGAATAGCTATAAAAGGAGCAAGAAGGAAGAGGCGATTAGCAAGCCTTGTACGTGACCACTTCATGTCATTTTGTAGATATTGAAGAGCTTACTCCATAGCTCTATCATTCTACTCCCATTGTGCAAAGATTCATTGCCAATGTGGTTGTAATCATATGTGAATCTATACATTTATTATCATCTACCTCTCTGTTTTGTTCTCTGCTATACTCACTCAGAGCAGTAACTTCAGAAGGTCATATCTTGAGTTTTACTGAACATTTTTCAGTGTTTTAAAGTGCTTTGGATAGCTCTCACTGTCTAGTTTTTACCTATAAATTTTCAAGGTCATTGGATTTATACTTTTGGAGATATCTGCATTTTACTGCTTACTGGTCTATCTCTGCAGAGCCCCGAGAATTGTGGGAATGTTCCAGAACTTGATGAAACTTGTTCTCAGTGCTCAGTCCATCATTTGAAGTGTTTTAACTTGGAATAGGAAGCTTGCTAAGTCTATTTGCTATGCCCAAAAGGAATTTTCTAATTCCTTCCAGGTTGAGAGCACTGTTCATTTTTTCCAGCAGGTGTATGTCCAAAAATAGCAAGTTTTGGGAGCTAGTCATTTCGCAACTTGTCGGTCTTGACTTAAACTTTTGGGATACATGTTCCAAAGTACTTGGCTGATATTTTGGTGGATTTAGGAAGCTCAAAGGGTCTACTAATCAACTCTGAAGTCTCAGTTGGCTGGTGTGAAGCTGGTTGTAGCGGCACCTACTCATCTTTGGATTGCATCCACCATCTCTCTTCACAGTGGTATCAGAGCATAGTCAAGCAACATGGGAGATGGATTTCCATCAACAATTGACAAATTGGATCGAAACAACTACCCGGCATGGTCTCTAAGGATGGAGGCTTACCTTCAAGGGAGGAATCTATATGGATTCATATCCGGAGATGAAGCAATGCCAACCATGAGGAACAAAGGGCAACCATCACATGAAGAAGTGGAAGGACTTTCGAATTGGTGTTCGAAGGATGCACTTGCAAGGTCCTATATTCTAAACTCAATCTCTGATTTTCTTTTACCTCATGTCAAGGGATGCAAGACATCAAGAGAAACCTGGAATGCACTTGCTTCTTTCTTCTCTTCCAACACTCGAGCAAGGAAGAACCAATTGTGGATGGAGTTCACAACAATGAAGAAAAGCCCGAAGCAAAATGTGACTGATTATGTCACAAAGATGAAGGAGATTTCCGACCAACTTGGAAGCATTGGAGAGGTAATTGAAGAGGAGCAAATCATAAGACAAATCATGAATGGAATCAAAGCAGACGACAAGTGGGAGTCATTCACAACAGCCATGGATTTATACATGGATATGCATGTACCCGACCTCAACACACTCATGGGCCAACTCTTCACTCATGAAGCAAAGATTAGCAAAGGTGGTGAGTCCTCAAGAGGTAATCAAACTTCTGCCTTATATTCTGATAAAGCTAAGGTCAAGGACAAGTCAAAGAATAGAAAGAATGAAGATGAAGGAAGCTCTTTCCAAGCAAACTTTGCAGGTAGAGGACGAGCTAGAGGAAGAGGCAGAAGTGGAAAGCAAGGCAGGGGGAGATTCCAATCATCTCAACCTTGCAACATATGTGGCTTATCTAACCATACTACTGAAGAATGTTTCAGGAACCCGAGGAACTCAAGAGGAAGAGGATTCAATAGAGGTGGCTATGGATCAAATAGAGGCAGGTACAATGGAGGCTACAACAACAACTACTACAACAACAATTACAACAACAACAACAACTATCAAAGTGGCCATAGAGGAAGAAGAGATTACAATAACTATGCAGAGGACCAAAGTCAAGAAGATTCATTATTGATTATGAATCTATCAACGAAGAAGGGTAAGGATGATGATCACATATTTTACATTGATTCGGGATGCTCGAACCATGTAGCAGGAAATGTGGCTTTACTTTCTGATTTGGAAGATCCTCATAACAAGCATGAAGTGCAGACAGGAGATGACACAAAGCACTCAGTGGAGAAGATAGGTAATGTGAAGACATCAGATGGGAATATGAACCTCTTAAGCAAAGTCTTGTATGTCCCTACAATTACCAAAAATTTAATAAGTGTTGGACAGATTGTTGAAAAAGGATTGCAAGTTAGATTCAATCGATTTGGAGCATATGTTGAAGACCCAAGGCAAGGCTTTCGAAGGATTGCCAAAGGAGAAAAGACAGGAAGGCTTTTCACTTTTGAAGTGGAAGATACAAAGAACATAGCTTTGTTTAGCTATGGATCTCAAACTCTAACAGAGTTGGAGATATGGCACAAAAGGCTTGCTCACATTGGTGAGAGGACACTCAAACAGATTTGCAGGGACCAAAGTGTACTTGGTTTGCCTAATATCACAAGGCAACACATGATTTATAAGTGTGAAGCTTGTCAACTCGGCAAGGCTCATAGACAACCTTTCAATAAGAAAGGATATATGTATCAAAATCCTTTGGATCTAGTGCACACGGATGTGTGGGGTCCAAGTAAGGAGCCATCTATATCAGGCTCAAGATATTATGTGTCTTTCATAGATGATTGTAGCAGGTGGACCATTCTGTTTTTCATGAAGCACAAGGATGAAGTGTTTAATTGCTTTAAGAAGTATATTGCTCTTGTTGAAAATCAAACAGGTAGGACTTTGAAAAGACTCAGATCAGATGGTGGAGGAGAATACTTCTCTTCTGAATTTGATGCCTTCTTGCATGAAAGAGGCATTAAAAGGGAAGTCACTACAAGGTATACACCCGAACTCAATGGTGTAGCAGAGAGGAGGAATAGAGCTATCGTCGAAGCTGCAAGGTCCATGCTCAACGAAAAGGGATTGCCAAACTACCTATGGGCAGAGGCTGTGTCGACAGCCACATATCTCATAAATAGACTTCCATCTAAGTCACTAGATGGAACCACTCCATATGAAGTGTGGAATGGAAGAAGACCTAGTCTAGAGCATTGTAAAATCTTTGGATGCTTAGCCTATGCTCACATTCCTTCTCAAGTAAGAGGGAAATTGGATCCCAAGGCAGAGAAGTGTGTATTCATTGGTTATGATCAAAACCAAAAAGGATATAGATTGTACAATCCAACCAATAAAGGATTTTCTGTGAGTAGAGATGTAATTTTTGATGAAAACAAATCATGGTTTGATGATGACAGGAAAGTGAAGCTGCCATATGACTTGGATGAAGATTTTCCATCACTTCAACCAAAGGAGCCAAAGCAGATTGAAGAAAGTGATTCGGAGA
Source organism: Ceratopteris richardii (assembly GCA_020310875.1). Lineage (NCBI taxonomy): Eukaryota > Viridiplantae > Streptophyta > Polypodiopsida > Polypodiales > Pteridaceae > Ceratopteris > Ceratopteris richardii. The sequence continues at coordinate 205,413,570 of CM035409.1, read as the reverse complement.
TTGACCTAGAAGACTTGGAAAGACTAAAGCTATGGAAGAACAAAGGTAAAGCAAAGATGCAGGATGCTACATATGGACCCGAGAGCTCACATCAACCACTTAGAAGGTCTTCGAGGGAGAAGAAGAAACCAGAGAGGTTTGGTTATGATACTTCTTTGGTCACCAAGCACTCAATCTACATTGCAAAGGATTCAACCAATGAAGAACCTACCACATTCAAAGAAGCACAAAGTAAGAAAGCTTGGAGAGATGCAATGGATGAAGAAATGGAAGCCTTGAAGGAGAATGACACTTGGGAGCTTGTACCTAACAAGCCATCTATGAAGATAATCGGATCTCGATGGATATACAAAATCAAGAGGAATCCAGATGGAAGTATAAATAGACACAAAGCAAGGTTAGTTGCTAAAGGGTTTGCTCAAACCCATGGTATTGATTATGAGGAGACTTTCTCTCCTGTTGCAAAAATGCCTACAATTAGGGTTCTCATTAGTCTTGCTGCATCTAGAAATTGGAATCTTTATCAACTTGATGTAAAGAATGCTTTCTTGAATGGATGGATTTCTGAGGAAGTGTATATGGCACAACCTCCTGGATATGAGGATGCACATCATCCTAACTATGTATGCAAACTAAAGAAAGCTTTGTATGGATTGAAGCAAGCTCCAAGAGCTTGGAATTTCAGATTGGTTACTTATTTGCAGGACCAAGGATTCAAAGCTAGCAAGGCGGATACCTCTTTGTTCATAAAGAGGAATGGATCTGAAGTGATCTATTTATGTGTGTATGTTGATGATATTATTATCACAGGCAATGATCTTGAAGGAATCAAACAGGTAAAGAGTCAAATGAAGGAGGAGTTCAAAATAAGTGACCTCGGACCACTCACTTATTTTCTTGGATTGGAGTTGATCTACACAGATTCAGGTATATACATCACACAAAGGAAGTATGTCCATGACATGCTCGTCAAGTTCAAGATGGAAAATACAAAGTGTGCAGGTACACCTATGGAGCAAAATCATAAGCTTAGTGCTTATGAAGGAGAGCCAATTGAAGACATCACAAGCTATCAAAGCTTGGTTGGAAGTTTGAACTATGCAACACTCACAAGGGTGGATATATGCTATAGTGTTAGCATATTGAGTCAGTTTATGCATAAGCCGAGAAGACCACATATGGAAGCGGCCAAGCGAGTCCTCAAGTACCTAAAGGGGACCATGAATGAAGGTTTGTTCTATTCATATACTTCAGATATTGAGCTAAAGGTCTACTCAGATGCAGATTGGGCCGGATCTAAAGATGATAGAAGAAGCACATCAGGGTATATATCATTTGCAGGTTCAAAAATCATTTCTTGGTCATCGAAGAAGCAACCAACCGTGGCATTATCTTCTACTGAAGCAGAATATAGAGGTTTGGCTAATGCAACTCAAGAAATCATGTGGTTAAAATCTTTGTACACAGATCTTGGACTTCATTCTTCAACACCTCACATTTTTGGTGACAACACAAGCTCACTACATCTAGCAGCTAATCCGGTATACCATGCTAGAACCAAGCATATTGAAGTCCACTACCATTATGTAAGGGAGAAGCTATTGAGCAAGGATATTCAACTATCCTATATCTCTACAGATATGCAATGTGCAGACATGTTGACGAAAGCTCTTGATGGTATGAAGTTAAGTAGATTCAAGTTGATGATTGGCTTGCAGGAAATCAAGGACAATTGAAGACTTATTTGGAGGCCAAGCATGTTAGGCTTGAGGGGGAGCTGTTGGTGCATTTTGCCCAAGCCTACATGCTTGATATATTTGATATTATCCTCGTTTGTAAGTCACATGAGTAGTCATGTGAACACCTCTTGTAAAAGAGTACATTTTATCTCTTGTAAATGGAAAAAGAAAAAAGGAAAAGGATGGCTTACCTCATGCATGATGTAAAAGCAAATTTGTGGCTCCAACTACCAAAATCACGAATTTTTGAGCTGAGGGAATCTCTCCTAACTTTGGGGATCACTTTTAGGTGGAGCCATTCGAATTCGAATTCAAAACTCCCTCCAAGAATAGCTATAAAAGGAGCAAGAAGGAAGAGGCGATTAGCAAGCCTTGTACGTGACCACTTCATGTCATTTTGTAGATATTGAAGAGCTTACTCCATAGCTCTATCATTCTACTCCCATTGTGCAAAGATTCATTGCCAATGTGGTTGTAATCATATGTGAATCTATACATTTATTATCATCTACCTCTCTGTTTTGTTCTCTGCTATACTCACTCAGAGCAGTAACTTCAGAAGGTCATATCTTGAGTTTTACTGAACATTTTTCAGTGTTTTAAAGTGATTTGGATAGCTCTCACTGTCTAGTTTTTACCTATAAATTTTCAAGGTCATTGGATTTATACTTTTGGAGATATCTACATTTTACTGCTTACTGGTCTATCTCTGCAGAGCCCCGAGAATTGTGGGAATGTTCCAGAACTTGATGAAACTTGTTCTCAGTGCTCAGTCCATCATTTGAAGTGTTTTAACTTGGAATAGGAAGCTTGCTAAGTCTATTTGCTATGCCCAAAAGGAATTTTTCTAATTCCTTCCAGGTTGAGAGCACTGTTCATTTTTTCCAGCAGGTGTATGTCCAAAAATAGCAAGTTTTGGGAGCTAGTCATTTCGCAACTTGTCGGTCTTGACTTAAACTTTTGGGATACATGTTCCAAAGTACTTGGCTGATATTTTGGTGGATTTAGGAAGCTCAAAGGGTCTACTAATCAACTCTGAAGTCTCAGTTGGCTGGTGTGAAGCTGGTTGTAGCGGCACCTACTCATCTTTGGATTGCATCCACCATCTCTCTTTACAGAAAGAAGAAACAGAATCATAGCAGAAGCATCTAGAAGCATGCTAAATGATATGTGTTTGCCTAATTCTTTTTGGGCTGAAGCTGTTAGCACAAGTGTGTACATTATGAATAGAGTACCTACTACTGGATTTCATCATTTGACACCATATGAGGTATGGCATGGAAGGAAACCTTGTGTAAGTCATTTGAAAGTATTTGGTTGTGTATGTTATGTACATGTACCTAGTGAAGTGAGATCAAAACTTGATATGAAATAAGAAAAGTGTATATTTATTGCTTATGCAGATAATCAAAGAGGATATAGATGTTATAATCCTCATACCAATAAGGTGGTTGTTTCAAGAGATGTAAACTTTGATGAATCACTTTCATGGTATGTAGATAAGAAACGTTTGCACGTCATAAATGGAGATGAAGAAGATACAAGTGAAGGAGATGAGTGCTTACCTCAGCCCACAAGAAGTTTAAGTGATGAGAAAAGTGGTTTGGATGAAGAAAGAGAGCTACCTTTCAACGGAAGATTAAGGCAAGAGTCACCTCCAAGTGTTAAAAGTAAAGGTAAACTCAAACTTGTTGAAGTTAATGATGAAGGAGAGGAAATAAGTGATGTATGTGAGTATGGAGAATCATCAAAGGTTCCTAATAAGAAAGGAAGAGCATCTACATTGGAGGTAAGAAGAACTTCAAGAGTGAGTAAGCAGCCTCAAAGGTATACTTATGAATCTTTTATGAATACTCATTATGCTTTTATGACAAAAGTTGAGCAGGAAAATGAACCCACAGGTTATGATGAGGCAAAAGGAGATGAAAAGTGGGAGAAAGCAATGAGCGAAGAAATGGAAGCACTATAGGATAACAAGACTTGGAATTTAGTTCCAAAGACACCAAAACAAAAGGTAATTGGTTGCAAGTGCGTTTTTAAGATTAAAAGAAATAGTGATGGTAGTGTGTCAAGATATAAGGCTAGACTTGTAGCAAAAGGATATAATCAAACTCAAGGATTGTCCTATGAGAAAACATTTAGTCCAGTAGCAAACATGGCAACAATGAGAACTTTGTTGGCTTTAGCTGCAAGTAAAAGATGGTATATATATCAACTCGATATAAAGAATGCCTTTCTTAATGGTGAGTTAAGTGAAGAAGTGTATATGTCACAACCAGATGGTTATGTGGATGCAAAATGTCCTAATCATGTATGCAGGTTAAAGAAGGCATTGTATGGTCTTAAACAGGCACCAAGGTCATGGAATTCAAGGTTGGTAAAGTATCTTATGCTGCAAGGATACACGAGTCATGCTGATCCTTCACTTTATGTAAAACATGTAGAAGACATTAAAATTTCAGATCTTGGTTTGCTTAGATGCTTTCTTGGGATTGAAATTGTGTATGGCAGGGTATGTGGTTGATACAGAGAAAATATATATGTGATATGCTGAAAAGGTTTGGTATGCAGGAATGTAAATTTGTTTCTACTCCAATGGAATGTAATGTAAAGTTGAGTGCAAAGGAAGGTGATGAGTTGCATGATATGAATGCATATAGATCCATGGTAGGATCTTTGATTTATGCAACAAAAACTAGACCTGATATATGCTATGCAATGGGAGTATTGTCACAGTTTATGCATGAACCTAGAGTACCTCATATGCATGCAACGAAAAGAGTGCTTAGATATTTCAAAGGTACCATGAATGAAGGATTATTTTATAGTCATGATGCTGATCTAACTCTTAAAGTCTTTAGTGATGCAGATTGGGCTGGAAGCAAAGATGACAAAAGATCCACAAGTGGATATGTGGTAATAGCAGGAAACAAGACATTAACATGGAGTTCAAAGAAACAGCCTACAGTTGCTTTATCTTCTACAGAGGCTGAGTATAGAGGTTTAGCATTGGCTACTACTAAGGTTATATGGTTTAAAAAGTTGTTTCATGACTTGAATGTGCAGGTTGATGTACCACTGATATATGGGGATAACTTGAGTAGCATTCATATGACCTCAAATCCTATTTTTCATGCTAGAGCAAAGCATATAGAGGTTCACTATCATTATGTTCGAGAGAAGGAAATAAACAATGAAGTACAAGTTTCTTTTGTGGATCAAGTTTCAGATATCTTCACCAAATCCTTGGATGGACCAAAGCTTCAAAGATTCAACTATATTCTTGGCATGAAGGAAATACCCTTTGAAACTTGAGGGGGAGAATGTTGCGAACATTTGCTTTATGTATGGTACAAGTTTCAAATTATGTAAATACCTTTGGGAAGTCTTCAAATGCTTCAAGAAGGCTCATATTATTCATAAACAATAGCCAAAATACCACGTGAGTTCTAGAACATGATGAGTCAAATTAGTGAGTCACAAGGGAGCTGCAGTGGTGTCCTAGTGGAAGGTCGATGTGGCTAGTTCTCAAAGTCCATCAATACTTTGCTTATTTGAGCACTTGAGTCATCTAATATCTCCACCCAAGTGTCTAAAATGAATTTAGATGTATTAGGAAGGTTTTAGATTAGTTTCTCATGCTATAAAAAGAGGAGAGAAGTCGTGATCTTGTGGGAAGTCCAAGAAAGTCATATGTGTATCTCTACGCTGCTGTAGTTTTGCATGCAGAGATTGCAGAGCTTGTATCTCCCTCACTATATATTCAAATTACATGTCTGATAGTGTATTTGAAATCTCTTACTGTCTACTTTCATACTGTCAATTGTCATAATCATTGGGTTTGTGAGCTGAGAGAAGTACTCTCTGCAAGTAGTGTGTGTTCTCGGGTTCACCCCTGCTGAAGGTCTCAATTAAACCTCAAACTTGCAGAGGTCATATCTCCTTGTGTATTTATCCAAATTGAGTGTTCTTTGGCTCATTGGAAAGCTCTTGGTCTCTAGTATATGTGATTAAAACAATTTTAAGAAATTCTGAGTTGGTAGAGAATAGTAAGCTCTGCAAGCATGACTGACTTTCTGTGATGAAGTTTGTGAGAATGTCAACTTGTTCCTAGGGGGTTCTACCTACTTCCAGCTATATTTTGGAGGTCAATAAACATCAACATGTTCATGTTTTGTCAATATTGGAAGATTACTGAAATTTATGTTGTAGATCCTAGACCTATGGAACCATGGGATAAAATCAATTATGTATTTCATATGTTGGTTGTTAAGGATAAGTTTGATCATATTAATTACCCATTCTCAGCATGCATGATGTGTCATGTATTGGTAGCAAAGGGCCTATGGAATATTGTGCAAGGTGATGAAAAACTTCCTACTATACTTGCAAATACAATGATTGAAGGTGATGCAAATGGCATTGGAGGTGATGATCTTCAATTTACTGGACTTGATCCACTTCCTATTCTTGAGAAACTTTGTTGGGATGGTAGATATGCACAAGCATATGCACTGTTAGCTTACAACATTATACTAGGCAAGAAATAAGGCTTGTGTTGCTTACCTCTAAAAATAGTTGGAGAGTAAGTATATGAATGAAAGAGATTTTGTAGAGAGTACACATACAAAAGGAAAATGGAAAAAGGAGTGTACTCACAAAATGAAAGAATGTGAAAGATGCAAAGTGAGTAGACCAAGGAATGGGTAAGATCACATGGATTAGAAATACAGTTGCCAATAGCATGAAGTAGGATCTAAAAGGGGGAGAGACGCTCTTTATATGGAGTTTGAGGAGGCTCTCCAAAGTACATTATATGTGGGATAATTCCCCTTGAAGGAGAATGAATACAATGGCAAAAGCAACGGGAAGGTACCCAAATACAATGAGATACAACTAAAATCATATGAAATGGAGTGCTCGCTAGATACAAAATGGAGATGCACTCATGTGGATGCAAATGGAAATGAAGGTGATAAACGCATGTCATCAACAACCCCTTTGTAGCTCCATTTTGGAGTGCATGAATGATGCAAATGTCCATCCAGTGTTGGAGTGGAGCTAGAGATAAAGCTTCCATGAACATGTCTGCCAGGTGGTCTTGCGAGCTACACTAGTTCATAGTAATCTCTTGAGTTACGAGCTTTTCGAGACTAGATCTTGATTTGCGTGGTCAGAGAGTGGAACGCTAGATTCTTGGTGATGGCCATGACTTACTGGCTATTGGTGTGGATGCATGTGAGAATATTCTACAAAATACCAAAATGTCATATAATACACATTGAAGCTAGATGGACTCACATGCTGCAAAGCTAGATGCTCCATACTTGGCATCCATGGATGATAGAGCAACATTAGGCTTCTTCTTACTTGTCAAGAGATAGGTCTTGATCCAATCAAGAATATGTATCCAAAGAAGTGGGTCGTTGAGAATTAGGATCACCAACCCAATCTGAATCTAAATAGCATGCGAAACAAATGCCCTCTCTATACCAAAGACCATGATGTCAGGTGAGGGCAAGGTATCAAAGTAGTTTCAGAGAAGCATCATAGTGTTTCTAAGAAAAGTAATGTACAAACTAACTAAGTATTTCAATTGCATAGGTAATATCAAGTCTTATAGACCCAACAAGCTGTTGATAAGCATGCACATCGACTAGCGATGATGAATCCTCCAATGTGAGCTTGATATTTGGATCAAATGGTGTAGATGCTGAGCAACATTGGTCCATGTTATACCTTGAAAGAAGATCAGAGCAATACACCTTCTTGGAGAGGAATATACCTGCTTTTGTTTGCCACACTTCTATGCCTAATAACTAATGAAGTAGACCAAGATATGTCGTGGAGTCCTCAAGGTGAAGTTGTGTGATGATGAATTCGATGTGTTTGTTATCTGAACTTGTTAAAATTAAGCCATCTATAAAGGATGATTATTGTAACTAAGGACACTTTCTTGTATATGTATAAGTTAGCATTAGCAATGCTCCTTTTAAATCCTTTACCTTCAAAGACTTGTGGATCTTTTCATACCAAGCCTTGGGATCTTGTGTAAGTCCATAAAGGGCTTTGTGATGTTTGCATACATGATTTTCCTTTCCTTTGAACTTGAAACATTTAGGTTGCTCTAAGTATACCTCTTCTTGAAGATCACGCTTTATGAAAGTCCTTTTGACTTTGAGCTGGTAAATGGGCCACTTGAAGTGTGAAATTAATGCAAGAATGACTCTTATAGTTGTAAATCTTGTAGTAGGGACAAAGGTTTCTTCATAGTCAATGCTATGTTTTTTGCTTACAACACTTAGCTACAAGTCTTGCTTTGTACTTGTGCAATGTACCATTTGATTTTTACTTAACTTTGTATAGAAACTTCACTCCAATAAATTGATGATTAGTAGGTTTTGGAACAAGTTTCCAAGTATTGTTCTTTTCAACTGGACCCATCTCTGCCTACATAGCTTCTCTCCACTCAGGTTGACCTCGAGCTTCTTTAAATTTGGAAGGCTTTGGTATTTTTTGAAGCTAGTGCATAAGTGCATAATTGACATAGTGGGTTTATTCTCGTTGTTGCTTCTTGATGAGCCTTTAGGATCTCTCAGGTTAGTGAGAAGTAATTGCTTTTGAGTTTTGATTAGAAATAATTGTGTCCCCCTTCAAAGTGTAAATGGGTGGACTCAAACTTGAACTTGGATATTTAATTGAGTACTTTTAAGCTTCATCAAAGATGACATCTTTGAAATGGAGTGATTCTCAAGATCCTACAGTCTATATGCCTTAGATTGTTCACAATAGCCAATGAATATATGCTACTTGGACTTAGATGCCAACTTATGTCTATCTTCTTTTGGCACATGTATTGATTCACTTCGAAACACTCAAATGTAGTTGACATTGGGCTTGCATCCATAGTAGGATTCGAATGGATTCTTGTTGTGTAGTGCACTTATGAAGCCTCTATTGATGATGTGAGTTGTAGTGTGTATAGCCTCGGTGCACAACTTGAAATCATAAATCTTTGTTGTGAAGCACAATGCATGCCATTTCCATGATGCAATCTTTCTTTCAGGTACTCCATTTTGGGATGGAGTATGAGGTTGAGTGACTTGTCTTTTGATGAATAGCTAGTGTTTTAATGAAGTAATATATAGGTCTTTAATTTAAGTATATAAATTAAATATATATATAATATATACACATGCATAGACACATATACATATTTTAGGTTTAGGTCTTTAGGATTATGGTTTTTAAGTTTAATAAGAAAAATCAAATGTTCTAAAATGTCCATATTGTATCAAATGGCTAGTGTGGATCCGGAGAAGAGAATGGCATGTCCTTGCACTCAGTGCAAGTATCAAATTTATAAAAAACAATGGATTTGTACTGCACATGTTAGAGAATATGGATCCTTTGATAAAAGTACAAGGTACTGATAGCACTACACAGAATGAACACATGGAAGAAATGCTCGAAGCATTTTATGAGATGGACGAAGATCACGATGGTGGAGAAGATGTTGTGAGTTTCATGGACACAATAGAAGTTCCATGATCAGAAGTCAATGAAGAATATGAGAACATGCGAAGACTAGCTCGTTTACCACTATACACTAGGGCAAAGATATCTGTACTATGTGCATCACTTGCAATGCTCAATGTGCAATCCATTTATGGATGGTCAAATAGTAGTGTCTCTAAATTGTTCAGGTAAGTGGATTTGAAATAAATTTTCATTGTTGTATCTAAATAACTTTAGTTACTAATATCTTTCTAATTGCTTATTGTAGGCTTCTTAAAGATCAATTTTTGCCAGAGGGCAATGACATGCCTCCAGCATGTGGAGATGCAAAAAACTTTTACAATCCATTGGAATGGACTACACTAAGATTCATGCTTGTCCGAATGACTACATCCTCTTTTGGAATGAGTATGAGCATCTCCACATGTGTCCAAAGTTTGGAGCAAATAGGTTTAGAGAAGACCTTGCAGGTGAAGCAATCCCCGCAAAGGTTCTTCGCCACTTTCCTATCATTCCAAGAATTAAGAGCATGTTTATATGCAAATCCGTAGCTGAGTTAATGTCATGGCATTAAAAGAGAAAGTCTACAGATGGTGTAATGCGAGTGCGTGCTGACTCTGATGCTTGGAAACACATAGATAGTAAGTGGCCAGAGTTTGCTAGTGAGCCTCCGAACTGTCGTCTAGGCCTAGCTATAGATGGAGTAAATCCATTTGGTTTACAAAGCTCTTCATGGAGCACATGGCCTGTATGTTTGGTTAATTATAACATCCCACCATGGCTAGGCACAAAGAAGAGCCATTTATTATTAGCTCTTATTGTACTAGGTAATAGCGATTTCACTGTAAGAAAATAACAGCACAGCGGAATAGACCTGTAGACAGAGTTGAGAGAAAAACGTAGACAAAGATAGACGCAGACTAAGAGATAGAGAACTCAAAGTCTCAGATTGCCGAGCATAATGCACTTACAATGATGGTGCTGTCCACCCGTGCGCTCCCACTGTGGAGCTTAGATGGAAATCTAGACAGACTAGATGAAGGGCTTAGTAGTGCACAATGCTATGTAAAGCTCAACCTGGGCCGTGCTTATATAGCTTTTACAAGGCAGTTCAATATAGATAAACGTAGTCGGGAGATACAAAATAGTCGATAAAATATACAATCCAATAATATCTCCATGAACAAAAGTCCTACCATCTCGGGATAGGCCCCCCGGACCCTGCAGAAGGGGGCAAGTCTGACTTTGCACTCCCCCATTAAGGTTCTATGGGGAAACTGCGTGATGCCACAGGGCCTTTATTTTCACCTTAAATGGAAACCCAATGGCCTGGAAGTTTATGCCCTACCTAACCGAATGGCGAGGCTCACAAAGATCATCTACAACCATCAACCATCACACATAGACCTCATCTAACTTGGAAGTTAGGGTTCCACAAATGTCCGGGCTCTCATAATGGCTTCTCCTCATAATGGGGCCCTTACAAATTAGAGCCATTTGTAGTCACATGAGGGTGGGGTGTTGAGCATATCTAACACTCCCCCTCAATGTCCACCCTACGGTGAACTACCTCCTTGGTCCAATCCCAAGCTTTGGAAAGCGTCGAAGAAGTTGCTATTTCCCAAGAGCCTTGATGAAGATGTCTACTCCATTTTCTTCAATAGGACAATAACTTATCTCCGTGACCCCGTCCTCAATCAACTCACGCACATAGTGATATTGAATTTCTATGTGCTTGGTACATGCATGGAAAACAGGATTTTTGGTGATGGCCATGCAACTTTGGTTGTCACACTTCAACTCTGTAGCCTCTTGTCCTTATATTCCTATGTGCCATAGGATCCTCCTCAACCATACTGCTTCACATGCTGCAACACATGCAGCTTTGTACTCAGCTTTAGTAGAAGATAATGCTATAGTTGGTTGCTTCTTACTAATCCAAGAGAAAATCCCTGATCCTAAAGAAAAGCAATATCCAGAAATTGGTTTTCTGGTATCAATATCTCTTGCCCAATCTGAGTCACAATATCCAACCAGAGATGATCCTTCTTCATAAAGAATACCATAATCAATAGTTCCTTTCACATACCTGAGTATCTGCATGCTTGCCTTCCAATGAGTTTGGCAAGGCTTATCAGAGACCTTGCTTACTACTCCAACACCATAAGAGATGTCTAGTTTTCTATTGCACAAATAGATGAGACTTCCAACTAATTTCTTGTATCTCCCAATATCCACTCGAGATGAAGTATCTTCAATAGATAATTTTGTGTTGACCTCCATAGGTGTGGAAATTTTCTTGCAATCCTCCATGTCGAAAGCCTTCAATATCTACCCTGCATACTTTTGTTGAGAGATGAAAATCTTCCCTAGTTCCTGCCAAACTTCAAGACCTAAGCAATAATGCATTAAGCCCAAGTCTATCATTTCAAATTCTGAACTCAGGGCATCTTTTGTTTGTTGCAGAAGAGCATCATCATTTCCTCTAATCACAAGGTCATCTACATAGAGTACAAGCACAATTGTCTTCCCTCCTCTCTTTAGAACATACAAGTTAGCATTAGAAGCACATCTTTTGAAACTTAGATCTAAAAGATACTTATCTATCCGTTGGTACCATGCTCTTGGGACTTGTTTTAGCCCATATAATGCCTTCTTTAGCTTATATACCTTGTTCTCTGAATGGGGAGCCTCAAAACCTGGTGGCTGAGACACATATACCTCCTCCTTCAGGTCCCCATTTAGGAACGTTGATTGGACATCCATGTGATAGACTGGCCAACGCTTATGTGCAGCCACATCTAGTACTACTCAGATAGTAGTCATTCTTGCAATCGGGGCAAATGATTCACAAAAGTCAATGCCTTCAACTTGTGAGTAGCCCTGTGCAACAAGTCTTGCTTTATACTTTTCTAGAGTACCATCAGCCTTGTACTTTGGCTTCCAGATCCACATGGTGCCAATGACATTATGCTTATGGGGTCTATCCACTATCTCCCAAGTTCCATTTTTCATGATATTGTTGTATTTTGCTTACATGGAAGCCCTCCAATTCGGATCATGGACTACCTCTTCCACATTGGTTGGTTCCTTTGCTTCCTCTTGAATGAGATCAACCATCAAGTCTGTGTTTACAATATGGGTGCTTGCCCATCTCCGTTCCTCCATTCTCTATGATTGCCTGGATCCATCTGCAACCTGTTCTAGTGACTGTGGGATGGGTTTTGCAGAATCATAGAGCTGCCTCACCCAACGTGGCAATGGCTTTTCCACTTGGGTGTTAGCAAGTTGGTGACTTTCAGACTCATTATCTGAAGATGATGCTTCCTTCTCTTGTATAGAAGGGATAGCTCTTGGGCCAAGTTCATAGTGGATTGCCCCTGCGCCTGATGATAAAGTGGAAGCTCTATTTTCCTCCTCCACTGCATGTGGCTTCTCCTCCTTAAACACCACATCATGACTCGCCATGATCTTCTTAGCCTTAGGGTCATAAAGCTTATAAGCCTTCTTATCTTTGTTGTACCCTAAGAAGATACATTTAATGCTTTTTGCTTGAAGCTTGTTTCTCTCCCTATCTGGAACATGTACATAACATTCACTTCTAAATATTTTGAAATGGGAAACATAAGAATTTTCACCAGTGTAGGCTTCTTGTGGAGTCTTTCCATCAAGTGCCTTGGTGTAGCTTCGATTCAAGATGTAGACAATAGTGTTGACGGCCTCTACCCAAAATTGATTAGGCAAACCCTTTCCTTTCAACATGCACCTTGCCATCTCCATGATGGTTCGATTCTGATGTTCTGCAACAACGTTCTGTTGAGGACTATGTGCCACTGTGAGTTGATGCTTGATTCCCTTACTCTTGTAGAAATCTTCAAACTCTGTTGACGTGAACTCACCACCACTGTCTGTCATGAATTTCTTCATCTTCTTCCCTGTTTCAGTTTCAACAAGCTGAAGCCATTCCTTAAACTTACCAAAAGCTTGAGCCTTATCATGAAGGAAGTACACCCACATCTTCCTGCTATAGTCGTCGACAAGTAACATGAAGTAGGAAGATCTGCCCAAGGCCTGTGTAGGCTTTTTTCTGCACAAGTCAGCATGCACCAACTCTAGAGGATAGCTTGCCTTGTTCTTGATTTCTTGTGGAAACGCCTTCCTCTATTGCTCGCCCATCATGCAAGCTTCACATGGTTCCTTCATTTCTGCAATCGATGGTAGGTGTGCAACCATACCCTTGCGATGCATCTCCTTCAATAGAGGGTATCCAATGTGGCCGAATCTCTCATGCCATAGCTTACTTGTGCCCACATTTGTAGTGGCTGTAAGAGCACACAACTCATACATGTTGTTCCTCCTTATGCCAGTCCCAACAACATTATTGTTACCGTCCATAATCTTAGCTGCTATCTTGCTGACAGATACTTGATGACCTTGATCAATTATAGAAGCTACTGATAGTAGATTATTTTTTATTTGTGGAACATACAACACATTTGAAAGCTTTCTCATATCACCATTAGAGTTAATGAAAGAAACCGTACCTTCACCCTCTATAGGACATCTTGCATTGTTCCCTACCTTTACTGTGATGGGTTCCTTTAGAGGCTGTAAGGAACTGTAAAGTTCTTTTCTACTCGTCATGTGACAAGATGCACCACTGTCCAACACCCATGAGTAATCTGTTCCTGAATCTTCAATCGAGGAGCACACCTCCTCGATCGTAACAAATAACTCAAGCTCTGTTTCTACTGTGTTGCCAGACTCCTTGCCCTTGCCACCTTTTGAAGAGCTACTCTTTTCTTCTACCTTCTTGATGCAACAATCTTGGATTCTGTGTCCTTTCTTCTTGTAGTGGAAACACTCTCCCTTGAACTTCTTTTTGTCATTCTTCTTTTTGTCTTCATCTTTCGAAGAGTCTGTTTTGCCTCCTTTGGCATTTGCTGTGAATGCAGCATCTCCTTTGCTACCACCACTCCTTGCCTTGAGTCGTAGCTCCTCCTCCATGAGTAAGGCACTAAATTCCAAAAGTTAGTGGTTGAGGTTTGATTTGAGTGTTAAGAGCAGTTACCAAACCATCAAACTTAGGTGGACAGATTCAAAGACAATGTCGAGCTAGCTCCTCACTTGACTTTTGAACACATGCTCCCACCATTTGATATCGTAGATTCTTTATGCGAGTGATAAACACCTCTGCAGTCTCCCCATCAGCAAATCATTCTGTTGCAAGCTGATTCTCCAAGTTTTGAATCCGTGTCTGATTACGAGTTTCATATTGATTTCTCTATGGTCTCATGGACGACACTTTTTGATCTCACAAATCTATTGATATATTTAGGTAGTGATGTGTGTGAACACACTAGGACCGTCGGGGCACTTTTTTCCCTCTTTAGGAGGTTTTTTCCCCTGGCTTGTATATACGCTTGTTGCCCTAATGGGCTACTTATCTTTGTACATTCTCTAGTAATACATTCAGTATTGTATGTTGTGCTCCAAGCTTCTTCTTCTTCCTTGTGCTGTTCACATGCTTCCGCAGACGTCTAACTCCAACAATTGGTATCAGAGTAGGTCGTCGCTTCATCTAGGGCACCGTCGACACTCCTCTGTTTGCAATCTCAGATTCGCACGAAATTTAGTGAGCATACTCAGGGTGTTTCAGAGATCAAAACAGCTTCGTTTTGTCATGCCAAAATCACGATCTGAGCTCGTTTCGGCCTCCAAACACACTATCATAGTGCTTGTGTAGGCTATTTTGTCTTTTTGTGCCAAAGATATATAGCAGTTTCTGTTCGCCAGTATAAGCGTCTCGAAATCTGCTACAGGTCTAGTGGAATTCGTCTAGGCTTGTGTATGTTGGCTATTGAGGATAAGTTGGATGGTACCAACTACCCCTTATGGGCTTATATGATGTGACATGTGTTGGTTGCAAAAGGACTGTGGAACATTGTGCAGGGTGTCAAAAAACGTCCTATCACACCTGCAACTGTTACAACTGCAGGTACTGAAGCTAATGCAAAAGTTGTCGAAGATGGTGATATTCTGCATATTCCTGTTCGTGCTGCGGTTTTTGCTGCACCTACTACAGAGCAGATTCGTTGGGATGGTAGAGATGCCCAGGCACATGCATTGATAGCCTTGTCTGTCAAAGGTGCCATTATTCCTCATATTCACTCTTGCAGAACAGCTAAGGATGCTTGGGATACAATTACCACATTGTACCAAGCTAGGAATGAGTCTCGTGTTGCTTACCTCCGAAAACAGTTGGAGAGTGAGCACATGAATGAAGTTGATTCTATGGACAATTTCCTAACAAAGATCAAAGACTTGAAGGAACAGTTGATTTCTATTGATGAGGTTATACCAGATAGCTCACTTGTGTAGACCGTTCTGAATGGTCTTCCTGATTCATATCAGAGTTTTGATTCTACTCTTCCGTTGATGATGAAAGGAAATCCAAATGCCTTGTCATTTGAGGAGTTAGTCTCTGTTCTGTTATAGGAAGATTAGTCCAGGCAGAACAGGTCCATTATGCATGTTGTAGATCAAGCTTTCCTGGCTAGTCAGAAGGGAAAAGAAAATGGAGCTCTTCTACTAGTAAGCAGAAATCTGCAAATGCTGCACATTCAAAGAACCATGACAAAGATGAGAAAAAATCAGAAAAGCAGAAATTGTTTTGTAAGTATTGTAAAGGGAATGATCATATAATAAAGAACTGTCCAAAACTGGCTGCAAAAGAGGCAAAGAAGAAAGAGGTTGGAATGGTTGTTACAGAAGCCTTTACACCAAAAACGGAGTCTGCTAATCTTGTGCAGGAAGAAGAATGGGTGTTTACTACTGTTTGCAGTTTTGACCCATCATCTCATGAGCAGTGCATGTCTGCAGTAGACTCAGATGTTTGGTACTTTGACAGTGGGGAGACCAAACATATTACCTCGCAGTGTAGTTTCCTCTCTTCACTCGAGCCTGCCCCTACAGGGAATACTCTTACATGTGCCAACATCTCCTCTTATCCTATTATGGGAGTTGGTAAGATCATTTTGACTACTTCTGATGGTAGTTCTTTCACTTTGTCAGATGATTTATTTGTGCCAGGGATCAAGAAGAACCTGTTATCAATTTCTGCATTTGCCAAGATTGGCTTGGTTGTGAAATTTGTTGATGAGAGGTGTACAGTTCATGATCTGTCAACTGGCGATGTGATTATTGGTTCTGGCATTTTATGTCGTGGGCTATATAAGCTCATAGACTATGAAAGATCTGTGAATGATTCGGCATGTGCAGTACATGATTCTCAGGCTATCTCAGATACAAAGCTTTGGCATGCACGCTTTGGTCATCTAAATTTTGCTACTTTGCTACACCTGTAGAAATCTAAAATGGTGTCATCTTTGCCCAAACTTGAGGCACCTGGAAAACATGTTTGTGAAGGCTGTATTTTGGGCAAAATGCAGCGTTCCTCATTTCCAAAAGATGGTTCAGTTCGGGCTACTCAGAAATTGCACCTTGTACATAGTGATGTTTGTGGTCCTATGCAGACAGCTTTGTCTAGAAATTATCTTTACTTCGTGACTTTCATTGATGATTTTTCCAAGCATGCATGGGTATATCCATTGAAGGAAAAGTCCAAAGTGTTCATGTGCTTCAAAGAGTTTTTGGTTTTGGCTGAAAAACTGTCAGCATGTAAAATGGGCACCCTCCATTCAGATCGAGGGGGGGAATATATGTCTT
The DNA here is from genome assembly GCA_020310875.1 of Ceratopteris richardii. Lineage (NCBI taxonomy): Eukaryota > Viridiplantae > Streptophyta > Polypodiopsida > Polypodiales > Pteridaceae > Ceratopteris > Ceratopteris richardii. The sequence continues at coordinate 205,396,585 of CM035409.1, read as the reverse complement.
CTGATTTTAATGCATTTCTGCCTGATCGCGGAATAAAACGCCAGTGTACAGTGCCGTATACACCTCAACAAAATGGAGTTGCTAAACAAAAGAACAGGTCACTCATGGAGATGGCAAGGTGTATGGTCAAGAGTCAGGCTTTACGACATAGTTTCTAGCTTGAGGCTGTCATGTGTGTAGCATATGTATTGAACATGTGTCCCACTAAAGCGCTACAGTGTATCACTCCATATGAGGCTTGGCATGATCGCAAGCCATCTGTTGCTCATCTGCATGTTTTGGTTGTTTGGCATATGCATTAGTGCCTGAACAACATCGCAGAAAATTGGATGATAAAGTAGTAAAATGTATTTTTTTTGGGTACAGTTATGAAAGTAAAGTCTATTGTCTATATCATCCACAGACTAAACACATTCTGGTTAGCCGTGATGTTGTTTTGTTGGAAGATGCTATTCAGCCATTGCTTTCATATACTAAGGAGACATTTGTTAGCTCCAAAGACATGTATGATACTTTGCTGCCTCTTTTTACAGGTGGACAATCTAGTGCTGGTTCCAATGAGGCAACTTCTCAGCCTTTGCAGGTTTGATGTGATGATGCAGATCATTCCATTTCTGATGCAGATTTACATGATGCACTAGTTGATGAGAGAGCTGATATTGAGCAGGCAAAAACTATGCCAAAATGGATGGTGCAGACTTTGCGTGACAACAAATTAGATGCACCTCTATCATATCATACTCGCTTAGGCTCTCATAGTGGTTCTTTTGCATCAAATTGCTATGCTATGGCTGCATCTAGTCTCTGTGATGAGAATGAGCCTATTTCATTTGATGAAGCACAAAATTCAGAAAATTGGATGGCTACTATGCAATATGAATATGATGCTATAATGAAGAATGGTGGTTGGTCTTTATGTGACTTGCCTTCAAGCAAGAAGGCCATTAGCACTAAGTGGGTATACAAGCTGAAGCGTAAATCAGATGGTACAGTTGATAGGTATAAGGCTAGGATTGTTGCAAAGGGTTATGCATAGGAAAGAGGCATTGATTTTGATGAGAACTTTGCACCTACATGCCGTATGACTATTGTTTGGAGCATCTGTGCACTTGCAGCTCATCATGGTTGGAATGTACATCAGTTGGACATTAAAACATCATTTCTGAATGGTGACTTGCATGAAGAACTGTATGTTTTTTAGCCACGTGGCTTTGTGCAGAAAGGGCATGAAAACCAGGTGTGCAGGTTAAAGAAGGCATTATATGGTCTAAAGCAAGCACCACGTGCTTGGTATGAGAAGATACATGCCTATCTGATTGCACATGGTTTTGAGAACAACCCAACTAAAAGCACCTTATATGTTCAGCGTGCTAATGATGTGCTTCTGATCATTGTTGTCTATGTCGACGACATGCTGCTCACTGGTCCTATTGAGAAGCATATTGTTGATTTTAAGGCTGATTTGCATGCCTCATTTGAGATGTCTGATTTGGGGCATTTGCATCACTATTTGGGCATTCAGTTTATGCAAGTTGATGGTGGAATGGCTTTGTGTCAAACGAAATATATTGACACATTATTGTAGCATTTTGGCCTTGAAGACTGTAAGCCTATTGCCACTCATATGGAGACAGGTTTACGATTGAGTCTTTATGATGATGGAGATGCATTTGATGTTGTTCTCTATCAGCAGGCTATTGGATGCTTGATTTACTTATGCATTACTCGGCTAGATATTTAGTTTGTTGTCTCACAGATGAGCAAGTTTATGCATTGCCTAGGAGTCAAGCATTGGCAGGCGGTTAAGCGCATCTTTCGCTACTTGAGTGGTACTAGGCTACTTGGGTTGTTTTATCCCAAGGGGGGATCACTAACTCCAGATTTTCATGCTTTTTCTGACTCTGATTGGGCTGGTTGCTATGACACTCATGTGTGCACTAGTGGCTTTTGCTTCATGCTTGGTAGCTCATGTATATCTTTGTTGAGCAAGAAGCAGCCTACTATGGCCACTTCCAGTTGTGAGGCTGAGTATAGGGTAGCTTTCACAGCTACTGTTGAGTGTGTGTGGCTCAGATGCCTTATGGCTGATTTGGGTGTTGGTGAGACTTATGCCACCACCATCTTCACTGACAGTCAGAGTGCATTGGCAATTGCGAGGAACCTTGTGTTCCATGCTCGCACTAAGCACATTGAGGTGCATTATTACTATGTCAGGGAGAGGTTCTCTGCTGGGGAGATCATCTTGGCATATGTGCCCATGCAGGAGAACATTGCACACCTTTTCACGAAGGCTCTGCCTAGGGAGAAGTTTGAAGCTTTCCGCAAAGCTTTGGGCTTACTTCCTTTTGTGGAGTGATTTCCACATAGGTTGGCACTTCCTTATACATGAGTGCCAGCTCCTTGTTCACCGCATCACTCCTAGGGGGGATTTGTTGATATATTTAGGTAGTGATGTGTGTGAACACACTAGGACCACCGAGGAACTTTTTTCCCTCTTTAGGAGGTTTTCTCCCCCCGGCTTGTATATATGCATGTTGCTCTAATGTGATACTTATCTTTGTACATTCTCTAGTAATACATTCAGTATTGTGTGTTGTGCTTGAAGCTTCTTCTTCTTCCTTGTGCTGTTCACGTGCTTCCGTAGACGTCTAACTCCAACACAATCAACAAAAATAGGTCTACTTTTGATAGTGGGGTGATGGTGAACTTTTTCCAAAAAAGTAGAGATAGTGCAAGAGACGATAATGCTCAAGAAGGTCAGCTAGATTATTGTGGAGTGATTCAAGATATCTTGAAGATATCCTTTAGGAAGCTTGATTACTTTGTTTTTTATGTGAAATGGTTCAAAGTATTCACCTCTGGAAGAAACACAATAGTGAGGTGGGATAAGAGTGGTTTGCTTCAAGTCAACTCCAGAAAACTATGGACAGATGAAAGAGATACATTTGTACTTCCCGAACACTATGAGCAAGTTGTTTTTATACCAGATTCGAAAGAACCAGAGTGGCTATTTGTTTTATTTCATGAGAGTATCAGTGATGAGGTGATGAACTTAGAAACTTGGTTTTTACTTGTTGTTTGTAAATATCATGTCAATTTATCTCATTTCATGAATGTTCTTTGTTGCAGGACTGTTGATATAGATGTTTCGATCCTTCTGTGCATGTGTATGGCAGTGGTGTGCCACAATTTTGTATTTCACTCATATATGGTAGTGGTGCATCATAATTTTGTATTTGATTCTTATATGGCATTGCTTTGCCACATTTTGTATTTGGCTCACATATGGTAGTGGTTTGTCACACTCTTGTACATGCTTCATTTATGAAACATATAACTTTTTTTGTACATGGTTCATGGTTCATTCTGCTCATCTCTTTTGTGTCTGATAGTATTTTGCTTTATGAAATCATGTTTCGGTTTCCATTAGAGTACACATCACATGTACTCGGTTTTTTTTTGTTAGAGTGTACTGTCTTTTGCTACACAACATCATGGTAATATTGCTGTAGCATGAGACAACACACTCGGCCCAATTTTTTTTTTGTAGATATGGTCATTGATATGCGCAAAGGTACTCCCAGCATGGTCATTGGTATGCGTGATGGTACGCCTAGCAGCGTGTTGGTATAGGAGCTAGAACAGATACCAGTATAGGTGTTTGTATGGGCACTGGTATGAGCATCAGTATTTTGGATACTTATACCGATGCACATACAGGTGGCCATACTGACGCCTATACCGGTGTCCATTCTGGCAGTTCGGTTCTGACGCCTATGCTGATCCTTACACCGATGTCAGGGCGAAATCGCACCCATGAATTTGCCCTAGTAGAAGCCTCGGTATACCCCCGGTATGTTTTAGTGACTTGAGGAAATAGACGCATATGTATTTTGTGTGATCGTCTACTATGAGAAAGAAGTAGAGTGATCCACTAAGCGATGGGGTATTCATCGGTCCCCAAAGACCCATGTGGACTAGGGTGAGAATATTTATTGCTTGGGTGGATGCCTCTTTGGAAATAGGTGCCTTGTGTGCAAGGTTGGAATATATCATGCATTTGTCCAATCTTGCATAATCCCTTAATCAATTGAGATTTTGAGATTTTGGTTAAGTAGGATGTGTGTCAATAGCATTGATGCTAGAGACAAAATTGATTCCTTGGTGAGGAAGCATGAAAGCTTGTATAAGCCTTTATCCTTGATTCCTTGGGCAATGATTTCCTTAGTGCTAGGAGCAATCACCTTCATGGATGTGTTTTCAAAGAAAACTTGCTTATGATGACTACAATTGCTTTGACAGAGAAGAGATTCATGCAAAGTTTTGGTACAAAAAGTGTGTTTGATAAGGCTTTGTGTTCTTCTTAGTGATTTTCAATTTGTACGTTTAATTTTCCTTCAACTGAAATACTCTTGTTATTTCCTAAGTAGATATGAAGCTTGTGGTCTTCCAACTCGTCAAATGACTCAGGATCCTTGCACATGTGAGAGGTTGCACCACTATCAAATATCCATTATTGTGATGAGCTAAAATGATTAGAGCATTGACCTTTATTGAGATAAAGAGATCTTCACTTCAACAAAGAGACTTATGTGTAGAGGATGTAGCTTGATTGGAAGTAGATGCTTTAGATTTGTTCTTCTTCTCATAACATAACTTCTCTATATGCCTTTATTGTCTACTATAGTTGGATGTAAACTTCTTGGACAAGTTGCAAAGCCTTGCTTAGGAGCATTGATAGAGTGATTACTAGAGTTCTTAGCTTTGTTGAAGGGCCCCTTTAGCTTTCATGGTTACTTCTTGTGATGTTGAAGACTTTGCTCACAAGTTGTGGAGGAGCAAAAGCCTTTGCACTTCCTCCTAAGTTAACACTTGACCTCGATTGTAAAGAGTTGTTATAAAAGTATCATATGACTTAGGAAGTTTGTTTAGAAGGCTAATAGCCATATCTTCGTTTGATACTATCTACCACACAAGCCAAGTGTGTGATGGTCAACTTCGAAAGTGGAAATGCCCTTGGTGATGGGACCTTGGGGCCTAGTGATGAGGTTATGGAACTCTGATTCTTAGGCATAAAATTATAGAGGGGGTCTCACCCTCATAGAGATCTTGAAATCTTTTCCAAGCCTCATGGGAAATCTTGTAAGAAGTAATATTTCCTTTAGTTGACTCATCACAGGCTAGCACTAGTTGTCCTAGGGCTTGCTTATCTATTACATTCCAAGCATTCCATATAGCAAAGTCATTATCCTTATCATAGAGGGGTTCTATAGCATCTACTACTTCGTATAACAAGTCTATGCAATCATGTCCTTCCACAAATTTTAGTTCATGCCATTCAACCTTTCATCCTTCGGCATGAACATAGGTTTAAATGATGGAAAGTACAACATATTTAAAGATATCATGTTCAAAATGGTGGACATTATCATCATTGAAGGAAATAGAAATTCAAAAATGAGTCATCACACTTGCAAAGAATTGGCACCGAAAGTCGAGAAGGGGAGCTTAGAGGAGCCCAACATGCACTTAGAGAAACCCTTTGGGGGCTTAGAATAGCCTCCAAAATCACATACACAAGGATCTTCTTATATTCTTGATGTTACAAGGAGGGGGGAACTTAGTGCCAAATGTTGTGCCAAAGTGGGCCACATGGAGGGTTGATATCCATAAAAAAAGAAAGGCCTTATGTGTAGCTTATAATGGTGGACACTCATGCAAAAATAGGGAGATATATGGAGGGTCTAAGTGCCCTTTGGAAATTTCAAAAGAAAGCCTTAAGTAAGGATGCCATGATGGAAATACACCCTTAAAGAGTTATATGGCTTAAAATTAAGCCTTTTTGTGAGGACGAGGAAAAAAAGAACAGCCTTGAAAATATGCTAAGGGAAAAGTGAATTCGGAGAGAGTACATGAGTGAGCACTTAATGTCTGTGAGATTGTAAAAGCAATGTCGTGAGATCGTGTGCATGAAAAAGATTATCACCACCATGGAAGTTCGAATTATATGTAAACCCCTCTTTCTTTTAGTTTTGTAATATATGATTATTTTTGTGCGTTAAAAAAAGGGGGTGTTTCATGTATTTTATATCTCTAATGCTAATCTCACGGATGATGGATTAAAATAGATTGGATGTAGATATTATTTTTAATGATAGAAATTATTTTATTTATCTTTTTATATGAATGGTTTTGATAGGAAAATCTTACAAAAAAAGGTGACGAATTCTATAGTTACAAATTTCCCTTTATAGTTGATTTTCCTCTTTGTATTTCTCTTTCTTTGTTTTCCTTTTGTATGATGGGGGTTGTCCAAATGGTGTTGTACGTACATATCTACAGGATTAGCTAAAGAATGTGCTTAAATTATTTGGAAATGAGTGTTACTTCTTTTTTTTTATTCTCTTTCTAGAACGCAAAGTATAATTCAAGGGCCAATACTTAATTTACACTATTTCTACTTAAAGTGTACTACTTGAGACTTTTAAACCACAGAAGAACAATGCCACAAGAATATCTTCTTAAATTAAATGAAACTCAACATATGCTAGGAAATTAAATCTTTGTTATATTTATTACTAACTATTTCATAACCATAGAATGGTAGTAATATGTTTTCTTGATTAAAACATATAATCACATTATAAAGCTAACAGGGAGCACCTCGAGCCACATGCGAGATGATGAATGGCTCTCCTCCAAACATTCTTTCATATAGTCATAGACAAGGGGGCCCTATTTAGGAAAGTCTACTCAAGCATGCCACATGTGTCTATCCACTATAGTCTTACCAATGGTAAGTCTACCATTTGTCTACCCTACTTGATTTAACTCAAGCTAACTCGAGTTGGATACTTCTAGAAGAAGGCTTGAGAGATCTTGCAAAAAAAACACAGCCCCTACACTACTTGTGAGATCGGTCCTCCTCCTTCCCATCCATTAGACTTAACCAATAGGCAAAAATCTTAATAGAACGTTAGTATCAGATTGATCTCATCTATGCCAAGTCACTATATAACACAAACCCCCTCAAGAACATTGTCATCCTTGAAAATGTGTTTCAAGGTCTAAATCATGTAAGATCATTCCCGGAGCCCCATGATCTAAACAAGGGAGCATGGTTTTCATTTATTTGAATCATCTTTATAATCATAGGGGGTTGCGTCCTTAAATCAATATGAAAATTAAATTTTTTTTATGGCTTGGTACCTACCCAAATCATATTATGCACCATCTCTCTTTTCACTCCATAGCTAGATCTAGTGGCCTAGAAAAAATTCCTATCAAATTTAATAAATCATTTGACCCATCTTTGGGACTAGTGAAACGGTACGTGTTCCAAGTCCTATTGTCTTTATTTGGTGCAAATGATGCATTTCTATGCATTGGATAGACAACTAAGGTGAACACTAGTACTTATTTATAAATCTAGTACACTTCTAGAAAGTGTTTTGAGTCGCTTGGAGGGTAAATATTTAAAAAGGTTCAAGAAACCTTTCTTTTCCTTCCACAAATTGGCGGATTCTTATGCCTTTGAGACTTTTAAGCTTACTTCAAATCCATTTAAATTCATTTTGGGTGAATGAAGTATTTGTTGGAGTTTGAGATTTGCGGAAGCACGCAAACAACACAAGGAAGAAGAAGAAGAAGAAGCTTGGATCACAACACATAATATTGAATGTGTTACCAAATGAATGTACAAAGATAAATGATCCGTTAGAGTTCTAGGCATATTTACAAGCCAGCGGGGAAAAAACCTCCTAAAGTGGGAAAAAAGTGCCCCAACGGTCCTAATGTGTTCAGACACATCATCACCAAAATATATCAACAAATCCCCCCTGGGAGTGATGCGGTGAACAAGAAGTTGGCACTCATGTATAAGAAAGTTCCAAGCTATGTGGAAAGAGATCAATCCACAAAAGGAAGTAAGCCCAAGCCTTTGTGAAAAGCTTCAAACTTCTCCAAATGCAGAGCCTTTGTGAAAAGGTCTACAATGTTCTCCTATGCAAGCACATATGCCAAATTGATCTCTCCTAACAGAGAACCTCTCCCCAACAGAGAACCAAATTGCAAGCATGGAACATAGGGTTCCTTGCAACTTCCAATGCACTATGAAAGTCAGTGAAGATGGTGGTGGTAGAAGACTAATCAACACCCAAATCAACCAAAAGGCATTTGAGCCATACACATTCAACAGTCATTGTGATAGCTACCCTATACTCCACCTCACAACTAGAAGTGATTCCTTTTCTTAAAAGTTTATACACAAAGCTCTTAATGCATTGATGGAGAGTGTTAATCTCCAAAAGAACAACCTACTCTTGAATTTAGAACACCTCTATATCAAGAGTAAGTCAAAACCTTCACCAATTTAAGCTATCAATGACCAAATATCAATTTCTTGACTAAACTGTGAAGAAGGAATTTTCTCAGAAAGTCTGCTGCATAGATCTTGCTCATTGACTGAGTAAATGTGTAAAGTTTTTGATAAAACTTTGCACAAGGTGTTGCCTAAGGATTTCGTACCTTCTCCAAGTCGAATTACTTCAAAAGGTTCTGTAGATCTTGAGAAATCTACTTACCAAGTCAGCTATGTCTAAATCTGCACTTCTGAGAAGTCGATTTGGACACCCCTAACTTCTTAACTTTAATTCTCACAATATAGAACCCGTTTAAGCAAATGCTTCTAGCCACGAGTAGCTTACCTTCCAACTTAAAGATTAAGTGCTTACTTGCACAAAACTTTAAACTGTGGAGTGAGAAATGATCAAATCATTAAGATCAAAATTTGCGCCTGTTTCAAGAACCAGTGAGAACTTTCTCACATGTAAATGTTCCTACACACAATTCTCTTAGCCTGATCACAATTAGACTCTCAAACTCTAGCCATAGATTGATTAACTACGGACTTAGATATCTCCAAAAGGAATTCACAAAAGATCTATCACACAGGGAGAAAACACAGAAACATCGGGCGTAATTTTTCCTTCTATTTCTCAGAAATTTACAACTGAGTGAGGATGGAAAGTTCAACTCACTTCACACATGTCTAATGACATTTTCTACTTCTCAATACACTAATCTCATGATCTCCTATTGTCTCTCCTTGTCTTCTCTATTTGCCCCGACATTTTCAAAAGTATTTATAGGCAATTATGTACAGATTTATATCAAAGCATAAGTATAAGTAACCTATGTCTTAACTAATGTACATATGTGTACATGTCTTTCACTCTGTGAATGTATCCATCTTCTTTGCTTCAAAACTTGATCTCATCTCCATCCTTTGTCCTTCAAATCTTCAATTGGTGATTGGTCTGCACCAACAGCTCCCCCTCAATCATCAATTGAGGTTTCTCTTACCTTCTTTATACCTACCATGTCTTTAAACTTCTGTAGCTTTGGTCCATCCAAACTCTTTGTAAGCATATCAGCTATCTGATCTTTTGTTGAAGTATGTTTATTGACCATGCAGGATAGTTTTCCCTATCCAATTTCTCTATCTGTAAAGAATCTCCCATCTTGTGTCCACCTGTGTATTGAAATCTTCAAGCTTTATGAATAATATATGTACCTTTACTTCAAATTAGAGTCCTTTTGTCTTTCTTGATGTCGTATGGTCTCCTCCTCAAGCTTTGCCTTCAAGCTTTCACCTTTTAGTTCTTCAGTTGTTGAATTTCTTGAATCTGCAGCAGTCGGGATCCTCCTTTCCTTGATTTTGATGTCTCCTGCTCTGATACCACTGATGGAGAGTGTTAATCTCCAAAAGAACAACCTACTCTTGAATTTAGAACACCTCTATATCAAGAGTAAGTCAAAACCTTCACCAATTTAAGCTATCAATGACCAAATATCAATTTCTTTACTAAACTGTGAAGAAGGAATTTTCTCAGAAAGTCTGCTGCATAGATCTTGCTCATTGACTGAGTAAATGTGTAAAGTTTTTGATAAAACTTTGCACAAGGTGTCGCCTAAGGATTGCACACCTTGTCCAAGTCGAATTACTTCAAAAGGTTCAGTAGATCTTGAGAAATCTACTTACCAAGTCAGCTATGTCTAAATCTGCACTTCTGAGAAGTCGATTTGGACACCCCTAACTTCTTAACTTTAATTCTCACAATATAGAACCCGTTTAAGCAAATGCTTCTAGCCACGAGTAGCTTACCTTCCAACTTAAAGATTAAGTGCTTACTTGCACAAAACTTTAAACTGTGGAGTGAGAAATGATTAAATCATTAAGATCAAAATTTGCGCTTGTTTCAAGAACCAGTGAGAACTTTCTCACATGTAAATGTTCCTACACACAATTCTCTTAGCCTGATCACAATTAGACTCTCAAAATCTAGCCATAGATTGATTAACTATGGACTTAGATATCTCCAAAAGGAATTCACAAAAGATCTATCACATAGGGAGAAAACACAGAAACATCGGGCGCAATTTTTCCTTCTATTTCTCAGAAATTTACAACTGAGTGAGGATGGAAAGTTCAACTCACTTCACACATGTCTAATGACATTTTCTACTTCTCAATACACTAATCTCATGATCTCCTATTGTCTCTCCTTGTCTTCTCTATTTGCCCCGACATTTTCAAAAGTATTTATAGGCAATTATGTACAGATTTATATCAAAGCATAAGTATAAGTAACCTATGTCTTAACTAATGTACATATGTGTACATGTCTTTCACTCTGTGAATGTATCCATCTTCTTTGCTTCAAAACTTGATCTCATCTCCATCCTTTGTCCTTCAAATCTTCAATTGGTGATTGGTCTGCACCAACATGCATCCACGCATGTAAAATGACCTATTGTAGAGGATTAGATAGCACCATGAATAAACATGGTAGGACCTTGCCAATGGTCATATGAATGATAATATCTCACATTATGTATCACTCAATATGTATTTTGTGAAGTATAAAAGCTTCAAATGTACCCTCTCATGAATATGGCACTTAAAGTGCAACCAAAGCCATAAGGCCAAGTCGAAAGTCAAAGGCTCAATGACCTCATCAAAGGATCCCAACAATGGATCTCACATGCTATAACCAAGATCAGAGGATTCCACAAGAAGAATATGCAAAGGGACCAAAGCACCACCTACTACATTATGCAAATCCTTCTACAAGTCTTGGGATCTCATAGCCCCAAGATCCTAGGGATGCCATATGTCTCAACACCATGGATCCCATATGTCCATGGAACCAGAAAACTACGTTGATGACATATGTCTATGAAAAATAAGGGTGCCATACATCCCACACTTGGATGCCATATGTCCATGAAAACTAATGGATGTCATACATCCCACACTTGGATGTCATATGTCCAAGCTATGTCTAAGGATCCCATATGTCCTTTGATCTTAAAACCCAATGAATGAAGTGATCCCATATGTCACTAGTTTTCCACACCACAAAAGGGTTAACTCATGGAGGGGAGGTGTTGAGATTTCCATGCTCCACCCTTTTGTCCAAGTATACATTCATTATCATGCAAGTCCATTTATTCCACATGCAAGGTGATTTTTGCTCAACCCCATATAAGCAGTGCCTCACTTCACATAAGCACATTCACTCAACCTGTTGGCAAGAGTGCCCACTCTCTCCTCATGGAATCTCCATGGTCATAGAGTATTGTATGTAAGTTTTTTCATTTGTCAATTATTTTTTCTATCTTTTGTTCCATCCTCCAAAGTTTAATCATCATGCAATTAATAGTAGATTAGGAGCAATATTTCTTATTTCTACAAGTGAAACCCCTTATCATTGAGTGATAGATCTCTAATTTACAAGAAAACATTACAGGCACTCAAGTGCTTTTGCAAAGTTGCATACTTGCATGTTAATAATCAATAATGCAGGTCACCAAGACGTGGTCACCTCTACCATAAAAAGATGCCAAAAGTGTTGACATGTAGTATAAGGGTGCACTTGTAGACCTTTACTTGATCGATCCACAAAGAATAAACCCAATCTAGTTGTAGTTGAGGGCTACAAGTAGACATAATGGAAGTTCCACCGTCAATTTTCCAAGATGACCAACCACTATTGCACATTATCAGCCCTAAGTGCATATGATCATCCCATGTGATCTATTTAAATTATCACTCCAAGTGATACTTCCAAAAGATCATGCCACATGATTGTTTGATTGATCATGTTATACAATTCATCACCCCGCATGATCTTTGGTCTTGGTTGACCTTGCAAAAAGTCTTGCTTCCACATGCAATCAAGTAAAAATAGTCAATCGTTAAAACGGTCATATCTCTCTTATTTCTTGACAAAATTATGTGTAGCTTACAACAATGATAACAAGAAGGTATGACTATTTATAAAGGAAATGCAAATGAAAAAATAAATTCCTTATAGTATTATATAGATCCAAGAAACTTTTGTGTTGAATATAACCAAAAATATTTTTGCTCAAAAACTTGAAAATTTGCCAAAAAAACTTAGCCTCAAGGTAGATAACACTTGTGCAAGCAAGAATCGAGTGTCCATATGCCATGAAACATGTGTAGCTCAAGCGTAAGCACCACCTCCTTTACTTGTCAATCCACAGAGATGTGAGGACCGATATGAAGATTGCGAGCAATTGTGGTGAGTAAATGTGAGTGACAAGCACATGAATGCACGCACACACACACACGCGCGCATAAGGCAAGATCAAAGAGAGGAACAATGGAAGGACTTTGATTACAAAAGAAATCTATTACAAAGTTGAAATCTACAACAAGCCAACCTAAAAAATGAGCTCTCTAGCTCTTTTTATAGTTTTTCAAGTAGTTTTGGCCTTGTCCAGACCTAGTGTTTGACCTAGTTAAAAATTAGGTTCCAAGGCTTATTTAAAGGCTCAAATGGAGACTTAAAAATATGAAAAATGGTAGGATGATACTTCTTATACTCCCCAAGATCAAGGACTCAAAGGCTTGAGCAAAATGGAGTAAGAAAAAGGTGAAATGATATTTACAATATTTTTTAATGATGAAAATTACTATTTCTATAGGGATTCCTTCTGAAAATTTGACATACACTTCTTGGAGCTCCCTCTTCTTGTGTGGCCACATCTTTGATGTGATTCCATTCCTCATGCTTTACCTTGGGTGCCAACACTCCCCCCTCTCGAGTCTATCGTCCTTGATAGACCCTTGTTGTAGTGGTTGTTCCATGTAGTGCTTTGAGAGGTAGTGTTCATTCTGTATGAACAAGAGCCGTCTAGCTTCCAAATGTTGTAGGCTTGGTTGTCGGATTCTTCATTTCTCACTGTGAGCCTTTGCAAGTTGTTTTCCCTTGGTATGTTCATCTTCCTTGGATTCCGGCATGAATGTGTCATTGTAAGCCTCCATGGATGTCCTCTAGATCTTCCAAAGATGATGTTCATAGTAGTCCTGTCGAGTACTCGTAACCCATAATGAAGGAAGGGTAAGTGTGTTCGTGCATGGGTTGAATATGTGCCTTGTGCATGTGCCTTGTGCATGGCCCTATGCTTGCTTACTTGGAAAATGCATTGGAAGAAGTATGGTGCGAAAATTGGAGGTCTTGAGCTACGTGCTCAAGGGTATGCTGACGAAGAGGTTTCCTAATCTATCATTGTTATAGTGTTTCCCAAGTAGGATATTCTTACCATGGTGAATTGTCAGTCAATGCAGATCTCTTTTTGTTGTACACTTGTCATTGTGATGGACCATTGGCTGGTCTATTGTTGTCGATAAATGCCCTGATGGTCCACTGATGAGATTCATCGAGTGTCTGGTCCTTCTCCCTCTCTTCAAAGCAACATTTTCCAAATACTGATAATTGAATTTCTTTATATGCCTTGATAAACAACATTGGGTAACTACAGCAAGCTTAGTTTCACATATTCTCTTTAGCTCACCATAAGCTGGAGTCTTCTCACCCAGTATACATACAAGGATTTTGCAGGGTACCAGAACTTCCCCTTGTAGATATCTCCTTGGATGTTCTCGTACATACAGTAGTTAAGCATTGCTCAAGTTGTGGACCTTCAAGCTCTTCCCTCCTACCATGGTAAGGGGGAACAATAGTTGTGGATGCCATGTTCATGCCAAGTTCTGGATATCTACCATATAAGGAAACCATGCCCAGTCTTCATCGGTTCCACCTTCAACTGAGCATGACTCATTCATGTTCCATGAGCCAAAACTGGGAACAAGCTCTAGCTCTCTCTCTCTATTTCTTTTTCTTTCCCCCTTTTTTTTGGAACAACAACACAAAACAAGAAGAAAGAGGTTAAAAATAATTGACATATGTCAATGTGCTCTTATGTTTGGGAATCTCAAATGTGTCTATGCACGGCCATGTAATGTGGCCCTATATTAATGTATACTTTGGAAATGCATGACTTGAATGGTGCAAAAGACAAGGTTGAGCAAGGAACACATCTTTGTCATACGTCGAGGCTTCTGATGTTATTTGAGGACATTGATGCAAGCTATACTTAGTGGTGTCCCTTGGACCGTGAGATGACACTAATCATTCCTCCTTATAGGGATCCATATGAGAACCATGTTTGGTTGCATAGAGATCACCTTAGCCTTCTTTATCTTCAGATGGTTTCTTAAATTCTGTCTCCCATGTGGTGGGTTCTTTGGTTCTGCGGGGGCCACTAGTGCTTTTGGCTTCCATACCCATACCATTGTTGCTGATCTTTTGAATCTTGTTGAAGAGGTGAGTTGGTTTGCTTTTGGTCTTGGTGTTCGGTTCTAACTCTTGCCTCACCATGGCTTCTTTGTTGAGATGTTTCTCATGTGGGAGAGCATAGGTTGTTGTGTATGTAAGAGCTTCTTGGGTACCCACATGTGTAATTGTCCTTGTTGAGCTTCAGCTAATTTCTTAGGCAACCAAACTTGTTAGATACCTTGTGGTTGAGCTTCGCCTAGTTTCTCCGTTCTTCTTTTAGCATGGTTGGATTGCCTAGATGGGAATGGTGGTGGAAAAGTTGGTGGTTGCTCTCCTTTTCATACCCAAATATGCTTCATGCCTGGAACTAATTTCTTCTTGAGATCTCTTTGTCTATTTGATATAGCGGTTGGCATGTTCTATTTTGCTTGCCTTTTTGGTTGAGTTGTGGTGGTGGCATTAGTCCTTGCACAAGAGGAGGAGTCCGCTTGTCTGTGAGCCTGTTCTTCCATGATTGAGTTCTCCTGGAACATAGAGCTTTTGACACATACAACATCTTTTTTGCTAAGATTAGTCCCATGAGAACTACGAGAAGGTGTGACATCTTGATTTGTGAGCATATCGTTCTCTAATTCTAATGTAAATCATTGTTCCTAGACCCAAACTTGAAGAAGTTGACTTCCTAGGTTCAAGTTGATTGCATGGTCATAAATCCAACCTTGACCCAAGATAAGTGGTTCTGTAAGGTCCTCATCTTGACACACTAGCATTTTGACTCTCATTGGAACATCTTGAAGATAGATGGGAAGCTCTACCTTGCCCAAACAAGGGGTTTCCACGCCTCCCAATCCTATGAGACAAGCTTCTATGGGATTGAAGTTCAACTGCAAGTCTTGGTAGTAGGAAAGTCTAACCGCACTAGTTGTTGCACGTGAGTCAATCAATGCTCTCACAGTCCTTACAATCTTTCCTCGTCCTACCTCTACAGTCATAAATGGGTGTCGATTGATTATTTGAAAAGTAATTATGCTTAATTTTTGGCACATGTCCATGTGATATTTTGGGGCTTTTGAGTTGACATCTAGGCCTAGTCGCCTTAACTTATTTCATCTTATGCACTCCCTAGCCTCTACCTGTGCTTCTTCTCTAACCCTTAACTCCTCTTCTTTTCGCTTCTTAGCAGTGTTGAGTCTCATTAGCATATCCTCTGTAAGAGGTTCTTGGTATAACTTGACTCGACAACCACTTATATAGTGTGGCAAGATATCCCCTTCTAAAGTGGCCAATTGAACCGCACCGCTAGTGGAAATTCTATTAATGATCATGGGTCCATATCCTTGCTTTTCCAATTTACGGGCATGTTGTTTGAGTGTATAAACCAACACTAGGTCTCCCTCTTTCAATCCTTTATCCTTGATATGTGCATCAAAGTATGCCTTTTGCCTTTTCTTTGCAGCATAGATGCCTGCTTTCTCACACAAGCGTTCTAGATCAAAGATCCTAGAGGACAACTCGTGTCCATTCAACGCATGCTCTTGTGCTACATTTAAGGCTGGTATTAGAAAGTCCAATGGTAGCACAACATTCTATCCGAAGTCCATCTGAAATGGGGTGGCATTGATTACCGTTTTGTAGGCAACTCGATAAGCCCAAATAGCATGATGAAGCTGTTTATCCCAATCAAAGCATTTGTTGTTTACCATTCTTGAAGAAGATTCTCAATGACTTCGTTCAAGAAGTGTGTACCTCTATCACTTACTAACTCTATCGGTAATCCATATCTAGTGAACACATTCTTGAATAAGAACTTAGCCATAGTCTGAGCATCATTCTTTGTTGTGGCTTTCACTTTAATCCACTTGGTCAGGTAATATGTGGCTACAATAATGTACTCTGCATGGGAGTTTCTAGCTGGGGGGTTAATAGGACCTACAAAGTCTATACCCCACTTCGAAAATGCATGTTCTCCCATCATTGGCCTCAAAGGCATCTCATCTTTTCTAACCGAATATTGTGCACGTTGGCATGTGTCACATTTCTTCACATAGGTATGTGCATCCATATGAAGAGTGGGCCACCAAAGTCTTGAGAATAGAATGCTCTTGATTACTCGGTCAGGACCAAAATGTCCACCTGCAACACCACTGCGTGCAGTTTCTAAGACTTTCAAATAGTCTGATTCATGAATGCACAATCTTAGGTAACCAAATAGCATGATGAAGCTGTTTATCCCAATCAAAGCATTTGTTGTTTACCATTCTTGAAGAAGATTCTCAATGACTTCGTTCAAGAAGTGTGTACCTCTATCACTTACTAACTCTATCGGTAATCCATATCTAGTGAACACATTCTTGAATAAGAACTTAGCCATAGTCTGAGCATCATTCTTTGTTGTGGCTTTCACTTTAATCCACTTGGTCAGGTAATCTGTGGCTACAATAATGTACTCTGCATGGGAGTTTCTAGCTGGGGGGTTAATAGGACCTACAAAGTCTATACCCCACTTCGAAAATGCATGTTCTCCCATCATTGGCCTCAAAGGCATCTCGTCTTTTCTAACCGAATATTGTGCACGTTGGCATGTGTCACATTTCTTCACATAGGTATGTGCATCCATATGAAGAGTGGGCCACCAAAGTCTTGAGAATAGAATGCTCTTGATTACTCGGTCAGGACCAAACTGTCCACCTGCAACACCACTCCGTGTAGTTTCTAAGACTTTCAAATAGTCTGATTCATGAATGCACAATCTTAGGTAACCAAATAGCATGATGAAGCTGTTTATCCCAATCAAAGCATTTGTTGTTTACCATTCTTGAAGAAGATTCTCAATGACTTCGTTCAAGAAGTGTGTACCTCTATCACTTACTAACTCTATCGGTAATCCATATCTAGTGAACACATTCTTGAATAAGAACTTAGCCATAGTCTGAGCATCATTCTTTGTTGTGGCTTTCACTTTAATCCACTTGGTCAGGTAATCTGTGGCTACAATAATGTACTCTGCATGGGAGTTTCTAGTTGGGGGGTTAATAGGACCTACAAAGTCTATACCCCACTTCGAAAATGCATGTTCTCCCATCATTGGCCTCAAAGGCATCTCGTCTTTTCTAACCGAATATTGTGCACGTTGGCATGTGTCACATTTCTTCACATAGGTATGTGCATCCATATGAAGAGTGGGCCACCAAAGTCTTGAGAATAGAATGCTCTTGATTACTCGGTTAGGACCAAAATGTCCATCTGCAACACCACTGCGTGCAGTTTCTAAGACTTTCAAATAGTCTGATTCATGAATGCACAATCTTAGGTAACCATCTTTGCCTTTTCGATATAGGTTGTCTCCTACCAAGGCATAGTCCTGAGCCTCTTGCTCCGTGCTTCGTCTTCTTGCTAGACTAACCTCCTTGGGTAGTGTTCCTGATCTCAGAAATTCTACCAATGGAGTGCTCCAATTTGGAATTAATGACATGTCATAAAGGGTAGCATGCTCCACTGGGGGTTTCTCTTGGCACACTGGACAATTCTTAATCCACTCATGTATTTCTTTGTCCATACTAGGCCAATACACTCCTAAACGTTTTAGATTTTGCAATGTTTGTTGTTTAGAGTAGTGATTTCCTAGCAATCCTTCATGGGCATGTTGCAACCAACTGCTATGTTCATCGTCCTCAACACAACAAGCTAATACACCTTCTGTATATATGCTTGCTGCCAATATTTGGTATTTTTGTGATTTTACAATTTCATCTTTGTTTGTTTTCACATTTTTATTTGCAGTTTTGAAAGTTAGGACAAGTACCAACTTATTTGCCCATTTAGCAACAACTTCTAAATTGAAAAGATAAGCATCGAGGAATTCATCAGACACTCCTTGTGGTGACTCTCTTGAAGTGATGCGAGAAAGGTGATCCACCCTAAGGTGGGTCCTACCTTTCCTAACAACAAATTCAAAGTCGTATCCATTAGTAAGAGGAACCATCTTACTAAGCATCCGCAAGGTTTATTGAAAAAATATAATAAATCTTGATGATCGGTGAAAAACTCTAATTTATTGGCCAATAGATAGTGTCTAAACCTTCTCTCTCCGTTGTTTTATAATTTTGTTCAGCTGCATTGAATTGTCTGCTAGCATATACTATAGGCAAATCTAGATTTCCTTCACCTGTGGGTTGTGCTAGGACACATCCTATGGCATGATTGGATGCATCCACATGGACATGAAGTGGGTTTATTCCAATCAGGAGTGGTCCGTATTGGTGCTGTGCACAAACATCTCTTCAGCTCATTGAAGGAGCTTTCACATTCGTCGTTCCACTCAAAATTTGTCAGCAAGGCATAAAGAGGTTTAGCTATGATTGCATACATGTGAATAAACCTGCGATAATATCCACAATGGCCCATAAAGGCTTGTACCTCTTTAACATTCCTTGGTCTTGGAAGCTCTACTATGGCTCTTATTGTATCCTCATCTATTGATATTCCATTCTTAGAAACAATGTGACCTAAGATCTTACCCTGATGCACCATGAATACACACTTTTCTGGGTTCAGACACACTCGATATTCTCTACACTTGTTGATGATATGTCTAAGCTCAGGGATGTGGTATCTTCTTTCTTGGGAATGAGCACATAAATCGTCCACATATACTTCTAAGCTCTTTCGCAAGAACTCTTTGAAGACATGACACATGAGCCTTTGGAATGTTGTAGGTGCATTGGTGAGACCAAATGGCATCACACAAAATGCAAAGATTCCCCACTCTATGGCAAAAACTGTTTTGTGTTGATCTTCTGGGGCAATGGCTACTTGGTTGTAACCTAAAAATCCATCAAGGAAGCTATAAACTTCCTTGCCTGCAACACACTGCAATAAATGTTCAGTGATTGGAACTGGATAGCTATTTCTGATCGTAGCAGCATTAACTTTTTTAAGGTTAATACACACTTGCAACTTTCTGTTCTTCTTGGGAACCACTACAATGGGGGACACCCATTCAGTATGTTCAATCTCATAGATAAATCTAGCTTCAATCAATCTATCAATTTCTTCTTTTATTTTAGCTGCATAAGTGTCATTATATGTGTAGGGCTTTTGTTTGGTGGGCTTGGCATCAACTATCATGGGGATCATATTCTTGGATCTACCCCCTTTAAGTCTCTATAGTGCCATGCAAACACATCCCTATATTCCCTTAATAGAGCTATGAGCTCCATTTCTTCTTCTGCACTTAGGTCATGTCCTATGTATGTACATCTCTCTTCATTCTCCTCAATGGTCACCACAATCTTTTTGGTCTTTTCTTTATTATCATATGATTCTCCTATGATGGCCTCTCTTTTAGGCATTTGTACCAAAATTTTCCGGTCTTCAACTTCATATTTCTTGAAGTTTTCTGGTACTTCAAACAATGATTCCTCCGCTTCTTGTTTTACTACTTTTCTTTTCTTTTTCTTCTGACTGCTCTCACTTCCATCCTTTGAATTTACCGTTTTAATGCTTATGAGAGGTTCTTCTTCTTTTTGGATAAACACTCCTACATCTTCTAAATAGTGCTTTTTTGAGTTAAAGCAATTATCCATCACAATGGACTCTAGATCATCGTCATCCCCTTCTTCTTCGATGACTTCAGTAGGGTCACAGTCTTCTAACAAGGGCTGACACATGAACACTGAAATATCATAACCCTCCTCATCACAATGAGGTATCCATTATTCTTCATTGACCGCAATGTCCATGGTGGCCAAGATTTCTACCTAACCATGAGGCTCAAATTCCTCATCTGGAAAGATCATCGGTGTATAGGCTGGGTCTCTAACTGGTCTTTCTCCTTGAGAAATTCCTTCTTCTCTCGCTTTTAGACGTCTTTCCTCTTCCTCTATGACCTTGCACATCCACAAATGAGTATCTTCATGCATCCACGATGGGCCAAGAGAACTTCTAGAATGCATAGAGATTGAATCTTCTTTTGCTTTGTGGATAGGATTCCACTATAGGGGTGGTACATCTCTGAAGGAGTAATCCATCAAATTGACCTTGGTGGTGACCCCTAAGTGTTGTAAGTACAAGGAGTTGGTTCCCCAATCCTGTACTATTTGCAATTTTCATAGGAAGGGTCGTCCTAGGATCATCTTATAGACATTATTTTTTTCAAAGTCACATATAGCAAATGTGTGTTCAAACTCTACACCATAGGTGGTTAGAGTTATCCCTTCTAGCAGTCCTAGAGGTCTTTCAACATGGCCATCTGCCATTTGAAGCTTCATTCTAGTTGGTCTTAGTGTGGGTTTGCCCCATTGCTTCCACAAGGAGGTGGTCGCAATAGCAACACCAACACCTGAATCTACGATCACTTTGGTTGTGTAACCTTGGTAGGTGATCGGAAGATAAGTATTACCTTCTTCACCTTTGCTCATGTCCCCTATTTTATCGAGAGGTATCTCTGCTTTTTGCTTAGAGCCTGCTTTTGTCATTTTGGAATCAAGTTTTGGAACCTGATCCTTCACATGATTCCATAACTGAGGTTTTACTTTGAGCAACTCTTCTACAGTGAGATGACACTGAACCTTAGTGTTCTTCACGACGTCAGTGTTACTTGGAACCTCTGAGTCTTCATTTCTTACCAATATTGTGGGAGCTCTGATATGAAGAGATTCAGATTCCTAGGGGCCTGTGAATTGTGGCAACTCTTGTAAAGAATTAGATTCAAAATCTAATCTTTCATCTTCTTGTTGCTCTGCTTGGTCTCCATAGATTGATGGAATGTCTTGGGGAAATTGATCATGAAGGTAATCAATCTCAGGAATAGGAGGGGGATAACCCTTTCCCTTGGACCATTTCTCTTCTTGTATTTCCCGCAAGAACTCTTGAGAGTACTGCTGAATTGAAAGAGGTGTTCCAGCATCCATGAAATTAGAAACATAAGCTTTTGTTGGTGGTGAGCTTTCTCTTTCAACCACTGGTTGAGCCTGTAGAGGTAAAGAAACCTGCGGCGTGTTTATCATCTGCTATAATCTATCTAGTAAGCCCTGGAAATGAAAATCTGGTTTGATAGAGTTTGTCTGATTGAACTTTGTTGGAGATAGACGTCTGCGGAAGCACGCGAACAGCACAAGGAAGAAGAAGAAGCTTGGAGCACAAACACACAATACTGAATGTATTACTAGAGAATGTACAAAGATAAGTAGCCCATTAGGGCAATAGGCGTATGTACAAGCCGGGGGAAAAAAACCTCCTAAAGAGGGAAAAAAGTGCCCCGACGGTCCTAGAGTGTTCACACACATCACTACCTAAATATATCAACAAATCCCCCCTGGCAGTGATGCGGTGAACAAGGAGCTGGCACTCATGTATAAGGAAGTGCCAAGCTATGTGGAAATCACTCCACAAAAGGAAGTAAGCCCAAAGCTTTGCGGAAAGCTTCAAACTTCTCCCTAGGCAGAGCCTTCGTGAAAAGGTCTGCAATGTTCTCCTGCGTGGGCACATATGCCAAGCTGATCTCCCCAGCAGAGAACCTCTCCCTGACATAGTGATAATGCACCTCAATGTGCTTAGTGCGAGCATGGAACACAGGGTTCCTCGCAACTGCCAATGCGCTCTGACTGTCAGTGAAGATGGTGGTGGCAGAAGACTGGGCAACACCCAAATCAGCCATAAGGCGTCTGAGCCACACACACTCAACAGTCGCTGTGAAAGCTACCCTATACTCAGCCTCACAATTGGAAGTGGCCACAGTAGGCTGCTTCTTGCTCAACCAAGATATACATGAGCTACCAAGCATGAAGAAAAAACCACTGGTGGACACACGAGTGTCATAGCAACCAGCCCAATCTGAGTCAGAAAAAGCATGCAAATCTGGCGGTAGTGATCCCCCCTTGGCATAAAACAATCCAAGTAGCCGAGTACCACTCAAGTAGCGAAAGATGCGCTTAACCGCTTTCCAATGCGTGACTCCTAGGCAATGCATAAACCTGCTCATCTATGAGACAGCAAACTGAATATCTGGCCGAGTAATGCATAAGTAAATCAAGCATCCAACAGCCTGCTGATAAGGAACAACATCAAATGCATCTCTAGCATCATGAAGACTCAATCGTAAACCTGTCTCCATAGGAGTGGCAATAGGCTTACAGTCTTCAAGGCCAAAACGCTGCAATAATGTGTCAATATATTTCGTTTGACACAAAGCCATTCCACCATCAACGTGCATAAACTGAATGCCCAAATAGTGATGCAAATGCCCCAAATCAGACATCTCAAATGAGGCATGCAAATCAGCCTTAAAATCAGCAATATGTGTCTCAATAGGACCAGTGAGCAGCATGTCATCAACATAGACAACAATGATCATAATCACATCATTAGCACGTTTAACATATAAGGTGCTTTCAGTTGGACTGTTCTCAAAACCATGTGCAATCAGATAGGCATGTATCTTCTCATACCAAGCACGTGGTGCTTGCTTTAAACCATATAATGCCTTCTTTAACCTGCAAACCTGGTTTTCATGCCCTTTCTGCACAAAGCCACGGGGCTGAAAACATACACTTCTTCATGCAAGTCACCATTCAGAAATGCTGTTTTAATGTCCAGCTGATGTACATTCCAACCATGATGGGCTGCAAGTGCACAAATGCTCCGAACAGTAGTCATACGGCATGTAGGTGCAAAGGTCTCATCAAAATCAATGCCTCTTTCCTGTGCATAACCCTTTGCAACAAGCCTACCCTTATACCTGTCAACTGTACCATCAGGTTTACGCTTCAGCTTGTATACCCACTTAGTGCCAATGGCCTTCTTGCCAGGAGGCAAGTCACATAAAGACCATGTACCATTCTTCATTATAGCATCATATTCAGATTGCATAGCGCCATCCAATTTTCTGAATTTTGTTCTTCATCAAAAGAAACATGTTCATTCTCATCACAGAGACTAGACGCAGCCATAGCATAGCAATCTGATGCAAAGGAGGCACTATGAGAGCCTGAACGAGTACGATATGACAAAGGTGCATCTAATTTGTTGTCACGCAAAGTCTGCACCAGCCATTTTGGCATAGTTTTTGCCTGCTCAATATCAGCTCTCTCATCAACAAGTGCATCATGTAAATCTGCATCAAAAATGGAATGATCTGCATCATCATATGAAACCTGCAAAGGTTGAGAAGTTGCCTCATTAGGACCAGCACTAGCCTGTCCACCTATAAAAAGAGGCATCAAAGTATCATACATGTCTTTGGAGCTAACAGATGTCTCCTTAGTACATGAAAGCAATGGTTGAATAGCATCTTCCACAAAGACAACATCACGGCTAACCAGAATGCGTTTAGTCTGTGGATGATACAGACGATAGCCTTTACTTTCAGAACTGTACCCAACAAAAATACATTTTACTGCCTTATCATCCAATTTCCTGCGATGTTGTTCAGGCACTAATGCATATGCCAAACAACCAAAAACACGCAGATGAGCAACAGATGGCTTGCGGTCATGCCAAGCCTCATATGGAGTGATAGATTGCAACGCTTTAGTGGGACACCTGTTCAGTACATATGCTGCACACATGACAGCCTCAAGCCAGAAACTA
The DNA here is from genome assembly GCA_020310875.1 of Ceratopteris richardii. Classification (NCBI taxonomy): domain Eukaryota; kingdom Viridiplantae; phylum Streptophyta; class Polypodiopsida; order Polypodiales; family Pteridaceae; genus Ceratopteris; species Ceratopteris richardii. The sequence goes on along the minus strand of CM035409.1, from coordinate 205,372,346 downwards.
TGTGGTAAATCCTGACTTTTGACCATGCACCTTGCCATCTCCATGAGTGACATGTTCTTTCGTTCAGCAACTCCATTCTGTTGAGGTGTATACGGCACTGTACACTGGTGTTTTATCCCACGTTCAGCCAAAAATGCATTAAAATCTGAAGACATATATTCCCCCCCTCGATCAGAACGGAGGGTGCCCCTTTTACATGCTAACAGATTTTCAGCCAAAACCAAAAACTGTTTGAAGCACATGAACACTTCGGACTTTGCTTTGAGTGGATATACCCATGCATGCCTGGAAAAATCATCAATGAAAGTCACGAAGTAAAGGTAATTTCCAAAAGACGGTGTCTACATAGGACCACAGACATCACTATGTACAAGCTGCAATTTCTGCGTAGCCCGAACTAAACCATCTTTTGGAAAGGAAGAACGCTGCATTTTGCCCAAAATACAGCCTTCACAAACATGTTTTCCAGGTGCCTCAAGTTTGGGCAAAGAGGACACCATTTCAAATTTCTGCAGGCGTAACAAACTAGCAAAATTCAGATGACCAAAGCGTGCATGCCAAAGCTTTGCATCTGACATGGCCTGAGAATCATGAACTGCACATGCCGAATCATTCATAGATCTTTCATAGTCTATGAGCTTATACAGCCCACGACATAAAATGCCAGAAGCAATAATCACATCGCCATTTGAGAGATCATGGACTGTACACCTGTCATCAACGAATTTCACAACCAAGCCAATCTTGGCTAATGCAGAAACTGATAACAGGTTCTTTTTGATCCCTGGCACAAATAAAGCATCTGACAAAGTGAAAGAACTACCATTAGCAGTAGTCAGAATGATCTTACCAAGTCCCATAACAGGATAAGAGGAGTTATTGGCGCATGTGACAGTATTCCTTGTAGGGGCAGGCTCGAGTGAATAGAAGAAACTGCGCTGCGAGGTAATATGTTTGGTCGCCCCACTGTCAAAGTACCAAACATCTGAGTCTACTGCAGACATGCACTGATCATGAGAAGATGGGTCAAAACTGCAGACAGTAGTAAACGCCCATTCTTCTTCCTGCACAAGATTTGCAGACTCTGTTTTTGGTGTAGAGGCCTCTGCAACAACCATTCCAGCCTCTTTCTTCTTTGCCTCTTTAGCAGCCAGTTTTGGACAGTTCTTTATAATATGATCATTTCCTTTACAGTACTTGCAGAAACATTTTCTGCTTTTCTGATTTCTTCTCATCTTTATCCTGGTTCTTCGATTGTGCAGCATTTGCAGATTTCTGCTTACTAGTAGAAGAGCTCCATTTTCCTTTGCCCTTCTGACTAGCCAGGAAAGCTTGATCTGCAACATGCATAATGGACCTGTTCTGCCTGGACTGATCTTCCTGCAACAGAACAGAGACTAATTCCTCAAATGACAAGGCATTCGAATTGCCTTTCATCATCAACCGAAGAGTAGAGGCAAAACTCTGATATGAATCAGGAAGACCATTCAAAACGGTCTGCACAAGTGAGCTATCTGGTATAACCTCATCAGCAGAAATCAATTGTTCCTTCAAGTCTTTGATCTTTGTAAGAAAACTGTCCATAGAATCACCTTCATTCATGTGCTCACTCTCCAACTGTTTTCGGAGGTAAGCAACACGAGCCTCATTCCTAGCCTGGTACGAAGTGGTAAGTGTATCCCAAGCATCCTTTGCTGTTCTGCAAGAGCGAATGTGAGGAATAATGGCACGTTTGACAGACAAAGCTATCAATGCATGTGCCTGGGCATCTCTGCCATCCCAACGAATCTGCTCTGCAGTAGGTGCAACAGAAACAGCAGCACGAACAGGAGTCTGCGGAATATCATCTTCGACACCATCTTCATCAGCTCCAACACCTGTATTTGCAGTACCTGTCGTTACAGGTGTAACAGGACGTCTTTCAACACCCTTCACAATGTTCCATAATCCTTTTGCAACCAGTACATGTCGCATCATATAAGCCCATAATGGGTAGTTGGTACCATCCAACTTATCCTCAACAGCCAACATACGGAATACATCACTGCTTTCAGCCATGGCCGGTGACTAAAATACCTTGATGCAGAAAATTGACTGTATCTCAAAAAGTTGAACAAAATTGCCCAGACGACTTCTGCTAGACCTGTAGCAGACTTTGAGACGCTTAAACTGGCGAACAGAAACTGGTATCTACCTTTGGCACAAAAGGACGAAATAGCCTACACAAGCGACGACCTGCTCTGATACCAATTGTTGGAGATAGACGTCTGCGGAAGCACGCGAACAGCACAAGGAAGAAGAAGAAGCTTGGATCACAAACACACAATACTGAATGTATTACTAGAGAATGTACAAAGATAAGTAGCCCATTAGGGCAATAGGCGTATGTACAAGCCGGGGGAAAAAAACCTCCTAAAGAGGGAAAAAAGTGCCCCGGCGGTCCTAGAGTGTTCACACACATCACTACCTAAATATATCAACAAACTTTTGATTAGTCTCAAGCATAGCTTGAGCTAATTCTACCATTTTCATGCATATTTTTGTCCGTTCAATCTCTAAATCTGCTCTACGGTAGCTCTTGCCTGGGTTTGTAGCTAATGGTCCTTCTTGAAGCCGAGTTTGATAGGCTTTGAACATCATGTCCAAGCCTTTTGGGGTTGGATCTGCAAGAACAGACCTTGGTTGTGGTTTATTTACAATGGGTGGTGGGGTGGGATGAAGTGGAGTGGATGGAGCTTCAACGTGCGAGGGATTTTTGTCTTCTATTTTTGTTTTCGCCTCTTTTGAGATGCAATGTCTTCTATTTTTGTTTTCGCCTCTTTCATGATTTCTTCTAGTTTGGATAGATTTTTATTCCACTTGTGATTGTCCTTCTCCCTGGTATCCTTCTATGTTCTTGTTTTTCTCTTACTGGGCTCTCTTGATTCACTTGACTCTGATTGTTCAGTTGGTTTATCGTGTTTTGTGCTCTAGGCTACTAGCACTTGAATCCACCACTAAGCCTACCACATTAATGGGTGTAACCTTGGGTGCACTAGAGGGGTTCGTTGGACAATCTCTGGGGAGATGGTCTTTGCCACACTTAGGGCAAAAGCCCTATATTGTGATGTTCTGTCCTTGTCCTAGAGTCGATGAGTGGGGACATTCACAAATGAAATGGTCACGCTGACATCTAAAACATGGTCCTCTAGGGGTTTGTGGTCTTATTTGTCTCGATTGGGGTCTAGAGTTTGGATTCGTATACATGACATTTGAGTATTCAGGCTCCCAATATTGTTCCATAGGTGGTGCCTCGTAGTGATAAGGATAAGTCTCACTATGCTCAGGTGACTTTGTGTAATAAGCTTGTGGACTATCTTCATAGGAGGAGTCAGAATTCTCAGCATGATCGTCATTTTCTAAGACCAAAGGGGTCATGGGCCCCAATGCTCTATTAGGGTTCTCCTCTGCCACTGCATACTTAACTGGAATCACATTGGCAGGAGCTTGTGGTTGGTTTCCTAGGACTAGTTGTGGCCTATATGGTGCCTGATATTGTTGTTGTGGTCTATAATATGGCTATTGGTATTAGTTCTGATACCTACCTTGTTGGTAAGGTTGCTGATAAGTTTGTCTAACAACTTGCCTCTTGTAAGGACAATCTTGAGCCGTATGGTTCGTGTATTTTCTCTCAATAGAGCAATATGGAGCATTCCTTTCTCTCATGTTCTGGTTTTGCAATGCGCATACATTAGCCATGTGGTCGCCTCTGCAAGTATAACATCGGTTCAATGAGGTGACTCTTGGTGTTTGTCTATTTTGGACTCCTAGCTTCTTGTCAACTTCCTCAGCTATCTCATCTCTTTCCGTGGAGATCCTCGAAGTATGAATAGTAGAACTATCAGAATCCTTATAGAGTTTGAACAATCCTAACTCCTCACCCAAGTTATCTTCTATGTCAATGCACATCCGCACACACTCTTCTATGGATCTAGGCTCTTTCAAGTACACATATGATCTTAACTTAGTGCTTACTAAGCCATCTAAAAACAAAGCCACTTGTTTGACTAGTGTGGGTAGCTCTGGAACAGGGCATCTTTCTATGTACTGTCGAAACCGTCTTCTTGCAAGTCGCACTATTTCTTGGGGTGTTTGCTTGAAGCTATGGATCAAGGATGATGTGTTATGCCAGATACCACTCTTGGAAAATTCTACAATGAATTCCTCTAGCAGTTGACCTATATCGCGATAGTTGCGATTGTTTAGGGGTTGAAACCAAGCTAAGGCAGTGCCCTTGAGAGTCAAACCAAATGCCTCCAATTGGGTGAACAAGTCCTCAATCTGTTCAGCTCTTAACACTTGTTTGAACTTGGCCACATGATCATAAGGGTCTCATGAACCATCAAAGTAATTTTTTATTGTCTTGACCAGTTGAGAGGGTCTAAGGGTTCTTGGCTTCTCGCGGGGTCTAGACAATGGAAAATTGTGTTCATCTCTTTGATGCCTATGTGCTTGATGTCTCTCTCTTTCATGTCTTTCACCTCCCAATCTTGATCTGTATCTACACACATTGTGTGCAAAGCTTACCTCAGTTCTCCCTCTAGTTCTTTCCCTCTGGGTTTCATGAGCATGGGATGATCCTACTCCTTGGAGGCCTTGGGAAACATTGGATCTTGGTGGAGGGAAATTCAATTCACTCTTCCAAGTATATGCATGTCTATCATGTTCTGTTACCAAGAACATTTTCTCTGATGTGTTATCCAGGTAGATAACTTTGTCTGGTGTCTTCGGATCCTTGAACTCATAGATGATGACTATGCCCAATTGGCTAGGTTGATCTGGAGAGTTCTATGCTTTTGTTGTCTTGAGGGATCCAATCTGGAGTGATCACTCTGGTCAAAACTAACTTACCTCTTGGAGTCTTGGGTTCTCATTCTACATCTCCTTGCTCTAGGTCTTGAGCTCTTCTCTATTTAAGAAGAGTTCTATGCTTTTGTTGTCTTGAGGGATCCAATCTGGAGTGATCACTCTGGTCAAAACTGACTTATCTCTTGGAGTCTTGGGTTCTCGTTCTACATCTCCTTGCTCTAGGTCTCCTATCTCATTCTCAGAAATGATATTTCCAAACTCATCTGTCCTATCTGGTAAGTTGGTAAGCACATACATAGTTTCTTCCTTATCAATGGATGACCCCTCTTCGAACTTGACCACTAGGTATTCAAGTCCAAAGCATTGATCCGGATTTTTGAGTTGGACAACTGATCATCTTAGACCATCCTCATAGATGCGAGCACCTAATCGGTTGGTCCTAATATACTCCAGTTGTGTCTTATAGGGACCTTCTGGTGTCTGTAAATAGACAGTTCCTGAGCCACCTGTAGGTTTCCCCATGCTAAAAGACATTTCTGAGTCACTTGTGTGTGAACTTAGTACATAAGGATAACCACTTAGTTGTTGTGCCCAAGACTTAGTTGTATGGTTCACACTTTCCTCAGAAGATCTAATGCTTTGTCTATCCTTGCCTAGGTGTCTACCAGATCTCAGGTTCATAAGCTTTGCCTTGTGATCCCAAAATTCCCCTATGTATTGCTCAAAATCCTTTGGAGCCCCCTTGGTTTCCTAATCCCACCTGAGGGTCAACTTCAAATTAGTCTATCTAAAAATCAACACATTTTTTGAAACGAGCTTTCCAACGAGCTATAGAGCTCCAAAAATGGACTTTTGATGAAAAAGTTATGTCAAATCAGGCTCCTGGAGGTCAAAACAGGGAAACAGGACCTTTTGGAAAAATCACGATTTTGTGTGAAAATCGCGATTTTGGGGGTCTGAAAATCACGATGCTGAGCACTTATGAAAATCACAATTATGAGGGATCATGAAAATCGCGATATTGAGCCACCGTAAAAATCACGATTTTGTGAAATCATGAAAATCGCAATGTTGAACACTTATGAAAATCGCGATTTTGGAGACTGAGACAATCGTGATGTTGTGAGACAATCGCGACGCTAAGTCGCGCTTGAAAATCGTGTTTTTGAGACCTCATGAAAATTGTGAAAATCGCGATTTTGTAGTTGTGAAAATCGTGCTCTAAAAATCATGAAATTCGCAATTTTGGATGAAGGTTGTCTGTTCTAAAAATCGTGAAATCCGCGATTTTGGATGAAAATCGTGTTCTGAAAATCACAATTTTGTACCTTAGTGAAAATGGTGTTTTGAAATCGTGAAAATTGCAATTTTGGATGAAAGTCGTGTTTTTGAAAATTATGATTTTGGAGCCAACAAAAAATTGTGTTTTCTCAAAATTGTGTTTTTGACATGAAAATCGCGATTTTGAGAATGACCCAAAAATCGCAATTTTGGATGAAAGTCATGTCTTTTGAAAATCGCGATTTTGGAGCCAACTGAAAATCGTGTTTTTCCCAAAATCGTGTTTTTGGATGAAAATCATGATTTATGAAAATCATGATTTATGAAAATCATGATTTATGAAAATCATGATTTATGAAAATCATGATTTTGAGCCAACTAAAAATCGTGTTTTTTTCTAAAACTCAAGTTTTCATGACATCTAGAGAATCGCGTTTTTGTGTGACTTAGTGGGAACTTGAAATCGTATTTTTTTTGAAAAATTTGAATTTTATGAAAATCATGATTTTCAATGAGAATCACATTTTTTGGCAGGAAATCCAAATTTCTGAGCGCCCAGCAATGGCGAGCTCCGTATGTGCAAAAAATCGTGAAAAAACACAGGCGCTTGTCTCCCTTGCACTTCTTAACTCCTTCTCGCACAATAATGCATGAAAAATGGTATGAAAATGGTGAAAATGCACTAAAAAAACAAGAAATTTCTATGAAGAAGAAGATAGATGAAGATGGTGATGATGATGATGATGAAAATGAAGAAGAAAAATCAGAAAATGAACAGAAATGAGAGTTTTTTTACCTTCCAACGTCACAAATCTATGATCTTACCATCACAATGCTCGTGCTCGAAGCTCTCTCCCCAGCAACGGTGCCAAAATTTGGTGTAGCTCAAGCATAAGCACCACCTCCTTTACTTGTCAATCCACGGAGACGTGAGGACTGATATGAAGATCATGAGCAATTGTGGTGAGCAAATGTGAGTGACAAGCACATACATGCACGCACACACACACAAGGCAAGATCAAAGAGAGGAACAATGGAAGACTTTTATTACAAAAGAAATCTATTACAAAGTTGAAATCTACAACAAGCCAACCTCAAAAATGATCTCTATAGCTCTTTTTATAGTTTTTTGAGTAGTTTTGGCTCTGTCCAGACCTAGTGTCCGGCCTAGTTAAAAATTAGGTTCCAAGGCTTATTTAAAGGCTCAAACGGAGTCTAAAAAATATGAAAATTGGTAGGATGATACTTCTTATAATCCTCAAGCTTGAGGACTCCTCGGCTTGAACAAAATGGAGTTACAAAAAGATGAAATGATATTTACAATGGTTTTTAGTGATGAAAATCACCATTTTTATAAGGATTTCTTCTAAAAATTTGACATACACTTCTTGGAGTTCCCTACTTGCTCCCTCTTCTTGTGTGTCCACATCTTTGACGTGATTCCACTCCTCGTGCTTGACCTTGGGTGCCAACAACATGCAATAAACACACTTGAAGAAAGAGACAAAACTTGTGCACAAATTTTGCAAGAAAGAGAGATTTCTTACTCACACTAGCAAAAATTCTCTACAAGTGAGGAGCTTGGCCTTTTTATTGTGCACCCTCATGTACCACTCTAGACAAGGTTTTAAAGACCAAAAATATGAAAATATACTGAATTTTAGCTCTTATCTTGTAACTTTTCTTGAAATATTGTTTCCCTAACTACAAAGACTATCTTCGAACATATTTAAAACTCTTTGAAGCTACAAAATTTCAAAAAAAAATCACTGCCATTATTGTAACACTCGTGAGTAGTGTTTTACATACCTATCTAGTTTAGTTTATTTAGTTTAGTTCAAGGGAGAACACTTGGAACACTTATAAAAAATCCTCCAAGTACTACAAGATAACTCACTCTTTGCCACCAAGTCAACATATGAATTCAACAAAACGAAAGTTTGATATCTTGGCTATGTTATCTCCAAAGATGGAATCCAAACCGATTATACAAGAGTAAAGGATTGGAATGAAAACATTCCAAGAACATCATAGATCTCCAAAATTTTCTAGGTTTATGGGATTCCATAAGTGATTCATTAGGAACTATGCCAAGATAGCTATACCCATGAAAAATCAACTTTAAAGGGAAAGGAAAAATGTTTCATAAAGGAGATAAGAAGAAACAAAGCATGGAGATATTGAAGGTAATACATCCATTGTATACATTGTGGATCTTAATCATTACTTTTTGGTTTAAACTAACATGATTAATTATGCTTTAGGATCAGTTCTTATTTAGAACAATCGATTGGTTGCTTTAAAAAGCAAGAAGTTGGAACCATCTCAGAGAAATAATTCATATCGAAGGATTTGTATGAAATTGTATATGCTTGAAGACGTGCTACCATTATGTTTATGACTCCAAAGTCACAATCATGTTTGACCAATAGATCATTAACTGGCTCTATAATCAAACACACCTTAAAGGTTGTAAGTGGGCAAAGACCATCCAAGTGTTTTACTATGAGCTTAGGTATAGGAAGCTAAAGTTTAATGTGTTACATGACTCGCTCAACCACAAGTCTATTGCCATCAAGATTAGTTTTCCTCATCTCACTTGTGAGATGTGTGATGCCATCAAAGTAATGTGTAGACATGATCTTGTACATTCTAACATATGGAAAGCCTTTGAGAAAGGAGATCTAGGTACAGAGGTTTTCGTTAAGGATGGAGTGTCAATGGATTTTAAAAGAGGGATTAATTGAAAGAATACAACGTCCATGATGGATTACTATCCTTAGATATCTACATATGGGACAACCGGTACTCACCCAATGTACGACACCCAAGATTTAACAAGACTTATAATCTTGTTAGTAGGCATTTTTATTGGCCTCAACAAAATAAGGGCATCTTTGACTCCCTAAATGCAACTACTGCTAGGTCAATAAGTCTAAAAGGATAAAGGTTAGAGGTCTTCTCCCTTCATTAGACTTTTTGAATGGGAGATGGGAGAGCATATCTATGAACTTCATAGTAGGATGATTAAAGAAACAGAGGGGGCACAACTCCGCCTAGGTAATTGTGGATGAGTTATCAAACTGTCTAGGTTTATTTTGGCAAAGAATACATTGAAAACATCAAAATTAGGTAGACTTTTATGTAGTCAACTTGTATTGGTTAGATGGTATTCCATTAGAATTTGCATCATATGACAAGGTGAAGTTCACTAGCCACTTTTGAAGAGAACTCTTCGAAAATTAGATCTTAAAGTTAGCATGAACATGGAATAACATCCATAGAAAAATGAGCAAATAGACTGAGTGTCAAAGTCTTGTACAGGACGTGATCGTACACCTTTAATTGATCAATATCCAAAGGTTAGACATCTACTAAGTTTCTAGTCAAAGGTTGTAAGTATATAATATGGATAAGTATCTTGCCAATTTCGAAAGTGCTATTCCACACTTGATCACAAGAAAGTACTCCATGATCCACAACCACCAATCTATCCATCTCCCTTATCTAATCACTTAAAATATTAAGCAATATGATCATGTAACCCCAAGCCATGATGATGGAACACTTAAATATGGAGAGGGATAGCCACCCTTAGCAAGTATATCACCAAAATCTATGATCCAAGACCTCGTCTCTCCAATTTGACTCACTTAGGCAATTCAAAAACAGTACCTAGTCATAAAATTGGTCATAACTTAATCCGTTTTTACCTAATGTTAACATATGATAGCTTGTTTCAAGGCCTTGCTATTAGTACAAAATATGCTTATAACCCTATATAGAGCCCAAAATCTTATGGGTTAACCTCTTCACCCACAATGATCACATAAGTAAGATGTTTCATCACTCCAAATAGCTTCAAAAGATCTCCAATATGATATATAAAACTCAAGCACAAATAAAAAAAGTGTCACACACCTAAAATAAAAGCAATTCACGCACTCAAAATGCAAACATAAGTAGTGTAATAAATTTGAAAGAAGAAAGAGATCACTACTTCACTTGACAAATGTGAGGAGAGATGGCAATGCACAAAGATGAGAGGGTCTTAGCAAAAACCTACTCTTGAATAGCCTAAGTAACTCTAGAAAACTTTAATAGACTCCTTACGCTTTCAATATATGCATTTAGATCACCATAGTACCTTGGAGCATCATTCTCAATCTTTTGTGTCAAAACAAATAACTTTTGTGTACACACCAACTTGAGAGAACCTTCTATTTATGGAAGAAGGCACTCAGTATTTCACTCAAAGATCACAGCATGGTTGACCCAAGAAAATTTTCACATTTTCAAATGAAGTGTTGAGCAAGCTATATCAAGTTACTTCATGAATTTTGGATGAGTATGCTAAGAGCAATGTGCATAAAAAGTTAGAGGATAATCCAACTTTTCATGAAGATGAAGACACAGAGACATAGTCACCTTAATTTTCTCTTAAATCAAGACCTACATCTTCAATTACTATGAAACTTTATAGAAATACTTATCCCAGTCCTAAATTTATAGTTCAATCAATATATTGGATAATAAAACAATATATGAAGAGAAATAACTCATAGAATTCGACATACTTTACTCAATGTATTAAAATAATAGATAGATATCAATGTAGCTATAGAAATGAGTTGTAAATGTATTGCTAACTGAGATATGAAATAATGACAGACTGGAGGGCTTCTCTAACTGTTGATTGATTCCACCTAAAAGTGATCCATACTTTTAGGAATCGATTTGAATTTTGAATTAAAATGAAGAAATTTTACTTGGCTCCCAATGTTTCCATGATATTCTCTCAAAATATTTTCTTTACTTTTGACCAAGATAAAACCTCGCATTAACCTTAGATCTTCATCCAAAATATACATACATATGTATAAGCTTGTGCCTCAAATGCTATGTGAAGTCTTAATACATGAATTAAGTATCTAGTCTTGCTTCATGCATGAATAGCTCCCCCTCAAGCCTAAGATGATTGAGTATTCAATCCATTGATATTTCCTGAAGTCCAATCATAGCTTGAGTAGATATATGAGAGTTCAATTTCTTTGCTTGTAATTTTCTCCGTAACATAATGGTATTGGACCTCAATATGTGTTGTCCTAGCATGATAAATTGGATTTGTTGCAAGGTGAAGAGATCTTATGTTCTCCCCAAAGATATGAGGAGTGGAAGATTTCACACCCAAATCTGTGTATAGTTTCTTAATCCACATGGCTTCCTGAAGTTGCATTTGCCAAACCTCTATATTCAGCTTCAATAGATGAAAGAGCGATGCAAGATGACTAGATGTACTCATTTTGTCATCTTTTTATCTTGCCCAATCTACATTAGAGAATAGCTTTATATCTACATCAGATGTATCATTGTTAACAAAGCACATCCTTCACTCTTCATCAAGAGGACTCATGGAGAAGTTATATAAATTTTCGTATATGTAGATGACATACTTGAGTTGGTTGACCTTTGTTTCTGAGTACATGCATCAGCTCATCTCCTTAGATATATCCATACATATTTTTCGCTTGCAAGTAAGCATCCATCCTTACAAACCATGCTTAGTATTTGCTTTGATCCAATGTGTCAACTGTTGAGGGATATCCATCACCCCTAATGTTCAATTTATGACTGTGCTCTAATACTGTTGTGAGGATTGGCAAAACTTCACAGAGATGAGAGGGTCTTAGCAAAAACTTGCTCTTCACCAACCTTAGTAAATCTAGATAACTTTAATAAAATCTCTATGCTTAAAATATATGCATTTAGATCACCATAGTATCTTGGAGCATCATTCTCAAACTCCTATATCAAAACAAATAACAACCTTCTATTTATGGAAGAAGGCACTTAGTATTTCACTTAGAGCTCACAAACTAGTAGGAATTGATACAAGATATTTTTCACACTTTCAAATGAATTGTGGAATGAGAAATACCAAGTTAGTTCATGAATTTAGGAGGACTATGCTAAGTATAATATTCATAAGAAGTTAGGGAGGTAATCTCCGCTTTTTAGGAAGATGAAGATACATAGACACAATCACTTACAACTCCAATGACCATGAAACTTTGTAGGCATGCTTAGCACAGTCTTAAATTCATCCTTCAATCAAGAGATTAGATAATAAGAAAATACGTAAGCAAAATAACTCAGAGAAATTGATAAACTTTATTTAATGAATTGTAACAATAGATAGAGATCGATATAGCTATGGAGATGACTTGTAAATGTATTTCCTACTGAGATATGATACAATGACAGAGTGGAGGAATCCTTTAGCTTCAAGGTAAGACTTGAATCACTCAAAATGAGTGTGATGATCAGCTCATATCCCATGACTAAAGGGACTAGTGTATATATACACTTTTGCTCATAATTGTTGATTGATTCCACCTAAAAGTAATCCATATTTTAAGGAATTTATTTGAATTTTAGATTCAAATGAATTCATGGTATTTGGCTCGCAATATGTCCACAATCTTCTCTTCAAATTTTGCCTTTACTTTTGATTAAGATAAAACGTGACATTGACCTTAGAACTTCATCCAAATTATACATCCATATGTATAAGACTGTGCCTCAAATGCTATGTGAAGTCCTAATACATGAATCAAGTACTTAGGCTTGATTCATGAACCAAAAACAAAAAGCCCTTACAAGTGAGCCGCTTGGCTTTTTATCGTGTCCCCCTCCTGAAAATTTATTTTACCTTTGAAAGTTTTAAAAATACAAAATTCTACCCTAGAGTAGTTGTTTCTCTTGTGGAATTTCCATGAAAACAATTACATTCAACTACAAAACTTATATGAAAATCTTCCTTGCTATAACATTTATCAAAGAATAGATAAAAAAAGTTCTACGTCACCTCAGGGAAAAAAGCCAAGGAGCAAGATGTTAGTCAAGCAATTAGGTACAGTACAAAACCATTTGAAATTGAGAGCTAGAGTACAGGTGAAGGAGGGACTCCCTCCATTTACAGGGAGCAGTAGTGGCCAGATGAGTGGACAGCCTAAAATCATCCTTGGGGGCGTCTCTGATATCAGAGATAGCTTTCTTGCCTAGGTCCCTAAAACCATTAAGAAAAGTACACAACATAGAGCCTTTGCCATTGTTCATAACTTTGTGATTCTTAGATCTCCAAATGTTCCATAGAATATGTCCTCTCCATATGTTCCAGAGAGCATAGTCAAATTTTTTGCAGGATCCAAGAATAGCCTCTTGAAAACTGAGGTTGATCTTCTGAAAAGCAGGCAAGAGGAAACTCCAGAACTGTTGAGCATGATTGCAGTTGAAGAACACGTGGTGGATACATCCTCATTGCCACAAAACATACAAACTTCATCTTTAATGCCAAACTTCCTGGCTTTGGCACCACACTAGATACCATTATGCAAAATCACCCACATCAAAAAGGAATGCTTGATGTTGTAAGGTAGGTGCCAAAGACTCATGAACCTGTGAGACCACTGAGTAGCATTCCAATTGATCTTCTATCCTTGATTAAGCTTGGGAAGAATCAAGGTGATGGAGCCTTTCTACTACTTGTATCTCCTCAGCATGTCCCTAGAGACTTTTGTCAAACTGACAGCAGACCTCTGGTTATAGATAGTCAATCTTCTTATCAGCATTTCCTTGTGCAGCAACAACGCCAGCAGGCAGCTAGAGTATAATTCAGAGTTGGCAAAAATTTGTTCATTAGATAATACCAGATTCCTTGAGGTGAGGTCTCTCCATGAAGAAAAACCAAGCTTGCAACATTTATGTTGTTTTATTCCTAGAGAACCATTGTCCCACAGGGAGATCCAACTAGTCCAAATGCTTTCCTGCAAAAAAAAATCAGTTAGTTAAAAGAATTTAGAGTTACGCGAACACACTTTCTTGATAGAAATCCAAGCATTCTAGAACCTACAAGAAATAGAGCTTCTAACTGGTGAGTATATATGGGGAGAAACCAAAATATCCCACAGATTATGCTTTTTCCAAGCTTTGTAGTGAACCAAAGAAAACTTGTCAATATTACGTTTAATTAAGGGAGCCCGAAAATCCATGGAGTCTATAGCCCTATGAATCCACTTAGCTGAGAGATTGGAGGCCATTTTGATGGGACAAAAAATACCTAGCCCACCTTCCTTTTTGGGAATACAGCAGGTTTTCCAAGCCACCCTAGGGATTTTGTTGGAAAGAAGGTTCCCCCCCAAAGAAATCTTCTAGAAAGAGCAAACACCTTATTGAAGTTCTTTTTGTTAGGCATCCAACAAGAAAGAAAGTAAACCAAAGAAGGCAGAATATAATGATTCAACACAAAAACCATGTGAGAGAGAGAGGATTGACAAGCATACCAATGAAAAACTATATTTCTAAATTTTTTCATGATCCAATCCCATCTTTGGTTTAGGGACACTTGAAAGCCCATAGGGATGCCAAGCAATCTAAAAATCTCCCCATCTCTGATGATATCACAACCTAAAGCCTAGATAGAAGGGGGCACCAGATTGGTGGAGGCTTTAAAGGTAGTTTTTTTATTATTAATGTGGGACCAACTGGCTAAACAAAAGGTGCTCAAACACTGAAGAAGACAATCAGCAAATCTGGGTTCGGGTTTGACCAAAATGTTGGTGTCATCAGCAAATGCCTAAAAGCATAGCTGTTCATCAGAACCAGGGACAAAAATTCCTTCAATCTTCTTTTGGGACATAGCATCCTTTGGAGCCAGCCAAGAGTGTCACTAGCTATAACAAACAGGAGGGGAGGAAGGGGGCATCCTTGCCTGATAGATCTTTTGAGTCTAAAATGAGGAGAAAGAACACCATTTATGGAGATTCTAGGGTGAGCATTTCCAAAGAGGGTGCTGACAGCGCTAATGAAGTTTTTACCAAGACCAGAGTCATGCATGGATTGAAGCACAAAATCCCACTCTATTCTATCATAAGCTTTGTCAAAGTCTATTTTAAAAAAGTAGAAGGGCTGGTTGGACTCTTGGGCATACTCAATGGCCTCCCACAAGGAGATAGCATCAAGAATGAATCTACCTTTAATAAAAGCTTTTTGCTCAGGGAGGATAATGTTCTTCATAATAGGACTGAGTCTCCTAGCCAAGGAGGAAGCAATGATCTTGTAAATTGAGTTCAAATAGGTTAAAGGTCTCCAATTATTTAAGTCCTCTTTAGGACCCCTCTTATGGATGAGTCTAATGACCCCATTATTGATCTTGATAGGAAAAGTGCCTTTTGTAATAGATTCTTTCCACAACAAGAGAATGAAGGGAGTTAGGAAATCAGCAAGAGCCAAGAAAAAATCATTGGGAAGGCCATCAAGGCCAGGAGTTTTGCAGGGTTTCAATTTACCAATGGTTTCTTTAATCTCATCGATAGTGAGGGGCAAGTCCAACATGGCAGCCAGGCTAGGAGGGACAATTTTTCCCTTATTTATGGCAATGGAAGCTCTGGCTCCGAGGATATCCTCCTCCCACTTGGGAGAACTAGAGAAAACATTCGTAAAGAAGCGGGTAGCCTCCTGGAAATTCTCCTCAACGCTGATAGCAATACCACCAGACTTTTTCAAGAGCATCAGGATGAAATCCTTACATTTCTTCTTTTGAGTAGAGAGAACATACACTTAGAGGGTTTATCCAAGTTCCGAGCCCAAAATTCTCTTGAGGAAGAGAGAATACTACTAGCCTCAAGGTACTCTTCATATTTCAACCTTTCCTAAAGACACAAGATTTTATCCAAAAAGTTGGGATCTTTAGAGGTAAGGAGCGAATCTATTTCTCTAGAAACCTTATGTCTCCTAGCAGCTCTAAGGGTTTTTTTTTTAGGTTCTTATAGTAGGTGAAGACTGATTGCACTTCCTTTATGGCTTTAGCCCAAGCAATGGAGGGGCTGAAAAACTTCTCAAAACAATGGAGGAAAATGTTTTTAGTCTTCTCTATGACACATGGCATATGTAAAAGGGAAGGATCAAGGTGGGGCCACCCAACCTTAAAGTTGGGATAATTACTTTTAAGAGAAATAAGAAGAGGTATATGGTCCGAGAGACAAATAGACTTGTCTATGGAAACCTTAGCTTCCCAAAAAAGCTAAAAAAAGGGATATTAATATAGCATCTATCTAGCCTTGCAACAAGAAAATTACAACTTTTTTGTTTCTTATTCCACGTGACCCCCGTGTGGCCGAAGATGTCCAAAAGGTCGTGGGTGGTGACAAGCCTAAGCCATGAAGAGCATTCTTGACCTTGAATGGTGCTACCCATCTTGTTGTGTCTATCAGACAATGAAGTAACCATATTCTAGTCTCTTGTAATGACAATGGGACCAGAAAGGGAACATAGTTCTTCCCAACATTTACTACTTTGGGTCACACAGTTAGTAGCATATAAACATATAATGATACAATCGAAGGCCTTGTTAAGAGCAAGCCCTACCCACTGGTGGGAGGGACAAGTAAACACCTGACAAACGAGATGAGCAATGGAATGGGAGACATCGAACGATGCACCTCCCCTCCCATATGGGTGCTTGGTAGAACACCATGTATGCTTATTGGAGGCCATATTTAAGTGAAGATCAAGATTACCATCAGCGACTTTCAGCTCCTACAAGCACAAAAATTCAGGCATTGCTGACAAGTCAAACAACCATTTGGAAACACATTTAGCTCTAACCGAATCAGAAATACCTTTCATATTATAAGAGATGATTTGCATGTTGTTCATCATGATCAAACAATACAGAAAGATAGAATGCCATAACACAAACAAGACAGACAAGGACTCAATCATTTCCTAATATTCTTGGAGACTTTACTCAAGGAGACCGAGTTCTTCAGGATGTCTTTCCTCTTGCTTTTAGTATTGCTATGCCTCCTAGCCAAGTTCCAAAGTCCATATTAAAAACTAGTCATTGTACCAATTCCTAATAAGTTGACCCTATGTGACATTCAATACCTTGCTCCAAGTTTTGAATTTTTCTTTCCATGCTTTGAAATAAAGCATACAAAAATACTTCTATCCATCCGTCGAATACTAATCTAATCTTAGACCCTCAATTCCTTAGGAATCTTTTGATCCCTTCTACCTCATCTTGTGAAAAAAACCCACTTGAGGTTCAAGATTCTTTAAGAAAAATTAAAATTCCTTATGAGCAAATAGGATTAAAGAAAGAGAGTTAAGTTACTCAAGTAGGTTCTAAGTAACCCTTGAACCTATGGTACTTAAGTCTTATGATTGGTATAGCCAAAGGTATATTGTTCTTAAAGATCTCTTCATCCCTTATGCCTAATTTGAGTTAGTTAAACCCACTTAATGGTTAAGATTCTTTAAGAAAGATTAAAATTACTTATGAATAGATAGCAATAAAGAAAGAGACTTAAGTTACTCAAGTAGTTTCTAAGTAAGCCCCCAACCAAAAGACTATGGTACTTTATTCTTATGACTGGTATAGCCAAATGTGTATCAATCTTAAGCATTAATGGATGCTTAGATGAGGAATTATATAGATTTGGGGAGCAATTGTGACCTCTTAACTAATTAGATTTTGCATATGCATGTGCAATCTCCACCATTGGTTTTATACCCTCCACTAGAGTCAACTATCTCATAGTTGTACTCACCACTCGATTTAAGTCCCACTAGACTCAAGTTAACTCATGCTGACTTTGATTGGATTCTTCTAGAAGGTTCTACAGATTCATTGGGAAAAATACTCTCCCAAAGCACTGGTGGGGACTGGACGCAATACCTCTCTATCCAATGGATTAAACCACTTGGCTAAGCCATCAACTTGTCTAATACTCCAGAAACACCTAATGCTAACCTTAGCTTGTACCTTTTCCAAGCTACTTTACAGCTAACTACCTCAATAGAGTACAAACATATTTGCCTCATCTTAGCATTGTCTCTTCTATTCTCCACATGCACTTGAGTGTGGAAGTTATGTGCACCATTGAAGGATAATTGGTTTTAATGTATGCTACTCTTCATTTTGATTATGTTGTTTGAACCATGGCAAGCAGCTCCACCCAAACATTTGTGCTTGAGCCTGCACCAAATTCTACAATGCAATCCATTCACCATTGATTTTAGAATCACACTAAAGAAGAATTATTGAACACTACTAAATATGTTTTCTTTTCCACCTTCAGAGTTTTTAAGCATAAGATGTATTTCTTCACTAGGGACTTTGAAACCTTTAGACTTCAATCAAAGGTGTCTTGAATATCTAGGATGCACTAGGTTGTGGTGCATATCTTTGTTGATATATTTAGGTAGTGATGTCTGTGAACACTCTAGGACCACCGGGGCACTTTTTTCCCTCTTTAGGAGGTTTTTTTCCTCTAGCTTGTATATACGCCTATTGCCCTAATGGTCTGTTGGAGTTAGATGTGTGCGAAAGCACACAAACAACACAAAGAAGAAGAAGAAGCTTAGAGCACAACACAAAATATTGAATGTACTACTACTAGAATGTACAAAGATAAGTATCATGTTACGGTGCTAGGCGTATATGCAAGTTGGGGAAAAAAAACCTCCTAAAGAGGGAAAAAAGTGCCCCAGCGGTCCTAGAGTGTTCACACACATCACTACCTAAATATATCAACAAATCCCCCCTGGGAGTGATAGACTGAACAAGGAGCTAGCACTCATGTATAAGGAAGTGCCAAGCTATGTGGAAATCACTCCACAAAAGGAAGTAAGCCCAAAGCTTTGCAGAAAGATTCAAACTTCTCCCTAGGCAAAGCCTTTGTGAAAAGGTCTGCAATGTTCTCCTGTGTGGGCACATATGCCAAGCTGATCTCCCCAACATAGAACCTCTCCCTTACATAATGATAATGCATCTCAATGTGCTTAGTGCAAGCATGGAACACAGGGTTCCTCGCAACTACCAATGTGCTCTGACTGTCAATGAAGATGGTGGTGGTAAAAGATTGACCAACACCCAAATCAGCCATAAGGTGTATGAGCCACACACACTCAATAGTCGCTATGAAAGCTGCGCTATACTCAGCCTCACATCTGGAAGAGGCCACAGTAGATTACTTCTTGCTTAGCCAAGATATGCATGAGCTACCAAGCATGAAGCAAAGACCACTAGTGGACACACAAGTGTCATAACAACCAACCCAATCACTATCAAAAAAAGCATGCAAATCTGGCGGTAGTGATCCACCCTTGGGATAAAACAATCCAAGTGGTTGGGTACCACTCAAGTAGTGAAAGATGCACTTAACCGCTTGCCAATGCTTGACTCCTGGGCAATGCATAAACTTGCTCATTTGTGAGATATCAAACTGAATATTTGGTCGAGTAATGCATAAGTAAATCAAGCATCCAATAGCTTGTTGATAGAGAACAACATCAAATGCATCTCCAGCATCATGAAGACTCAATCGTAAACCTGTCTCTATAGGAGTGGCAATAGGCTTATAGTCTTCAAGGCCAAAATGCTGCAATAATGTGTCAATATATTTCGTTTGACACAAAGCCATTCCACCATCAACATGCATAAATTGAATGCCCAAATAATGATGCAATTAATGCCCCAAATTAGATATCTCAAATGAGGCATGAAAATCAGCCTTAAAATCAGCAATATGTTGGTCATGAGGACCGGTGAGCAGCATGTCATCAACATACACCACAATGATCAAAAGTACATCATTAGCATGCTTAACATATAAGGTGCTCTCAGTTGGACTGTTCTCAAAACCATCTGCAATCAGATAGGCATGTATCTTTTCATACCAAGCATGTGGTGCTTGCTTTAAACCATATAATGCCTTCTTTAACCTGCACACCTAGTTTTCATGCCCTTTATGCACAAAGCCATAGGGCTGAAAAACATATACTTCTTCATGCAAGTCACCATTCAGAAATGTTTTTTTAATGTCCAACTGATGTACATTCCAACCATGATGAGTTGCAACTACATAGATGCTATGAACAGTAGTCATATGGCATGTAGGTGCAAAGGTCTCATCAAAATCAATGCCTCTTTCCTATGCATAACCCTTTGCAAATGTTGGAACTTAAGTAGGCCCATAACTGGCCAATGATTAAATATGTTGATGTGGAAAATTGACTATATCTCAAAGGGTCAAACAAAAATACCTAATCAATCTCAAGTAGACCTATTGCAGACTTTGAGTTGCTTGTACTAGTGAATAAAAAACTACATATATGTTTGGGATAGAAGGACAAAATTGCCTACATAGTTATTACAATAGTGTGTTTGGAGGCCAAAACAAGATCAAATAAAAATTTTGATGCCATACAACAAAGCTACTTTGAAATTCTTATTGCCTCAAGTATGATCACCAATTTTCATGTGATTTTGATACTATGAATGAAGTGGTGTGGATGATGCCTTAGAGAAAGCGGTGAGCTGATTTGATACCAATTAATGGAGTTTGAGGTTTGTGGAAGCATATGAGCATCACAATAAAGAAGAAGAATCTTGGAGAACAATACAATACTAAATGTATTATCAAGTTAATGTACAAAGATAAGTGACACATTAGGGTTATAGGCAACTACACAAGGGGGGGCCCTAACGAGGGAAAAATGTGCCTTGACAGTCCTAAGTGTGTCCAAAAATATCACAACCAAAATATATTAACATTGAGGTAGAGTTGAACCCTCACCCCTAGGGGTGAGTGGCCACATCTTGCTGCCTATGCACGAGGTGCTTTCTAGCACAAATTGTTCAATATGATGTAGAATATTTGATCAAAATCATGAACAAAGGCCTTCTAATAAATCAAAATAATTTATATAAAGAAAAGTCCAATCATTTTCTAAAATTTTGATATTTAAAACTAAAAGCTTCAAATGGTACAACACTCAAACTTATTTGGACCCACATACCTTTTATGCTTAATCATTATGCCTTACCCTGTGTCACTTACTTTTTGGTTTTTTGGATGCCCTGCGAAAAACATTTGACTCAAGCTAGTGCCTTGGCTAGGAGATTCCTTTGGGGAGGAAATTATCATGAGAATAAAAGACCCAAAGTTGTTTGGGTCTTCCTAAGATGGAAGAAGGTCTTGGCATTTTGCATCCCATCAAAATGGTTGGAAATGATCTGACAACTAAATGGATTGTTAGATGTCTGTCTTCAGATGATATCTAGGCTGTTTTGATTCAAACAGCAGTTCCATCCCATCAAAATGGTTGGAAATGATCTGACAACTAAATGGATTGTTAGATGTCTGTCTTCAGATGATATCTAGGCTGTTTTGATTCAAACAGCAGTTCCTCTTTTTCCTATCAAGAACTGTAAAACTTGGAGAACTAATAGTCTATGGGATATAACTATTTCCCCTCAAGTATTATCTCCTATTGGCGATCCTCTTTTATGGAGGTTTTGGTAGTCTTGGATGAATAAAAAAAGGGTATTATCCCAGCAAAGAGTTTTTTTGTAACTTGAAATTTTTTTCTTACAAGAATGTTTTTGGCATGGGTGGATTGCATCATGGAATAACTACTCACAATGAATCAAAGATCATAAATGCTTTAAAGAAGGATTCATCAATTAGAACTATTTTATGCAGGGGGTAAGTTGGTTCCTGATTATTATTGTAGGTACTTTTTAAACTTTTCTTCTACTTTTCAATAGGTCCTCATCTAGGTTAAAGGACTGCTTGAACAAAGGATGACATGTTGCAAGATCAAGAACCTGTGTATTCAGGATGTTGCTAAGGATATGCTGCAAAGTTTCAAAAAATACAGTGGTTCAATCTCTAGTATTGTTGTATAACTTAATAGGAGATGGAATGTTCAGTGGTCCAACTCCTAGTAGAGATATAGATTTTCCTATTTATGGGCCTTTCCAATCTGTACTAAGCACTCATTTCTTCAATGGCTCATAATACATGATGGATTATGGACTAGAAATAAGGTAAAGAGATTTAAAACCAATGAAGGTATTGTGCATTTTGTGGAAAAGAGGAAGATTTTCCCCATTTGTTTATCAATTGTTGGTATACCAAGAGAATTCAGAAAGTTCTATATCCCTTTCAAAGCCTCAAAGGCATCCCTAAACTGAGCACTAAAGAGGTCCTTGTTGATTGCTTCTACAAAATGGGCCTTGCAATATTTGAAATAAGTATCTTCCTCTAGCATATCTGTCTCAACAAGAATCATAAGATCTTTCAAAGTGGCAAAAAGGATTTTTTGTACTCTCTATGACTTGCTTTGAAGTGTTCTGGCCATCATCGTATTTATGCTATTAATGAGGCCCCTTGTAATAATGTCCATCTCTCCAGTTTGTTGAGTGATCATCATCCCAACGAATGGAGGAGTCTGCTTCTATCCATGTACTATGAAGAAAGTTTTATTATGTTCTTCTCCATTGGACTATGAGAATCTCTCCCATTGTTCTAGAGTTTATAAGTTTTACTTATTGATATATCTTGCACCATATTGTAATATTGTATCCCTATGTTGTGTATGTTGCCTAGATAACATATTAGGGGATCTAGCCCCTGCACATCATGTAACAAACCTTCATTAATTTAATTTCTCTTTCCTATATGCTCGATATATATATATATATATAATCTATATTTCTGAATGTATCCATGCTCATTGAGAGCTACCATCCTATGTGAGTGGCACATTTGTATCTATTTGAATTAATGTCGTGCATGTTTGTGTATGATCGCTAACAAAATCATTGTCACAATATGTGTGTGTATGTGTTGATATTTGTTTCAATACGGAGCATTGTAAGGACGTACGATCATCGTGGTTTTTCTCTAACAAAGTATAGCTATGATTGAAGTAACGAAGGTTTAGTGATACCGAGGTCCTTCTTTATCAGTAGCCTCCTCTTTCAACATTCCGAAGTTTATGGCTCAATAGATAATAGGAACTTTGGCAGAAGTTAGTCTGTATCCCTCTATCTTTTTTTTTTAAATGGAGGTTCGGCCGAGGTTTACTCCTCCATGCGTTAAATTTGAAATTGCAACTCTACAAGAAAGCACCCCTCTTATCCCACAAGAACAGGGGTTTACATAGTTGGGTTAAACTGCGGTCACAACTACCGTGGGAAAAGATCATCAGCCATAAGATACAGACTAACTTTGGCAGAAGTTAGTCTGTATCTCTCTATCTTTTTTTTTAAATGGAGGTTCGGCCAAGGCTTATTCCTTCAGGCTTTAAATTTGAAATTGGAACTGTACAAGAAAGGACCCCCCTTATCCCACAAGAATAGGGGTTTACATAGTTGGATTAAACTACAGTCACAACTACCTTGAGAAAGGACAAACAATGGCACATCCGCCACACGATACAACTTTCCATGTTAAACATGTCCCTTACATGATGCCAACGGGAGTTGAACCTTCGCCCTCACGTCAAAAAGCGAGAGGCCCAACCACCCAAACAACCGGTCTCGGACTGCACCCCTCCATCTTGAAGATGACAAGACCACCATCATCTATGTGGGGATCAGCAGAGCACCATAAGGCGAAAGCACTCACTCTAATTATATGGATTTTTATCATGAGCTTCAGGCTTGGCGTGACAAAAAGGGTAGCAGCGATATGTAAAACATGCGATTTGAATTTCGGAATGATACAAAAGGCGGTTGCATGGACGCACTTTCACCCGGCGCATTATCAAGGTCGTCGTCGTCGTCGTCGTCAGTATTGCTATGTCATCAGGATCTGGACCATATCGTACGCCCTCTATTTGAAGGTATCTCTTTTCACGAGCCTTTGTCTGTGATACAGAAGAAGAGAGAGAACGCATTAAGCGAGCTTATCGATGTATGAGGTCGAGAGCAGGCGTCGAGAGACATAGGAGACGGAAACATGTATTGAATAATACGAGAATGTTCATATTGAGGAGCGCAGAGAGAGAGAGACGATGGAGTTTGCTCGCTGCCACAGTAGCGCATGTTTTGCTTATGTGTTATTTGAACGTAAGCTTCAAATATTCTTTAATTATTGAATTCTTCGCGCGAGTACTCGGATTATGTCGGTTATGGGAAAATCTTGTATATATCTTTCACCAAATCTTCTCTACCTTGTGCGATTGGACAGCAGCGATTTGTTACTTTTGAAACTTCCACTTACTGTGACAAAGAAAGGGCCTCGTTCTTTGAGGGAGAGCAGTCTTTGAGGGAGAGCAGTAACTGATAGATGCGTTTATCGCATTCTTCTTCGTGAAGAGCATTATTTAGCACAGACTTGCTGTTCGATTACCATTGTACGAAGACCTTGAATGATGGGATAAAATTTCATTCTTTTCACATCCAGATGATGAGCGTTTGTACATTAATTGATTATGCTTTCGAGAAAATGACTTCACAGCATCATAATCAGAGGTGTAGTCAGAATTCCAAGAAAATTCACAAGTTCCCCAAGAAATCATACATAGTAGACCGAATATCTTTGGCTGTTTTTCAGCCATAGACCACCCTGAAGAATCCGATCGACGTCCAAGGCATGAACTTGGGTCCAAACGCCAAAAAGGTGGTTCATGATAGAGCCTTATCAAGGTGCCTTGCGTAGATTTATTAATGAGTGGTGTATTAAAATGACATTAATAATGAAGAATACGTGCAAATGAGTGAATGATCCGAGTGATTCGCTGGTACATGGCCTCCAAAACGTCTATTTGTGAATGCGTTCACTGCGAGTAACAGAATAGTGCTTCTTCTTTTTTAACTCATATGTGCAAACATTATGAACGAACGATTATGAACTGAATTGTTATAAGGCACGAGCTTATGTGACTTATGTTCCTAAGGTGGACACAAAATGCATTTGAAGCGAGGGGGAAAGAGTTTTAGCATCTCTTCCACCATGAAGAATGGCTAAAGGCAAGAAGGTAAAGGGAAAGAAAGGGAAGAAGGGCAAGAAGAAAGGTCCGCCCCCTTCACATGACAAAGGATGGGATAAGGTCTCTCTCTCTCTCTCTCTCTCTCTCTCTCTCTCTCTCTCTCTCAAAACACACACTTAGGAGTGAGACGTGCATACTCTGATAAGAAGGGGTTATTTGAGATGACTAGGCTATAAATAATGGAAGATGGGAAAGACCACTTGAAGCTTTGCCGGATCCAGCAGCTCACTCTTCCTTTGTAGAACTCAGAGAGAAGATATTTTCAGCCTTGGAACAGGTAATACTACTGAACCCGATGCCTTTTGGATTTGTTTTACGTGCTACGCTGAGGCTGCTGGTACGTATAGCGCATGGCATACTCTAAAAGAGGAGAATTCCTTTTGTGATATATGTTCAGTGGTCCAATTTTCTGAAAGTTTAGCACACAATTCTTTCATTGAGTGCTTTCTCTATATTTGTATTACATATAGCTATTCCCTGTAAGTTTTTACGTATTGTGACCTTTACTTTTCTTCTCATCAGTTATCAATCTTCTGGACGGATGCGGTGACGGTAAACGAGTTTTTCCAGGACTTGTTCAAAGTCAGCAGAGACAAGCTGGTATAAATAACTTCAAGGAGATACTACACCTCAAGATCTCGTGAAATTTTATGAAAGCGTTTCTGTAACTTTCCCAATTCGTCTTATACAACACTTGAAAGCATGTGTTTAGAATATTTGTGGCAAACCATAACAGTGATGAATTTCGGCGCATATACCTGGGTTTCTTGATGATACCTCCCCTATCTTATGCATTATTGTTCGCCACTTTCGTGAAGGTGAAGGTGGAGTTAAGAGGTGCAAGATATTTGAAGAAGGTCATTCTTTCACCTCCAACGTTGGCACCCCATTTGAAAATTCTGGATCTATCTTGTTGTGAATGGCTTGAATATGTTCTCCTACATGTAAGTCCACTCCTAGCTGATGAACATGTACATAAATTCTGAAATGGCTAATTTATCGAAAGCCCAAATTTTTGTATCTTCTTTTTACTTTTGAATTAAGTAATTGATCTCCCGTCAAACTATGTGGTAATGATGGATAACTAACCCAAGATAAAATACACTGAACTTGCTTCGAGGCCTGACTTCACATCGAACTTCAGAGAAAGGCGTTCTGGTTATGTCATAAACATTAAAGTACTTGTCTTCCCAAAGAAGGTGACCATTTCCTTACATTGGAATGCTGATTGCGTCGACTCCTGCGCATCTGTTGAGGACTTAAAGTCGCAGCCTGCAGGCGTAAATTTGTGTCAGAAAAAAAAAAATGGACAAATGTGTATAAGGAGAAAAAGTATGTCGAAAATTCATGGTGTAGTGCTAAACACTTTGGCCATTGACTATGAGATCTAGTTCAAAACTAGATTACAACTTCCAAACAAAGATGTACACGTCTGATGTATGATTTGAATCTCATGTATCGCCTGAAAGCGCAAGTCTTTACTTTATATACCCCATATATAAATCATACTTGAATGTGTACCTACACATATGTGTATCTGCATCCATGGACCTTTACATCCTTCTTTCGTATTTCCATCTAACACGATGCGTCCATGCAGAGATGTGTATGCTGGTGGTAACGCCAGTTCTTTTCTTAGTAATTCTATGGATTGTTATTGTGAGGTTTTTAAATAATTAACTCCGTTTCTTTGATCATTCATGACGTAGATGATAAATTTAGAGAGATTGTCCTTACATCAATGTCCCTCTTTGAAGAAAGCCATATTGCACACAAAGCAACTCAAAGAGATCGACCTATTGAAATGCAATAAACTTTCAGTAGTGGTGTTATGGAGCGATGAACTAACTGAGCTTGCCCTCCCAACTCTCGATTTCAAGACAGTGGAGTTGCATTGCCCGAAACTAGGAAAAGTGAATTACATAAAAGATGACCCACCACCAAAAGAACAGGTTCCACCATGCTTCATGTGTTTCCATCTCTTTTTAACCGATCTCTCTCGAGAAGCTTATGTAATTTACGAGTCTTTTCTTCTTTTCTTTTGCAGGAAGCAATCAATGAGGCATCCTCGTGACTAACGAGCCTCTACGATGGGCAACTTTATGCGAGCTTTGAATCTGTGTAGGAGAACTTCCGAATGATTGCTAAGAAACATTGATTTTGTATTCTGCTTCAATGCGTTAGATTCTCAACTACTAGAGACCACAGAAGCTCATAAAAAGTTTGCAAAGATCTAATTTAATTTCTTTAAATTTAGGTGGACAGCATATTGATCGAGAAAAACAATCAATTGTATGTAAATTATTCTTTTTTCTTTTGATTGTATATTATAGTTAATATGTTCTGTAGCTGCATTACTTCAATGTGGAAAATGTAACGTATGGAAGGCCATAACATCACTACTATATCGAAGATCCGTCTACAATACCACTTTTGCACAGGCAACTATTACAGATCTGACGAAGATCGAAAAGACGCAGATTTTCACTAACATTGAATGTTTGCTTTAACAAATGGTTATAGGCGTCTTACAAACACTGTGAAATGCTTCTGACAGCTCATGTAATTTTCAAGTTGGAACCTTCTCTCAGATAGTGAAACTTTAGATGTTCAAATTTCGACTATTGCGTGTTGAATCAGTGATGAATATGAATCTTTGGATGCATATTTAATCTTTCATAGCGGGGGTAAAAATCTACTTCATATGATATTTGATGAGACAATATTGCAATAAATACATATGAATATAGTGTTGAAACTTTTAAAAACTAGTTTATTTATTTTTGAGGAGTAGAGATAGAAAGTCAACCGAACTACCGTACTCGCTATGGGGATCCACTCGGATCTTTTCTCTCTCCCATGGAGTACAAATGCTTGGAAATGATTGAGGAGGGGAGAACATATCTACGTCTTAATTGGGTTATATGAGGAGATAGACAAAGATTCTAAGACAGGTATTATTGGGCTTGACTGTTGGGCTTGCATGAAAGTCGATGGGGTTCTTCTTCTTTCGAAGCTTTCGCATGGATTTCTCCTAGTGGCCTCCTATAAAAAAGTTGAACATCCCATCATTTCACCAAGGTCGGCTCGTTGCAAAGGGATAATCTCCTCAATATAAAAAATTATCTTGATATTCTTCTAGATCATGTAGCTTTATGGGTATTATTAAAAGATATGGAGTGAGTTATCAGATTCTCTTTTGTTTCTTTTATATCAAGTGTGATTTGATGCCTTTTTTGTTGGTGTAAATTGCAAGCCTACACATTTGGCTCAAAGGATGCATTGAAGTTTATACATACATGAAGTAGCATAGGAACATATGCTAGTGGATAATTACCACTTTACCTCATTGTAAAAGTCAGATTGACTTGGAATCTTTTGTAACCACCTACCAAAAGGATTCATGGATGAAAGTAGTTGTTTGATTGAAAGAATATCTCCAAGCATTTAGGAGCTTGATCATAGGGAGCCAGAAGTTTGAATTTGAATTCAAATCTTTTACTCATTCCTATAAAAATGGACATGAAAAGTCGCGGGCAAGAGAGAGCACTCCCGAGCCTAGCATTACTGTTTTTGAGTGTGTATGAGGTCTATACTCAAGCCCACACCTATCTATACCATTTGGCATTGATGTTCATGCAAATGGAGTTGTATAAAAATGTTCATTAATACATACATTCATATTGTCCATCTCTGAGTTCTTTGTTAGTCTACTCAAAAGTCTGTCAACTTGTCAAGGGCATATCTCGGTCAATTCTTCACCAAATGCAGTGATTCAAAGCTTGTTGGATTCAGCTTGAAGTAATCTACATGCTATCAAAGTTTGAAGACATTCTATTCAGCAATTTTGGAGAAATCTGCGTCGAGGTGAACTCTGGTCATTTTCTACTACAGTCTTAAAAAGACGGGGGTATAGCTTAACTTGCTAAATTGATTTCTCTTAGCATAGATTATCATTTTACATCATTCCACTTGGAATAGGTAGCTTACTAAGCTCATTAGATACCCCTAAAAGGAATTTTTCCAATTCCTACTGTACTGGTCATACTGAGCAAAATACTCAGCAGGTATCAAGCCATAAATAGAAGGTTTTCTTGAGTTTGTGACTTCCAAAGTTATCTGTTTTGATTCAATCATTGCACACATCATTTCCAAAGGACATAGGACATTTTATGGTGTTATTGGAAAGATAAGGAGGTCTAGTTATCAACTCTGAAGCAAAAGAGGGCTGGTACAAAGCAGGTTTAGCAGTACCTACTCAGTCTCTTGGAGTATCCATCCATCATTCCCAACATTTTTCCATACCCGCTTTGTGTATTTCGAGAAAAGAGAACTTATATGTTTCTTTTTTATAGAGACAAAGGCTCTGTACCGAAAGATTTCATTCTAATTTCAACATTGGGGACTTTTTTTTCCTATTGAGGAGGTGGTGGAAGAGTACAAAGAGGAGAGGGTCTCGGGAAAAACTTGTTGTAGACTTGCCCATTTCTTTCTTGGACACATTAAAGCATAAATTGACTCAAAACACTCACACTATAGCTGATATCTACCCTTGTGAGAGTAGCATCATTGAGGATTCCGACTAGACTTTGATCACTTGTTACATATTCAATGAGTTCTCCCTCATGAACACTCAATTTAGATTTCACTTCCATAGGTGTACCTACAAAATGTTTATTTTCCGTCTTGAATTTTCTAAGCATGTCTTCGATGTACTTTCTCTGAGTGAGATACATACCATGCTTTGTATACATGGCTTCCAATCCAAGGAAGTATGTTAGCTTACCTACTTCATTTATCTTGAACTCTTCCATCATTTGATGCTTGATTCTCCTTATGCAATCAACATCATTACCTCTTACAATGATATCATGTACATATACATAGAGATTTATGACTTTAACATGTGCTCTTTTGATAAACAAGGATTTGCCATGCTCACCACAAATCCTTTTGTCTTGTAGGTAAGTAACTAGTCTATGATTCCAAACCCTTGGATCTTCCTTTATTCCATATAGAGCTCTTTTTAATATGCAAACATACTCAGGATATTGTGAGTGTTCAAAACCTAGATGTTGAGCCATATATACCTCTTCTGAGAACCATCCATTCAAGAATGCATTCTTGACATTCATCTGGTGTATCTTCTAATTCTTGGTAGCTTCAATACTCATGAGTATTTTGATTGTAGATGTATTTGCTACAGGAGAAAATGTTCCCTTGTAATCAATGATTTGAGTTTGAACATACCTGTTGGCTACTAATCTAGACTTGTGCCTATATATAATTCCATGAGACTTCTTTTCTACCTTATAGATCCACCCAGATCCAATGGCTTTCATGGTTGAGGTCTTGGGTACTAAGTCCCAAGTGTTGTTCTCTTGCAATGCATCAATCTCTTCTTCCATAGCATGCTTCCATTTTGGCTTGTTCTTCGCTTTTTCATAAGATGAGGGTTTTTCAAAATTTGTGTAGATCTTTTGATTGTTTGTTGCGATGATTATGCTAAATCTCTTAATTCTTGCACTTTGGCTTTACCTTTGAATTTCCATGACTTGATATCTTTTTTAGGTGGCTTCTTTTCATCCTCTAATTTGCTCAATTCTTCATGTGTTTGTGGATTTTTGTTTGATAGAGTTCGAAAGTCATCTTTCAAGTCATAGGGCAAGTTGATTTTCCTCTAATCATCTTACAAAAAATATTTTTTTGTCATCAAATACTACATCATGACTTACAATGAGTCCTTTAGTAATAGGATTGTATAGCCTATAACCCTTTGGATTTAGGTCAAAGCATATGAACACACACTTCTCTGCTTTGGGATCGAATTTCCCTCTTATTTATGAATCTATGTGTGCATATGCAATGCATCCAAATATCTTGGAATGATCCAAAATTGTTCTCTTCCATTCCAAGCGTCATAAGGTGTCATTAATTCCATGTATTTTGTTGGTTATCTACTTATGAGGTATTTGGTAGTGGATATTGCCTCTCCCATAGGTAATTTGGTAACTTCTTCTCGTTTAGCATTGACCTAGGTTCTTCTATAATGGTTTTATTATTCCTTTTTACTACACCATTTTCCTATGGTGTATATCTAGTTTTAATCTCTCTTTAGATCTCTCTCTCTTTTAATTTTTTGCAGATTTTTTGGATTTTCTTTGCAATTTTTTTGGATTTTTAATGTATTTTTCTTTGTTTTTTTTGAAAAAAAAGGGCCCCCCAGGGCGTTTTCTTTTTTTTTTTTGCAAAAAAAAAAAAATCCCCCCCTCCCCCCCCCCCCCACCGACCACCACCGACCACTCTCCCCCCCCCCCCCCCCCCCCCCCGTTCTGACACACCCCCCCCCCCCCAAAATTTATTTTTTATTTTTTTATTTTAATTTCTTTTATCTTTTTATTTTTTATTTTAATATTTTTATTTTATTTTATTATTTTATTTCTTTTTCTTTTTATTTTTATTTTTTTATTTGTATAGGCGTGCCAAAAAAAAAAATTATATATTTTTATTTTTTTATTTTTTATGGCTCAAAGCTTTTGGCTCTGGATCATGCCTCGGTTGGCTATTTTTTACAAAAATGGAGTCATTTTCATGTTTTTTGGCACCTCTAAGCTCAGTTTTTGGCTTTATTTTTCCAAATTCCAACTTTTTCTCTGACTTCTGGTCAAATCCCACATGTTTTAACCACATTTCTCACATGTTTTTATTTCCCCACATTTTTCACATGGCTTATTCTACCTTTGTCTTTACTTATGTTCCATTATGTCCCATATGCATCCTCTGTAGCTCTACTGTTTGACCGTTTTAACCCTCCCCAGACCCCATCCTCCTACCCCATGCCCTGCTTTTACAAATCTGCCCAGCCACATCCTTAACCCTCCCTATCCATTCCATCCCCGGCCCTTAGCCCTCCCCTCCACCCCTTTCTACCCTCCCATTGCAACCCTTTGCTTTTCCATTACCAAAATCCCACTTTTGGTTCTTCTCTGGTGCTTGTTCTGGTGGAGTTGTTTGCTGCTCAAGTGTCCTCTTCAAGATTTTGCAGCTCACAATTCATGTTGTCCTCTATGCTCAGAGCTTTGGTTATAGCTCTCCGGGACGGAGAGCACATTAGGTGGTGGGCAACTGTTGAGCCCATAAAAGTCATGAGGTCAAAGTCAACTATAGTCAAAGTCAAAAGGTCAAAGTCAACTGGTCAAAGTGAACAAGGTCAAGGTCAAAGTCAACAGGTGCAAAGTCAAAGTGCTAAAATGCAGGTGTCAAAGTGCACAGGTAGTGCACAATTAATTGTAAGTTCAAAGTGCTAAAGTGCAGGTGTCAAAGTGCACAAGTAGTGCACAATTAATTGTCCACAAAGGGTAAATTGGAGAAAGTGGGTTGCAGGTTGCAGAGGTATTTTCTCTAATTTCCCTAAGGTTCAAAGTGTGTTTTAAAGTGTTTTGAAAGGTTCAGGTGAACCCCTCTTATGTGCAAAATTGAATACTTAAAAGGAAAATGTGAAGCTATGTGAAGCGGCAACGTACGCACAGGTGAAAGTATGGCCCCCCATTAAAATTTTTGGTTTTAGTCTAAAGTCACTACAGGACAAAACAGTGAGTCGTTGGCTGCCACTTGTGAAGACAATCTTGGGACATCAAAGTGAGCACCAAGATACTATTGCAGTTAGGAGCGTACGTGATCGACACACTCAAATCAAGGCAAGGTCTATTCTTGGACCAATCTTAGAGTAAGCAAGGGAAGCATAGTCTAAGTGAAGCAAGAGAGAGAAGTGCAAGAGTCACCAGAGTGCGACGCAGAGAAGTGGAAGTGCAAGGTGCATGGAGAGTGACTAAGGATTTGTGCAGAGAGTGCTAAGCTAGTCCCCCAAGGATCTCAAGGTCTCCTTGCAGTGTGTGCGTGCCGACAGAAGGTATTCATTCCTCCCCCTTAGTGGAAGCTTGGTGCAAGGTGTGCACAAGGATAAGCTTGAAGCAGGTGGAGGTCTAATGCAGAGGAGGCAGCGCCAAGAAGACTTTGGGATATTTGGTATTTGTAATTGAGCCCTCTGTGGGATTGTGCACAGAGGTATTGGCTTGTATTGTGCTTCAAACATTGTAATTGTCTTACTGTAATCAATCGGCAGAAGTTTCCAGGTGTATTTTCTCTTCTTGTCTCTTCCCTTTTATCCTACAAACCCTCAAACTCCTTCTTGTCTAAGAATCCCCCAACAGTAATATTCACCCCTCCATCAGACCTTAGCCTCTTCACTGTTCTACCTATTTAATTTTTTAAAAGTGTAAGATAATTCATGAAACAAGAAAACACTTCATCTTTGTGCTTCATAAAATATAGTATGGTCAATTTGCTACAATAATCAATGAGAGATACATAATATCTTGACTCTAAGATAGATGATTCCTTTCTTGGTCCTCAAACATCAGTCAGGACAAGCACCAAGATATCTTCATGTATGTATCCCTTATTTGTGAAAGGTTGCCTTTGAAACTTTCCAAATTGGCATGCACTACATTTGTAAATCATGTATTGCTTTGTGATATTTGGTAGTCCAAGTACACTTTGATCTCTACTTATTTGCTTCAAGGCCATCTCCAATGTGAGCTAACCTTTTGTGCCAAATTTCTAACTCTGATAGATTTTGTGTACAATAAATGAAAAATGATATGTTCCTTTTGTGTCTTAGAGTCCAAAGAAGAATACTCTACCTGTATTTTCTCCGGTGGCAATCTTCTTGAACCCTTGGTATGGATCACCCACACAGGTGCCATACTTTATGCCAAGGTAAAGAACATAAGGAAGAGAGCTCTCACACACTCACACACACAAAGAGAGGAGCACACATACATTGAGTCAAGGAAGGATAATCTTCTCTACTTCTTCTATTACATAAAGAGAATATACAAGAGTGACCTTATACTATGATGAAACCAATACAATATACAAAGAAAAATACATATAGAAAATCCTAATGTCCGTGAATGAGTGAGTTGCCAAGAAACAAATGTGCCATCTATTGCTCTAGCACAATGGTATGTACCAGGTTAAGAAGCTCCACCTCCTTAATCTCAATCTGCGGAAGAGATAGGAGCGATATGAGGATTGTAAACTCAAGAAGAGTGAAAGTGAAGGTGAGAAGCATGAAGATGCACACACACATAAGGAGGAGACAAGCAAGACACAATGGAAGGTAGAAAGTAGACTCTATTGCTCAAGAACACTATTACAAGCTCAATGCTCACACTAACTCATACAATCCAACACTAGCTAACCTCAAAAATGAGCTCTCTAGCTCTTTTTATAGATTCAAGACAAGTTTTGACCGGTTTCACATCTAGTGACCAACATAATTAAAAAATAGGTTCTAGGGGGCATTTAGAGGTCTAAACGAGATCTAGAAATTACCAAAATTGGTATGCTTTTTCTACCTAAGATCTTCAAGCTTGAGGACTCCTCGACTTGTAAAAATGGAGCTAGTAAATACAAAATTGGGTATGTTTATGATACATATGTTACAAAAGTGATAAAAATCATGTTTGGAGTTTTTGAAAAGTAATATAAAGTATATTTCTTTGAAAAAAATGACCACATGGCTTCCCATGACTCTTTGTAGTCCGCCTCTACATGCTTCCTCTACGTCTATGCCTTTGGCTACTGCCAACACCCCCTCCCTCTCACGTCTGTCGTCCCCGATAGATCCGTGTTGTGGGGTCTGCATAATGTAGTTTTGCAAGAGGTCTTGTGTGAGCCATGATGTGAGTTCCTCGTGCGAGATTAGCTTTGAGTTCTT
Source organism: Ceratopteris richardii (assembly GCA_020310875.1). NCBI lineage: Eukaryota > Viridiplantae > Streptophyta > Polypodiopsida > Polypodiales > Pteridaceae > Ceratopteris > Ceratopteris richardii. Next base: position 205,337,583 of record CM035409.1, on the reverse strand, counting down.
CCCAGTCTATGGCATGAGGTTCTTCGAGAGGTGGAAGCTATTAGTGTGTTGAATATACAAGTTGCTCGCATGCAAATAATTGAAGTAGATGGGTAGGACGATTGATGAAGACTTTGGAATGGTACTCCCAAAAGTCCGTCATGAACATCTCTTCAAAAGCCATCTTATAACATGTAGGTAAATACTTGATGCAGCAGTGCCATGTGTAACATACCTAGAGAGAGGGCATAGTACTCATGTCGTATGCTAGGTCTTGGTTTCCATGTTCAAGGACCGTGGTATTGACATGTGGTGCCTTAACACGACAAAAGATCTTGAAAACCATTTGCATCTTATCAAATATCTTAATAGTCATATATGCGACGACGTCGTCCATGCGATGTAATCGGGGGAGCCAGTGGCGGATGGTCACCGTCATATATCCAACAATTGGAGGGCCACACGATGGTGCTAGATAGGGGTAGTTTGGCCAGTCCTGGCATTGCTTGTTATTTTCAACCTTGGTGGCAAATGCCTTCCAAGAGCAGTGTCATGGCATAGGACCCCAATACAGATTGTACTTCAGGTGTAGTGATGCTTTTGTCTAGGTGTGCATCATTTTGGGATATTCTTATAATAGCTCCATGCGCCAATTTGGCTGAAAGATCTTTCCTTTCTTCGCTTCAGGAGGTCTTTGGGCTCAAATTGTGTAGTGTGAGTTGGTTTCTTCCCCGTTTCTTTTTCAATAGCTAATTGGTACTCTGCCATGTATAGAAAGCATGGTTTGTACTAAAGTTCATTAATGGAGATATACCTGCGGGACGCCAGTTGAGCGAAATAGGGTGATTGTAATATCCGTTCCTCGATCATGGCCATAGCATGAAGTTGGGCCTCTACGCATGTGGAGTGGGTCTTTCCAAGCTCCTCAACTAGCTTGAGCCATGCGGGAATCAGAAGTTCAAATGTGTCTTGCCCTTCTACTATGACAAGTCTGCCTGGGATCAGTTGTGGTTCATATGCATCTTCGTATGTGTCCTCCACTAGTATAGAAATTGTTTCTTCTTCAACACGAATCTCTGGTGGGGAATCTGGCCTCGGAGGCTCAAATTGAGCGGCAATCTATGCTTGAATATCAAGGACATGAGTCCGTAAAGTAGTGAGTTCATCTAGAATTTCTGGGGGGTGACTTCCAGAATCGATTGAGGTTGTGCAGGTTCATTCAATAGTAAGGCTTTGGGATCTGCTTGTAGCTTCTGATATTCTTCATTGATTTTGTCATAGTCCTTGAGTAACCGTACATGATCTTCTACTAATACTTGCATCATTTTTGAGGGGACTGCTTTGAATCTGCTAGGACTTAATGTTTCATCTAGTCGATCCATTGCAGCTTCAAAGTTCTTGCAATTCGGCTCTTGTGGTCTTTGGTTCTCTTCTTTGGCGGCTGTGAGATGACGTCTTAATAGTCCCATATTTCATGTGAGCATGGCGTTCCGTACTACCTGAGCATGTAAAAGATTTTCTACATCTATGAGGGCTTCTTTAGTTTTCTGTTTTGATTTTAGCTCTAACAAGTGGTAAGCCTCACGTAATTCCTGATTGCATGCATTCAGTGAAGCATTCTCAATTGTCAAAGAATTTAACTGTGCTTGCAATTGTGTAGTGGTATGCAGCAATGCCTGCTAGCTGCTTTTGAGAGATGCAAATTCATCTCTAACTTGAGTCATGCAATCAAACGTTTGCTGAAATGCAGTGTTGATTGTGGGTGATAATAACAATGGTGCGGTGAGTGAATATGATGCCAGTGTGGGTGTAGATGCAGGAGGGAAGGGAAAAGGGAATGGGAAGGTACATGTAGTGGTGACCATAGAAAATTGAGATGTGCCAAGATGTGGTGGTGAAATGGTGGATGTGGATGTTGGTGCTATAGGTGATGAAATGTCCATGTCATGAGATGTGGCATCTAGTGTAGTGACCAATAATAGTGGTGTGATGGTGGGTGCATGAGTGGGTGTGAACACATGATTTACAAAGGAGGAGGAATATATAACTTGATGAGCGTCTGAGATGGTTTGAAGTAGAGGAGAAGGTAAAGGTGATATGGTAGGATGGTAGACGACACTCGGGAGAAGGTCATGGGGGTGGAAATGGAACATAGGCCTTAGACGGAGAGGAATTGAAGGAAAGGATGAGTTGAGGAATGGATGAATTGGGGTGGGGGGAATTAGGTTTGAGGTACCAGGGGTAAAGGCGTCGGGAATTGTTTGGGTGACTAGAGGTGTTATGGCTTCTGCTCCGGCACTTACTATCAATGAGGATATGGGAGGTGAGTGATGGTGGATAAGGGAAGTTGAATGTATAGGCGAAGGGGGATTTTCGATGGTGGTGGCATGTATGGTGGTTGCTGGTCGGGGTGGAAAGTCGATGATGACTATAGCTTCTACTATGGGTGATTTGGGTGGCAATTTTGAGATTAATCATGTTTCTTTCAGATGTCTGGAGGACTGGCCTTCTATGGGCACACAGTTGTACTGATCGGGTTTGGACATTAGATGGATTCTTTGAGGGTCGAACTATGGTAAAGGTTTTCTCTTCAATTGGTCATCTTCTTGCGATTTGAGAGTGGTTTGACTAGCTTCATCATCGACTTCTTCATCATCACTCACTATTCTATCTCCAGCATATGAGCTAGATACTACCTGTGTTTCATTTGTGTTTCATCTAGACACTACCTGTGTTTCGTCATGCATTTCGAAATCAAAAGTTGTCTTAGAGGGCTCTGCCTCGAGATTAGGTATGGGAAAGGTAAAAGCATATGCACCAATGGAGGTGGGAATCTCTCTCACTTCCGTAGAAGCTACTTGAGTGGAGGCTTCCTCGGGAGTTACTGCACTGGTAGTTCCTTCAATTATTACAGGGCATGAGAGTCGGATGTGTATTGGTTGTACAGGTGTAGGAGGTTCCGTTGGACATTGTTGAGGGGATGGTTGTGGCGAGGGTGACTCCGAGATCTGGAGGCATGGAATTGAACCTCTCATGTGCTTGCCTACTCTGCTTTTACTTGATTTCCTTGCCTTCTTGGGGGTTCCCTTAAATCTTTTCAATTCCTCACTGGCCATGACACATTCGATGGGCAAGTCATAGGCCAAACATATGTAAACTATTCTTGTAAGAGCACAACATCCATGGATGATGTGCTTTGTTCCCATTTGTGTTGTGTTAAGTATAGTTGATCTATAATATAGCTAGCAAGATCGATAGTATAAGGTCCTATAGTGGCCAAATATAAACCAAACCAAATGTGTTTCTAAGGAATGGTGAAGCGATCCTATGCGGGGAAAGCAAAATGCTGCATGCAAATGTGCAATGGCTTTGAGAGTTCTGGTGTGATGGCCAAGATATCAGTCCACTTCAAAATGTCACCTCTTTTCATGGGCTCGGGAATGAGCCTTTCTCATTTTGTTGGTGTGTGAGTCCCATGGATCTTAAGTGTAGCTCAAATGAGGTCCTTCGATAGATAAAACTTCTTATAGGGCAGATCATTCACTAGAGAGGGCAAGATGAAAGTTCCTGGTAATTCTTTCCTCTCAGGGGCTTCAAGAGTGGTTACCAAATAGTAGCATCGATAGAAATCAGGTTTTGGCAAAGGGTCACTAAAGTACTCTTTGAAACAAGCCCTAGCCCAAATGTGTTGCAACTTCTCTGAATTCTGAAGCTCTTCAAATTCACGTGAGAAAAATTGATATCTACCCCACTTGGTACCATCAAAACAAAGCATGGCATCATAGATAAAGTTTGTGTCCGCTAGGAGTCCTGCTAGACCTTGGAACTGATCTGAATTTCTATGAACCTTTTCAGTGCGTCCCAAAGGAGGATCGTCGATGGGCATAGGTCCTATGAGACCTTGAAATTTTGGTGATTGCAATGTAGGATAAGACTCAGGTAATAAATTACCAAAATTGACCACTAGCACGCTAAGGCCAGCCTCGGGCATGCCCTCAGCTTGCATGATGATTGAAATGGGTGCTTTGATGATTTGCTACAAAAGGATAACACATTAGTATGGAAATTAATAATGATCCCAATAAAGTGAGATTGAAATCCCTTTCTATATCCAATGTGTAACCCATGTAGCCGAGTGTCATGAGGTGGTGTATGGGATGATTTCTCATAAACTAGTGTAGGTCACTAGACATCTACATGCTTTAGATATTGCATACATTGCTTGATGAGGTATGATTACAAATGACGGTGGGTTAGTGTGGGTGAATTTGTACAATGTTCAGTCATGGATGAATTATTACAAGGGTAATGGTTAGACAGGGGAAGCGTTATGTTATACAAAGGATGGTGTAACAGCTTCTGGACACGTTTCAGCATCCATTTCCTAAGAGTTGGTGTATGATTGGTGTTCTTGTGCTGAGGTACAAAAGATGAATCAAGCGGTAGTGGTGTCGATGGGTGGGGTGATGTCGAAGGGGTGTATATTACATGACTTGGGTTTTGAGCTAAAATACAATGCTTGGGTACCCAAATCTATGTAGGTGTGGGTCGGTTTGTTAGATACTTCTTGGCAATCCAAATCTATTTGGTCCTCGTCGATGGAGGAGAATGACAAGGGTAAATTGGTTGCTGGCTCTGATTTGGCCCGGACTTCTTCTTGTCGTAGCCTATGTTGTCAGAAACTGTTGGTGCTTTGTGTCCTTTTGGCACCCAAACTTGCTTTTTGCTACTTGCTTTGAGCTACTAATATTGCTTCCACCTTTGGGTTGTCTAGTAGGGTTATCAGTTGGGTTTTTTAGTCGTGGTTGATTTCTTGGAGGTCATGGTTGAGAGGTCTGGTTGACACTCTGCTTTGGAAAAGAAGGGAGGTCCAACACTTGCATGACCTACCCATCAGGAAGTGAGGCATTCTGTACAACAGATCTAGGCTGGTCCACGGGAAGTTTGGAGGAAGGGATACAAGAGCCTATGGTCCCCATTTGTCCGCTGATGTAGCCCACCTGAACGCTAATGTAATCCCCTTCCTATGCAAAGGAAGACTAGGGAAAGATCTTCTGACATCCTCTTGACTAGCAACGATCCATCACCAAGATCTCATGGGTTGACTTTGGATGGAGTATGCTTGTCAGATGGATTTGACCAAAAATCTTTCGATCCTTCTCCCTCGCAATCATTCTGTATGGTCTGGGGTTACATTCCTCAGGTGGGGTATTGTTAGGGAAGTCATGCGATATCACTCATTGATAGTCTAAGGTTCCAATCTGTAGGGAGCCTTGTCGAAGATTTAGGTGCACTGAGTGATCGTATAACCAATCTTAGCCAAGGATTAATAGTTCTATCAGGTCATCGTCATGGCACACTAGGAGTTTCATAGTCATGGTTTCTTCGTGTGTGAGGATAGGAAGGTTCACCTCACCCATGCAAGGGGTTTCCATGCCTCCTAGCTCTATGAGGTATGCCTCAATTGGCCCCATTTCTAATCTTGAGTGCTTATAGCGGGACCATCTAATTGCACTAGTCACAGCACCTGAATCAATTAAAGCTCTAGGTTCTTGTTGGGTGTTGCCTTGTCTTAGCATGACTGTAATGAAAGGTCTCCTATCCTCTATACTAGGATGAGCAGGTTACTTTGTTTGACACATGGCCATATTATATTTCAGTGTTTCTTCAAGATGGTTATAATGTTCTCTCCCTAATCCTTGTCTTCTTAGTTTCATGCGTTTAATACATTCTAGAGCTTCTGCTTGAGCTTCCTCGCGTATTCTCTTTCTTCCTCCTTACGCATCTTTGCCAACATGAGTCGTCTAAGCATATCTTCATTACGATGTTCCTGATAAAGCTTGACTCTGTAGCCACTAATGTAATTAGGCATTATCTCTCCTTCTAGGGTGGCTAATTGAACTGCCCCACTTGTTGACAATCTATTAATAATCATAGGTCCATAACCTCGCTTTTCTAGTTTCCTTGCATGTTGTTTTAGTGTATACACTAAGACTAAATCACCTTCCTTTAAGCCTTTATCTTTCACATGTACATCAAAATAGGCTTTTTGGTGCTTCTTTATTGCATATATCCCTACTGCTGCTTTCAGCTTGGTTTCTTCTAATCGTTCCAAGTCCATTTTCCTTGATGATAACTCATGGCCAGTCCACTAATGTTCTTGTGCAACCTGAAGGGTGGCTATCAAAAAGTCCAAAGGGAGCACAACATTTTTACCAAAGACCATCTCAAAGGGAGTTGCATTGAGTACGCTCTTGTAGGCCACTCGATATGCCCAAACAGCATGGTGTAATTGTTTGTCCCAATTTGAACGTTTGTTGTTCATGAGTTTCGTCAGTACATTACAAAGGATCATGTTAGTACTTTCTGCTTGACCATTGGCCTGAGGATGATATGGTGCGGATTTCTTGTGAATCACCATAAAATCTTGTAACAAATATTCAATGACCTGGTTTAGAAAGTGAGTTCCTCGATCGCTCACTAACCTATAGGCAATCCATATCTCATAAAGACATTTTCAAATAAGAATTTTTCCATCATGTGTGCATCATTCTTTTTGGTCGCCTTAGCCTCTACCCATTTGGTAAGATAACATGTCGCTACTGATGTATTCTGCATGAGTACCTTTTGCAGGGGGGTTAATGGGTCCTACAAAGTCTATACCCCACTTAGAGAATGGACGTCCTCCCATCATGGGTTTCAGTGATATATGCCTGTAACACGTTTCGAAGAATCTTACCCAAAGTACAGGAGGGATCAGCATCCCTAGAAAGTTCCTAACGCATTGGGAATGCCTCCAGGTGGTAGTGATGATGGAAAATCATCGGAAGGAAAGCAAGAGATATGGGCTTGTGGAGTGCCACCTCAGTATTTTCTTGTACAAGGACTATAGGGTATACCAAAAGTGTAGCCAAACCCATCCGTGGAAAGTACAGTTGGGGAAGTAATCTCTGGTTTCGATAGCAGTTTGTTGAATTTTGGTGATAGTTTGGAGAATTATGGTAGCAGTTTGTTGAATTTCGGTGGTAGTTTGGAAAATTTCAGGGCCAGCTTGTTGAATTTTGATGACACCTCTACTTCGGGTTTTGATTTCGGAGAGACTTGTGTATTGTTGGATGAAGGTTCTCGTGAAAAGTTTACTTTAGAAGCCAACTACGAGGATTGGTAGTTGAGTGTAGGCATGTGTGATCGACTTAATGATATCAGATTACCGGAGAATTTGCAAGGTGGTGAGACGACACAACAGCAATTAGGATCAACGTGTTTAAATCACTCTACAATGATACTTCCTCCTGATTTAAACAATATGAGTGGTTCACAACAGCAACATAACCAGCAACAAGAGCAATAGCAACATCACCAACAACAACAACAATAATAACATCAATAGCAGATCATACCCCCACGACCGGTACCTGCTGGAGTTACGTATAAAAAATTTGGAGGATTTTTTGGTGACGATCCTGATGCTCATGTGTGTACTTTTGAAATCAATTATGCGGTACTCAAGTATCTAGCAGATACGACATATAAGGCTACAGTATTCCAATCTACTCTGGTGAATGAGGCTGCCCGGTGGTTAACCAAATATGACATTAATCATTTCGATCAATATGACGATGTTAAGGATGCTTGCATGCTAGTGTTCTAAATGATTAAGGTAAGGATACAATGTTGGTAAAACATGAAAGAAAAGAGCTCAAATAAATCCATCTAGAAGAAGGACCAGGTAACCATAGACAAACCATCATGATGCAAACAGTTGACATTTGTACAGAAGATGACATGATGGAAAATCCAAGATTGGATATTGATGAGGAAGAAGACATTTTGGCTTGCTAGAAGTAGGTGAGTCATTTCCCTAATATGGAGTTTTTCTAGATGAAACAAGTACAAAAGATCATGTAGAAAAAGAGAAGACCATACAAGTTGCTAGATTGGGTGAGATTGTGACATGTCATAGAAGAGAGAAGAAAAAACCTCTTAGTTGCAATATAGACAAAGCTATTTCAAATGTTGTGAAGGAAACTACATGCAAGGTAAAGCAACCTAGTGAAGAAACTTCTTTTTCGACTCATGGAATTCCTACAGGGTGGATTCAATAAAAGGAGGAACAACTTGATATTCAAAGTGCTTCTGCATACGACACTAGGACTATGTCGGAAAAGATAAAGGAACATTCCGAAGATGAAGAAGAGTCTCCAGACACATTGATGGATTAGAATCCAATCAAAGAAATTGAGGTAGGCAACAAATATAATTCTTGTCCTATACTATTGGCCACATGGTTATGGAACTGTTATGAGTTGCTTTCAAAGGTAACTTCTTTTATGAAAACTTATGTTGATGTATTTGCATGATATGACAAGGATTTGGAAGGAGTGTCTAAAAGTTTTGGGGAACATAGGATTGCAAGTTTTTGGGAACATAGGAATTAATTGATAGAAGGAGCCGAACCAATAAGGGGTAAAAGCTATAGGTTGAATCCAAAGTATGTTAAAGCTATCTAGCAAGAGATCAAGAAAATGGAGGATACTGGAATCATCATTCCAATGAAGCATTCAAAATGGTTTTCTCCCATGTTCATTGTGTGTTGGGAGGGATGGATGGATACCACAAGAGATGAGTTGGTATTGCTAATCCCTGTTTTGTACCTGCACTCTTTCACTTCAGAGTTGTGTTGTACGACCCTTTAGCTTGCTAATGACACTAAATAAGTGCCTATGTACTTTGGAGATGATGCTTCAAACAATTAGATCAAAACTGATAACCTTGCAACTAGCTTGTAATAAAAAACTTGCTATTTTGGTATTGACACCTACTGGATATTTTGCTTAGTGCTCATAGTATAGTAGCAATTAGGAAAATTCCTTTTGAAGGTATCTAATTAGCTTAGAGAGCTAATGATTCCAAGTGGAATCACTTAAAATGATAAACCATACGCTAAGCAATCACTTTGGCAAGTAGATGCTTACCCCCAATTTTTTACGGACTATGCAGAGAATGACCAGTGAGCAGTTCGAGGTGTTTTTCTCCCAAACGGCTGAAGCAAATCCTTTGAAACTCTGATGGCTTAAAGTAGACTTTGAGATGATCAAAAAAGCTATAGAACTTGAAAAATGATTGAGATATGAGCATTCAAAGTATACTGTTCTGAGTGAACATAGCAAAGATGAAGACAAATGTGATCAATAATGTATTGTATTATAGAACAATGTTATACATGATCATTGGCATAGATATGATGCCCAATGATAGTAATAAGAGTAGGCTATGGTGTAAGCCACTCAGCATATACAAATGATCAGCAATAAGCTCAATAATGAGGCTCTACTTCCGCGAGATTACATTGCTGTTTTTATAAGATTCTTCCTTGGAATTTTGAATTTGAATTCAAATGAGGCTCCACCTAAAAGTGTTCCTCTAAATGAGGTGATATTCTCTCATGAGGACGCTTAACATATTGTTCTCCTAACTCCATGAGTTTAGTGGCATTACAAGATTCTTAATGGTTTAACCATTTACAAGTAGTAAATGATCACATATTTACAAGCAATGGTTCATGTGACTCATCACATGTTTCTTCATGTGATCCTTCAAGTGAAGCCAAATATGAAGGCTTGTCCAATTGCCCCAACAGCTCCCCCTCAAGCCAAACATCTTGGCTTGCTCTTCTTCATCAATCCTCTTGAATATCTTGCAATCCAATCATAGCTTTAAACCTGCAAATTTTAGTACCATCAAGTGCTTTGATCACTAAATCTGCACATTGCATATTTATGGATACATATGCAAGTTGAATCTCCTTGCTCAATAGCTTCTTCCTAACATAATGATAGTGAACTTGTATATGCTTGGTTCTTGCATGATAGATAGGATTGGCTGCAAGATGCAAAGAGCTTGTATTTGTTGATATATTTAGGTAGTGATGTGTGTGAACACTCTAGGACCGCCGGGGCACTTTTTTCCCTCTTTAGGAGGTTTTTTTTCCCCGGCTTGTATATATGCCTATTGCCCTAATGGGCTGCTCATCTTTGTACATTCTCTAGTAATACATTCAGTATTGTGTGTTGTGCTCCAAGCTTCTTCTTCTTCCTTGTGTTGTTTGCGTGTTTCCACAGACATCTAACTCCAACAATTGGTATCAGAGGAGGTCACTGCTTCATCTAGGGCGTCATCTACACCTCTCTGGTTGCAGTCTTGGATTCGCACAAAATTGGTGAGCATACTCAGGGTGTTTTAGAGCTGTTTCATCTTTTTGTGCCAAAGGTATATACCTGTTTTAGTTTCCCAGTATAAGCATCTCGAAGTCTGCTACAGGTTTAGCAAAACTCGTCTGGGCAGTTTTGTTCAACTTTTTCAGATACAGTCAATTTTTTGCATCAAGGTATTTTAGTCACCGGGCATGGCTGAAAGCAGTGATGTATTTCGTATTGGTTGTTGAGGATAAGTTGGATGGTACCAACTACCCATTGTGGGCTTATATGATGCGACATGTATTGGTTGCAAAGGGACTGTGGAACATTGTGCAGGGTGTTGAAAAATGTCATATCACACCTACAATTGTTACAACTACAGGTACTGAAGCTGATGTAGAAGGTGTCGAAGATGATGATATTCTACATATTCCTGTTCATGTTGTGGTTTCTGCTTCACCTACTGCAGAGCAAATTCATTGGGATGGCAGAGATGTCCAGGCATATGCATTGATAGCTTTGTCTATCAAACGTGTCATTATTCCTCACATTCGCTCTTGCAAAACAGCTAAGAATGCTTGGGATACACTTACCACACTGTACTAAGCTAGGAATGAGGCTCGTGTTGCTTACCTCCAAAAACATTTGGAGAGTGAGCACATGAATGAAGGTGATTCTATGGACAGTTCTCTAACAAAGATCAAAGAATTGAAGGAATACTTGACAGATATAAGGCTAGTCTTGTTGCAAAGGGTTATGCATAGGAAAGAGGCATTGATTTTGATGAGACCTTTTCACCTACATGTCGTATGACTACTGTTCCGAGCATCTGTGTACTTGCAACTCATCATGGTTGGAATGTAAATCAGTTGGACATTAAACATACATTTCTAAATGGTGACTTGCGTGAAGAAGTGTATGTTTTTCTGCCCCATCGCTTTGTGTAGAAAAGGCATGAAAACCAGGTGTGCAGGTTAAAGAAGGCATTATATGGTTTAAAGCAAGCACCACGTGCTTGGTATGAGAAGATATATGCCTATCTGATTGCGCTTGGTTTTGAGAATAGTCTAACTGAAAGCACCTTATATGTTAGGAGTGCTAATGATGTGCTTCTGATCGTTGTTACGATTGAGTCTTCATGATGTTGGAGATGCATTTGATGTTGCCCTCTATCAGCAGGTTGTTGGATGCCTGATTTACTTATGCATTACTCGACCAGATATTCACTTTGTTGTCTCACAGATGAGCAGGTTTATGCATTACCGAGGAGTCAAGAATTGGCAGGTAGCTAAGCACATCTTTCGCAGTACTCGACTACTTGGTTTGTTTTATCCCAAGGGGGGATCACTACTACTAGATTTGCATGCTTTTTCTGACTCTGATTGGGCTGGTTGCTATGACATTCGTGCGTCCACTAGTGGCTTTTGCTTCATGCTTGGTAGCTCATGTATATCTTGGTTGAGCAAGAAGTAGCCTACTGTGGCCACTTCTAGTTGTGAGGCTGAGTATAGGGCAGCTTTCACATCGACTGTTGAGTGTGTGTGGCTCAGATGCCTTATGGTTGATTTGGGTGTTGGTCAATCTTCTGCCACCACCATCTTCACTAATAGTGAGAGTGCATTGGCAGTTGCAAGGAACCCTGTGTTCCATGCTCGCACTAAGCACATTGAGGTGCATTATCATTATGTCAGGGAGAGGTTCTTTGCTGGGGAGATCAGCTTGGCATATATGCCCACGCAGGAGAACATTGCAGACCTTTTCACGAAGGCTCTACCTAGGGAGAAGTTTGAAGCTTTCCACAAAGCTTTGGGCTTACTTCTTTTTGTGGAGTGATTTCCACATAGCTTGGCACTTCCTTATACATGAGTGCCAGCCACTTGTTCATCGCATCACTCCCAGGGGGGATTTGTTGATATATTTAGGTAGTGATGTGTGTGAACACTCTAGGACTGCCGAGGCACTTTTTTTCCTCTTTAAGAGGTTTTTTTCCCCCGGCTTGTATATATGCCTATTGCCCTAATGGGCTACTCATCTTTGTACATTCTCTAGTAATGCATTCAGTATTGTGTGTTGTGCTCCAAGCTTCTTCTTCTTCCTTGTGTTGTTCGCGTGCTTCCACAGACGTCTAACTCCAATAGTATTGTCACCAAAGATAATAGGTGAGTTAAAGTGTAGTCCCAAATCTGAATATAGTAATCTAATCCATATAGCTTCTTGAGTAGCATTGGCTAATCCCCTATATTCAGACTCTGTTGAAGATAAAGCTACAGTAGGTTGCTTCTTGGAAGACCATGAAATGGGCTTATCTCCTTGTTGGCAGTAGTCAACGAACTGAAGGATTCACAAGACAAGGAAGCCTACGAAGGGAGTCGGAGCAAAGAGAAAGCACAAGCAGACACAGTAGTCAAAGAAGATCTGGCAAGTAGGCTATTTAAATTTTTCAGGCATCAAAGAGTTGGGCACACAAGAAGAAGGAGCAAGTAGGGAGCTCCAGGAAATGTATGTCAAAATGTTAGAAGAAATCCCTACAAAAATAGTGATTTTCATCACTAAAAACCATTGTAAATACCATTTCATATTTTTCTAGCTCCATTTTGTGCAAGCCAAGGAGTCCTTGAGCTTGAGGAGCTTTAGAAGTACCTACCTATCAGTTTTCACATTTTTTAGACTCCATTTGAACCTCCAAATAGGGTAGACAACCTAATTTTTAACTAGGCCGGACAGTAGGTCTGGACAAGGCCAAAACCTAGTCAAAAACTATAAATAGAGCTAGAGATCTCATTTTTGGGGTTATCTTGTAATTGATTTGAACTTGTATGAGCTTGTTGAAAGTAATCTAAAGAACTCCATTGCTTCTCTCTCTTTGTCCTACCTTGTGTGCACGTGTGTGCGTATGTGTGTGCATGTTTGTGTGCTTCTCACTCACGCACTTGTGCCTTCACTTGCTCGAGGTCATCATACCATCCTCACGTCTTCCCGGATTGACATTAAAGGAGGTGCTACTCATCACTGAGCTACACCAAATTTTGGCGCCGTTGCCGGGGATCGAGCTTTGAGGACGAGCGTGTGATGGTAAGATGTAGAATTGAGGCATTGGAGTCATATGTATTTTCTTCACTTTTATCTACTTTCTTTTGTTTTTATCATCTCCATCATCATCCTCACCATCTCCCACATCCATCTCCATCATCGCGAAAAATTTCAGTTTTTGGTCATATCACCCCACCCATACCATTTCCCTCATTTCACTTGTGAGAGAGAGCGAGAGAGCATTTGTGTGCTTGTGATTTTCTGTGTTTTTTGAGATTTTCTGCAGGAATCAGCATCCCCAGCAGCTAAACCAGCTTCAGCAGGTAAAAAATTTGTCTATGCAGGTCCCGAGGCATAGACCTCTGTCAATCGCGACCGACAAAAAAGTTGGTTGTTTTGCAAAACAAAGTGTATAACTGTGATGTATAGGCCTAGAGCTTCATGAATGTGTTTAAAATTTTGAAATTCCTCAGTTTTCTGTCAATCACGATCGACCTATCAATCGCGATTGAGAAACCACGATGGATACTTGCCGACTGACCTTTCAATCGCGACCGACACGTCAATCGCGACCGATAGAGTCAACGACTGACTGACCACGATCGACTGAACTTATGCGTGACACGTGTCAATCGCGATTGACCCATCAATCGCGATCGACCTATCAATCGCGACTGACAGCCCCGACGGACCTGTCAATCGCGACCGACCTAGTCAATGAGTGCTTGACCATGACGGACAGACCCTCCCAACGGACCTGTCAATCGCGATCGACCCATCAATCGCGACCGATAGAGTCAACGACCGACTGACCACGATCGATTGAAAATCCGGGCCACGTGTCAATTGTGATTGACCCATCAATCGCGACTGACAGCCACGACAGACCTGTCAATCGCGACCGACACGTCGATCACGATTGACCTATCAATCGCGATTGACAGAGCTTGCGAACGTGATTGACGGGCAAATTTGGCCAATTTTTTAGGGAAAAAAATAGTGGTCTATTTTTGGCAATTCGTGGGACAAACACTAGGGCATATCATTGCATTGTGAGGCCACAACACAAGTAATTCGAGAATTCTTGTCTGCCTTTTAGCCTGTTTTAAATCCTGTTTTAGCCCCAAAACCCTGAACGGACATAACCTCCTCATACGAAATCCGATTGCGGTGATTTTTGTTTTGTTGGAAAGCTCGTGTTTTGTTTGAAGTGACCATATCCCGGGGTAGGAAAACTAAGTTTCCCTTGGGATTGTTTTCCATAGAGGCAAAAGGCAATTGGGTCTGTGAATTACATGCATGAAAGTGATCTGTCTGTCAACTGAATTCAATTCTTGAGCTAATTGTGGACTTTTTCAGGTTCTTTGAGAGCATCAAAGGGTACTTGAAGCAAGAGTAAGTGCGAGCTTGGGAACACGCTTCCTGGGCATACAAGGGCAACCAAGGGAAGAAACTTAAGGTTGGAAATTCTCAACACCCTCTGTCAATCCCTAGCATAGGCTAAGTACGGATAGAGGTTTTGATTAATTAGGGATACGTTAAGAACGTCCAAGTCCAAGAACTTTAATCACTCAAGTACAAGTGCTAGGAGATTACAATTGCGAAACAACCTAAGGGAAAATAATTTAAATCAAGCGGCCACACTCAAAGTACGATAAAACTTAAGTGTTCCTTGCGACGAAGATTAATTGGACAAGAAGTGACACCTTAAGGGCAATTAAAAAAGAACAAGTGACTAATACAAAAGAACTCAGCAATGCAAAGTGTACTTGGGAAAATTTGGGATTATTCAATTGGGCTTATGAACCTTAGATCAGGACGACACCTAGGGAGAGATAGACAAAGTCTTAGATCTTCAGAGGCTAGTGTCAATCATACTGCTAGGTCTTGGGCCCAGCAGTTGAGCCATCATTCGTATTACCCTAGCTCTGAGACTAGCGAGTCTGAGATGTCCCACGGTATGGAGAGACCTACAGGAAGCTCCGGAGTGCCATATTTACATAGGGTAGAAGGCCCTTACAAGACGCAACTCGAATACCTTAGGACCAACCGATTAGGTGCCAACATCTATGAGGACGGCCTAGGAAGATCTGTGGTCCAGATCAAAAACCCTTACCAATCCATTGGACTAGAGCACCCAGCTGTCAAGTTTGAAAACGGAGCATACCTAGACAAGGAAGGGACAATATATGTAGTCACCAGTCACACAGATAGGACAGATGAAATTGGGAATGTGATCTCAGAAGCGGATTTAGGTGACCTGGAGCAAGGAAACATGGGTGTAGAACCTAGAACCCCCCGAGTCAAATCTGTTCTCACTAGGATTATCACACCAGAGTGGATTCCCCCCCCAAGACAATAAGAGCATAGATCTACTCCTGAACCGAGAGATTGATGAAGCCTTTTGGAGGTATAGATCTGATCAGTCGAATGAGGTAGGAACAATCATGATATATGAGTTCAAAGATCCTGATAGTCCAGGCAGAGTGACCTACTTGGATCATGCTTCAGAGAAGGTCTTTGTGGTTACAAAAAATGATAGGCATGCTTACACTTGGAAAGGTGAATTTATTTTCCCCCAACCAAGATCGAATGTGTCCTTTGGTCACCCAGGAGCTGGAACATCCCAAGCTCATGGAACTCAAAGAGACAGACATAGAGATAGACCGGAGGTAAGCTTTGCAAACCCAGTGGGAAGAGACAAAACGAGAACGAAAACAAATAGAGTGGAACCTGAGGGACTTAGAGCCCCAAGAAACCAAAGGAATGCTGATGATTTCCCTCTGCCAAGGCCTAGGGAACACACGAAGACGTTTAGACCGACCCAGCTAGTTAAGTCCATGAAGAACTACTTCGATGGCACAGGAGACCCATATGATCATGTGGCTGAGTTTAGGCAAGTCTTGAGAGCTGAACAAGTTGAGGACCTATTCACGCAGTATAATGCCAAGTTTGGTCTAACTCTTAGGAACACCGCCCTTACGTGGTTCCAACCATTGAATGAGAGACAGTTCATGAGCATAGACCAACTCTTAGAGGCCTTCATCACTGAATTCTCTAAAAGTGGCATAAGGCATAATACTTCCTCATTGATACACAACTTCACGCAGACCCCTCAAGAGACCGTGAGACTGGCAGGAAGAAGGTTTAGGCAATATCTTGAGAGATGCCCTGGCCCTGAGTTGCCCACACCAACCAAACAAGTGGCCTTATTCTTGGATGGATTGCTAAGTACAAAGTTGCGATCCTATGTGTACTTGAAGGACCCTAGGACCATAGAAGAGTGTGTACGCATGTGCATTGACATAGAGGATAACCTAGGGGAGGAACTAGAGCTTTCAAAAATCTACAAAGATTTCGATAGCGCTTCTAGCCTCTCTTCCTCGCAATCTACATCTATTGAGGAACTCGTAGAAAAGGTAGCTCAAAAACTAGGTGTCTCTAGCAAACAAATTCCAAGATTTGCCCCAGTAAAGAGATGCTATACTTGTGGTGGTGACCACATGGCAAACGTATGTCCCATCATGGCTCAACCCCAAGTGAATCCTAGTAGCCAATACTGCACCATAGAACGGAGATACACAAATCACACAGCACAAGACTGTCCCGACAATAAGCAAGCGGTTAGACAAACCTACCCTCAGCCCTATCCATAACATGGAAGATACCAGAACCAGTACCCTCCACAACAATATGGTAGACCGCAGCAATCCTATCAACAACCCTACCAAAACCAACAAAGGCCACAACATGTGTTAGCTCAACAACCTCCAACCCCCGCTAATGTGATTCCTGTAAAGTATGCAGCAGCTGAGGAAAATTTGAATAGAGCTATAGTGCCAGTAACACCGTTGCTTTCAAAAAGTGATCCTAGTGACCATAGCTTTGATTCTACACATATTGATAGTCCCCAGGCTTACTACATGCAATCTCTTGAACATGGAAAGTCCTACTACAGTGAAGAACCAAGTGAACCTAGTTGGGAGCCAGAGTACACAAATGTAATGTACACAAACCCTAACTCTAGACCCCAACCTAGGCAGGTAAGACCCCCATTCCCTAGAGGACCATGCTACAGATGTCAGGGAGATCACCTCATTCGTGATTGCCCCTTATCTTCACCTACACAACCCCAGTCAGTGACAATTCAAGGCTTTTGCCAAGATTGTGGGAAGGAGCATCTCTTACGAGACTGCCCAAAGAATCCCAATAATATGCCAAAACTAACTCCAATTAACGTTATTGGGTTAGTTGTAGACTCAACAGGAAGTGTCACTTCCACTGCACCAGTGCAAGTGGTCACTAGGGCACAGGCTTTGCAACAGAACCCAGGAATAGGTCAAGAGAAGAGTTCAGAGGTTAGTGAAACCAAGAGCATAGCCAAGAAACGGTCGAGAGCCTGGAGGGATAGCCGAGAAAGAATGAAAAGACAATGGTCTAAAAAGATGAGTGACTTAGAAGAAAGCATAAGAGAAACAAAAGCCAAAATTGTTGAACTCACCTCTCAAACAAACTCTCACATACCACCACCACCCTCATTTCCATCACCATCTAACCCACCATCTGCCCCCCTACCTCAGACCATCCCACCAACCCCTAGAGTAGGATCAGTATTAGCTGACCCCACTCCTAAAGACATAGACATGATGCTTAAGGCATATCAGGCCAGAATCCAAGAAGGGCCAAATGTGACGGAGCATGACAAGTGCTACCCCAGAGCTGACCTAGAGATAGAAAGAACCAAGCTTTGCGCGAAAATGGTCACATTGGCTCAGACCATGTTTGAAGCCAGTCGTCTCTTCAACTACTCTGGCTCAGCTAAGACACAATTGCACTTGGATGGACTCCTAGAGAAGTTAGAGAGCATAATTGCAAGATCTACCAAGGAAGAAAAAAAATCAAGGAAGAGATGAGGCAAGCAAAAGAATGAGCCTTCCCCCACAAAAAGCTTTTGTGCCCAATTCCACTGAACCAGACACCTCCTCTTCGATGAATAGGTACACACCAGAATTCCTACGAGAGATTCAAGAAGACAAATGGGCTAATGAAAGTGAAGTCCCTCCTCCCATTGAACTTGTGGATGACACACATGATCAATTCCCACAAGATATTCCTTCCATTTATGGAGAGCAGGAGAGTGCACAAAATCAAGAGAGGTTAGACTTCGAGTCTAACTCCCTACAGGAATTACCCCATTTCACAGGCCCATGGGAAGCCAAGTCTACTTGTATGAGAGCACCCATGGTCATGGTAAGAAACGAAGACTCAGTCTTACCTAGGAATACAGAGGTAGTGAAAAACACTAAAGTGCAGTGCAACCTCACTTTAGAAGAGCTACTCAAAGTTAGGCTAGAGTTATGGAAACATGTAGCCAAACAAGTACCAGAGATAGCAAAACCTCGTTCCCAGGTAGGTTCTCATAGGACAGTGCCAAAAATTCCTCTAGACAAGATAGGAGATATGAGTGAAGGTGAAGAAGGAAACACCTATCTTCCCATCACCCATCAAGGATACACAACTAAGGCAATTCTCAACTCAGGTGCAGGAGTTGCAATTGCTACCACTTCCTTATGGAAGCGATGGGGCAAGCCAGCACTTAGGCCCATGAGGATGATTGCAAATGGCTGATGGTCACATAGAGAGGCCTTTAGGACTACTTGAAGGAATAACTCTCACTACATGTGGTGTAGAGTTTGAGCACACGTTTGCTATCTATGACTCTAGCAAAAATCATGCCTATGAGATGATTTTGGGAAGACCATTTATGGGACAGTTGCAAGTAGTACAGGATTGGGGAACCAATTCCTTGTATTTGCAACACCTAGGTGTCACGACCAAGGTTAATCTCAAAGATTACTCTCATAGAGATGTCGCTCCTATCCAATGGAATCCTATTCATAGAGCCAAAGATGATACAGAGTTTGTGCACTCCATAGGATCAGGATCCTCATGGATGCATGAAGACACCCACTTATGGATGTGCAAAGTAGCAGTAGAAGAAGAGAGGAGAGAAAAAGCCAGAGAGGTAGGTGCGAAGGAAACATATAGACCAATTCAAGACCCAGCCTATGCACCTGTAGTATTTCCGGATGAAGAATTTGAACCTCACGGCTGGGCAGAAATTTTAGCAACAATGGATGTAGCCATCAATGAAGAACAATGGACACCCCATTGTGATGAGGATGGCTATGACATTTCAGTCTTCTCCATAGAGCCAATCATGGGAGATGCAGTTTTAGAAGAGTGTGAACCTAGCCCTGATGCATTTGAGGATGCAAGTGACTCCGATCTAGAGTCAATCATTATGGATCCACCTTTTAGCATCTGATAAAGAATACTTCTATGAAGTAGAATTTCAACCCTAGAGGCACGGAGAGCTTACAAATGATGTAAGGCTAGCCACACATAAGATAAGGATGAAGGAAAGAAAAGAAAGAAGAGAGAAGTCACACCAGAAGAGGAAGAATCTCTGTTTGAGGTCCCTGAAAACTTTAAAAAGTATGAGATAGACGACAGAAGAGTCATGATAAGGATGCCTAAACGAGAGGCACAATCAGGAGAGGCCTATGATAACAAAGAAACCACCAAGAAAATAGTGGTAGCCCTAGAAGAAGGAGAGAAGAGATGTACTTATATAGGACATGACCTGACGGAAGAAGAAGAGCGCGAATTGATAGCCTTGCTAAGAGAATACAGAGATGTATTCGCTTGGAGCTACAAGGATTTGAAGGGTGTTGACCCAGACATATGCTCACACACTATCCCCATGACCTCAGATGCCAAACCCTCCAAGCAAAAGCCATACACATACAATGATAATTATGCTGCCAAGATCAAAGAAGAGATAGATCGTCTGGTAGAAGCGGGATTCATCTATGAAATTGAGCACACTGAGTGGGTATCCCCCATTGTAGTGGTGCCCAAGAAGAATGGAAAGCTACGAGTATGCATTAACTTGAAAAAGGTCAATGCAGCCACAATCCGAGATAATTATCCACTTCCTATCACAGAGCATCTACTAGAAAGGGTAGCAGGCAAGGAAGTGTACAACTTCCTTGATGGATTTTCGGGCTACAATCAAGTAGCCATAGCTCCAGAAGATCAGCATAAGATAGCTTTTGCCACAGAATGGGGCATATTTGCTTTTAGAGTAATGCCGTTTGGGCTTACCAATGCACCCGCTACCTTCCAGAGGCTGATGTGTCACGTGTTTAAAGATTTCTTGAGGAAGAATTTGGAGGTCTATGTTGATGATCTCTGTGCTCATTCCAACATTAGACAAACACATATACCTGAACTCAGGCAAATCTTTGACAAGTGTAGAGAGTATCAAGTCTGCCTGAACCCAGAAAAGTGTGTTTTCATGATCAGGCAAGGCAAGATTCTAGGACACATAGTGTCAAAGAATGGCATATCCACCGATGAAGAGAAAGTAAGAGCCATAGCCGAGTTACCTAGGCCAAAGAATGTCAAGGAAGTACAAGCTTTCATGGGGCATTGTGGTTATTACCGACGGTTTATACACATGTATGCCATCATAGCAAAGCCTCTGTATGGACTTTTGACTAACTTCGAGTGGACTAATGAGTGTGAGGACTCCTTCAATGAGCTCAAAAGGAGATTGTGTTCAGCACCAATCTTGAGCACACCAGATTGGAATAAGCCCTTTCATGTTCACGTGGATGCATCCAATTATGCTATTGGATGTGTACTCGCACAACCTACTGGTGAAGGTAATATGGATCTTCCCATTGCCTATGCTAGTAGAGAGCTAAATGTTGCTGAACGAAATTATACCACTACTGAGAGAGAAGGCTTAGGCATGGTGTATGCGGTTAAGAAGTTTAGACACTATTTGCTTGCAAATAAGTTTAAATTTTTTACTAACCATCAAGCATTGTTATATCTCGTGAACAAGCCATGCAATACAGGTAGATTGGTAAGATGTTTCCTCTTACTAATGGAATATGACTTTGAGGTTGTGGTGAGGAAAGGCAAGAATCACTTGAGAGCAGACCACCTCTCTAGGCTCACCTCTGGGGAAGCCCCACAAGGAGTGTCGGATGACCTTCCTGATGCTTACTTGTTTAATCTGGAAGTTGTACCTCAGTGGGCTAAGCCATTAGTGCCAGTACTGACCTACGGGCCTAATCACCCAGTCATAAACACTCAAGATAGAGAGGTAGTAAAAGCCCAGAAGTACCATATCATGGCAGGAAGCATGTACAAACAGACAGATCAAGGGATATTGGCTTGTTGTGTGGAAGAGGACGAGTACGCAAAATGGTTGCAATTAGCACATGTAGGTGCATTAGAGCAACACTACTCAAAGCAAAGAACTTTACAGACACTTAGGAGATTCGGATTGCATTGGCCTACTATGGAAGCCGATGTCCAAAAGTTGTGCAAGGAATGCCCTATCTGCTGCACTAAACCACCTGTGGAACATGCCACTCTATATCGAGTGTCCATAGTGCTAGATTGGAGTGAACCACTAGTAGCCTTCCTGAGGACGAAAACATTCCCTCAAGGTATGACACTGGCCAGACAAAGAAGTATAGAACAAGAAGCCCTAGATTACTCGCTCATTGGTGATAATCTATACAAGCGTGGTAAAGATGGTTACCTCAGACTATGTGTCCATGAGAGTGAATATCTTAAAGTTTTGGAAGCTGCTCACCAAGGAGTAGCAGGAGGACATTTTGGACCAGACCGGGTGATCAAGGCAATTCTATTTGCGGGCTTCTGGTGGCCTACCCTTCACATGGATGCACATACCTATGTGAAAAGATGTGATGTTTGTCAGCGAACTCAGTATCCTATACGCAAAAATGAGATGCCACTGAAACCTATGATGGGTGGACGTGCATTCTCTAAGTGGGGAATAGACTTTGTTGGTCCTATTAATCCCCCTGCCAAGAGTTCGCATGCAGAGTATATTATTGTGGCCACAGACTATCTAACCAAGTGGGTAGAAGTAAAAGCTACGACAAAGAATGATGCTCAGACGACTGCTAAGTTCTTATTTGAGAATGTGTTCACTAGATACGGGCTACCCATAGAGCTAGTAATCGATAGAGGCACCCACTTCTTGAATGAAGTTATTGAAAATCTTCTCCAAGGATTCTTGGTAGTACACAAGAAGTTTTCCCCCTATCACCCACAAGCTAATGGCCAGGCTGAGAGCACAAATAAGATCCTATGCAATGTGCTGACTAAATTGGTCAATATCAAACGCTCTGATTGGGACAAACAACTACACCATGTTGTTTGGGCATACCGAGTGGCCTATAAAACGGTACTCCAAGCCACACCCTTTCAGATGGTATTCGGCCAAAATGCGGTGCACCTCTGGACTTCTTGATTCCCACATTGAGAGTAGCACAGGAGCATGAGTGGACGGGTCATGAACTCTATTGGAAGCAGCCAAAGGCACAGATGACACAGAAGCATGTAACGACAGAGCAGGGAGCCAGTCGAATCGTTTTTCAAAGAATTATGTTTTCAAATACTTTCCAAAAACCTCCAACAGTGATTTTTATCACGATTGTAACATATGTAACATAGAAAACCCCATTTTGTAATCCATAGCTCCATTTTGTGCAAGCCGAGGAGTCCTCGAGCTTGAGGAGCTTAGGTAGAACAAGCGTATCAATTTTCGTTATTTTTAGACATCGTTTACCCTTCCAAATAGCATCTAGGACCTAATTTTTAACTATGCCGGTCACTAGATGTGAAACCGGTCAAAACTAGTCTAGAAACTATAAAAAGAGCTAGAGAGCTCATTTTTGAGGTTAGCTTGATTGAGGTTAGAGTTATTTTGAGCTTGTAATAGTGTTCTTGAGCAATAGAGTGGATTTCTCACCTTCCATTGTGTCTTGCTTGTCTCTTCGTAGTGTGTGTGTATGTGTGTGTGTATTTCTATGCTTCTCACCTTCACTCTCACTTCATCTCACATTCACGATCTTCATATCACTCCTATCTCTTCCGCGGATTGACATTAAGGAGGTGGAGCTTCTTAACGTGGTTCTCACCATTGTGCTAGAGCAACACCAAATTTGGCGCCGTTGCCGGGGATCGAGTCTAGGACGAATGTGTGATGGTAAGAGTATAGCAAGAAGTGGCGTTGGAAGGTAAAAATTTCAGTTTTTGTTGTTGTTTTTACTTAGTTTTTAGTGTTTTTCACCTCCCCCACACTCCATCTTCATCACCGCATCATCATCTTCATCTCCAAAAAAATCAGAAAATTCACCATATCCACCCATTCTCCTCATTTCTCCTCATTTCCCCTCATTTGTGCATGCGAGAGAGTGAGAGAGAACTTTTGTGCTTGCATGTGCTTTTGTTTTCTTGAGTTTTCTTGCAGGTACAGTGCTCCAGTGCATCAGGAAAGCTTGGAAAAGGTAAAAACTTCACTTTCTGTCAGAGATTTCCGACTGTGTCAGACCATCGCGATGGTCTACAAAGTTCGGAATTTGAAGAAGGCGACCACACCAGCGTGTAGGCGACACCAGCGCCTCTAGGAATCCACACTCGCATCTGAAAAAATCATACTTTGGTGGACCATCGCGACGGTCTCAGACCATCGCGATTGTGTCACACCATCGCGATTGGCTCACGCCATCGCGACGGCTCGGCCGGACCATCGCGACGGTCTCACGCCATCGCGACGGTTCATTTGGACCATCGTGACGGTTCGCGGACCATCGCGACTGTTCGGTTGACCCCACACCATCACGATTGGCTCACGCCATCGCGCCGACGGTGCCACGTGGCAAGCTAGACCATCGCGACGGTTCATTTTTTGGACCATCGCGACGACACCCTCACACCATCACGACACTTCAAAAATTCGGACCATCGCGATTGGCTCAAGCCATCGCATCTGTGACCATCGCGACGGTTCACTTTGGACCATCGCGATTGTTCACGTTGACCGTTGACTGACGCCATCGCGATTGTCCGCCTGATCGAGCCATCGCGATTGTCCACTTTCACGCCATCGCGACGGTGCACTTCAGACCATCGCGACGGTTCGCGCATCACGCCATCGCGATTGTTCACCCTCCCGCCATCGCGACGGTCCCAGACCATCGCGATCATCTCAGACCATCGCGATTGTGCACCCCCATCGCAAATTTTAGGGTTTCATTTTTTGGCCAATTTTGGGGCTATTTTTGGGAAATTTTTGGGTGATTATACTCATAGGAGACCCCTTAGCTCATATTTGGAGAAAAACCTGTTTGTCAGTTTTTACCCCCCAGGGCCTGAACGGTCATAACTTTTTCATCCGAAGTCCGTTTTTTGAGCTTAATAGCTCGTTAGGAAGCTCTTTACGAGCTTAAAGGATACGTCTATTTTTAGACAAGCTATTTTGAGGTTGACCTAGTTTGGGACTAGAAAGCCAGGGGGCAAGCATTGAAAATTTGGGCAAAAGGGAAGGGACTTAAAAGGTGTATATACTCAAGTGCTTGATCATCCAACTGTGAATTGGTCTAATTGGATTTTTCCAGGTCTAGCAAGGGCAATCAAAGGCAACCAAGGCAAGGCAGTGAAGGGCATAAAGCTTGGGAAGCGCGGCTTCTTGGGCATCAGAGCAACCAAAAAAGCTGACTCGAGGTTGGAAGATTACTCAACCCCCTCAGTCAATTCTTAGCTTAGGCTAAACAGTAGTGTTGTGGATTAACGACGATAGGAACGCCTCAAGTTCAAGATATTTAATTCTTTCAAGTCTAAGACTACAAGTAAAGGTGTGTGTGACGAAAACCTAAAGGAAAGAACCTAAGTCTGACGGAACGAGACTCAGAATTATAACAGAAAGTCGAATTCCTGACGCATACATTAAGACAAGAATCTAAAGAAATCTAAAAAGAATCAAGACAGTAATAACAAAGAATCGCTGACGATCTGAGCGTGTACTGAGTGTGCAAGGAAGAACATTAATGAACCTTAGATCGGGCAAACATATAGGTAAGTCAGACCGACGAAGCCTTAGATCATCAGAGGCAAGTGTAAGAACTACTGCTCGATCGTGGGCTCAGCAATTGAACACTAGTTATCCCTACGAGAGCTCAGATACTAGCGAATCAGAAATGGCATTCAGCACAGAAAGACCAGAAGGAGGGACGAATGTAGCCTATTTAGAAAAACCAGAAGGACCCTATAGAATGCAACTAGAGTTTCTCCGAATCAACCGATTAGGTGCTCGCATCTATGAGGATGGTTTGCGAAGGCAAGTGGTGCAAATGCACAACCCCGATCAACCCATTGGATTGGAACATCCAGTGGTGAAATTTGAGAGAGACGCATACATAGACAAAGAAGGAACAATGTACATCTTAAGTACGCAGCCAAACAATACCAACGAGTTTGGCGTGATTCAACCAGAGACGGAAACTAAATCTCAAGGAAAAGAACCATTAGAAGAGCCTAGAACACCTAGAGGGAAATCTGTACTGACACGAGTACTAATCCCAGAATGGATCCCTCAGGACAACAGAAGCATAGAGTTGTTTGTAAATAAAGAAACTGATGAAGCCTTTTGGAGATACAAGACCGAAATACTTAGTGAGGTAGGTATCATCACTATATACGGGTTCAAGGACCCAGATACACCTGGAAAGGTTGTATACCTGGATGAGACTTCAGAAAGAGTCTTTGTGGTACCTGACCGCGCTAAAAACACATACACATGGAGAGGTGAATTGGTATTCCCTCTATCTAGAACAAACATGAATACAAGTCAACAAGGGGCAGGAACATCCTCAGCCCATGGAAATCAAAGAGAGGGAAATAAAGAGAGACCGGAAGTAAGCTTTAATCACCCCGTAGGGAGAGATAGAACAACCACAGACACTAATAGAGCGGATAGACAAAGAGATCATGGAATACTAGGTGGTAGAGATGATTTTCCTCTACCCAGACCACGCGAACACGCAAGAATATTGAGACCCACACAGTTAGTAAAATCAATGAAGAATTACTTTGATGGGACAGGAGATCCCTATGACCACGTCGCAGAATTCAAGCAAGTACTAAGAGCCGAACAAGTTGAAGACATGTTCATGCAATACAACGCATTTGGACTAACGTTAAAGAATACCGCTTTAACTTGGTTCCAACCTTTGCAACAAAGGCAATTTAGAGACATCCATCACTTTTTAGAGTCATTCATCACCGAATTCTCTAAAAGTGGGATTAGACATGACACGTCTTTGTTGATTCATAGCTTCAAACAGACCCCTCAAGAAACCGTAAGACTGGCAGGACGTAGGTTTAGACAATATGTTGAACGATGTCCAATGCAAGAGCTACCCTCACAAGCCAAGCAAGTGTCATTGTTTCTAGATGGCTTGTTGAGCTCTAAACTACGCTCCTACGTGTACCTAAAGGAACCCAGAACGCTAGAGCAATGTATAAGAATTTGTATAGACATTGAGGACAACTTAGGAGACGAGTTGGAACTCTCAAAGGTCTATAAGGATTCAGACTGTTCATCTCTAGCATCCACAAAATTGTCTAGCTCAATAGAAGACCTTGAAGAAAAAGTGGCCCAGAAACTAGGAGTTTCTAGTAAACCTAGGGTGCTAATGAACAAGCGTTGTTACACCTGTGGTGGTGATCATATGGCAAATGTGTGTCCCAATGCACCACAACCTCAAGCCAACCCTAGTGGCCAATACTGTACAATTGAGAGAAGATACACGAATCATACGGCTCAGGACTGCCCGTACAACAAACAAACCGTGAGACAGAACTACCCGCAAGCATACCCGCAGCCAGGTAGGTATCAAGACCATTACAATGCTCAGCCTTATTACTATAGGCCTCCTCAGAACTACCCATACCAGGCTCAACAGAGACCTCAACCTGTCTTAGCTCAGCAGCCACCCCCACCCGCGAATGTCATCTCAGTCAAATACGCTGCTGCAGAAGAGAACCTAAGTAGAGCTATAGTGCCTTCTTCACCTTTGATCACAGAGAGTGACCCAAACTCAAACAGTTTTGACTCTACGCATGTAGATAGTCCACCCGCATATTACACAGAGTCACCAGAACACGTAGAAACATATCATTATGATAGTCCACCAGTGGAACCTAGTTGGGAGCCATACTATGCTAATGTGATGTACACAAACCCAAATCCACGACCCCAATTGAGACAACAAAGACCACAGGGCCCTAGAGGACCATGCTTTAGGTGCCAAGGAGATCACTTCATAAAGGATTGTCCACATCCTCCAATATCAGGACAATCACAGTACTATAACATCCAAGGCTTTTGTGCCGATTGTGGTAAAGAGCACATAATCAAAGATTGTCCTAAGAACCTAGTTAACGCTTCGAATGTGACACCGATCAATGTGATAGGTATTGTAAATAACGCAGATGGATCCAACCCTACATACGTGCCTATCCAAGCTATAACAAGAGCCCAGGCGCTCTTACAGAACCAACAGTTTAATCAAGGGAAAGTAGCCGGAACCAGTGAAGTTGCAGAATCTAGTATTAAAAAGACAAAATCTTGGAAAGATTCTAGAGAAAGAATAAAGAGAAAATGGAGTAAAAAGATAACTGAGTTGGAAGGAAGTTTGAAGGAATCTAGAGCCAAAATCCAAGAATTGACTTCATAGGACTTGAATCAAGAGAATCCAGCTCAGAAATCAGGATCAGTTTTAGCGGAACCCATACCCGAAAATCTAGACATGATGTTTCGTGCATATCAGGCTAGATTAAAAGAGGGACCTCAGGTAGCTGAAATGAGCAAAAACTACCCTCGAGCTGATCTAGAAATTGAGAGAACTAAACTTTGCATGAAGATGGTAGAATTAGCACAAGCTTTGTTCGAAGCCTCTAGATATCTTAATTGGAATAACATGGCAAAACCGGAATTACATTTTCAAGGACTAATGGAGAGGCTAGAATACTTGATAGAGAGCAAAGAGAAAAAGGATCAGCCTAGGAACCCTATTGTCTCAAAGACACAGGAAAGGAATGCACCATCCCTGTCTCAAGTACCCAATACAGAAAGTCAAGACAATTTGTCTTCCATACATAAATATTCACATGAATTTTTGAGAGAAATCCAAGAAGAGAAATGGAGAAAGGAACAAGGAACCCATCCTCCTATTCAAGAAATAGATGACTTGCAGGAGCAATTTCCCCAAGACATTCCCTCTATATACGATGATGTAGAGGAGGAACAACTGAGTGAACACACAGCTTTTGAATCTAATTCTTTACAAGAATTACCTCAGTTCACAGGACCTTGGGAAGAAAAGTCTATTAGTATGAGAGCACCCACGATAATAGTGAGGAATGAAGAATCAGTAATCCCTAGAAACACGGAAGTGATCAAGAATACTAAAGTACAGTGTAATCTCACTCTGGAGGAGTTATTGAAGGTAAAACCAGACTTGTGGAAACATGTAGCAAATCAATTCCCCGAGCTTGCTACAACTCCCTCACAAATAGGATCACAAAAGAAGGTACCAGAGATACCCGTAGAAAAGATCGGAGATGTAAGCGAAGGAGAGGAAGGTAACACTTATCTTCCGATAACCCATCAGGGCTACACCACGAAAGCCATCTTAGATTCGGGAGCCGGAGTAGCCATAGCTACCACCGCTTTATGGAAACGCTGGGGTAAGCCAGCATTGAGACCCACTAGGATGAAGCTACAAATGGCTGACGGACACATAGAAAAACCATTAGGCTTACTAGAAGGCATATCACTCACCACTTGTGGTGTAGAATTTGAGCATACTTTTGCCATTTGTGACTTTGCAAAAAACCATGCTTATGAGATGATATTGGGACGACCCTTCATGCGTCAGTTGCAAATTGTACAAGATTGGGGAACTAATTCGTTGTACCTGCAACATTTAGGAGTGACTACCAAAGTCAATCTTAAAGACTATTCACATAGAGATGTACCCCCAATACAATGGAATACCATCCATAAGACACCAGTAGAGGCAGAATCTGTGCACTCATTAGAATCAGGTCCTTCTTGGTTGCATGAGGATACTCACTTATGGATGTGTAAAATTGCAAAACAAGAGGAAGAAAGGTTAGAAGCCAGGACCTTAGGCGCAGAACAACATCCACGAACCCTTCAAGATCCAGCCTACGCACCTGTAGTATTCCCAGACGAAGAGTTTGAACCCCATGGTTGGGCAGAAATCCTAGCAACCATGGATGTAGCCATCAATGAGGAACAATGGACACCCCACTGTGACGAGGATGGCTATGACATATCAGTTTTCACGATAGAGCCAATCATGTGCGATGCAATTTTAGAAGAGTGTGAACCTAACACTGATGCATTTGAGGATGCAAGCGATTTCGATTTAGAATCAATTATCATGGATTCTCCCTTTGCATCAGAGGAAGAATACTTTCACGAGGTAGAGACTCGCACTCAGAGACACGAGGAAATTACGAATGAGGTGAGGTTAGCCACGGAAGTGACTAACAAGAGTGAAGGCAAGAAAAGAAAGAAGAAAGAAACCATGTCAGAAAAAGAAGAATCTTTGTTTGAAGTACCCGAGAATTTCAAGAAATATGAAATCGAAGATAGAAGATTCATGGTACGAATGCCTAATAGAAAAGCGAATGACGGACAAGTATATGATAACCGAGAGAAAACCAAGAAAACAATAGTTGCTATCGAAGGAGAAGAAGAAAAATGTACATACATAGGGCATGATTTGACAACTGAAGAAGAAGAAGAGCTAGTTGCCCTATTGCGCGAATATAGAGATGTTTTTGCGTGGAGTTACAAAGATTTGAAAGGAGTAGATCCAGATATATGTTCTCATAGAATCCCTATGACTCCAGATGCAAAACCTACGAAACAGAAACCGTACACGTATAATGATAACTACGCTGCGAAGATTAAAGAGGAGATAGATCGCTTGATAGAAGCAGGATTCATTTACGAAATTGAGCATACCGAATGGGTATCCCCCATTGTGGTTGTGCCCAAGAAGAATGGAAAATTGCGTGTGTGTATTAACCTTAAAAAAGTTAATGCCGCAACGATTAGAGATAGTTATCCTCTTCCTATCACGAAACATCTATTGGAAAGAGTTGCGGGCAAGGAAGTTTACAGCTTCCTTGATGGTTTTTCAGGCTATAATCAAGTAGCCATTGCTCCAGAGGACCAACACAAGACGGCATTTGCCACTGAATGGGGCATATTCGCATTTCGTGTGATGCCATTTGGCTTAACAAATGCACCCGCCACTTTCCAGCGACTCATGTGTCATGTTTTTAAGGAATTCTTACGCAAGATTTTGGAAGTTTCTGTCGATGACTTATGTGCTCATTCAAATGTAAGACAGACGCATATCCCAGAGTTAAGGCAAATATTTGACAAATGTCGAGAATATCAGGTTTGTTTGAACCCAGAAAAGTGCGTTTTCATGGTCAGACAAGGCAAAATTCTAGGACACATTGTGTCAAAAAATGGAATCTCTACGGATGAAGAAAAGGTGAAGGTAATTGCAGATTTACCTAGACCAACTAATGTGAAAGAGGTACAGGCATTTATGGGCCATTGCAGTTATTATAGGAGATTCATACACATGTATGCAATCATAGCCAAGCCTTTGTACTCTCTTTTAACCAACTTTGAATGGACAGATGAATGTGAAAATTCATTCAATGAACTTAAATGACGCTTGTGCTCAGCACCTATATTGACTACCCCAGATTGGAGTAAGCCATTCCATGTACATGTGGATGCATCCAATTACGCCATAGGATGTGTGTTAGCACAACCCACGAATGAAGGTAACATAGATCTCCCCATAGCTTACACGAGCAGACAATTGAACGCAGCAGAAAGAAATTACACCACGACGGAACGAGAAGGATTAGGGATGATCTACGCAGTAAAGAAGTTTAGGCACTACTTGTTGGCCAACAAATTCAAGTTCTTTACGGATCATCAAGCCCTATTGTACTTAGTCAACAAACCATGTAACATAGGACGACTGATACGTTGGTTTCTATTACTCATGGAGTATGATTTTGAAGTCGTAGTCAGGAAAGGAAAGACACATCTTAGAGCTGACCACCTTTCGAGATTAACCTCAGGAGAAGCTCCTCAAGGAGTAGCGGATGATCTACCAGATGCATACTTGTTTAACCTTGAGATAGCACCAGAATGGGCTGAGCCTATAGTCCCTATTCTCACATATGGACCCAAGAATCCTAGGATAAAGATCAAAGAGGGAGAGATTACTAAGTCTCAGAGATATCAAATCATAGCAGGAAGCATGTATAAACAGGATAATCAAAAGATTCTTGCTTGTTGTGTAGATGAATCAGAACATGCGAATTGGTTGCAATTAGCACACATAGGTGCATTAAAGCAACATCATCCAAAACATCGAACATTACAGACTCTGCATAGGCTAGGAGTATATTGGCCTTCGATGGAAGCAGATGTCTACAGGTTATGTAAGGAATGCAATGTTTGTTGTGAAAGACCACCAGTAGAGCATGCTACATTGTATCACGTGTCTCTCACACCAGACTGGAGTGAACAATTAGTGACATACTTGAGGACGAACTCCCTCAAGGAATGACCTTAGCTCGACAACGCAGTCTAGAGCAGGAAGCTCACAATTATTCACTTATTGGCGATAACCTATACAAAAGAGGACGAGATGGATATCTAAGACAATGTGTTCATGAGAGCGATTATCTGAGCATACTAGAGACTGCACACCAAGGTGTTGCAGGAGGTCATTTTGGACCCGATAGGATAATCAAAGCCATCCTCTTTGCAGGATTATGGTGGCCCACTCTTCACATGGATGCTCATACCTATGTTAAGAGATGTGATGTGTGCCAAAGAACTCAGTTTCCTACTCGCAGAGATGAAATGCCATTGAAACCCATGATGGGAGGACGTGCATTTTCACAGTGGGGTATAGACTTTGTAGGACCCATTAACCCCCCTGCAAAAGGTACACATGCGGAATACATTATTGTTGCCAGAGATTATCTGACGAAATGGGTAGAGGCAAAAGCCACGAAAAAGAATGATGCACACACAACTGCAAAATTCTTATTTGAAAATGTCTTTACAAGATATGGACTGCCTATAGAGTTAGTGAGCGATCGAGGCACTCACTTTCTAAACCAAGTCATTGAATATTTGTTACAGGATTTTATGGTGATTCACAAGAAATCCGCACCATATCATCCTCAGGCCAATGGTCAGGCTGAAAGCACTAATAAGATCCTTTGTAACGTACTGACGAAACTCGTGAACAACAAACGTTCAGATTGGGACAAACAGTTACACCACACTGTTTGGGCATATCGAGTGGCCTACAAGACCGTACTCAATGCAGCTCCCTTTCATATGGTTTTTGGTCAGAATATTGTGCTTCCTTTGGACTTCTTGATACCGACCCTTAAGGTTGCACAAGAACATCAGTGGACCGGCCATGAATTATCAGCAAGAATAATGGACTTGGAACGATTAGGAGAAACCAGGCTAAAGGCAGCAGCAGGCATATACGCAGCAAAGAAGTGACAGAAAGCATATTTTGATGCACATGTGAAAGATAAAGGCCTAAAAGAAGGAGATTTAGTTCTAGTATATACGCTAAAGCAACACGCACGTAAGTTAGAAAAGCAAGGTTATGGGCCTATGATCATTAACAGACTCTCAACAAGTGGAGCAGTACAATTAGCCACTTTAGAAGGAGATAAAATGCCTAATTATATTAGTGGTTGTAGAGTCAAGCTATATCAGGAACCTCTTACTGAGGATATGCTTAGACGACTCACGTTGGCAAAGAAGCGTAAGGAGGAAGAAAATAGAATACGAGCGGAAGCTCAGGCAGAAGCAATAGAACACATTAAACGCATGAAGTTAAGAAGACAAGGACTAGGGAGAGAACATTATAACCATCTGGAAACTACACCCAGATACCCCATGGCCATGTGTCAAGTAAAGTCAACCACTCATCCTAGTATAGTGGACAGGAGACCATTCATTACAGTCAGGCTAGAGCACGGCTACCCTTGCCAAGAGCTCAGGGCTTTAATTGACTCAGGTGCTGCGACTAGTGCGATTAGATGGTCCCACTATAAGGATTCAGGAATAGAAATGCGGCCAATTGAGGCATACCTCATAGGCTTAGGAGGCATGGAAACCCCTTGCATGGGTGAGGTGGACCTTCCTATCCTCATTAAGGATGTGACCATGACAGCGAAGCTACTAGTGTGCCATGATGACGACCTGATAGAACCCCTAATCCTTGGCCAAGATTGGCTATACGATCACTCAGTGGACCTAAATCTTAGACAAGGCTCCATACAGATTGGAACCTTAGAACAGAAGCGAGTGATACCGCTTGACTTCCCTAACGGCATTCCGATTGAGGTTTGTAACCCTAGACCCTATGAAACGCATGCGACGGAAGACCGAAAGATCTTGGGTCAGACCAGTCACGTTACGTCTACACCAACCCACTCGGGCTTGGCTAGGGACAATTGTCAATCAGAAGAACGACAGGAGATCTTCCCTGGGGCTTCCTGCAAACTAGAAGGGGCAGCTACCCAACCGCTAGGGCAGATGAACACAATCAGCGGTCAGGTGGGTTGCATCAGCGGCCAAATGAGCACAACACCCTGCGGTGCTCATCCTTCCAAACTTGCTGTGGACTGGCCTAGATTAAAGATAAAAAACGAATCACTTCCTAATGGGCAGGTCACGCAAGTGTTGGATCTCCCTTCTTTTCCAAAGCAGAGCGTCCAATGGACCTCTCAAACCCAACCACGAACGAGTCAACCACAACAGAGGAACCCAGACCGATGACATCACCAGACAAGGCAAAGAAAGCAGCAGTATCAACCTCACAGAACAAGTGGCACGAAACAAATATGGGTGCCAAAAGGACAGCAACCACAGGCTATTCGCAACACTGCAGACGAGAACAGGACAAAGTTTCACCAGAAGCAGAGTCAGCATCCAAAGTCCCCTCGATCTTCTTCTACAAGTACCAATACTCGACAGATTTGGATCGCCAAGAAGTATCTTATCAATCGACCCACACCCATGCAGATTTGGGTACCCAAACAATGTATTATAGCCCAACCCTCTAGCCATGTAATATATGCCCCTCAGAAATCTTTCCATCCCTCAATACCACCAAAACCGATACCACTTTTTGTCCCTCAGCAGAAACACACCACCCACTCAAAGACTCTTAGGAAATGGATACCGAAACGTATCCAGACGTCTTCTTGTACCCCCTTATCTAACAATTCTCCCACCCCTTTTAAACTCCACCCTTGTAATAATTCACCCTCAACCAAACCTTGTATAAATTCATACACCAAAACCCCACATCATGCATAATAAAAGCTCATCAAGAAATGTATGCATAACCTGACCATGTAGGCGTCTAGAGACCTGCATTAGTTCTGCAAAAAGATCATTGCATCAATCACTTCACGACACTTAGCTACACGGGTTACACATCGGTTATGGAAAGGGATTGCAGTCTCACCTTATTGGGATCATAATTAATTTCCATGCTAATGTGTTAATCTTTTGTAGCAGATCTTTTCCATTAGCTCATCAGTCATCATGCAAACCGAAGCAGGACCATCAGAAGCTAGCCCCAGTGCACCGATGGCCACTATTGGAGAATTACTAGCGGAATCTTATTCGACGATGCAACCACCGGAGTTTCAAGGTTTTCCAGGACCCATGCCAATCGATGATCCTCCTAGAGGATATACTGAGAAGATTCATCGTAATTCTCATTGGTTTCAAGGCCTAGCAGGACCATTAGCAGACGCTGATTTCATATTTGAGGCCAATTTGGCATTTGATCTTCGCACATGGACCAAGTACCAATTCTTGTCAAGAGAATTTGAAGGACTACAGAACACACAAGATCTAATGCACGTTTGGGCACGAGCGGGATTCACAGAGTATTTTAGCGACCCTCTGCCTAAAACCCGATTTTTACAGATGTTTTTACTTGGTAACCACCTTAACAGCTTCAGAAAATAAGGATCTACCTGGCACATTCATGTTACCATCCTTGGTAAATGATCCTCCATTCAGAAGGTTTTATTTGTCTAAAGATTTAATTCGCGCAGCTCTGAAAATACATGGAACACACACTCCGACGGAGAGAGAATGGCTAGTCCTAGAGCAGATGAAACGTGGTGACGTAACTAAGTGGGAGGATATTTCAGCTATAACCCCTGAGCTTTCCAAGCCATTACGGATATGCATGCAGCACTTTGCTTTCCCAGCTCAGGATCGTTTTACCATGCCCCACAAGAGAATCTGGTTTGGATTGTACTTAGCATGTACTGGACCGCAAACGGTTGATCTAGCCAGCTGGATAATTGATCAGCTCTATTTGGCACAACATAGGTGGGAGCGAAAGAAGGTAATCAATGGATGCTGCGCCCTCACCAGGATCATATATATGTGCTTGGCGTATGACTTACCAATTGAGTGTGTCATGACCAGTGAGGAACTGAAAGCATTTAAAGGCACCACTAGGAAGGCTAGAAAGTCTAGCAAAGGCAGAGCCGGAAAGCAGATGAGAGGTACTATCCCGTGCCTACAAGTCCCAGAATCACCCTCGCCACAACCATCTCCAGAGCAGTCACCAACAGCAGCCACTCCCACGGTACCACCAATTCGTATACGGTTATCAAGACCAGTGACGCCGGAGGGCACCACCAGTACTGTTGCACCTCAAGCAGCCACAACCACAGAACCTATCACCACAGTAGCTGAACTTCCCACCACTATTGGTGCGGAAGCTTTCTCTTTTCCAATACCCCATTTAGAAGCAGGACAAGCAGAGCCACTGGACCAAACTTTTGATTTTGAGATGCCCGATGCATTCTCCAATGAGTTCCAGTTTTCAGAAGGACAATTGTTTTCTCAAGAATTTGAAAGGCCTAGCTACCCTACCACACCCAGGGATCAGCCACAAGGACAAATCGTGTCCAACTCTGATGACGAAAGAACAGCAACCGATGATGACGAAGGAGACGACGAAGCTAGCCAGGGAACACAGGAATCCCAAGAGCATGAACAGACAGATGGCCAAGGCCAACAAACAGACACACATGGTGATACAAGTACCCATGAAGATGAAACCTACGAGGCAGCAGCTTACACACTAGCTATCAAGAAGCTGTATAGAACTATGGAAAAAGTTTGGGCACGCAAAAAGCTGACAGAGGAAGAGAGTCAAACAATAATAGAACAAAAACTTGTCACAGGCGGATTCGAAGACGCATACATCAAAGGATTCAAAGAGTTAGTCAAATCAGTAGGCTCCAACGAAGCACTCAGGTACTTGCAACGAAAGCCACTACCACAGTTTGACCCCCGCAG
This sequence comes from Ceratopteris richardii, assembly GCA_020310875.1. Classification (NCBI taxonomy): domain Eukaryota; kingdom Viridiplantae; phylum Streptophyta; class Polypodiopsida; order Polypodiales; family Pteridaceae; genus Ceratopteris; species Ceratopteris richardii. The sequence goes on along the minus strand of CM035409.1, from coordinate 205,300,971 downwards.
AGTACGACTACTTTCAAAGCCCGGCAAATACATTCGTGTACCAACCGGAGCACAATCTTCAGAACAAGCCAGGGAGGCACGCCTTGTCCCCGAAAGTTCGTTGGCAGTAGAAACCATCCTTATAGATTCCCCACCCCACGCTACAACTGTACATACCTCAGTAGTCACTGAAGTACCGACCACCCCAACCGCTCCTCCATCACCGCCCATTCCTCCAGCCTCCCCTCTTCACCCTCCTTCCCCCAGACCAACATCTTCACTCGTCGGTGGCATAGCAGAAATCGTCTTTACGACCACTCACCCCACAATTCCCGAACGGTCACCGCACTAGATACATCCACTGACATGGACATCTCACCACCCACTGCACCATCACTCACTTCACTCACGGCACAAACATTTTTAGGCACATCACAATTTTCAACAATCACTACATCATCCACCTTCCCATCCCCATTCCCCATTCCCGTTGCATCTACACCAACTACATCTTCATTTAGCACCCCATTAATACTATCACCCACTGTAGATAATGCATTCCGACAGATGTTCATGTGTATGACGCAAGTAAGAGATGAGTTCACATCTCTTGGTGATAATTATCAGCAGCTGCAGAGGACAACCAATGACTTACAGTCACAGCTTAATTTATTATCTATTGAGAATGCCTCTCTGAACACCCGCTACCAGGAATTACGCGAGGCTTATCACAAATTGGAACTAGAAAGCGAAGAAAAGACCAAGGAAGCCACTGCTGACCTGGATAACTTATTAAGAGCCCAGACAGTCCGCAATGCAACGCTAACACGAAATATGGGCTTACTACAAAGACACCTAGCAGCCGCCAAGGAAGAAAATCAGCGCTTACAGGATCAGAACCGAGAAAACTTAGAAGCAACGCTCGACCACCCAGACCAACCACTCAGTCCTAGCAGGTTCAAAGCCATTCCTTCAGACTCGATGAGGATGCTGCTAGACGATCATGTAAGATTACTAGATGAATACGACCGCATGAATGAGGAGTTACAGAAACTCAAAGAAGATCACAAATAACTCCAGTTACGAGAACCGGCACACCAAGACATACCAGCACCTATGGACCCCTCTCCTGACCTCCTAGAGGAACTCAACTCATTACGGGCCCAGGTATCACACCCTGAATCAAGGATTGCAGTATATGAAGCACCACCAAGGCCAGATTCCCCACCTGAGCTACCAGCTGAGGAAGAAACGGTCACCATCCCGGTGGAGGAAATGTTTGAAGAAGCGTACGAGCCACAACCCATCCCAGGCGGACGCGTCATGGCCGCAGGCCAGATGACTTACGAACTTCCGACCCCCGCATGGATGAAGACTATTGAGGAACTTGGAACAACGCACTCAGCGAGAGTAGAGGCACAATTACATGCCATGGCGATGATAGAAGAAAGAATATTACAGTCTCCATTCTTTGCTCATTTGGCCCCGCGATGATACATTTCTGGGCATGAGCTACAATATAAACCGTATTTCATGTTAATGGCCGAATACCAGTTAGCCATTGAGAAAGAGACAGGTAAGAAACCATCGCATGCAACTCAATTCGAGGCGGCTGATTTGCCACTAGATGCACAGAAAGGAAGGATCTATCAACTAGAGTGGCGAAAAGATTTACTACAGCAGTATCCAGAGATGATGAGTACATGGGTAAAGGCACCTTTGCATTTGAAGTACAACCCGTGTTGGGGACCAGTGCCACGACGCCGCTCCTGGACTGCCTTTGCTATTAAGGTACAAAACAATAAGCAGTGCCAAGACTGGTTGAATTACCCCTATTTTAAGCCACCCATTGAGTTACCAACTGTTGGCTACATGATGGCTACAATTCGCCACTGGCTCCCTAGATTAAAGCATATGGATGATATAGCGGCACATATGACTGTCAAAATCTTTGACATGATGCAAATGATTTTTAAAGTCTTCCGACGCGTCAAGGCACCACATGTCAACACCCCGGGCTTTGAGCATGGCAATTTTGATCTGGTATATGATATGAGTACAACGCCATCGCTACGGGTGTGTTATGCCTGGCACTGCAGAATAAAGTACCTACCGGCGTGCTACAAGCAGACATTCGAAGAGATGTTCACAACCGGCTTCTGGGAATACCATTCAGAGGTATTCATAAGCAGGCCTACACATTTATTACAATTATTTGCCTGTGAACGAATGGTTTATTCCACACACTATCAGCTCCTGCCACCGGAAGAACCGCAACCAATCGACTGGGAGAAACTTGAGGCAGATCTGGCCCGAGGCATTCATATCTCCGAGCACACCCTCGCTCAAGACCTCCTACAGAACTATATCCGGCAGACCTCACAACAAGGTTCTGTCAGGGACGACAGAAGCGAGAGGGAGGGGGGTGTTGGAAGCAGCCAGAGGCACAGACAACACGGAAGCATGTAACGACAGAGCAGGGAGCCAGTCGAATCGTTTTTCAAAGAATTATGTTTTCAAATACTTTCCAAAAACCTCCAACAGTGATTTTTATCACTATTATAACATATGTAACCTAGAAAACCCCATTTTGTAATCCATAGCTCCATTTTGTGCAAGCCGAGGAGTCCTCGAGCTTGAGGAGCTTAGGTAGAACAAGCGTATCAATTTTCGTTATTTTTAGACATCGTTTACCCTTCCAAATAGCATCTAGGACCTAATTTTTAACTATGCCGGTCACTAGATGTGAAACCGGTCAAAACTAGTCTAGAAACTATAAAAAGAGCTAGAGAGCTCATTTTTGAGGTTAGCTTGATTGAGGTTAGAGTTATTTTGAGCTTGTAATAGTGTTCTTGAGCAATAGAGTGGATTTCTCACCTTCCATTGTGTCTTGCTTGTCTCTTCGTAGTGTGTGTGTATGTGTGTGTGTATTTCTATGCTTCTCACCTTCACTCTCACTTCATCTCACATTCACGATCTTCATATCACTCCTATCTCTTCCGCGGATTGACATTAAGGAGGTGGAGCTTCTTAACGTGGTTCTCACCATTGTGCTAGAGCAACAAACTCTCTTCCCGAATTTTTGACCTCGAACGATTAGGTGAAACTAGACTAAGAGCTGCAGCGGGAATATATGCAGCTAAGAAGAGGCAGAAAGCGTACTTTGATCCCACGTGAAGGATAAAGGATTGAAAGCAGGGGACCTAGTGTTAGTCTACACTTTGAAGCAACATACGAGAAAACTAGAGAAGAGAGGCTATGGACCTATGATCATAAATAGGATCTCGACTAGTGGAGCAGTCCAATTAGCCACACTCGAAGGCGATATTCTCCCTAGCTACATAAGCGGATGCAGAGTCAAGTTATATCAGGAACCTCTCATCGAGGAAATGCTCAATCGACTCAACACTGCCAAGAAACGTAAAGAAGAGGAAAAACGAGTTCGAGAAGAAGCACAGGCAGAAGCCTTGGAACGCATCCAAAAAATGAAGATGAGAAGACAAGGACGAGATCAGCCAAGGATAGATGACTATGCGAACCCAGGATATCATATGGCTATGTGTAAAGTCTCAAGTGTAAGCCCCCATAGAATAGTTGACCGACGTCCTTTTGTAACCTTGGAGATAGGACAAGGAAAGGGTGCAAAGACTGCATGGGCCTTGATTGACTCAGGTGCAGCCACTAGTGCCTTTAAACTCTCTTACTGTCAAGAATTGAAGTTAAAAGTCAATCCTATAGAGGCATATCTCATAGGATTGGGAGGTGTGGAAACCCCTTGCATGGGCGAGGTGGAACTTCCCCTCTCCATTCAAGATGTTCTAATGACAGTTAAAGTACTAGTGTGTCAAGATGAGGATCTCACGGAGCCTCTGGTCTTGGGTCAAGACTGGATCTATGACCATGCAGTCAACTTAAACCTAAGAAGTGGACTGATTCAGGTATGGGTAAATCAGAGTCGAATTACAATTGAGTTAGATAATGGAACACTCAAGGAACTAGGAAAGGCACAGACTCCTGGTCCTTCCAAGGGTACACATGAAGTTGACCATGTTGTTCTTGTCCAAAGCTATGTGATGCAGAGGAATGGTGATCTCAATAAAGAAGTCAAGGACTCAACGGAACTCCCTTCTTTTCCAAAGGCTAGAGGGAGGCAACAACCAAAGACAGATCAATTACTGAAGACTACCTATGTTGGAGGCCAAAGAACGTGCGAAGCAGAATGACTCAGCCATTGAAACAATTGTGGGTGCGAAAAGGCGAGCGGCCTATTACAGTCAAGCGACAACAACCATCTCAACTTCATATTAGTAATCAACGACATGATACTAATAAGAAGACATCCAAAACTTCTTTTGAGGAAGTGAAATCTATCTGGATACCCAAGAAGTCGTTGAAGGTTGGCCCATAATCAATACAAATTTGGGTGCCTAAGGCTTGCTTGCGAGCTCAACTAGTCACGCACGAATCACATCATACACGACAGGGTTCACTCACTCATCGTTACCCACTCTTGTTTAATACGCACGAACACACAGTCGCCCAGAAGCACGAACAGACTCACTTGTAAATGGGTCCCAAAAACGCCTCATTCCCAAGCAGATATACTCATAAAGCCCTCCAGAGTCTCCACTAAACCAAAACCGAAAGCCATCCATTGTGTTTGGTAGCCTAAAACTTGTAATAAAACCCCCAAACCCCATGTGTAAATTCATCCTCACTTGCTAACTACATCACTCATACACTACATCTTTCCATCTAGCTCGTAGGACTATCCATTCATTAACTACACACACAATCATCGAGCACTCACTGACCCACTAACCCATTACTCACCTCATGATAATGTTGTAACGGGGACAAAAAGTGTTCTATCTTGCCCATTACAATGTTAACGCATGATTCTATATTCTCACAGAACCAGCAAGCAAGCAATAACATGGCAGAAGCAGGAGGTACAAGTTCCCAGGCTGGGTCTAGCGCACAGATTGTGGACATTGAAACCCTCCTCCTTGAACCCCAACTCACTGAGAGGCCTCAAGAACTTCAAGTGGTGCATGTGCTCCCTATTCAGGACCCTCCTCAAGGACACACTTCTCAAGTGGGGAAGCACGCTCATTGGTTTAGTGATGTCGCAGGGCCATTGGGTGATGGCACCTACTTCTGGGAAGCAGAAATTGAGTTCAATGGCAAATGGGGACGCTACCATTTCTTCACTCGCAAATTTGAGAACTATCAGAATGCAGAAGTAATGCCATCGGTATGGACCAAAGCGGGCTTGGATAGCTATTTCAGGGCACATTTGCCTAAGCCAGATTTCCTACGCTGCTCCTATTTTATCAGTACCATCACTCCTAGCAGGGCCAAGGGAGGCGATAGTACTTTTGTGCTACCCTCACTATTGCCAGGCCACGAACTCAAGAGATTCAAACTGACCCTCAATTTGGTACGGGAAGCATTGAACATGCAAGGTATGCATATTCCCACTGAGAAAGAAACATTGGTTCCAGGCAAGATGAAGCATAAGGATCTCAATAAAATTGAAGGACATGGTAGCAATGACACCTACCATTGCTCTCCACCTACAAACGATCATGCAGCATTTTGCTTTTCCCACCCAAGAACGCTTCACGATGCCACCAAAAAAGATATGGTTTAGCTTGTACCTAGCGAAGACAGAAAATCTCACCATCAATATACCACATTGGATCATAGATCAGATCCACCTAGCCCATCAGCGATGGAATAAGAAACAGAAGAATGTGCTTCATGGATGCTGTGCTCTGACCAGAATAATTTACAGGTGCTTAGCGTACGACATGCCCATTCAAAGAGCAGTAGTATGGTCCAGGACTCAAGAATTCCAAAGACGGTTGTCAACGGCGGGCCCTCCATCAAAGAAAATGAGAGGGGGAGTTCAATTACCATGTGCCCAAGCAAGAGGAGCCACCATCACACCAGAGGTGACCCCTCCACAAACGCGACGTGTCCGACCATTCACCATTTGCCTACCCAAACCAAGTGCAGAAGGACCCAACCTGGTGTTCCCTCCGATTCCATCGGACTTGGAGTTCCCACAGGGTTACACCCTTGCTAATTTGACAGATAAAGAAATTGCCCGTTTGATCAATGAGTCTAATCTGGAGACAGAAGCAGAGCAGACGCAAGGACCAAAACCCACTACTACAACTTCAGCCCCAACCCAACCGGGAGTAGTCGAAGTAGAAGAGGATGAAGAAGAGACAGAAGAAGAAGAGGCAAACGAGGAGTATGATCAGGAATATGACGAACTTTCAGAACTATCAAGTGCCCCGGCATACTCAGCCCAAATAAAAAGATTTATACGAAACTATGAAGCGAGTCCAAGAACAACACAAACTGTCGCTCGAGACAGGAAAGATGATCATGAGCCAAATGTTAGCCGCGGAAGGTGTGGATGACATGTTTATTGAATCAATGAACCTGCACGCAGATGCAGTAGGCTTAGATGAGGTTGTTCATGCAGCCATGACTTATATTCATCGATTTGAGAAACGAGTGCCTACTCGCCCCATGCGATCCGGCAAACAAATCTCCATCAATGTATCAGAACCAGGAGGTAACACACAAACAGAAGCACATCAGGCCGAACCACTCTCACCCCCCACCTCACCTCTCACTACACAAGTCACCTCACCACCTGGCACTACCACGCCTATTTCTGCCATTACCACAGTTTTCATGGGAATTCCTCTCTCTCCCGGCATCCAATTCGGAGGAGTTACCATGCCCACTTTCACAACACTCTTCACAAATATCACATCCACCCCACCCACTGTTCCCATCTACACAGTCACACACATGTTCGACACAATGGAAACATCACCAGCCACAGCACCACTCCCACCCCCCACGCAGCCTCAATCTCCCATACCCCCTCCACCTACCTCACCACTTGACTCCACAGCATTCACAACTCCCTTCCCCTTCCCCATTCCCCCTGCATCTTCATCTTTCCCTGCATCGTTTAATGTAAATACTATATTCATGGCATTACATCAATGCGTGTATGTTGCAGAGCTGAAAAGAGCACAAAGCAAAGAAAAAGACAGGCCCTAAAATTTTTCCGATTTGGACATCATGTTTTTGTACCATAATCATTCTTGTAATATATCTTCCGTTGTAAAGGCACTAGAGGAGTCCTCTAGATGCATACCCGCAGAAGATTAGAGATTTACCCATGTAAAATAGTAGGAAATTAGTCTTTTAGTGAATAAAGTGCCGGTCTCTTGTGTGAAAGGACCATTTCTAGGGCACTAGTATATAAGTCAAATGTGACTCTTTGTAAAGAACTTTTTTGCCATTGTGAAGAAGGAGCTCTACAGATTTTCGAGTTTGCCTCTTTCATGCTGATTTTGATCTTCATTTCGCTCTTCTATGTGTGTGTTATGCTTGAAATGCATGTGTAGGACTGTTGTCTACCCCTTTCCCTTGGTTTTGAGCTGCTGTAGTGCGTGTGCAAGTTAGGAGGAGTTGTGGCGCGGGTGTTGGTGACTCCCGTCATTCACTGTTTTTGCCATAACTTGAAGCAGACTGGTCAGAATCGAGTGAAACCACTACCGTTGGATGCATCTCGTCAAGAGCTTCGAAATGAGTACCCTATTGCCTATATTCAGAGTTATGGGCTAGGAGAAAACCTCAAAATACTAAAAACTGCTATAAGAGGCTTGCAGCAAACACTTTCAGTATTTCAGTGAGTGTGAGAGGTAGTAGTCTTTTCTCATGCATGCTAGCTAAACCACTTCATTTTTCCATCACTTGTGCACACGTCTTCATACACTTGGTACGTCGTTCCTTCTGATTGACAATTAGATGTGTGTTAAGTACCCACTATACGTACTTGTGTGGCAATTGAGGTACAGTCTCATTGGCACAAGTCCTTGAGTCTTCTCGGCTCAAGTACACACGTTTTTGGCACCATTTCCGGGGAACACTCAACCAAGGTGCCTTCGTGATGGTTATAGATTGAGTGTGATAGAATCGTACTTGTAGAGGTAAAATTGTCCGGTGGCAAGTAGTCAGTCACTTCAGCACTTGTTACTTCACATCTCCGAGGTGTGTGTGATAAGTTTTAGGTTTAGGTTTAGGAGGAGGGAAGAGAAGGAGGAGTTAGGGTTAGGTTAGAAGTAGAGGAGTAGTGAGGAGAGGAGAAGTTGGAATAGGAAAAAATCACCAAAAAATCCCAAAAAATTAGCAAAATTCAAGTTCTGTCCAAAAAAAGTATAAAAATCAAAAAATTGGCTCATTTGACACTTCACCGAAGTTTGGTATCGTTTGCTAGCAGCGACCGGTATCGCGAGTGAAGTATCGTGGATTTCAGGCTGTTAAAGCTAGGGGTTGACTCCCAGGTGCAAGCAGAGCAGTACATTGGTAAGATATCACCAAGAACCTTAGCTAAAAACTCTCTAAACATGCATAAACACATGATTAAGGGCATGCACAGTATCGCGGGGGGGGGGAAACTGATATCATTACAGAACTTTTGTGTGATACAGAGGCCTAGGAGAGAAGAGGGGAGTAAGGAGAGCAAGGGGGTGTAAAAATATTGAAAATATCTTGCATTTTGGCTTGAGTATCGCGATCAGTTGAGATTTGGTATCGCGATACCAAAACTCCCTTGTATCGCGATACTCGCCGAGGTATCGTATCGCTTGATACCGGACTTGGTATCGCGATACCATTTTGGTATCGTGACCCCGAGTTGGTATCGCGATCGTACAATTTTCCGAGGTATCGTATCGCTTGATACCGGACTTGGTATCGCGATACCATTTTGGTATCGTGTCGCTAAGCTGGTATCGCGATCTCACCTTGCTAAGTTGGTATCGTATCGTTATTAGCAGTATCGTATCGTGTCACTTCCTTGATATCGCATCACCTTGAATCTTCGTATCGTATCGTCTGACTCAACCGGTATCGTATCGTGTCACTTCCTTGTGAAGTATCGCGACACCACACTGGGTATCGTATCGTAAGGGTACTGGTATCGGTATCGTGCAGGTGTCCAGTATCGTATCGTCTGCTTTTCAGGACAGTATCGCAATACTATCATAAGTATCGTATCGTCTCGCACACGTGGTATCGTATCGCCTTTTCCTCGATATCGGTATCGCGATACCACACTGATATCGTATCGTCATATATTCTAGTATCGTATCGCCTGAAACTTTTGAGATCGTATCATGATAATCCTAGTATCGTATCGTCTGCTCTCTGAGGTAGTATCGCGACACCAGATTGGTATCGTATCGTTGGGACCTCTGGTATCGTATCGTGATCAAAGCAGTATCGCCGAGAGCAGTATCGTCAGGAAGTGGTATCGTCCAGATTGACCCTTTCTTTTTGTCAGGCACTTTAAGTCATAAGGAGAGCTAACCAAGGAGAATCTCTGAAGCATAGAGAGAGACTTGGGGGGGTGAATGAACTTGAGATCAGGAAGAGTGCTAAGTAGTCGAAGAAGTGTCATATCTTCGGTAGGAAGCGCTGCCCAGGCTAGTCACCACTCCATCTACTCAGAAACCTCTAGTGATTCGGAAGAGGAACTACACATGGCTTCGGAAGACATGCAAGGTCCAACACCAAATAGGAATTTCATGTCTACTGTTGAAGGGGATTACCGTACCTCCTTACAATATGTGTCCACCAATGCCCAGGAGATCCCAATCTACCTGGATGGGTTAAACAGATCTGTTGCTAGGATGGTAACTTCCCAGAATGCCACAATTGTGCCCCGACCTGCTGTCAAGTACGAAGGAGGGGCATATGTAGATAAGATTGGTCATATCTATATTGTGACTGAATTTCCTGAGAAAATCAATGAAAGAGGAGAGTTTGTGGACCCCAACAACTCCGAAAGAACACAACCTGAAGAGTCTGTGTCTACCCCGAGGCGCAGGTCTCAAGTGTCACGGGTTTTGAGAGGAGATTTGATACCTCAAGATGATTACCTGTTGGAAGTCTATATGATCCATGGATCAGACCTGTTGCTTCAAACCGACTTGCCGGCTCCAGGGAGAGAAGAAAGCCCCATGACATTTTATGAGTTGAAAGACCCAGATGATGAAACTAGACTTACTTACTTGGATAAGGATCAAAGGAGATATTGGCCTGTGAGTGCCTCGGACAGGGCTCGACTAAGATACATGGGTATGCCTGTATTTCCTCAGAGAGATCAGGCAACTACTTCACAAAATCCTTTTGGGAATCAACATGAAACGGAGCAGACCACATCAGGACAGACCAGTCAACGAAGTGTGCCCAACCATACTCATGTACAGTTTGCAACTCCAGGAGTGCACACACGCAATCAGGCCCACGCAGGGATAGGGAACCAGTACCGACCACCAGCAAGACCACAACCACCATTAGGAAGACAGCCTGGAGTACAGCCATTACGACCAGCTATCCCGGTCTTCCCTGTGATGCCCAGACCACCTGAACCAATGAGAAGGCTGAGACCTATCCAAGTGGCTAAATGTGTAAGAAACCATTATGATGGGTTGGGAGAGCCCTATGATCATATCGCAGAATTTAAACAAGTTCTAAGAGCGGAGCAAGTAGAGGACTTCTTTGTGCAGTATGAGTCTTTTGGGCTCACCCTCACAGGGACTGCTCTAACTTGGTTCCAACCTTTAGATCCCAATCAATTCGGAAACATGGAACAATTCTTTCAAGAATTCATTGGAGAATTCACAAAGAGAGGGATTAAACACAATTCTGCATCTTTAATCCATAGCTTTAAACAAAACCCTAATGAAACCGTGAAGACTGCTGCCCGAAGATTCAATCAGTATGTGGATAGATGCCCAATAGCTGAGAGACCCACTCAACAAAAGATGATTTCACTATTTCTAGATGGACTCACCAACGGAACCCTAAGAACACTGGTGTATGTGAAGAGATTACAAACACTGAGTGAGTTTCTTCAAGAGTGCATTGATTTGGAAGACAACCTTGCCGAGGATCTCAAAGGTACAACCGACCTCACTAAAACAGAAGATTTAAGGAGTACTATCACGTCCAACTCCAGTAACATGGAAGAATTAGCAGAATTATTAGCAAAGAAACTAGGAGTCCAGGGACAGAGAGCTTACCAAAACCAAGCACAAAGAGTGCCTGTGCTACGAAGATGCAATTTATGTGGAGGAGATCACCCCACACACTTGTGCGTCCGAGGAGGGACCGGTGCACAGCCTACGTATCCATACTACAGACCGCAACCACAAGGGACTTCTTCACACTGCCACATCGAGCAAAAATACACCAATCACACCACTGAAAACTGTCCCTTCAATAGGCAAGCACGGCCTATCCAGCCACCTCAATACCGGCCATATGGATATCAACCGAGAGAGCCTGGTAGGGAGATGCCTAGATACAATCCTTATCCAACACCAATAGGAGCACCAAGACAATATGAGCAAGCCCCGTACCCACCACCACAACCAGTACTGAGACCCCAGCTATCACAACCTCAACAAGTAGTACCAGTGAAGTATGCTCAAACAGAAGAAAACTTAGAGAGAGCCATAGTACCAGCATCAATAAGAACCAATGTGGAATCAACCAACCCAGGGTATGAACCTCCACCAGGGGAGTACTATCCATATGAAGCCAACATGATGGAATATGAACCAACATATGACACGGCTTATTATGGTTATGAGGGCTATGATCAGATATATGGAGCAGAAACCGCCAACTTAATGTATACGGCTCCTAAAGCACAACAACCCATGAGACCTCCTGTTAGACCACCGGTGCAGAGAGGACCATGCTATAGATGTGGAGGGGATCACTTCATTAGGGAATGCCCTCGACCTTATAATCCACCACCACCCAGAGTTTGGGAAGGGTATTGCAGTGATTGTGGAAAGGAACACCTTTTTAGAGATTGCCCTAAGAACCCAGCCAAATCCCAAGACACTGCACCTATCAATGTGATTGAGGTCATTGAAGGATCCGGAAGTGATAAGGAGTACACGGTGCCACTAAAGGCCATTACAAGAGCCCAAACGAAACAACAAAAAGAACAGCACTCGGAAGAGAAACAAAAAAGCAACAAAAAAATAAGCCCTTCAATTCAGATAGTGGAAGATTCTGAGGACCCATGTGAAAACCCCCGGAACACGAAAGCTCAGAAATGGAAGGAAAGACGAGAGAAACTCAAGGACAAATGGGCAAAAAACAAGACTATAAACAGTAAAAAGCAGACCAAAAACCCGAATAAACACACGGAACAAGGGAATCCTAAGGAGACCCCTGAGCTACCCGAACCTAGCTCAGATAGGGAGAAGCCAGGATCAATTCTAGCAGACCCAAAGCCAGACGATTTAGACATGTGGTTGAAAGCCTACCGAGCTAGAATCAAGATGGGCCCAAGCGTGGAACAACATGAAAAAATTTACCCTAAAGGGGAATTAGAAAAAGAAAGACTAACCATATGCAGGAAACTCATAGAAGTAGCACAAGCAACCCTAGAAAAGCCTATCCCAATTCTACCAGAGACCAGGATTGCGCATAGTCTGTACGAAGAATGCTTAAAGTCCAATAGTAAAGAACCTAGGAAAGAAGATGACCAAAGCGGCCAGATAACAACCCAAGAGGAATCGATGTCAATAATCCCAGATTTAGAGGCAGAGTGGCCAAAAGACTTATGGAATAGAATACGAGAGGAGCAATGGAAGAAGAATGGAGACAATACACCTCCTTTTGAGGAAATAGATGTGGAAGATTGTCAACTTCACCCCAACTTGGAGGAAGCGTACGAAGAAGTATCAAGACTTGACAGAGGAAGAGAGGAATCCATAAGCATTTCAACATTACCTAATTACATGGGAGAATACGAAAGGGAGTCAGTAATAATACGATCACCCACAATACATGGAAAGGGAAAGGAAAAGGTAGAAGAGAGTTCACATAATCTAACAGAATTAAAGAAAACAAAAGTACGATGCAAATTGACGGTGGAAGAACTGCTTCGACTTAAACCACAATTATGGAAGCAAATGGCAAACCAACTAGAATCACAGCCAAAGATTGGAGGACCGACAGAAAAGGAGAAGGAAAATAACTCCACAATACAAGTTCCTGTGGACAAAGTGGGAGAGTTTAGTGAAGGGGATGAGGGTAATACTTGTCTACCAGTCACACACAATGGGTACATGACCAAGGCTATTCTAGATACGGGAGCCGGGGTTGGAATTGCCACCAAGGAAATCTGGGAAAAATGGGGAAAACCTGCCTTACGACCCACACGCATGAAACTCCAATTAGCAGACGGTCATGTAGAAAAACCCTTAGGAATATTGGAAAGAATCAAACTAACCACTTGCGGTGTAGAATTCGAACACACCCTAGCCATCTGTAAATTCGAGAAAGCAAACAACTACGAGATGATATTAGGACGACCCTTCATGAGACAAATGCGGGTAGTACAGGATTGGGGAAGAGATTCGTTATACCTGCAACATCAAGGAAACACCACCAAAATAAATTTGCACACATTTGCTTATCGAGATGTCCCTCCACTACAATGGAATCCAGTACATCGAGAAGAAGATGACTTATCCATTCACAGTGCTGGATCAAGTGATCAATCTTGGATGCATGAAGATGCCCAGTTGTGGATGTGTAAGGAAGCCAAGAGAGAAGAGAGCAGAAGGCAACCATGGCCGATAGGACATCCTAACCATAGATCAGTAGAGGACCCCACTTACACACCTCAAATTTTTTCTGATGAGATCTTTGAGCCACATGGATGGATGGAAATCTTGGCAACTCTAGATGTATGTGTAAACGAAGAAGTTTTGACGATGAATGAATGCATAGACGCAGAAGGCTATGATGTGAACCTCTATATGGTTGTTCTTCAAGAAGTAGAAGAAGGGGAAACCCTGGAAAAAGAATGGAGAGAGGAATATGAAAGCATAGAAATGGAACCTCAATTTGATTACGAAGAAAGCTGCTTGAATACTATTCGGAACCAGAAGGAACAGGAACCAACAAAGATCTTAGCATTTGAAACTGCTACGGCAATACACAGACAGGAGGAGAACAGGAGTAAGGTAGGGCCGGACCCAGATCTTTTTGAAGTTCCTGAACACTTTAAAAAATACGAAGTGGAGGAAAGAAAAGTGGCTATTCAAATGCCTAGGCGAGAGGCACGAGACGGAGAAGCGTATGACAACAAGGAACAAACGAAAAAAATTGTCGTGACAGTTGAGGAAGGAGAAGAAAGATGCACCTATATTGGTAGAGATGTGTCTGAAGAAGAGGAAGAAGAACTCATATACCTTATTCGAGAGTACCGAGATGTATTCGCATGGACCTATAAAGATCTCAAAGGGGTAGAACCCACTATTTGTTCCCACCGAATACCAATGACAGCAGATGCAAAACCCTCCAAACAACGTCCTTATACATACAATGAAGTCTACGCAGCAAAGATTAAGGAAGAAATAGACAAACTACTAGCGGCAGGATTCATATATGAGATAGAACATACCGAGTGGGTATCGCCACTAGTAGTAGTGCCTAAGAAAAATGGAAAATTGAGAGTGTGCATAAATTTGAAGAAGGTGAATGCAGCCACTATACGTGACAGCTACCCACTACCCATCACGGACCATTTATTAGAGAGAGTAGCAGGTAAGGAGGTCTATAGTTTCCTAGATGGATTCTCCGGATACAATCAGGTAGCTATTGCGATCGAGGATCAACATAAGACAGCATTCGCCACTGAATGGGGAGTGTATGCATTCAGAGTGATGCCCTTTGGACTCACTAATGCTCCAGCTACCTTCCAGAGATTGATGTGTCATGTTTTCAAGGAATTTTTGAAAAAAAGCATGGAAGTATATGTAGATGACCTGTGCACGTACTCCAATCAAAGACCCGATCACATTCCCGAGTTGAGGAAGATATTCAACAAGTGTAGACAGTACAGAGTCTGCTTAAACCCAGAGAAATGTGTCTTCATGGTAAGGCAAGGGAAAATTCTAGGACACATAGTTTCAAGAAATGGAATATCTACGGATGAGGACAAGATTAAAGTCATCTTAGAATTACCAAGACCCAAGAATGCAAAGGAAGTGCAAGCTTTTATCGGACATTGTGGATACTACCGTAGGTTCATTCACATGTATGCCATAATAGCAAAACCATTGTATGGTCTCTTGACTCAATTTACTTGGACAGAAGAGTATGAAAAGGCATTCACCGAGTTGAAAAAGAGACTTAGCACAGCCCCAATTCTGAAATCACCCAATTGGAGCAAGCCTTTTCATATTCATGTTGACGCTTCTAACTATGCCATTGGATGCATCTTAGCCCAGCCGGCTGATGAAGGCAAGCTTGATCATCCAATTGCTTATGCAAGTAGACAACTGAATCAAGCAGAAAGAAATTATACCACTACGGAACGAGAAGGTTTAGGAATGGTATACGCAGTGAAGAAATTCAGACATTATCTTCTAGCCAACAAGTTCAAATTCTTCATAGACCATCAAGCTTTGTTGTACTTAGTCAATAAGCCTTGTAACACGAGAAGGTTGGTACGATGGTTTCTACTACTAATGGAGTTTGACTTTGAAGTAATAGTGAAAAAGGGGAACACACATGTGAGAGCAGACCACCTTTCGAGGCTAACACACGGAGAGCCACCAAGTGGAGTACCCGACGATCTACCAGATGCTTATTTGTTCAATCTAGAAGTTTGCCCAAAGTGGGCAGAGAAATTGATCCCTATACTCACCCATGGCCCTCAACACTCAATCAATAGGAATAGCAAGAAAGAAATTCTTCAATCGAGGAACTTACACATTGTGTCAGGAAGTATATACTATAAGGAACCCAACGGAGTGTTACTCAGATGTGTTGATGAGGATGAACAAACACAACTAATTGAGCAGGCACATGTGAACAAATGGAGAACACACCAAGGGACTCATGGAACTATCCGAGAACTGAAAAGATTAGGAGTGTATTGGCCTGACATGCCCAAGAATGTTCACGACCACGTACGTAATTGTGCAGATTGCCGAGAGACGGTTCCCGAAGATCATATGTCTCTACCTTTTTCGACCATAATACCCAATTGGAGTACAACATTAGTGAAATTCTTAAAAACTCAAGAACATGAGTTAGGAGCTAGTTTAGCAAGAAAGCGATCTTTAGAGGAAATGAGCAAGGACTACATTCTCATAGGAAAACAATTGTTCAAACGAGGGAAAGATAACCAACTCAGATTATGTGTGCATGAAGGAGAATATCTACCCATATTAGAAATGGCACATGCAGGTGCTGCAGGAGGTCATTTTTCGACTGAAAGAACTGTTAAAATGATTCTCTTTGCGGGCTTGTGGTGGCCAACTCTACATATGGATGCGGAAACGTATGTACGAAGTTGTGAGACTTGTCAGAGAACTAAATATCCAATTCGGAGAGATGACATGCCATTAAGACCCATGATATGCGCGAGAGCCTTTACAAAATGGGGTATAGACTTCATTGGACCTATCAATCCACCTGCCAAAGGATCACATGCGGAGTACATCATAGTAGCCACGGACTACTTGACTAAATGGGTAGAAGCGAAAGCCACTAGAAAGAATGATGCTCAAACTACCGCAAAATTTCTCTTTGAGCATATCTTCACCCGCTTTGGCTTGCCCATTGAGATTGTTAGCGATCGGGGAATGCACTTCCTCAATGAGGTAATCGAGTCATTAATGAACGAGTTCTTAGTGATTCATAAAAAATCAGCACCATACCATCCCCAAGCCAATGGACAAGCTGAGAGCTCTAACAAAGTACTGTGCACGGTGTTGACTAAGCTTGTCAATAATGGAAGGTCTGATTGGGACAAACAATTGCATCATGCAATTTGGGCATTCCGAGTTGCATACAAAACGGCCATTGGAACTACACCTTTCAATTTAGTGTATGGGCAAAATGCAATTTTGCCAATTGACTTTCTAGTGCCAACATTGAAAGTGGCCCAGCAATATGAATGGAACGGTCATGAATTATCCCAACAACTAGATCAAATCGAGAAGTTACATGAGACTAGATTGCAAGCGGTAGCAGGCATTTATGCTGCTAAACGGAGACAAAAGGCGTATTATGATGCACATATAAAAGACAAGGGACTTAAAGAAGGAGACTTAGTCTTAGTGTACACCCTGAAACAACATGCCAAGAAGTTACAAAAACGCGGATACGGACCCTTGATCATAAATCGAATCTCTACTGGTGGTGCAGTCAATCTCGCCACGCTAGACGGAGACATTCTTCCCAACTACATCAGTGGATGTAGAGTGAGACGATTCATGGAGCCCTTGACTGATCAAATGCTAGCACGATTGGTAGGTGCCCAAAATAGGAAGAAGGAGGAAGAGCGAATTAGAGAGGAAGCTCGACAAGAAGCATTAGAGCGCATTAGGAAACGGAAAGAATGGATGAGACAAAGAGATGAACGCTACCTCCAAGGAGAAGAGCCCATCCCTATGGCAAATGACCAGGTCAAAAATCATGATACAACGGGTATGTGTAAAACGCAACCTTACCTAAACCTAGGGATTGGCAAGACAGAGTACAAATTGATAGATGCATTGATAGACTCAGGAGCAGGACTTAGCTGCATGCGAAAGAGAATAGCAAAAGAGCTGCAATTAGATTTGAATCCCACAAAAGCTCGATTAATAGGAATTGGAGGTCACACCCTAGAATGTATTGGAACCACGAAGGTATCCCTCCATCTAGGAAATTCCTCAATGGAACAGAGAGTTCTAGTGTGCGAGGATGAAGATTTGATAGAAGATTTCATTCTAGGACACGACTGGATCATAGAGACTGAGGCGTGTATTCATCTAGCTCAAGGCTATATTTCGGCTAAGATAGGGCATAAGGAGATTTTCAGTTTACTTGAAGAGAAACCTTGTATTCAAACAAATATAATACAAAGTTCAGCGGAAGTTCAGAGAACGACATTAGAAAGTATCAACAATCGTCAAAATTCTGAAACCAAATGCATAGAAGCTGAAACTTCAATCCTAGCGACGTCAGCAGTAGAATCGAAGTCATCCAATGCAGTTGAGGGAAAGCCAACCGTTACGGAGACTTGCTCTCCTACACCTGCTCAAAACATCAAAAGATCGCACTATTGGAAACCAACAACCAGATACTCATATCAAGGCCCACCCAAATATAAGTGGGTACGCAGGGATCAAAAGCAGAGTCGAGAAACGTCCGCACCCACTCTTAAGAAGGAAACAGGAATCACCAAATCAGCTTCACAGAAGTACATACCAGAAGAAACAGTGCAAGTATGGATCCCTAAGCCCTTGCTTGAAGCCCAAAGATCGCGACTTCAGATATAGATTCCCAAAAAGCTCAAGCAAGCAGCTAAACAAGCTTTAAAGACAAAAGAAGAGGTACCACATCAGACTAGGCGAAAGACAACAACACATAAGAGTCATCCGGGAAACTGGAAAAGCAATGCCAATTTCACTCGAACAATGGAGGAAGCAAACAGAACACAAGAAGCTACATGGATCAAGGAAACGAAACGACCTCTCTTAGTGTTCACGAAATGGATCTGGAAACCAAAGCAACCACGAGGAGTGGAGGATCGAAGAGATAAAGCTTCCCATTGCACTCATGAAGTTTCTAATGCACCTCAAGTAAGCATGATAGGGCCACAATACCGGGCCAAGCATTCGGCACAAGATGTACCTTATCAAACTAGTGGTGCACATTCTCCAAACGAGAGTAGATCTTAGCTTCATTCTAAATAGGAATGGACCTACTACGTATATAAATAAATGCTTCGGCTACACTGACTTTTATTTTCTTTCAGCTACAAAAACCAAATTGAAAAAATGTGTGTAAGAGATCTCACTCATGGATTAATGGGGAGACGGAGTGACGACGACAATAATCAATACATTGCACTACATCATTGTATACAGTTATGTGACGCTAATGCATTTTTACGTACAAGTGCAGATGGCTTCTGAAGATTCTGAAGCAACCGTACAAGAGGAAGTGATGGATTTTCCTCCCCAGAGTATCACAAAGGCTAAGGGACACTGGTTCCGCGAAGACCAGCTGGCAGGGGACTATCTGTTCCTTGCAACAATTAAAATCATGGACACAGATCATCTGTTTCCAATAATGTCCCAGGATTTTCGAGTGCAACATACACTACCTTCTGTTGAAGACACCATGAAGAAAGCAGGCATACATAAATATTTTGAACTGCCAATCTATAAGCCTGATTTTCAACGATGCACTCAAGTCATGAATACACTACAACCAGCACTACATGATCCTTTGGTACCAGAAGCTAGAGTAATGGATAAAGCAGGCGAATGGGTGATTATTCAATTCATACATGAGTTAATCAAGGAAGCCTTTGGATGGGAGAAGGATGGGGTCACAATAGTGAAAGAAGAAAGTAAAGGTGCAAAGACCCAGACCTTCATCGACATCAACCGAGTGGATATAGAGGATGAGGTCAGATTGATCCACCAACACTTCTGTTTCCCGAATATGCACAGATACACGGCTCCACAAAAGATCATTGTGCAATTATTGTCCCATGCCATCAAGCAAATTGGGAATCAAATCGATTTGACTCCATATGTTCAAGAAAGATTGTTCGAGGCCAAGAAGCAATGGAAGAATAAAAAGTTCCTAAATGGCAGTGTGGCACTAACCATCCTGATCTACCATGCCTTAGGAATGAGGGAACATTTACAAGAGATGCCATCATCAACCGTCCTGGCTCAATATGCAAAAGTTGCGACCGTTCCTAAGAAAAAGAAAGGAGCAAATATTGTGGAAGTGGCAGAAACGAGCTCTCAACCTAGAATGAGAGGAACCAAAAGACTCCGGGAAGCCAAGCTACATGATGAAGACACACAAACTACCAAGAGAATCCATGTACTCCCCAAAACTACTATTGAAGGAAGGAAAGAAATAACGGCAAAAGACTTGACAGATGCTCTGGAAGAGACCCATCGATATACAGAAGGACAAGTCAACTTACCGATCCAAGGTCATCATTATCAGCAGTCAGAACAAGCAAGGGAAACAAAGAGCAAACTCACAAAAGTACATAGATATCGAGAAATAGGGCTAGATAACTCTAGTTCTGGATCAGACGGCCAAGAGGAGCCCAATACCTCGTTATTGGATGTGGATATTCAAAGCGAATCAAAAGATGACGGCCAATGGGAGGAATTAAATGAAGTGAATTATAACGAAGAACAAAAAGACCTCAAGCAGGAGGATCACACAACAAAGGTTGATCAAAGTACCAGGAGCAAGGAAGCAAAAATGGAAGGTCACCATACTTTAAAGCTTAATGAAAGTTCCAACATCCAAATCAAGGAGGCCACACCACCCCGAAAAATACGCTTGAAGACACCAAAGCAAGAATGTCAGGAAACACAAAAGGAAGACGAAGAACCCTTTACACCCATAAGGGTTGTGGCAGAACCGTCTCCCATGGATGTTACATTTCAAGGGAGTGCCACTAAGGTTATTGATGTGGATGAAGACGAAGCAGAACCGCAAGTGCACTTACAAATCAGACAACCACACAATGAAACGATCCATAGCGCAAAAGAAAAAGATGTACAAACAGGAGAAACCCCAGATATACCAAAGACATGGCTGAATGTGGATATAGCTCAGCTAAAACCTGTAGTGCAAGATATGATTCGAACAACACTAGACACACAGCAACTTATGGTTGATGCTGATGAAGATTATGACCAAGCCATGCAGGACAAAATCGAACTTCAAAAATGGGGTAAAAATCTCTCTACTGAGCTAGAGACAGTAAAAGAACAGGTAGGAGAAAAAGAAACTGAACTGAAAGAAATCAAAAATAAATACAGCATGCTAGAGACAGAAAATGTGCAATTAAAAGAACAACTACAGGAAGTCACCAAAAAACTACAAGAAAATGAGGCTGAAAAGGCACGCATGACATCAAGAAGCAAAATTCTGGAATCACAGATTAAAGGGTACATGAATGAAGCAGAGGCGTTAAGACAACGGAACAAAGAGCTTATGGTCGCTCTTTTAAATGATCAACCAGTCGAAGTGCAAGCCCAACCGGAAAGAGACATCAAGGGATTAGAAGAGAAAGTGATTATGTATGAAGATCAGCTCAAGAAGGAGCAAGACACAATTGTTGAATGGGAAAAAAGATACATGGACGACACGGCTGCCTTGAGAGCCAAATGGAAGAAAGCTGAGAATGACTATCTGCGACAGTGTAAAGAAGATACAGATCAGATGGACATTGTAGTACAAGAGCTTCTAAAACACAAAGATATGATTGCCAAGGCCACTGAAGAACTCAAACAGAAGAATGAATGTATTAAGGAACTTCAAGATCGGCTAGGACAAAAAGGAAAAGAGGGGACACCAGTAGTTCCAACTTCTGCAGAGGCTACTGTGGAGACTGAGGTATGTCCTCTATCTTCCCCCTCATATCATTCACCGGTAAAGGAGGAAAAGGAGGTTCACATTGAACCTAACACTCGGGAAATTGCAAAACTGAGCAGACCAGAAAGGGCACTACTGGTGTCCCAACTTACGGCAGAATTCGAAGATCAGATCATCAGGATCATGAAAGAAGCTCAAATAGAAAATAAACAATTAGAACAAATTTTGAAGCCCTTTAATGTACCATACGGACTACTTAAAGAACAAACTCGGTATTATATAAAGTGTGCAACGAATAAAGATCCGGACCACAACCTTCAATTCGGGAATGACACTTTCAATTACACTCAAGAGGAGTTCGAGAAGGCGGATCCAATATGGCGACGAAAAATTTTGGAGAAGCATCCAACTTTGCGGGTACAGTGGGAAGCATCACCATATGCACTTCAAGTCAATCCATCTTTTTGTCCTGTACCCCGTAGACGATCTTGGACGCAATTTTGGGAAGGACAGCGCCAAGGTAATATCAATAATCAGTGGCTAAACTACCCTCTACTACCTAGTCCGCCACATAATTATCTACCAACCGAAGAATACATGGTCAAGACAATGGAATTTTGGATTGCCAGATATGCTACAGTGCTAGATTTAGCAGTCAATATGACTAACAAAATATTCAGCATGCTATTGACAGTAATAAAGGTTTTCCAACATGCCAAATACACATTTTTGAATTTCATTAGCATTACGCAAGGTTCAGAAGCCTTAATTTTTTATTTATCTACTATTCCCAGCCGACTAACTATTATGGCATATTATTCTCGCCTCATGTTTTTGCCATCGACATATATGCAGACTTTTGAAGAAGCATTCTTTACAGGCTTCTTTGAAATTGATTCAGAGATTTTTGTTAAAATGACTTCCAATTTGAATGCAAGACTGGTGGCCTATGAAATAAGTTTCTTTGCTGATCATCGACAGGCGCCAGAAGACGGAGTAAAGTCTCAGCAATGGAAGGAATTCATGCTGTGTCACGCAAATTTGCTAAATCAAAGAGAGCAACAAGCCATACAAACATACACACGTCGCCACAAAAAGCCTGTCGAGGACGACAGAGTTCAGGAGGAGGGACGTGTGGAAGGGGAATCAAGCAAAAAAAGAAGAAGAAGAAGGTCAAAGTCAAAAACAACTCAATAAAAAATAAAACGATGATATTTGAAGACATATCTCTGCAAGAAGCCCCGCAGGGGCGCAACACCCATCTCTACACAGAGCCCCGCAGGGGCACGCATCAGGCAACAATGCAAAACATCCAGGTCCTGCACGGTGGAAGAAAGCAAACAGGCTCAAAGCAATACAACAGGGTCAGATGTGTGCAACCAGGACAAATCAGAGGACCAAAAGTTAGAAAGGGGTAGAGGCCGAAAAGTTCAAGAGGGTGACTAAGAATAGCACATTCCTAGTCACTGGTGGCTTGCGTGGCAACCCAAATCAAGAGGCAAGACAAATGCAGCAGCCTCTAGTGTAGTAGAGCTTGAATCAAGAATAGGCCATCAAAGCTGCATGTCCGTTTAACTACAGACAAAACTGACCAAGGGTAGCGTGCGAAGAAACGAAGTAATCAGCCGACGAAAAGCTAAAGCCTGTCAAGGGACGACAGAGACGAAGAGGGGAAGAGTGTTGCAGAGCTGAAAAGAGCACAAAGCAGAGAAAAAGACGGGCCCCAAAATTTTTCCGATTTGGACATCATGTTTTTGTACCATAATCATTCTTGTAATATATCTTCCGTTGTAAAGGCACTAGAGGAGTCCTCTAGATGCATACCCGCAGAAGATTAGAGATTTACCCATGTAAAATAGTAGGAAATTAGTCTTTTAGTGAATAAAGTGCCGGTCTCTTGTGTGAAAGGACCATTTCTAGGGCACTAGTATATAAGTCAAATGTGACTCTTTGTAAAGAACTTTTTTGCCATTGTGAAGAAGGAGCTCTATAGATTTTCGAGTTTGCCTCTTTCATGCTGATTTTGATCTTCATTTCGCTCTTCTATGTGTGTGTTATGCTTGAAATGCATGTGTAGGACTGTTGTCTACCCCTTTCCCTTGGTTTTGAGCTACTGTAGTGCGTGTGCAAGCTAGGAGGAGTTGTGGCACGGGTATTGGTGACTCCCGTCATTCACTGTTTTTGCCATAACTTAAAGCAGACTGGTCAAAATCGAGTGAAACCACTACCGTTGGATGCATCTCGTCGAGAGCTTCGAAATGAGTACCCTATTGCCTATATTCGGAGTTCTGGGCTGGGAGAAAACCTCAAAATACTAAAAACTGCTATAAGAAGCTTGCGGCAAACACTTTCAGTATTTCAGTGAGTGTGAGAGGTAGTAGTCTTTTCTCATGCATGCTAGCTAAACCACTTCATTTTTCCATCACTTGTGCACACGTCTTCATACACTTGGTACGTCGTTCCTTCGGATTGACAATTAGATGTGTGTTAAGTACCCACTATACGTACTTGTGTGGCAATTGAGGTACAGTCTCATTGGCACAAGTCCTTGAGTCTTCTCGGCTCAAGTACACAGTGTATCAATTTCAGAGTGAGTATCAAGCTCTCGAAGACCGTCATCATCAACTGACTACGAATCATCAACAACTACAGAGACGGCTTACAATTATAGAAGAAGAAAATGCAGACCTCAATCAACATTACACCACACTCGAGCAAGCTCATCAAACCCTCCTGGAGACACCCCAACCATCACAAGCGCCAGGTGTCAAACAACTCAAAGCCTTACTGGAGGTCTACCAAACAGGTAATCTGAGAGTCCGACGAAATTTGACTCTACTCAGAAAACACATGGCTACAGCCCTTGAAGAAAACAAGCATCTACAGAAGCAAAACGAAGAAAACTTGGAAGCTGCCATGGAAGGCTCTCCCCATGAAATCGACCCAGAACAATTCAAAGCAGTTCCCTCAGAAACAATGAAAACAATCTTGGAAAGCTATGCCGACCTATTAGAAGCACATGACAATTTGGAAAAGGAACGAGATGAGCTACGTCGCCAGCTCAGGGAACAGGAGGCACAACCCAAAGTCATAGAAACAACCTCGACTTCAGCGGAAGTAAAGGCATTAACAGAGCAGGTGGCGGAATTGCAGAAGAAGTTACTGGAATATGAAAGACAGCCCTCTCCAGTTGTAGAACCAGAGCCAGATGAATTGGTACCATTTAAATTTTTCAGGCATCAAAGAGTTGGGCACACAAGAAGAAGGATCAAGTAGGGAGCTCCAGGAAATGTATGTCAAAATGTTAGAAGAAATCCCTACAAAAATAGTGATTTTCATCACTAAAAACCATTGTAAATACCATTTCATATTTTTCTAGCTCCATTTTGTGCAAGCCAAGGAGTCCTTGAGCTTGAGGAGCTTTAGAAGTACGTACCTATCAGTTTTCACATTTTTTAGACTCCGTTTGAACCTCCAAATAGGGTAGAGAACCTAATTTTTAACTAGGCCAGACACTAGG
Organism: Ceratopteris richardii; assembly: GCA_020310875.1. Taxonomy (NCBI): domain Eukaryota; kingdom Viridiplantae; phylum Streptophyta; class Polypodiopsida; order Polypodiales; family Pteridaceae; genus Ceratopteris; species Ceratopteris richardii. Next base: position 205,275,971 of record CM035409.1, on the reverse strand, counting down.
TCTGGACAAGGCCAAAACCTAGTCAAAAACTATAAATAGAGCTAGAGAGCTCATTTTTGGGGTTAGCTTGTAATTGATTTGAACTTGTATGAGCTTGTTGAAAGTAATCTAAAGAACTCCATTGCTTCTCTCTCTTTGTCCTACCTTGTGTGCGTGTGTGTGTGTGTATGTGTATGCATGTTTGTGTGCTTCTCACTCACGCAATTGTGCCTTCACTTGCTCGAGGTCATCATACCATCCTCACGTCTTCCCGGATTGACATTAAAGGAGGTGCTACTCATCACTGAACCACACTCCTGCAAAAGAAAGATAACCAGAAGTAATCCTCCTATCATCCTTACAACCTGCCCAATCTACATTTGAGTATAGCTTGATGTCTAAATCTGATGTGTATGGAAAGTATAAACCTTCATTTTGAGTACCCTTGAGATACTTCAAAATCCTTTTGGTAGCCTTCAAGTGAGGTGCTCTATGTTTATGCGTGAACTGACTTAAAACACTTACTCCATAAGCTATATCAATCCTTGTCATGTTGCATAGTTTAGACTTCCAACTATGCTTTTGTATCCTGCAACATCTTCAAGTAAATCACCTTCATGAGCACTCAATTTATGATTTACCTCCATACGGGTGCTAGCTATTTGTCACTGATTTTGAACTCTTGCAGCATTTGGTTCTTGATTTGGTTGATGCCATTGGCATCACTACCTGTAAGTATGATGTCATCAACATACACACATAAGTATATCATCTCTGAGTTACTTCTCTTGACAAACAGAGAAGAATCTGCCTTGCTCATGATGAATCCTTGATCTTGAAGATAGGTAGTCAACCTATGATTCCATGCCCTAGGTGCCTGCTTCAAACCATAAAGAGCTTTGTTCAATTTGCACACATAATTTACCTTACTTGAGTCTTCATAGACAAGAGGTTGAGCCATGTAAACCTCCTCTAAAATCCAGCCATTGAGAAAAGAATTTTTCACATCCAATTGGTACATATTCCAATTCCTAGATACAGCCACACTTACCAATACTCAGATGGTTGGCATTTTAGCCACAGATGAGAATGTTTCCTCATAATCAACTCCTTGGGTTTGTGCAAAACCCTTAGCCACAAGCCTAGCTTTATACCTGTTTATGGATCCATTTGAGTTTCTCTTGATTTTGTAAATCCATTTAGAACCAATTACCTTCATTGATGCCTTCCTTGGTACTAGCTCCCAAGTATCATTCTCTTGGAGTGCTTCTATTTCTTCATCCATAGCTTCCTTCCATTCTGCCTTGGTCTTTGCCTCTTCACATGAAGTAGGTTCTTCAAGTGATAAATCCTTAGCAAGATAAACGGAATGCTTAGTAACTAATGAAGTGTCATACCCATATCTCATTGGCTTCTTGCTCTGCCTTTGTGATCTCCTTAGAGCTTGGTTGGATGATTCAGGTAAGTCTTCCAACCTCTTCATCTTGGCTTTGCCCTTTGATTTCCATGCCTTGAACTCTTCTAGGTTGATGATGTCCTCATCATCTGATTTGATGTCTTCAATCTCGTTTGGCTCGTCCTTGGTGAGGCTTGGAAATTCTTCTTCCAAGTCATATGGCAACTTGACCTTCCTGCATTCACTTTCAAACCAAGAATCACTCTCATCAAACACATCTCTACTGACCATAAATCCTTTGTTGGATGGATTATAAAACCTGTATCCTTTCTTATTTAAATCATACCCTATGAAGATGCACTTCTCTACCTTAGGGTCTAGCTTACCTCTGATTTGAGATGGAACATGCACATAAACAACACATCCAAAGTTTCTGCAATGATCACGTGATGGCCTTCTACCATGCCATGCTTAGGGTTCCCATCAAGTGATTTGGATGGCAACCTGTTAATAAGATAGGTGGCAGTAGATACACTCTTTGCCCACAAATAATTAGGTGACCTTTTTTCATTAAGCATTGATCTAGCTGTTTCCACAATTAACCTATTTCTCCTCTCAACTACCCCATTTTTCTCAGGGGTATACCTTGTAGTAATCTCCCTTTTGATACCTCTATCCTGCAAGAATGCATCAAATTCATTGGAGAAGTACTTGCCTCCTCCATCTGACCTTAATCTCTTTAGACTTCTTCCTGTTTGATTTTCCACAAGTGCAAGATACTTCTTAAAGCAACTGAACACTTCATCTTTATGCTTCATAAAGTACAAAATAGTCCACCTACTGAAATCATCAATGAAAGACACATAATACCTTGAGCCAGAAATTGAAGGGTCCTCGCTTGGTTCCCACACATCTATGTGGACAAGTTCCAAGTAATCCTCATGCATGTAGCCTTTCTTTGAGAAGGGTAACATGTGTGATTTACCAAACTGACATGCACCACATTTATAGATCATGTGTTGCTTGGATACATTAGGTATCCCAAGCACACATTGATCTCTACATATTTGCTTTAAGGTCCTCTCACCAATATGCCCTGATCTCTTATGCCAAATATGAAGCTCTGACAATGTCTCATCTTTGTAATTATAAAGTGCAATATTCCTTGTATCTTTAAGTTCAAATGTAAATAATCTACCTGTTTTTTCTCCCTTGGCAATTCTCTTGTATCCATGTTGAGGTTCCTCCACAAAGGCTCTTTCCCTTTCTCTTTAGACTTTCCTTTATCTATGTATAGGGCAGAAGAGTTGACCCATGAGTGTGGCAAGGTCTGGAATCTGCATATCCATGTAAAGGTCCATAGCAGTTGTGAAAGCTTCCCACTTATCATATGCCTAGATGCCATTGATTACTTGTCTCACTACTTGCTCCTCTTCAATCTCCTCTCCTATGCTTGCCAATTGGTCAGCCACATCTTTGAATTTGGTCACATATTCTGAAACACTTTGCTTGGGTTGCTTTCTTTGAGTGGTAAACTCAATCCACAATTGATTCTTCCTAGCTCTTGGATTGGAAGAAAAGTATGAAGACAATGTATCCCAAGTCTCTTGGGATGTTTTAAAATTCCTAATGTGTGGAAGAAGGAATTCAGAGATAGAGTTAAGTAAATATGACCTTGCTAATGCATCTTTGGCACACCATGAGTTGAGTCTTTCAAGCTCCTCTCTTGTAGGTTGTCCTTTGCTTCTGAATATGGGCATCTCCTCATCTCCATATATGTATCCATAGAGACTCCTTCCTCGTAAATTCCTCAAGGACCATGCTTGGTAGTTGTTCTTGTCCAATTTATCAATAAAAGAAGGGAAACCATCTCCCATTTTACCTCAAATTGCTCTGATTACCACTTTTGGGAGAGATGGATGGATACCACAAGATATGAGTTGGTACTGTTAATCCCTGCTTTGCACCTGCCCTCTTTCACTTCAAAGTTGTGTTGTAGGCCTCTTTAGCTTGCTAATGACCCTAAATAAGTGCCTATGTACTTTGGAGATGATGCTTCAAACAATTAGATCAAAACAGATAACCTTGCAACTAGCTTGTAATAAAAAACTTGGTGTTTTGGTCTTGACACTTGTTAGATATTTTGCTCAGTGCTCATAGTACAGTAGCAATTAGCAAAATTCCTTTTGAAGGTATCTAACTAGCTTAGAGAGTTCCAAGTAGAATCACTTAAAATGTTAAACCATACACTGATCAATCACTTTAGCAAGTAGATGCTTACCCCCGATTTTTTAAGGATTATGCAGAGAATAACGAGTGAGCACTTGGAGGCATTTTTCTCCCAATTGGCTGAAGAAAATCCTTTGAAACTTTGAGAGCCTAAACTAGACTTTGAGCAAATTCCAACAAGCTATAGAACTTGAAAAATAATGGAGAAATGACTGAGATATGAGCATTCAAAGTATACTGTTCTGAGTGAACATAGCAGACATGAAGATAGATGTTATCAATAATGTAATGTATTATAGAACAATTTTATACATGATAATTGGCATATATATGATGCCCAATGATAGTGATAAGAGTAGGCTATGTTGTAAGCCACTCAACATATACAAATGATCAGCAATAAGCTCAGTAATGAGGCTCTACTTCTGCGAGATTACATTGCTCTTTTTATAAGAGTCTTGCTTGGAAATTTGAATTTGAATTCAAATGAGGCTCCACCTAAAAGTGTCCCTCTAAATGAGGAGATATTCTCTCATGAGAACTCGTAACATATTGTTCTCCTAACTCCATGAGTTTAGTGGCATTACAAGATTCTTAATGGTTTAAACATTTAAAAATGGTAAATGATCACATATTTACAAGCAATGGTTCTCCTAACTCCACGAGTTTAGTGGCATTACAAGATTATTAATGGTTTAACCATTTACAAATGGTAAATGATCACATATTTACAAATGATCAGCAATAAGCTCAGTAATGAGGCTCTACTTCCGCGAGATTACATTGCTCTTTTTATAAGAGTCTTCCTTGGAATTTCGAATTTGAATTCAAATGAGGCTCCACCTAAAAGTGTCCCTCTAAATGAGGAGATATTCTCTCATGAGAACTCATAACATATTGTTCTCCTAACTCCACGAGTTTAGTGGCATTACAAGATTCTTAATGGTTTAACCATTTACAAATGGTAAATGATCACATATTTACAAGCAATGGTCCATGTGACTCATCACATGTTTCTTCATGTGATCCCTTAAGTGAAGCCAAATGTGAAGGCTTGTCCAATTGCTCCAACATTGTGCCCAAGTGGTTCAATAATGGGTTGAACCCTCAGTTATGGAAAATCATGATTATTCGGTGTATTGGAGGAATGACCTTAGATGCAGTTATAGACATGAAACTACAACTAGAGCATAAGATTAGAGGATTTTTAGAAGACTTAGATTGAATGAAGATAGGAAAAAACAAACCACATAAGTATTGAAACAATTTTTCTATCAAATGCAAAAATCTAGGGCATATTGCTACAAATTGTGCCCTGAATCAAATATATTGTGCTATTTGCGGATGTTCCACCCCTTACATAGATAATTTACCTTATAATGCAAAAACACATAGTAGAATGGTTTTCAATCTAGTAAACCAAGAACCAGGAGTAGTGACCTGTACCTACGTTCCTCTACATTCACATAATGTTGGATATCCACCAATCATAGGTTTTCTGCCAAATTATGGTCCTTCTAGATGGCACCAAGGGAATCCAAACCGTATGAACCAGACTTTACCACCAAGGGTTCATTTTTATGAAGAAGTGGTCCACATACAACCACACTCTAAGGATGCTCAAGAGTATGATAAGCAAAAAAAAATAACGGTAGAATCCCATGGATAACATGCTTATCATTACAAGTGAACAACCTCAAGCAGCTATAGTACAAACTCGTTATGATAAGACCTTGCATCTAGCTACAACAACATTTGAACCTGGCTTTAAAGAGCAATAGAGAGGGATGAATAAAGTTGTGAGGAAACCATTCAATCAGAGTCCCATTAATTAAGGTCTGGTTCAAAAGTCATTGTATGCCAAAAGTCTTGGTGGATAGAGGGTCTAGTGTAAACATTGCTATGACCACATTCTGTTAGAAGATGGGCTAGAAAAATCCAAATCTAGAATTTTTTTTTGTTTGGATGGCCAATCAATCACGAGTACATCCGATCGAAATAGTAAATGATATACCAATTACAGTCCAAGGAGCCATATTTCACATCAAATTTTTTGTTTTGGCACTTCCTAAATCAAGTTTAGATTATAATTTACTATTTGGAAGACCATGGTTAAAATAGGCTAAGGTCCTGCATGACTGCTCCACAAAATAGTAAAGGATATACCAACTATAGTGCAATGAGCCATATTTCACATGAAATTTGTTGTTTTAGCACTTCCTGAATCAATTTTAGATTATAATTTACTATTTGGAAGACTAGTTAAAATAGGCTAAGGTCCTACAAGATTGGTCTTTGAATATAATCACCGGAAGTATACCGTCCCTCTTGTCGACCTCACTCCCTATGAAATTTATACCATGCCCCATGTAGTTGAATCTGTCCATATGTTGGATGGTTTACCATATGATGAGGAAACTGAATTTTTAGTGGCTAATCAAGATTTTCTTACACTAATAACTATCCATTTGCATAATATTCTGGATTAATGGCCCTCGAGCACCTGCACAATATAGTTGACCACACCGAAAACACAAAAAGAAATTTAGTATATGAACTAGAGACCAGAGACAAACAAACATATGTAACAAAGATCAAGTCATTATGCATTATTTAGAACCTCACTCGAGAGAAACCTATTAAAATAAGTGTGACCATTAACCAACAGTTCCAAGGTGATCTACTACAATTATTGACTAAGTTTGCTGATATTTTCACCTAGGATTACACAGACATGAAGGGTATCCATCCCCATATCTAGCAACACGACATGCTTCTCAAAGCGGATGCATGACCAATCCGAAAGCCTAGTTATCAAATGAATCCCCATTATGCAGAATTAGTAAAATCTAAAATAGACTAGTTATTAAAAGTAGGGTTCATTATCCCGATTGAGCATGTAGAATGGATATCCCTAACTGTTATCATCCCTAAGAAGAATAAACAATTATAGATATGCATTGACTATCGAAAATTGAATGAAGTCATTGTTTCAAACTCATTTCCTTTACCTTTTTTAGATAGCATGTTGGATGAAGTGGTCGAAAAAGAAATGTATTTGTTTCTTGATGGATATAATGGTTATAATTAAGTATGTATGGCCAAGTAAGACATATAAAAAGTAGCCTTCATTGCCAATTGGGGAATGAATGCTTATACAATCATGTGGTTCAAGTTAAGAAATGCAACTAGCACCTTCCAATGCTATGTACAAGATATCTTCTCCCCCTATCTAACTAGCTTTATGAAAGTCTTTTTGGATGCTTTTTTTGTTTCTAGTCAAGCAAATGAGCAACTACATCATATTCAACTATGTTTCTTAAAATGTCGAGGATATCATCTCTATACAAACCTGTATAAACCTATATTTGCGGTATCCTATGGGAAATTGTTGGGCCACATTACTTCAGTCGAAGGAATTCAAGTGGACCTTAAAAAGGTTAAAGCAGTTTTACAGGATCCACCCCCCTGCACACCAAAGAAAGCCCTCCATGTTTTACACCAAATTTGGTGGCACAATCACCATTTACAATGGCTTGCACACATTAGCCTAACCTTGAACCGAATCACCATAGTCGTTCCCTGCAATTTTGACTAAAGTGATGAATGTCAATGTAGTTTTGATCGTCTCAAAGCACTTTTGACTCAGGCACCAATTCTAGAGCCACCGAATTGGGAACTGTCGTTCCATGTTTTCGTTGACGCCTCCTATATTGCAATCAATAGTGTCTTGATGTAAAACACAAAAAAATGGTATCGACTTCTCTACTATGCTAACTAATGATTTGCAACACATGAACTTAATTACTCTATGACCAAATGAGAATGCCTATGACTTATCTGCTCTACAAAGAAATTTCGGCATTATTTATTCAGACAAAAATTTACCTTCCATGTTGACCACTCAAGCTTGACCTACTTGGTCAAGCAATAGACTCTCGATGGCCGATTGGCCAGATGGGTCTTACTATTACAAGATTTTGACTTTGATATCATTCACTGATCGAGATCCTCCCATGCGATTGTTGATTTCTTATCATGACTCGATAACGGTAAACCTGCTCAAGGCACTAATGATGCTCCTCCTCCAGCTATCTACACAATGTAGCCCATTGATCCTACTATTCCTTTTGACATCACCCAAAATTACCACGATCTTTTACTTACCTTTTTAATCACTAGTGTAGCTCCAAAAAATTTACCTTTTGTGGCCCAAAAATGCCTAACGTTGTATAGTAGAAGTTTTTGGTTAATAGTGGGATAGTTATACTATTATGTCCCCTTTGGTGCCTGGTTACATTGTTCCCAACACATGAAGCAAAATCAATCATTCATTTGGCTCACACCCACCCTACAGGCAGTCACTTTTTGGCCAATCTTTCCATCCAAAAAATTTTACAAAGGGGTCTTTGGTGGCCAACCTTGCATAGACACATTCAAAAATACACTCTAGAATGTGACCCGTGTCAAGATACCAGACAACCTCTACCTAGACAAGGCTTCCCCCTTTAGCCTATCATCCCATTATAACCATTCCAAAAATGGGGCCTCGATTTTAGTGGTCCTATCCCTCCACTTGCAATATCCACTGACAACCATTGTATACTTATATGTACAAATTATGCCACATGATGGGTCGAGGCCTAGGCTATGAAAAATGCTACTACTATAGTGGTAAAAACGTTTCTTACCATAGATGTATTTCCTTATTTTGATCTCCCTCTAGAACTAGTCTAGGACCGGGGTACTCACTTTGCGAACGACCTCATTATGGCATTAACTAGGGATTTCAATATTATTCATAAATATAGCACATTGTACTATCCTCGAGCCAATGGAGTAGCTAAAAGTACTAACAAAATGTTGTTCACAATGATAGGACTAGTTGTTGGCATCGGTACTTTGGGCTACTTGTAAAGTGGCCACTAGGTTCACCCCCTTTAAACTGACCTATGGACTAGAATCCATTGCTCCCATAGAATTGGTGGTAGCTAGCCTCCAAATGTTGCATTAGACCGAAAATGGATTCCCAAAGAATCAATTTATCACAGACTTGATACTTTGCAAGCACTAGATGAAGATCAATTTGAGAGTTTTCTCTTGATGTAAAAATTTCAAATTCAGCAGGCTCATACCCATGATCGATTCTTAAAGACACCCATTTTCTCTGAAGGCCAATTAGTATAATTGTATAACTCGAAAGCGGACTACAAAGTAGGAAATTTAAAGTTTGGTGGTTCAGTCCTTATTGAATTTCAGCTTGGCTTAGTCTGACAACTTTTTGTCTCCATACTCTCACCGGAGAACCAATTGAAAATCTGGTCAATGAGTCAAAACTACACCCTTTTCGTTCATTGGCCATGTGTCTTAAACTTCGATCTACCACCCATGTATGCATGATATCATGTTAATCAAAATCTCTCTACTCACACACATCATTCTCCTTTTATCGGTCCTCGTGATGACATCGTTATACCTTTTTTTATTATGTACCCTAGTGATGCCATGAGACATTGTTTCTTGCTCGCACTTTTGCATGCTCATCGTTGCACTCTTACTGCATACTCTAGCCCTTCACCACTATGGAAGCCTTAGGTCCCATTGAGCCACTCTCTATTGTGTTCACCAATCCTACCTCGCACTATTTGGGCACCCATCACTTAGAGAACTTCATGCTTCTTCAATGGGATGTCGTCGTTGCTCACACTGTTGCCAAAATCATTGCCTGCTCCATCATTGTAGATTCCTCTTCGATAGCGGTATGGATAGTCCCTCTCAATGCCACTGAACTCCACACCACCATTGCCACCATCGCACATTGATTTCACCTTCCCACAGGAGGCATTACCATGGTCGAGCTTCTCTCTCACCAGGTGATCGAGCAGATCTTCCTTCATCATAGCTCCAATGAAGCATCAGACTTACAACATTTCTCATCAACTTTATTCCTATTGTGAAAGTTGTCCTATACTCAACCTCACAACTAGAAGTGGCCATAGGAGACTGCTTCTTGCTCAACCAAGATATGCATGAGCTACGAAGAATGAAGCAAACACTATTGATGGACAGATGAGTGTCATAGCAACTAGCCCAATTCGAGTCAAAAAAAGCATGCAAATTTAGTGGTAATGATTGTTGGAGTTAGATGTCTGCGGAAGCACATGAATAGCACAAGGAAGAAGAAGAAGCTTGGAGCATAAACACACAATACTGAATGTATTACTAGAGAATGTACAAAGATAAGTAGCCCATTAGGGCAATAGGGGTATATACAAGCCGAGGGAAAAAAACCTCCTAAAGAGGGAAAAAAGTGCCCTGGCGGTCCTAGTGTGTTCACACACATCACTACCTAAATATATCAACAAATCCCCCCTGGGAGTGATGCGGTGAACAAGGAGCTGGCACTCATGTATAAGGAAGTGCCAAGCTATGTGGAAATCATTGCACAAAAGGAAGTAAGCCCAAAGCTTTGCGGAAAGCTTCAAACTTCTCCCTAGGCAGAGCCTTCGTGAAAAGGTCTGCAATGTTCTCTTGTGTGGGCACATATGCCAAGCTGATCTCCCCAGCAGACAACCTCTCCTTGACATAGTGATAATGTGCCTCAATGTGCTTAGTGCGAGCATGGAACACAGGGTTCCTCGCAACTGCCAATGCGCTCTGACTGTCAGTGAAGATGGTGGTGGCAGAAGACTGGCCAAAACCCAAATCAGCCATAAGGCATCTGAGCCACACACACTCAACACTCGTTGTGAAAGCTGCCCTATACTCAGCCTCACAACTAGAAGTGGCCACAGTAGGCTGCTTCTTGCTCAACCAAGATATACATGAGCTACCAAGCATGAAGCAAAAACCACTAGTGGACACAAGAGTGTCATAGCAACAAGCCCAATCTGAGTCAGAAAAAGCATGCAAATATGGCGGTAGTGATCCCCCCTTAGGATAAAACAACCCAAGTAGCCGAGTACCACTCAAGTAGCGAAATATGCCCTTAACCGCCTTCCAATGTGTGACTCCTGGGCAATGCATAAGCTTGCTCATCTGTGAGACAACAAACTAAATATCTGGCCGAGTAATGCATAAGTAAATCAAGCATCCAACAGCCTGCTGATAGAGAACAGCATCAAATGCATCTCCAGCATCATGAAGACTCAATCGTAAACCTGCCTCCATAGGAGTGGCAATAGGCTTATAGTCTTCAAGGCCAAAACGCTGCAATAATGTGTCAATATATTTTGTTTGACACAAAGCCATTCCACCATCAACTTGCATAAACTGAATGCCCAAATAGTGATGCAAATGCCCCAAATCAGACATCTCAAATGAGGCATGCAAATCAGCATTGAAATCAGCAATATGCTTCTCAATAGGACCAGTGAGCAGCATGTCGTCAACATAGACAACAATGATCAGAAGCACATCATTAGCACGCTTAACATATAAGGTGCTTTCAGTTGGACTGTTCTCAAAACCATGTGCAACCAGATAGGCATGTATCTTCTCATACCAAGCACGTGGTGCTTGCTTTAAACCATATAATGCCTTCTTTAACCTGCACACCTAGTTTTCATGCCCTTTCTCCACAAAGCCACGGGGCTGAAAAACATACACTTCTTCATGCAAGTCACCATTTAGAAATGTTGTTTTAATGTCCAACTGATGTACATTCCAACCATGATGGGCTGCAAGTGCACAAATACTCCGAACAGTAGTCATACGGCATGTAGGTGCAAAGGTCTCATCAAAATCAATGCCTCTTTCCTGTGCATAACCCTCTACAACAAGCCTAGCCTTATACCTATCAACTGTACCATCAGTTTTATGCTTCAACTTGTAGACCCACTTAGTGCCAATGGCCTTCTTGCCAGGCGGCAAGTCACATAAAGACCATGTACCATTCTTCATTATAGCATCATATTCAGATTGCATAGCAGCCATCCAATTTTCTGAATTCTGTGCTTCATCAAAAGAAACAGGCTCATTCTCATCACAGAGACTAGACGCAGCCATAGCATAGCAATCTGATGCAAAGCAGGCACTATGAGAGCTTGAACGAGTACGATATGACAAAGGTGCATCTAATTTGTTGTCACGCAAAGTCTGCACCAGCCATTTTGGCATAGTTTTTGCCTGCTCAATATCAGCTCTCTCATCAACAAGTGCATCATGTAAATCTGCATCAGAAATGGAATGATCTACATCATCATATGAAACCTGCAAAGGCTGAGAAGTTGCCTCATTAGGACCAGCACTAGACTGTCCACCTGTAAAAGGAGGCATCAAAGTATCATACATGTCTTTGGAGCTAACAGATGTCTCCTTAGTACATGAAAGCAATGGCTGAATAGCATCTTCCACAAAGACAACATCACGGCTAACCAGAATGCGTTTAGTCTGTGGATGATATAGACGATAGCCTTTACTTTCAAAACTGTACCCAACAAAAATACATTTTACTGCCTTATCATCCAATTTTCTGCGATGTTGTTCAGGCACTAGTGCATATGCCAAACAACCAAAAACACGTAGATGAGCAACAGATGGCTTGCGGTCATGCCAAGCCTCATATGGAGTGATAGACTGCAGCGCTTTAGTGGGACACCTGTTCAGTACATATGCTACACACATGACAGCCTCAAGCCAGAAACTATGAGGTAAAGCCTTACTCTTGACCATACACCTCGCCATCTCCATGAGTGACCTGTTCTTCCGTTCAGCAACTCCATTCTGTTGAGGTGTATACGGCACTGTACACTGGTGTTTTATCCTGCGTTCAGCCAGAAATGCATTAAAATCAGAAGACATATATCCCCCCCCCCCCGATCAGAACGGAGGGTGCCCATTTTACATGCTGACAGATTTTCAGTCAAAACCAAAAACTATTTGAAGCACATGAACACTTCGGACTTTGCTTTGAGTGGATATACCCATGCATGCCTAGAAAAATCATCAATGAAAGTCACGAAGTAAAGGTAATTTCCAAAAGAGGGTGTCTGCATAGGACCACAGACATCACTATGTACAAGCTGCAATTTCTGTGTAGCCCGAACTGAACCATCTTTTGGAAAGGAGGAACGCTGCATTTTGCCCAAAATACAGCCTTCACAAACATGTTTTCCAGGTGCCTCAAGTTTGGGCAAAGAGGATACCATTTCAGATTTCTGCAGGCGTAGCAAACTAGCAAAATTCAGATGATCAAAGCGTGCATGCCAAAGCTTTGAATCTGACATAGCCTGAGAATCATTTACTACACATGCCAAATCATTTTCAGATCTTTCATAGTCTATGAGCTTATACAGCCCACGACATAAAATGCCAGAAGCAATAATCACATCGCCATTTGAGAGATCATGAACTGTACACCTGTCATCAACAAATTTCACAACCAAACCAATCTTGGCTAATGCAAAAACTGATAACAGGTTCTTTTTTATCCCTGGCACAAATAAAGCATCTGATAAAGTGAAAGAACTACCATCAACAGTAGTCAAAATGATCTTACCAACTCCCATAACAGGATAAGAGGAGTTGTTGGCACATGTAACTGTATTCCCTGAAGGGGCAGGCTCGAGTGAAGAGAAGAAACTGTGCTGCGAGGTAATATGTTTGGTTGCCCCACTGTCAAAGTACCAAACATCTAAGTCCACTGCAGACATGCACTACTCATGAGAAGATGGGTCAAAACTGCAAACAGTAGTAAACGCCCATTCTTCTTCCTGCACAAGATTAGTAGACTATGTTTTTGATGTAGAGGCTTCTGCAACAACCATTCCAGCCTCCTTTTTCTTTGCCTCTTTTGCAGCCAGTTTTGGACAGTTCTTTATGATATGATCATTCCCTTTACAGTACTTGCAAAACAATTTCTGCTTTTCTGATTTCTTCTCATCTTTATCCTGGTTCTTCGAATGTGCAGCATTTGCAGATTTCTACTTACTAGTAGAAGAGCTCCATTTTCCTTTGCCCTTCTGACTAGCCAGGAAAGCTTGATCTGCAACACACATAATGGACCTGTTCTGCCTGGACTGATCTTCCTGCAACAGAACAGAAACTAACTCCTCAAATGATAAGGCATTCGGATTGCCTTTCATCATCAACCGAAGAGTAGAAGCAAAACTCTGATATGAATCAGGGAGACCATTCAGAACGGTCTGCACAAGTGAGCTATCTGGTATAACCTCATCAGCAGAAATCAACTGTTCCTTCAAGTCTTTGATCTTCATTAGGAAACTGTCCATAGAATCACCTTCATTCATGTGCTCACTCTCCAACTGTTTTCGGAGGTAAGCAACACGAGCCTCATTCCTAGCTTGGTACAATGTAATAAGTGTATCCCAAGCATCCTTAGTTGTTCTGCAAGAGCGAATATGAGGAATAATGGCATGTTTGACAGACAAAGCTATCAATGCATGTGCCTGGGCATCTCTGCCATCCTAGCAAATTTGCTCTGCTGTAGGTGCAGCAGAAATAGCAGCACGAATAGGAATTTGCGGAATATCATCTTCGACACCATCTTCATCAGCTCCAGCACCTATATTTGCAGTACCTGTAGTCAGAGGTGTGACAGGACGTCTTTCAACACCCTGCACAATGTTCCATAATCCTTTTGCAACCAATACATGTCGCATCATATAAGCCCACAATGGGTAGTTGGTACCATCCAACTTATCCTCAACAGACAACATACGGAATACATCACTGCTTTCAGCCATGGCCGTTGACTAAAATACCTTGATGCAGAAAATTGACTGTATCTCAAAAAGTTGAACAGAACTGCCCAGACGAGTTCTGCTAAACCTGTAGCAGACTTCGAGACGCTTATACTGGTGAACAGAAACAGGTATATATCTTTGGCACAAAAAGACAAAATAGCCTGCACAAGCGCTACGATAGTGCTTTCGGAGGCCGAAACGAGCTCAGATCGTGATTTTGACACCATAGAGCGAAGCAGTTTTGATCTTGAAAACACCCTGAGTATGCTCACCAAATTTCGTGCGAATCTAAGACTACAAACGGAGGAGTGTCAACGGCGCCCTAGATGAAGCGACGACCTGCTCTGATACCAATTGTTGGAGTTAGACGTCTGCGGAAGCACGTGAACAGCACAAGGAAGAAGAAGAAGCTTGGAGCACAAACACACAATACTAAATGTATTACTGGAGAATGTACAAAGATAAGTAGCCCATTAGGGCAATAGGCGTATAAGTAGCCCATTAGGGCAATAGGGAAAAAAGTGCCCCGGCAGTCCTAGTGTGATCACACACATCACTACCTAAATATATCAACAATGATCCCCCCTTGGGATAAAACAATCCAAGTAGTCGGGTGCCACTCAAGTAGTGAAAGATGTCCATAACCACCTGCCAATGCTTGAAACCTAGGCAATGCATAAACTTTCTCATCTAAGAGACAACAAACTAAATATCAAGTTGAGTTATGCATAACTAAATCAAGCATCCAACAGCCTGTTGGTAGAGAATAACATCAAATGCATCTCTAACATCATGAAGACTCAACCATAATCTCTTTCCATAGGAGAGACAATAGCTTTGCAATCTTCAAGGCCAAAATGCTGCAATAATGTGTCAATATATTTGGTTTGACACAAAGTTATTACCCCATCAATTTGCATAAACTGAATGCCTGAATAATGATGCAAATGCCCCAAATCTAACATCTCAAAAGTGGCATCCAAATAAGTTTTAAATTCAGCAATGTCCTTCTCATTAGGAACAATGATCAGCATGCCATCAACATACACAACAATGATCAAAGTATATCATTGGCACACTTAACATATAAGTTTCTCTTAGTTGGAATGTTCTCAAAACCATGTGCAATCACGTAGGCATGTTACCAAGCATGTGGTGCTTGCTTCAAAGCATATAATGCCTTTTTCGACCTACACCCTTTGTCTTATACACAAAACAATGGGGCTGAAATACATACACTTATTCATGTGATTCACCATTCAAAAATGCAATTTTAATGTCCGATTAATGTACATCCCAACCATGATGAGCTACAAGTGCACATATTCTATGAACAATGGTCATTTGATAAGTGGGTGCAAAAGTCTCATAAAAATCAATGCTTCTCTCTTGAGCGTAATATTTTGCAACAAGACTAGTCTTATACCTGTCAACTATTCCATTAGGCTTACATTTCACCTTGTATACCCATTTAGTGCCAATGGCCTTTTTGTTGAAATGAAAAAGGACTACTCCTACTCTACTCACATTCACAAATATAACAAGCTAAGGAGGAAGGAACAAACGATAACAAAACATTATGAATGAATTAAAATGGAAATGGAAATGACTTACATGAGATGCTTTATGAGCATGGAGACTCCATGAGGAGTGGAAGCACACTCTTGGCAATGGGCTAGAGTGAATAAGCTTGTGTGGAGTGAAGGAGAGGCCTTGCTTATATGGAGTTTGGGAGAATTCCCTTGCATGTGGGATATATGTGCTTGCATGAGAATCAAAGTGGACTTGGGACAAAAGGGTGCAGCATGGAGCTCTCAACACTTTTTGCATCAAGGCAAGTCACATAATGACCAGGTACTATTATTCATAATAGCATCGTATTCTGATTGCATAACAACCATCCAATTTTTGGAATTTTGTGTTTCTTCATCAAAAGAAATAGGCTCATTCTCATCACAAAGACTAGAGGAAGCCATTGCATAGCAATCTGATGCAAAGGAAGCACTATAAGAGCCTAAACGAGTACGATATGATAGATGTGCATCTAATTTTCTATCTCTCAAAGCCTACATCAACCATTTAGGCATACCTTTTGTGTCCTCTATATCTGCCTTCTCATCAAGTGCATCATGTAAATCTGCATTAGAAACGGAAGGATGAGCATCATCATGTGGAACCTATAAACGTTGAGAAATCACCTCATTTGGACCAGCACTTGACTGCCACCTGTAAAAAAAGGCAACAAAGTGGCATACACATCTCTAGAGCTAACTAAAGTCTCCTTGGTACATGAAAGTAATAGATTAATTGCATCTCTCACAAAAACATCACCACTAACCAAAATGTATGTGGATGATAAAAAGATCGCTTTTGATTTCAGAACTGTACCCAACAAAAACACATTTCAATGTGTTATCACCTGTTGGATTATTGAGGGTGCTCATAAATTCTCTTCTACATAGGCACCCCTCTAGTACTCAAAAAATACCCTTTTTGTATTATGCATATGTGCCCATGTGAACACTCTCCTAAGCCTCTTTTTAATATTTCTCTAACATTATGGTAGAGAAGCCTTGTAAAATAGCCTACCTTTTGCACACATCTAGTAGATCACACGTGAAAATCCCATGCATGTACTTTATTGGGATTTGTTTGTTACAAAAGAGATTTTGGAATCTCTTCGAGATATGTTAGTTAGAGCTATTCCCTTTTTGAATAGTCAAAAGGAGCACATGGGGAAATGTGCTTAGCCTATATACAGAGCCTTGTTTTTGTAAAGAAGGGGGGCTTTTGGTTCGACGTGTTGCTCATGTGTATATCTTTCTAATGGAAGAACTCTATTTTACTCCTAGGCTTTGTACTTTTTTTGTATCTTGTATTTGTGAGTGTGTGTGTGTGTGTCTCCATGTTTGTCTCTCCTTTGATGTATGAGTAAAGTAGTTTCATTTCTTGTATTTTACCTATATGACAAGGATCCTTGACACCCTTCTCTCCATGTTCTCAAACATGTGGCATAGCATGGGGCTAATGGCCAATGGCTTGATCATGTTGGAGGTTGGGTTGGATGAGAGGAGAGTTTATCTTGAGCCCTCTTCTTGCTTCCATGCAAGGTGGTGTGGGTCTTGGGAGTACTACAACACCAACATCACCCAATTTCTTTTGTTGTTGTTCAGGGACTAATGCATATGCCAAAAAACAGAGACATGTAGATGAGCAATAGATGACTTGCAACCATACGAAGCCTCATATGGAGTGATAGATTGCAGTGCTTTGGTGGGACACCTGTTAAGTACATACGTTGCACACAGAACAACCTCAAGCTAGAAGCTATGTGGTAAAGCTTGACCATACACCTCACCATCTCCATGAGAGACCTATTCTTTCTTTCAACAACTCCATTTTGTTGAGGTGCATATGACATCATGTTGAGAAAAGGGGAACAATAGACCCTAACCGCCTCACATGGAAGTGAGAAGCTTCTCCAAGTGAAGTTGCAAGAAGTGCAAGCAATGCATCCACACCCATGCCCATGAACAATGGCACCATGGCCAACATCAAAAAGGAGCAAGGGAGAGCAATGCTCACACACAAGCCAACTCCAAATGCAAGTTCACACACATAGACCATCTTGCACACAAGGAAGAAAAGAGAATAACAAATGACACCTTCTTCCATTACCAAAATGGAGGCCAAAGCCATGGCCAAGGGACCCCCTTTTACAAGAAATGAGCCTCTATTTATAGGCTCAGCACAATTCCCCATGTGCTCCTTTTGACTAGTCAAAAAAGAGCACATGCCTAACTAACATATCTCTTTGTTATCTTGCAAGATATTCTTTCTAACTAACAAATCCCAAAAAGTGGATGCGTGGGATTTCTACGTGGGAAATTCCTTTCATTTGCAAAAAGGTGGATTTATTTCAAGGCCTCCCACACTATAGTATAAGGGGTATATTAAGGAGTGCTTAGGAGAGTGTTCATATGGCACATCTCCTTTATACAAAAAATGTTATTTTTTGAGTACTAGAGAAGTGTCTATGCCCAAGAGAAATTATGAGCAACTCCAATAAACCAACACTCTTCCCCCCCTAGACTTTGTCGTCCTCGACAAAGCTAAGAGAAGAGGATCATACATATCTGAATTGTTCCCAGTTGGAGTCTTTCAAATCTGGAAATCTTCAGGTCTTCAAAAATCTGCAATTCTTCAGTCAATCTGCAAGTCTTCAGTCCTTCCTTCAATCTACACTTCTTCAGTCTTCAAAGTTGAGCGACACAATCCCCTTGGGGGGCAGTCAGCCCAGCATTCCTCCCACTATGCAGTCTTTTGTAAGGCTGGAAATGCCTTCTCCAGAAGCTCCCAAACCTGAAATGACATACAAAAGAGCAAGTAGACTACATCTAATAATGAGATAAACATACACTTCAGATTTAGTTTCCACTTCAGGGGACATTAAATCCTAGAGGACTCAAGTCCTTTATAATGAGCTTGTCATTTCCTATCAGAAAGGCACAAAACCTAAACTTTTTAACCAAGTGCACAGCAATCCTCTCAAAACAAAGGAAGTGGAAATGAGGGCCACAATCCTAGGACACATGTTAAGTTTTTAATTAGTGTTTATCCCTATAAGGCTCATTATAATCTCTTAACTCATAGAAGCATTTAGCAAAAGATGGACCAACAGTTATCCCTAAAAATTAGGAGCCATAAATCTAAGCAATTTCTGAGCCAATGAATAAATGAGACCCATATGAGTATTGTGAAACCAGTGAGGGAATTTCCTGGCAAAAAACAATTACTCAATCCTTTGTGCCTTCATGCTCAATTAAGTTCAGAACAAGTCAATTGAGTTTAATCATATTGCCCTTGTAGGGTGGAAGAGTGGGAGCATACTAACCCAGCATACAGTAAACATTTGATCCTTACTTCATTACATTAAACTGTGACCCAATATAGGTGGGTTCCCTATCACACAGAACCACTCTCATGTGCCCTAATTGTGAATTCCCAATCATGGGAGTAATCATTAGAGATCAGGTCTAAATTCCTGCGACTCCCCATGAGTGTTAAAGGATTTAGTCAAGAGATTTAGTCAGAGGGGCACTCATACCAATCTTCATCAAAACACGTGTACTAAGGCATCAATAAGACTTTAAACTTGCGTAACTCTAGACCTCTGCTTATCCTTCTAGAGGTAGAATGATAGAGACATTACTAATATCAGATGTGAAATAGAGTAAAAGTGACAGCCTCAACAAGCCCCAAAGGATGCAATAAGACCTACTCAAATGGAGAGTCTTGGACCTACTCCCCTTGCCAGGCAGTCACATGAATCTCCCAAGCTTGTCAGAGTAGGACAGTTTGGAGTATCAGTAGTTCAGGCCCAGCCTATCAATAGAAGACCTGCAATCCTGAAACTTCAACAACAAGTGTCGATTGTCATGGCACTATTTCACCTGTAGCCCCTTTAGCCCTAGTGCATCCTGAAAAGGGTGGACCAAAATGTGGAGTGTATAACTTAGTTTGTTTAGTGGGTACATATGAAACCATCAAGTTGGGAGAGAGGCATTGCAGTGAGACACTAGAAATTTATAGCCACGCAAACCTCAAGAAACCGAGGATATGAACTCCAGCCTTGCACATATGTCATTATCATAATTAATTAATAGTGAACAATACCCCAAAAATTCATGTGGTTCAACGGATCACCTGCAACAGTTAATGCCGTGAAACAAACATTGTAAAGCATTGCTTTTTCAATATCAAGATTCGAGGTCATAACCCATGAGTGATTGTAGGAGATGGGAACACAAGCCCTATGTGGCCTTCACTAGTACTCGAAGAACATTAGTACATTTCCACCTATCAAACATGTGAGATACATGCTTACATCACACAAAACTTCCATAAGCATTATGCACTCAATCTCCCAAACACTTAAATCATTGTCATGAAGTACACAGAGAGGACCACCCTAATTTAAATAGAAGCAAGTGTGAAAACAAGGTCAAACATTCACCCATTCAGTCTAGGAACATCATAAATATCTGCCAGCAGTAATCCTACGAACTTTTACAAGCAGAAAACATCTACCCAGGTATGATTGTCACATAGGATGCAGGCTCCTCAAGCTATGTAGTAAGATTTAATGGCCATCTTTGATAGAATCTTCCAAGTAGTTGAGCCTTCAGGTGCTCCGAAGAGAGTATCATACTTTCACCAAACCCATCAGGGATCTTGTCCACCTTGAAGTCTCCTTCCTGCTACACATCCTGATTAACATAGGATGGTTCACATGCATGTCATCTTCAATTATTTGTGACTGATGAGAACTCCTGCTGATTACTACTTCCTGATTTGCAAGGGATGCAAGGAGTTAAGAGACAAGACTTGAGGCAGTTTTCACAGCTAGGAACATATAGCCAAGTCATAAGGGTGCAAATGGATTAATGTCCTCCCCCAGTTCGCATGGTTTCTCATGACTTCTTCAACTAGGCTTGATTAAAGTGCAATACCCATATGTTACATACACACATATGTTATCTGTGGTTATGAGTACCATCGAGTGTGGAAGAGAGAGTTACCGGTTGCTGCAAGCAAAACACTGTGAGCATGAAGATTTTAGAAATTAATCACAAAAATAAGGAAAACCCTCCTTCAGAAATAACTATTATAAAAGTTCCAATACAGGTCATAGTCACAGATACAAAAAGATGGCTCACAGGGGGAGCAGTTTGGCTCATCTTGTAATGGAGAGACAGTTTTCTTCTGGTCCGCTCCATGGAGTCCTAAAGAGCCAAGTACCAGCTCCTAGTTATCACCGAGATGCCTTTCAACATTGTCCTGTTAGCAGTAATTTTACCCCCTTGTCTGTATGTATCAAAAGTGCACAAGAATTCAGTTGAAATTCTTTCAAAAGTATTGCGGAGCTATGGTAAACAATAAGTTTGCAGATATATGGCTCATGCAAGAGGACATCAAAAATGACTCAACACATCCAATATACCAGAAGGATTCAATTTTTTCCATGCCCTCTAAAATTGGGTAATTTCTAAAGTCCCCAGAATTTAGCCCTTCTAATACATTGAAGCTGTTTCTTTACAGACCGCCTAAACTCCTCTTCATGCATTACCTAGACGGTTGCCCAAAGCTTGAGGAAGAAGAAAATAACCCACCCAACCCGTAGTTCTTAAGTAAAATTTACCACTTTACTGCACCCAAGGAAGTCAAAAGGTAATGGTTTCCATATTTGGAACCTTTCTTGGAGAATAGCTTCTCTTCGGACTTAGCGTTAATTTGAATAGCCAGAGTCCTCTGGGAGAGATCGTGCCAACTAAGAATCTCTTTTTTGGGTATCACAAGTACTTTTGGGGCGGCCGGCAAACAATCATAATGAGGGTGCCTACGTTTCCTCAGATGAAACACTGAAGTGTTTAGACAAGAAATGTGATGATATACAAAAAACCAGACTTAGAATTATTAGGTACAAAAGCATCAATAATGGCCGCATAGGGCATACAATAGAGTGGTAAGAAAAGAAAAACCACATTTGATAGGAATCACAGGGCAATTGGAGAGGGGCACAACCCCACATGCAACAAATTTTGGACGAAGAGAGGAAGCCAATAGGGGTTAGACCCCTCAAGATTGCAACGATCACAAGCCACAAAGGTTGGAAGGCACTGGTAGAACCCTAACTCCAGGAACATGAGCTATCGAGGAGTACGAAATAACATTGTGTAGAGAAATTCACTCCATGTCCTGTTACTGACAGCAGTAGGGTATGAGTTGATCCGTGGCATGAAGATGATTGCAGAGCGATAGGCAAGCTTTCAGACCAAACATGTTCTTGGTTAGAGTCTAACAAAGATGACAGGGGAAGCCGGAGCAGAAGTACCGTGAGGGGAACTTTATGGGAACTCGTCCTCAACATAGTGACCCTTCCAAACAAGAAATACAAAAACATGCCAACCCCAGATATCGGAAGAAG
The DNA here is from genome assembly GCA_020310875.1 of Ceratopteris richardii. Taxonomy (NCBI): domain Eukaryota; kingdom Viridiplantae; phylum Streptophyta; class Polypodiopsida; order Polypodiales; family Pteridaceae; genus Ceratopteris; species Ceratopteris richardii. The sequence goes on along the minus strand of CM035409.1, from coordinate 205,253,674 downwards.
AAGGGAGGTGCCCGATTGCTCGTCCCCACCATGGAAGCACACACCAAGCTCAAGGCAGAAGCTCATGCAACCGCAAGGGGTGCTGAGAGCAAACCCGACCTCAAAGAAGAAACTGAGATGTTAAGTGCAATCCTAGACAAGCCTGCGCAGCCCGAGAGTGGAGTGCTTGGGATAGTGTGTTCTTCAAGAAGAAGGAACGCCATAGCTCAAACCTTCGCAAAGCGGCAAGCTCGACTCGCAAGGGGAGCAGGAGGGCTCAACCCCGATCAGGAGGGCCAAAGAGGAGATGAACTGGCAAGAACCTAGTTGAAAAAGAAATGCGGGCATCTCCCTCACCGCCTTGACACCTATGCCCATGAATCATCACGTCTTTACTTTCGCACATGCATATACAGATTGTGCATTAATGAAGAGAGAGAAAGATGTTGTGGCTTATTCATTTTGCGCATATTTAGAATAGTATCCCGATGTTTTTGTTTTGATTTCATTTTTTTGTTTTTTTCATTGAGATGAGAGAGAGGGAGGAAAAACAAAGAGTGTACTACCCAGCCTCCCACCCAAGGCAAACACTGAATTCAAGAGAATGAAAGAGATGGGGGGTGATGCCAGAGTGTGTGTATGTGTAGGAGTGAGAGAGAGAGAAGGGATTAAGGGGTTGTTTTTGTGCAACAAACGAAAATAAAGATCTAAACTACTAAAAATGAGAAATAAGGGGCACCCTTAACCAACTAAAGGCCACACGTATTCATCCTCCTCCTTGTGTCAAGGTGCATCCCACGAAGTATGGACACGCAAACTTGGAAAAACCAACTGCTAAAGGCCGACGTCCCCGGCAACAGCGCCAAAATGTTGAGAAAAGGGGAACAATAGACCCTAACCACCTCACATGGAAGTGAGAAGCTTCTCCAAGTGAAGTTGCAAGAAGTGCAAGCAACGCATCCACACCCATGCCCATGAACAATGGCACCATGGCAACGTCAAAAAGGAGCAAGGGAGAGCAATGCTCACACACAAGCCAACTCCAAATGCAAGTCCACACACATAGACCATCTTGCACACAATGAAGAAAAGAGAATAACAAATGACACCTTCCTCCATTACCAAAATGGAGGCCAAAGCCATGGCCAAGGGACCCCCTTTTACAAGAAATGAGCCTCTATTTATAGTCTCAGCACAATTCCCCATGTGCTCCTTTTGACTAGTCAAAAAGGAGCACATGCCTAACTAACATATCTCTTTGTTATCTTGCAAGATATTCTTTCTAACTAACAAATCCCAAAAAGTGGATGTGTGGGATTTCTACGTGGGAAATTCCTTTCATTTGCAAAAAGGTGGATTTATTTCAAGGCCTCCCACACTATAGTATAAGGGGTATATTAAGGAGTGCTTAGGAGAGTGTTCATATGGCACATCTCCTTTATACAAAAAATGTTATTTTTTGAGTACTAGAGAAGTGTCTATGCCCAAGAGAAATTATGAGCAACTCCAATAAACCAACACACTGTATATTGATGTTTTATCCCATGCTCATCCAAAAGTGCATTAAAATCAGAAGACATGTATTCTTCCCCCAATCATAATGAAGGGTGCACAATTTACATGCTGACAGATTTTCAGCCATAACCAAAAACTATTCGAAGCACATAAACACTTAAAACTTTTATTTTAGTGCATATAGCCATGCATGCTTGGAGAAATCATCAATAAAATTCATGAAGTAAAGGTAGTTCCCAAGAGAAGGTGTCTGCATAGGATCACAGACATCACTATGAACAAGCTTCAGTTTATGAGCAATTGGAACTAAACCCTATTTTGGGAAGGATGAACACTACATTTTGCCTAAAATATAACCTTCATAGACATGTTTACAAGGCGCCTCAAGTTTGGGTAGAGAGGACACCATCTCAGATTTTTGTAGGCATAAAAAACTAGCAAAATTCAAATGGTCAAAGCATGCATGCCAAAGCTTTGCATATGACATAGCTTGAAAACCTTGAACTACACATGTTCAATCATTCACAAATTTTGCTTAGTCTTATGACCCACATCATAAAATGCCAAAAGCAATAATAACATCGTCATTTGAGAGATCATGCATTGTACGTCTATCATCAACAAATTTGACAACAAAGCCAATCTTGGGTGAAATTGACAACAATTTTTTCTTGATCATTGATACATACAAAGCATCTGACAATGTGAAAGAACTACCATTAATAGTAATCAGAATGATCTTACCAACTCCCATTATAGGATAAGAGGAGTTGTTAGCACACGTGATAGTATTCCCTATAGGGGAAAGCTCAAGTGAATTGAAGAAATTGCACTGCAAGGTAATATGTTTGGTTACCCCACTATCAAAGTCCTAGACATCTGAGTCTACTGCACACATACACTGCTCATGAGAAGGTGGCTCATAGCTACATACAATATTAAATGCTCATTCCTCATTTTGAACAAGATTAATATACTCTATTTTAGCTGTAGAGGCCTCTGCAACAACCATTCTAGCATTTTTGTTCTTGCCTCTTTTGTAGCCAATTTTGGATAACTCTTTATGGCATGAACATTTCCCTTACAATATTTGCAAAACTATTTCTACTTTTCTATTTTCTTCTCATCTTTGTCTTCCTTCTTCAATTGTGTAGCATTAGCAGATTTTGCTTACTAGTAGATGAGCTCCATTTACCTTTGCCCTTCTGACTAGCTGGTCCTTTAGCAATCCTCTTGAACCCATATCTTGGATCCTCCACAAATGCTCCATATTGGTTGAATCTAACCTGCCAGAATCTGTCCAACACTCATCAAATTTTTGGTAATGGTTGGTACATAGAGTACCCTGCTCAACAAATTCTGATTTCCATCACAAGTTTTAACATTTCCAACTTTAACTACTGAGTGCTTGGTGCCATCACCTGTTTGGACTTGATGCTTACCTTTTGGTTCCTCAAGATCAGAGAGTAGTGCTACATTGCCAGCCACATGATGTCAATGTAGAATAGGTGATCATCATTTGTACCTGATTTTGAAGTCATGTTCATGATTAGAAGAGAGTCATCCTGCTCCTCTGTGTAGTTGTTGTAGTCCTTCCTGGATTTGAATCCTCCTTGGTAGTTTCCATTGTAATTATTGTTGTAATTGTTGTTGTAGTTGTTGTTGTAGCCTTGGTGATGATTAAATCTACCTCTTGACTGTGAGTATCCACCTCTTTGGTATCCTCTTCCTCTTTGATTCTTGTAATTCCTGAAACACTCATCTGTAGTATGATTTGATAAACCACAAATGTTACATGGTGAGGAGTTATAGGATCTCCCCCTACCTTGCTTACCTCCTCTGCCCCTTCCTCTTGATGATCTACCTCTCCCTGCATAGTTGGCTTGGGAGGTAGAGCCTTTGTTGGCAGTAGTCAAGGAACTGAAAGATTCACAAGACAAGGAAGCCTACGAAGGGAGTCGGAGCGAAGAGAAAGCACAAGCAGACATAGTAATCAAAGAAGATCTGGCAAGTAGGCCATTTAAATTTTTCAGGCATCAAAGAGTTGGGTACACAAGAAGAAGGAGCAAGTAGGGAGCTCCAGGAAATGTATGTCAAAATGTTAGAAGAAATCCCTACAAAAATAGTGATTTTCATCACTAAAAACCATTGTAAAAACCATTTCATATTTTTGTAGCCCCATTTTGTGCAAGCCAAGGAGTCCTTGAACTTGAGGAGCTTTAGAAGTACCTATCTATCATTTTTCACATTTTTTAGACTCCGTTTGAACCTCCAAATAGGGCAGAGAACCTAATTTTTAACTAGGCCGAACACTAGGTCTGGACAAGGCCAAAACCTAGTCAAAAACTATAAATAGAGCTAGAGAGCTCATTTTTGGGGTTAGCTTGTAATTGAATTGAACTTGTATGAGCATTTTGAAAGTAATCTAAAAGAACTCCATTGTCTTCCTCTTTGTTCTTGTTGTGTGTGCGCGTGTGTGTATGTGTGTGCATGTTTGTGTGCTTCTCACTCACGCACTTGTGCCCTCACTTGCTCGAGGTCATAATACCATCCTCACGTCTCCCCGGATTGACATTAAAGGAGGTGCTACTCATCACTGAGCTACAGCCTTCATCTTCAACCTTCTTGTTCTTGCCTTTATCTTTAGACTTCTTATCAGTGTATAGGGCAAAAGAGTTATTACCTTTGGATGTATCTCCATTCTTTTTGAGCTTTTCTTCATGAGTAAACAATTGTCCCATGAGAATTGTAAGATCTGGAATTTGCATGTCCATGTAGAGGTCCATGGCAGTGGTGAAGCTTTCCCATTTGTCATTAGCCTTGATCCCATTGATCACTTGCCTTACAATCTGCTCTTCTTCAATCTCTTCTCCTATGCTTGCTAACTGATCTTGCCACATCTTTAATCTTGGTCACAAATTCTGAAACAACTTGCTTAGGTTGCTTCCTTAATGTTGTGAATTCAATCCACAACTGATTTTTCCTAGCCCTTGTGTTGGATTAAAAATATGATGACAAGGTTGTTGAAATGAAAATGGACTACTCCTACTCTACTCACATGCACACATCTAACAAGCTAAGGAGGAAGGAACAAAATATAACAAAACATGATGAATGAATTAAAATAGAAATGGAAATGACTTACATGAGATGCTCTATGAGCATGGTGACTCCATGAGGAGTGGAAGTGCACTCTTGGCAATGAGCTAGAGTGGAATGACTTGTGAGGAGTGAAGGGAGGCCTTGCTTATATGGAGTTTGGGAGAATTCCCTTGCATGTGGGATAAGTGAACTTGAATGAGAATGAAACTAGCTTTGGAAAAAAGGGTGGAGCATGGAACTCTCAACACCCCCCCTCCATGTGATGACCCTTTTGTTTTTAATATGGGGGACTAGTGACATATGGGATCACTTAGTCCATTTGGGTTTTAGGATCCAAGGACATATGGGATCCTTGGACATAACTTGGACATATGGGATCCAAGTTTGGGACATATGGCATCCCTTGGTTTTTAGTTCCATGGACATATGGGATCCATGGTGTGTTTGTGAGGGTCTAGGGACATATGGGATCCCTTCGACATATGAAGGGTTTACATCATGGGGTAGGTGGTGCTTTTGTTGCCATTTGCATATGTTTCTTGTGCACTCCTTTTGCCTTGTTGTTGAGGGCAAATCTTCTTCTTTCACGTTGGATATTGATGTAGAAGCATTGGTCCTCCTTCGTTAGCATGTGAGATCTATTGTGGGGATCCTTCGATGTTTCTAAGGTAGCAGTTTTGATGATATGACGATCATATTCTTCTTGCGATGTAGAGAGGGTATGCATGGATACTTGAATGTCATTTGTTCAAGCCATAGGGAAGGTCTTACTCTTTTAAAGAGCAGTGTCTAGTCCCTTTACATGGGGTTTGGAATGAGTTGAAGCTCAATATAAGATTAAATATTTGGAGGGCTAGGAAAGTCTAGAGACTTCTTCACTTGAGTGAGAGTGCCATATCAGTGAGAGAGTACATTAAAAGATAAAGGAGGAAAAGGTCTTAGTGCTCCTTTACGGTGGTAGAGTCTAATCCCATGAAATTTTTCCCTCAAATACATAAGTGGGAACATCATGTGAACATGTGATATTAGGATGAGTTTTTGAACTGGAGATCTCTTTAGCCATGTATCCTGATAATATATATATTCAATTGTCTTAGTATTTCGAGTCTCGACCTCCATGTGAGCATGCCAAAAATACTAGAGTGATACCAAAAAAAAAACATCAAGATAAAATGTGCATTCTAGATGCATGACATAAGTAGTGACTTCATCTGCAGCCCGGTTCCTACCAAGAATCTGGTCAGGTACTTTTAATCTCCATGTGCCTCAAAAGACTCAGCGCGGCATCCTTATTTGAAAAGTTCATCTGAATTAAGTCGTCGTTCTCTATGTTTTTTTCCTCGAAAAGGAAACAATATGACATTTGGAGCCATGAAGAAGCATGTCGTCTCATCAGCCTTCTCCTTCGCCCGTAACTCCATGCCCTGGGCTTTTCCATGGTCCTGTTCATCATTGGAGAGCCCGTTTACTCTTTCTCTTTCTCCGGGATGCTTCTCTTGGCAGCCTAAATGGCATCGTTCGTCCTGTCGGTGGTCTCCTTCACTGCATCACTAGCGGCGGACTTGTATTCCTCTACCCTCTCTTTCATGCTCTTTGTCATCTCCCCCTCCGTGCTTCGATGTGTGGTTACTGGAAGCATTGTAGCTAAAAGTGTCGCTGCTTTTACTCTTCCTCATGTCCAGAAGCGATATGCCTTGGAGTTGTCTCCTTTGCAGACATCGTCGCTCTTGGTGCAAGGGATAGTGTCGTCTTTCTTTGAGGCCCGACGTGGGAAGTGCTTTTTGGTCAGCTAGATGGTAGGGTGTCGGTGACATCTTCCGTTCAAGGGTGCATCTCGGGTGCAAACCTAAATGCTCAGCAGCTCTGTATACGACTTTTTCAAGCAGCTTGTAACTGTAGCTTTGCGCGTGTCCAGCCATTTCTCTTGCTTTATAGTGCCACAACAGTTGGTCCGACGTTCTCGCTTTGGGTAGGAATACTCTGTAGAACTGTTGTGTGGATGTTCAGGAGCTACCGGTTATGTGACTGTAGTCAGAGTCGTGACAAAGTTGATGTTCACTAATAGATTAGGCATCCTGGCGTCAAAACCATTTTCATTACTGGGCCCATCTCAGTGCTCTTCAGAAGCATATCCTCAGCATTTCTTCTTCTGTTGCACTGAGGTGATTCTGTAGAAGTGCCTTGGGACTCTCGGCAGAAATGGGCGCCGCAGCCAGCACTAGAAACAGAGAAATAATGAGGACCATGGCTTAGCTACTGACTTTGCCATCGCCAAACTCCCAAGCTTAGATCGACAACATGAACATTTCGGGAGCTTGAATGCATCAGCTTGACCACTCCTCTATTCGGAGTTCTCAAGAGCAGTTGTATGAGATACGATATGAAGAATACAATATGGAGGGAGAAAAAAAATGTAATGAACAATATGCTACCACCACAGAATACTACTAACTGATAGGAAAAAATGATTATGATAAAAGAAAACGGTGTATTCACTTCTATTCTTAATGGAAAAACAACAATAATGTTAGTGCTTAGAAGCACTTTTATTATACATATGAGATATGGGAGGGAGGGAGGGATTAAGAGTGACATACATGCTAGTGAATAAGATAACAAGAATGAGAAAATAAACTCAAAGAGAAAATGAACCTATGCTCTGATACCATGTTGAAATGAAAATGGACTACTCCTACTCTACTCACATGCACACATCTAACAAGCTAAGGAGGAAGGAACAAAAGATAACAAAACATGATGAATGAATTAAAATAGAAATGGAAATGACTTACATGAGATGCTCTATGAGCATGGTGACTCCATGAGGAGTGGAAGTGCACTCTTAGCAATGAGCTAGAGTGGAATGACTTGTGAGGAGTGAAGGGAGGCCTTGCTTATATGGAGTTTGGGAGAATTCCCTTGCATGTGGGATAAGTGAACTTGCATGAGAATGAAACTAGCTTTGGAAAAAAGGGTGGAGCATGGAACTCTCAACAAAGGTTTCTCAAGTCTATTGGGATTTCTTACAATTTCTAATATGTGGCAAAAGAAAATCAGAGATGGAGTTGAGTAAATAAGACCTTGCCAATGCATCCTTAGCACACCATGTGTTGAGCTTTTCATGTTCTTCCTTGGTTGGTAATCCTCTTGTTTTGAATGAGGGCAATTCCTCATCTCCTGAGACGTATCCATAGAGACTCCTTCCTTGTAAGTAGGTCTTCATCCTTAGAGACCATGCTTGATAGTTGTTCTTGACCAATTTATCAATAAATGAAGGAAAACCATCTCCCATTTTACCTTAATTTGCTCTGATACCAATGTTGGGAAAGATGGATGGATGCTCCAAGAGACTGAGTAGGTGCTGCTAAAACCTGCTTTGTACCAGCCCTCTTTTGCTTTAGGCTTGATAATTAGACCTCCTTAGCTTTCCATTACACCATAAAATGGCCTATGTACTTTGGAAATGATGTGTGTAATGATTGAACCAAAACAGATAACTTTGAAACTCACAAACTCAAGAAAACCTTCTATTTATGTCTTGACACCTGCTGGGTATTTTGCTCACTATGACCAGCACAATAGGAATTGGAAAAATTCCTTTTAGAAATATCTAATTAGCTTACTAAGCTAACTATTCCAAGTGGAATGATGTAAAAAGATAAACTATGCCAAGAGAAATCAATTTAGAAAGTTAAGTTATACCCCCGATTTTTTAGGATTGTAGCAGATATTGACCAGTGATCATCTCGATGCATATTTCTCTGAAATGGCTGAATAGAATCTCTTCAAACCTTGTGAATATGTAGAAAACTTTGAGATGAATCCAACAAGCTTTGAATCACTGAATTTTATGGAGAAATGACTGCGATATGCACTTCACAAGTTGACAGACTTTTGAGTAGTATGACAGAGAACTCAGAGATGAACAATGTGAATGTATGTATTAATGAACACTTGTATACAAATCCATTGGCATGAAAATCATTTCCTAATGGTGTAGATAGGTGTGGGCTATAGTGTAGACCTCACACACACTCAAAATCAGTAATGAGAAGCTTGGGAGTGATGAGTTCTACCCGCAACTTTTCCATGTCCATTTTTATAGAGAATGAGTAAGAATTTGAATTCAAATTCAAACTTTTGGCTCCCTATGATCAAGCTCCTATATCCTAGAGATATTCCTTCAATCAAAGATCTACCTTTTTCCACGAATCCTTTTGGTAGGTGATTACAAAAGATTCCAAGTCAACTTGACTTTTACAATGAGATAAAGTGGTAATTAACCACTAGTACTAGTTCCTATGCTTCTTCACATATGTAGGGTCTTCAAGATGTCTTTCAAGCCAAGTGTTTAGGCTTGTGATTTACACCAACAATCTAGGGAATTGATGACACCCCTTCAATCATAATCTCAGAATCACATGAAAATTGGTGAGCATAGCCAAGGTGATTAGAGTTGAAAACCTCTTTTCTTTGTGGTATTGAAATCGTGATATGAGCTCATTTTGGCCTTTGAACACACTATCATAGTGCCTGTGTAGGCAATTTTGTCTCTTTGTGCCAAAGATATATACAGGTTTTGGTTCACCAGTACAAGCTCCTCGAAGTCTGCTACAAGTTTAGCAGAACTCAACAAGGTAATTCTGTTCAACTTTTTGAGATACAATCATTTTTCTGCATCAGGGTATTTTAGTCAATGGCCATGGCTAAAAGTAGTGATGTATTCTATATGTTGGTTGTTGAGGATAAGTTAGATGGTACTCATTACCCATTATGGTCTTATAGGGTATTTTAGTCAGTGCCATGGTTGAAAGCAGTGATGTATTCCGTATGTTTGTTGTTGAGGATAAGTTAGATGGTACCAATTACCCATTATGGGCTTATATGATGCATCATGTATTGGTTGCAAAATGACTGTGGAATATTGTGTAGGGTGTTGAAAAACATCCTATTACACCTGCAAATATAGTTATTGAAGCTGATGCAAATGGTGTTTAAGATCGTGATATTCTTCAGGTTCTTGTTCATGTTGTGGTTCCTACTTCACCTACTACAGAGAAACCTCATTGGGATGTCAGAGATGCTCAAGCACATGCATTGACATAGAATTGCCTATTGAACGTGCGATTATTCCTCACTTTCGCTCCTCTAAAATAGCAAAGGATGCTTGGGATACACTTATCACTTTATACAAGGCAAGGAATGAGGCTCGTACCTCCAAAACAAGTTGGAGAGTGAGCACATGAATGAAGGAGATTCCATGGAAAGTTTTCTAACAAAGATCAAAGATTTGAAGGGACAATTAATTTCTGCCGATGAAGTCTTGCTTGACAGTTCACTTGTGTAGACTATTCTAAATGGTCTTCTAGATTCATATTAGAGTTTTGCTTCTACTCTTCAATTGATGATGAAATGCAATCCAAATTCCTTAACATTTAAGGATTTAGTCTCTATTCTATTGTAGGAATATAAGTCTAGGCAAAGTAGGTCCATTATGTGTGTTGTAGATCAAGCTTTCTTGGCTAGTACTAAGGGCAAAGGTAAATGCAGCTCATCTACTAGTAAGCAAAAATTTGCTAATTCTACACAATCAAAGAAGGATAACATAGATGAGAATAAAACAGAAAAGGAGAATCTCTTTTGCAAATATTGTAGAGAAAATGATCATGTCATAAAGATCTGTCCAAAACTAGCTGCAAAAGAGGCAAAGAAAACAGAGGCTTGAATGGTTGTTGCAGAAGCCTCTACACCCAAATTAGATTTTGCAAATCTTGTGCAGAATGAAGAATGGGCATTTACTATTGTTTGCAGTTATGAACCATCTTCTCATGAACAATGTGTGTCTGCAGTAGACTCAGCTGTTTGGTACTTTGATAGTGGGGCAACCAAACAAGTTACCTCGTAGCACAATTTCTTCACTTCACTTGAGCCTACCCCTAAAGGGAATAATATCACATGCACCAACAACTCCTCTTATCCTATCATGGGAGTTGGTAAGATCATTCTAACTACTGGTGATGGTAGTTCTTTTGCATTGTCGAATGCTTTATTTGTGCCATGGATCAAGAAAAATATGTTATGGGTTTCAGCGTTAGCCAAGATTGGCTTGGTTGTGAAATTAATTGATGACAGAAGATGTATAGTTCATAATTTGTCAAATGGTGATGTCATTATTTCTTGTGGCATTTTATGTCATGGGCTATATAAGCTCATAGATTATGCAAAATCTATGAATGATTCAGCAGTGCACTTCAAGTTTCTCAAGCTATCTCAGACGCAAAGCTTTGACATTCATGCTTTGGTCATCTAAATTTTGCTAGTTTGCTACACTTGCAAAAATTTGAAATGGTGTCGTCTCTACCAAAACTTGAGGCACCTTGGTAAACATGTCTATGAAGGCTATATTTTGGGCAAATTGCAACATTCCTCCTTCCCAAAAAATGGTTCAGTTCAAGCTACTCAAAAATTGCAGCTTGTTCACAGTGATGTTTGTGATCCTATGTAAACACCTTCTTTTGGGAACTATCTTTACTTTGTGACTTTGATTGATGATTTTTCCAGGCATGTATTGGTATATCCATTGAAAGCAAAGTCCAAAGTGTTCATGTGCTTCAAACAAAATCTGGTTTTGGCTGAAAATTTGTCACCATGTAAAATGGGCACCTTCCATTTTGATCGAGGAGGGGAATGTATGTCTTCTGATTTTAGTGCATTTATGGTTGAACGTGGGATGAAACATCAATGTACAATGTCATATACACATCAACAAAATGAAGTTTCTAAAAGGAAGAACATATCACTCATGGAAATGACGATGTGTATGGTCAAGAGTCAGGCTTTACCACATAGCTTCTAGCTTGAGGCTATTTTGTGTGCAACATATGTACTTAATGTTGGTGCAATTAAGCCCAAGCTATCAATCAATTATCACTCACTAGTTTGTGATTGTCGAGGCCCTTAAAAGTCGGGATGGATGCTTAACTTGCTAAACATATTTCTCTACATATAGTTTATCATTTTAGATGGTTCCACTCATGATTGATAGCTTGTTAAGCTAATTGAAGTTCCCCAAAAGGAATTTTATTAATCCCTGCTATACTCAGTGAATTGTGCAAAACTTTGAGAAGGTATCTCAACAAAAATAGCAAGTTTTGTACATTGGATCATATACCTACCTATATGTTTTGATCCTATCAATTGTGCATCATCTTCCAAGCAACATATGTGATCATTTATGCTTATTAACTAACTAAAGAGACCAAAAACACTCTCCAACCATCACTTATAGCAAGTTTGAAGCAGGTTTTAGCTACACCAACTCGTCTCTTGTGATTATCCACCATCTCGTCCAACAGTGGTATCAAAGCTATTACAATCAAGATGGGAGATGGATTTCCCTCCATTGATGAATTGGATAGGAACAACTACTCAGCATGGTCACTAAGGATGCAAGCATACCTTCAAGGGAGAAGCTTATATGGAAATACATCTCAGGAGATGAAGACATGCCAATCTTGAGGAGCAAGACTCAACCAACAAGGGAAGAGCAAGAGAGGCTAACCACATGTGCAAAGGATGCTCTTGCAAGTTCATATCTACTAAACTCAATTTTGATTTCTTGTTACCACATGTTAGAAATTGTAAAACCTCCTAAGAGACTTGGGAAGTCCTTTCTTCATACTTCTCCTCCAACACAAGAGCTAAGAAGAATTAGTTGTGGATAGAATTCACAACCCTTAAGAAACAACCAAAGCAAGGAGTGGCTGATTATGTAACCAAAATGAAAGATGTTGCAGATCAACTTGCAAGCATTGGAGGAGAGATAGAGGAAGAGCACATTGTGAGGCAGATCATCAATGGAATTAAGGCTGATGACAAGTGGGAGTCCTTCACCACAGCTATGGATGTCTACATGGATATGCAAATACCTGATCTAAACACCTTGATGGGACAACTCTTCACCCATGAGGCAAAGCTCAATAGAAATGGTGATAACTCAAGGGGTAACCAATCTTCTGCCCTTTATATAGATAAGAATAAAGCTAAGGATAAAGGTAAAAGTAAGAAATAGGATGAAAAGGCTAGTACCTCTCAAGCTAATTATGCAAGAAGAGGAAGAGGTGCTAGAAGTAGGGGCAGAGGAGGTAAGCAAGGTAGGGGGAGACCCTACAACAATTCACCATGCAACATATGTGGTCTCAACAACCACACTACACAAGAATGCTACAAAAACACAAGGAACTAAAGGGGAAGAGGCTTCCATAGAGGAAGCTATGGACAAACAAGAGACAGGTACAACAATGGTGGAGGCAACTACAACCATAATTACAATCAAGGCTACAACAATAACAACTATCAAGGAGGCTTTAGAGGTAGAAGGGACTTCAACAACTGTACTAAAGATCAAGAAGAATCTCTGCTCATCATGAACATGACATCCAAGCAAGGTAAAGATGATGAGCATCTTTTCTACATTGATTCAGGTTGCTCCAATCATGTGGCAGGTAATGCAGCACTATTATCTGATCTTGAAGAACCCAAGGGGAAACATGAAGTACAAACAAGTGATGACACTAAGCATTCAGTCAAGAAATTTGGAAATGTAAAGACTTCTTATGGTAGTATGAACCTTTTGAGCAAAGTTCTATATGTACCTACTATAACCAAAAACCCAATTAGTGTTGGGCAGATTGTAGAGAAAGGTCTATAGGTCAAGTTTACCAAGCATGGAGCATATGTGGAAGACCCCCAAAAAGGATTCAAAAGGATTGACAAAGGTGAGAAGTCAGGTAGATTGTTTACTTTTGAAATTGAAGACACAAGGAACATAGCATTATTCAACTACAAAGACCAAACCCTATCTGAATTGGAAATATGGCACAAGAGGCTAGGGCACATAGGAGAGAGAACTCTGAAGCAAATTTGCAGGGATCAAAGTGTGCTTGGAATTCCCAATGTGACCAAGCAGCACATGATTTACAAATGTGGAGCCTTCCAATTTGACAAAGCTCATAGGCAACCATTTAACAAGAAAGGATACATCCATGAAGATTATTTGGAGCTTGTACACACTGATGTGTGGGGTCCTAGCAAAGATCCATCCATCTCAGGTTCAAAGGTACTATGTCTCCTTTATTGATGATTACAGTAGGTGGACAATTCTCTATTTCATGAAGCATAAGGATGAGGCATTCACATGTTTTAAGAAGTATTTGGCACTAGTTGAAAACCAAATAGGAAGGAGCTTGAAGAGAATTAGGTGTGATGGAGGTGGTGAGTACTTTTCACATGAGTTTGATCTATTTCTACTAGACAGATGTATAAAGAGGGAAGTAACAACTAGGTATGCTCCAGAATTGAATGGAGTGGCAGAGAGAAGGAATAGGTTAATTGTTGAAACAGTTAGGTCCATGATAACTGAGAAAAAATTACCTCCTTATTTATGGGCAGAGGCTGTATCTATAGCTACCTATTTGATCAACAGGCTTCCATCCAAATCATTGGATGGTGTGACACCATATGAAGCATGGAATGGCAGGAGACCCTCATTGGATCATTGCAAAATATTTGGGTGCATTGTCTATGCACACATCCCATCACAAATCCAAGGGAAGCTTGACCCTAAGGCTGAGAAATGCATATTTGTTGGGTATGATCAGAATCAAAAGGGATACAGACTTTATAATCCCACTAACAAGGCCTTCATAGTTAGTAGGGATGTAGTTTGTGATGAGAATAATTCTTGGTTTGAAGATGATTGCAGGAAAGTCAGGTTACCATATGATTCCAACCCTAACTCAAGAAGATCAACACCAAGCAGAGGACATCAACTCAGAAGATGAGGAGCATATTGATTTCAAATCTTGGAAGTCAGGAGGCAAGTTCAAATACAAGCAATTAGAGGATCTACCCGAGTCTTCCAATCAAGCCTTAGGGAGATCACAAAGAGAAAGTAAGAAGCCCATAAGGTATGGATATGATACATCCTTAGTCACAAAGCACACTGTGTACATCACTAAAGATTCAATGGCAGAGGAGCCATCTTCATTTAAAGAGGCTAAGAAGAAGAAAGAGTGGAGAGAAACCATGTAGGAGGAAGTAGAAGCATTGCAGGAAAATCACATTTGGGATCTAGTTCCCAAGAAGCCAGATATAAAGGTAATTGGTTCAAGGTGGATATACAAAGTTAAAAAGAAGTCTGATGGTTCTATAAATAGGTACAAGGCAAGATTAGTGGAAAAGGGATTTTCCCAAACACATGGAGTAGACTATGAAAAAACATTTTCACATGTGGCAAAGATGCCAAAAATCAGGGTATTGGTAAGTCTTGCTGCATCCAAAAATTGGAATTTATATTAGTTAGATGTCAAGAATGCTTTTCTGAATGGTTGGATATTAGAGGAAGTGTATATGGCACAACCACCAGGTTATGAAGATGAAGAAAAAGTAGGGTATGTATGCAAGCTTAAAAAAGCACTCTATGGTCCCAAGCAAGCTCCTAGAGCTTGGAACCATAGGCTAGTTACCTATTTGCACGATCAACGCTTTGTGGCAAGCAAAGCAGAATCCTCTTTATTTGTTAAGAAGAATAAATCAGATGTCATCTACTTATGTGTCTATGTAGATGATATCATTATTACAGGTAATGATTCAGAAGGTATCAAGCAGCTCAAGGCTCAATTGATGAAGGAATTCAGAATCAATGATCTAGGGTTGTTAACCTATTTTCTTGGCTAAGAACTTGTGTATACAAATTCAGGTATATTCATCACACAAAGGAAATACATACATGATATGTTGGTAAAGTTTAAGATGGAAAACACTAAAGTTGTAGGTATTCCTATGGAGATCAACCATAAGCTAAGTTCACATGAAGGTGAACTACTTGAAGATGTTACACGCTATCAACAAGTTGTGGGTAGTCTTAATTATGCTACTTTGACAAGAGTAGATATTTGTTAAACGCACGTTGCCGTCAGAGACGCGTTTAAGCTCTTTTTGGGTTCTTGGGAGTGGAAGGGATCTGCTAAACAGAGGCCCTATAACTTGATTTTCCCAATTAAATCATTCACTTCTCAGTACAATAATATTAAAAGCTCTGATAATACGAATTACTTTCGACTCCTACACGAATTAACACTTTCTCAGTACCCGGTGCACAAGGTAAACACTACCGTAGTACAGACTTACAGTAATTAACTTAACGGAATAGTGATTCAATACTTAACTTACTGTAAATATTATCGTAACCCAGTCTTTATCGTACAGGTGCAAATAATCAAACAAAGACAAAAAGACACAATATTACTCAGAATTCTCAAACACAACACTACGGGAACTCCACAGAACGTATCGCCCAGACAGACAGTCTAGCGATTCTTCTGGTTGTCACCGAAGCGTCCTTTCATTGATTTATAAGTGGATACAACTCTACACAACGACCTTTCGGTTCGTGCAGAATATAAAAAGGAAAAGATTTACAATTGCCAATCCGGCGGCTTACACTGGCGCACACGGTGGACTTGAACCCGTAGAGATACAAAATTTTATGGCTCATCAATTATTCCTTGAAGATACATTGTTCGGGCTAACTTAAATGTTCTAGCAATTTTTTGCTTTAGCGAGTCTATCATTTTTTTCAGAATCTCTGGTTCTACGAGTTGAGCATAAGTTCTTACTGAACTTGTTGCAATTACCTGGCTCATCAAAATTTCTGCCTGTGTTTGCAGAAAGGCTTCCTGCAGATAAAAGTCATTTGCCAAAGCTGCATCCCGGTTCACTTTCATGTCTTGAATTTGTTTATCAACTCTAGATAATCTTTCTGCTTGAGCACCCAATTGGTTCTCTCTTCTCTCCAATTCTTGATTCTGAAATTGGATGGTCCGGTAATAAGCATCTTGCTCTCTTCGGATCGCTGGAACTTCTTTCTGGAGCTGAGCGGTTAACGCCATCTACGTTTTAAGAGCAGAATTTGATTCAAACAAGGTTGCATTTGCGAACTGGAGCTCTGTATTAGTTTGCTTTAGAAAATTTGTCAGTTCCTGTTCTTTCTGCACGGCTTCATCCAACTGTACTCTAGTTTCTTCTAACAAGTTTCCCAGTGCTACACGAGCATCCTCTTTATCCTTAACTAATTGCTGTAACTGAAGAATCTCTGCATCAGCAGCACACAATAAATCATCTTTAGCTTGTAACTCAGCTAATGCAGCATCTCTTTAGCTAATTAATGATTCATGTTCAGCAAGTCTGGCCTGGAGCTGTTGAATCTGTAGGTGCAGAGAATGATTTTCTGCTTTTATTGCATCCGCTTCTTCCTGGAGTGGATCAATATCTACCTCAAGAACATCGACTTTATGCTGGAATTCTTCTCTGAGATTATCAGTAACCTCTTTCATCTGTGCTGGTAGTTGCTGCGATAGTTGGATCAACATATGACCCATGGATGCGAGCTCAGTAAACATAGGAATTGAAGGAAACAGAAGAGGAGGACGTTGTTGAGATGAAGAAGCTGTCAGGAGTTGATGGGAATTGGGTGGAGAATAGTTAGGTGAAGAGGATGATGAATCCGGTGCTTCAGGTACAATCGGTGGAATGGGGACAATAGGTTTAAGTGGAGATATGGGTGGAGGAGTGGGTTGCAGAGTGTTAGCCACCAATACTTTTTCGGTGGATTGTTGCATAGTCACTTGAGGTTGAACAACTGCAGAATCTACTGTCGCAATCAAAGCTGCCAAAACTTCTGCAACAATAACTTGCGTATCTTCTTGCACATCTTGTTGGGACTGCTGCTGAGATTCTTGCTTAGAAGATGTGTCTTCAGAATCGGCAGAAACACTTTGATCTCGTTGCTTATTTGGAGAAGACTGAGCGGACGAACAATGGGCATCGAGGTGGCAGTGTCGTGGAAAATATCTTCTTCATTTTTGTTTGCGTCATCTCCAGCGGCAGACCCTTGCACTTGACTGTCAGAAGAACTAATCCGTATGCGTTTTCGGCGGAGGAGCTGGAAGATTTCTTCATCATCTTCTTCGTCGTCTTCAAGTATTTGAGCAGATTCTTCATGGTATAGGATGGGAGCGCGTGGAGGTGGTTGCGCTGCTTGGATTGCAGGAAAGAGAAATGTCAAGATGTGGGGAAGACGTGATCGTGGGAGATCACCTTTGTTAACGTGCTTAATGACCGTAACGCATTCACGGTGAATGCGCCGGAAATAGTAAGAAGCAAAATTGATAGGCTCTCTAGCAGCCATATCAATCACCGAGTAGAATGGGCGAGAAATCCCATAAGTGCGTTTTTGTAAGTTCAGTATGGCTACTAAAAGTTGCAAAGCTGTTCGTTCAGGCTCAGGACGACAGAGTATGGCATACTCATTCAAAGAGTGCTTGGGAAACAATTGAATCATCGTAGCGATTCGAAGATTAGGACCATTCTCTCGTCCTTCCGGGGAGAGTCGAAAAGCGGCAGCAAATGACTGCAGGGTGATTACGACGACACTAGAGGGGAAACACGTAATAGGCCAACTCTGCTCTGTAGAAGGTGTGGCGGCAAATAGCAGCGATAATTTGAGCATAGTATGGATGACACTCAACTGAATGCCAGGGCAATTCAGCAAAGTTGGACAAACCTCGGACACGCAAGAATTCACTCATGTCCGGAGGGATTCCATCACAGAAGGTAGCGAAATTTGCTAAAGCTTCCATGATCCGCATGCGAAATAGCACGAATACATAGGGATTACAGAAAGCACAAAGCACACAAAACACACAGACACAATAGCGATTAACAGCGAAAAGAAGAAGATTAAGTAGAAACTTGGCAACGGGAGGTGATCGAAAATGCTAATCATCGTGTGGTGTTGAGATGATAACCTTCATAACTACGGTGTGCATGCATGAGCGGAATCGATAATGCAGGGCGGCTGTTGATCATAATTAGATATCAAAACGAGGATATTTACAGGCTTTATTTAATAAATCAAAAACAAAAAGAAAATAAATAACACGCGAAGAACACGTCAGCGAGAATCTGGTGCTTGATGATACGGCCGCAACTTTGATCCATTGATCACTTTAGGAAGAGGAATTCCGATCAATGTAGTCAACCGAAAAGTAGCTAGGCCCACTTGTTCACTAATTCGGTAAGGACCAAACCACCGTAATTTGAATTTTCCAGCTGCACGATTTGATTTAGCATTATAAAATAACACAAGTTGTCCCACCGTAAAAACTGAAGTTTTGAGATACCGATCATGAGTACGAGCTTGCCGCAACTGCACTTCTTGAAGGTTCAGAAAACTTTCCGAGCGATGTTCATCCAAGTTTCTGAGTGCTTCCAACCGAAATGACAGAGAGTCTTCAGGTAACAGTTTCTGAGTGATAGCCATGCGTAAACTGGGTACTACAAGTTCCATTGGTGCAATTGCTTCCAGCCCATATGCAAGCTTGAAAGGAGTTAGTCCGGTTGCGACTTTGTATGTAGTCTGGTATGCCCATAATACTGCAGGTAGTAACTGATCCCATCTTTCTGGTGATTCCACAATCAATTTTCGAAGCATAGTCAACAATGTTTTGTTTGTACTCTCAGCTAAGCCATTAGCACGAGGATAATAAGGTGAACTGAATTTATGCAGAATCTGAAAAGTGTGTGTGAGCACTCGCATTAAATTGTTGACAAAGTGTGTCCCTTGATATGTGACAAGTTCCAAAGGTGATCCATAACGTGGGAATACGTCCTTCATTAGGCATTTGGCCACCAAAATAGCTGTGGCAGACCGTAAAGCCCAAGCTTCTACCCATCTGGTAGCATAATCTGTGCATGTTAGAATGTATCGATTGTTGCTAAGGATTGTTGGAGGTGTGATTGGTCCAATAAAATCAAGACCCCATTTATGAAAAGGTTCCAAAGGTAATACATGTTGTAGAGGGAAGAAGTGGCATTGTAAAGGCTGTCCAGATCGCTGACAATTGTCACACTGCTGCACAAACTGAGTCACATCCTTGTACATAGTAAGCCACCAGAGCCCACTTTGCAGAATTTTTCGGTGCGTTAAATCTATTGCAAAATGTCCACCGGAGGGTATTGAGTGTGCCAGAGCAATAACCGAGTTTACTTCATGTGGAGGAATACAACGAAGCAAGATCCCAGTGTGATCCATATAATACAACTGTTTGGCAATCAATCGGAATCTGCGACTGTAAACTGCAATTTTCTGACGCATAGTAGGAGAAGTTTGAGGGGGAAGACATCCATCAGAAAGAAAGGTTCATAACTGATCAGAGTAAGTAGGTGTCACAAGAGGTTCTGCAGATTCATCACTAGTTGTTTCAGTAACATAAATTGCTGGTGTGGTGTCATCAACGCCCACCGGAGCTTCACCGGAATCTAATCGAGAGAGAAAATCTGCTAATGCATGTGCAGTGCCGGGTCGATGAATTACTTCATAATCGAATTCTTGTAACAATAGAACCCAACGTGCCAAGCGACCACCTAAATGCTGCTGCCGAACCAGATACACCAGCACAGCATGGTCTACATGAAACATGAATTTTCGTCCTAGCAAATAATGCCGGAATTTCTTTACAGAATACACCAAACCAAGACATTCTCTTTCAGTGACTGAATAATGTCTTTTAGCAGGAGCGAGTCGACGACTTGCGTAATAAATAGGCCTGAACCACTTATCAGATTGCTGCATTAAAACACTTCCAATTGCGATATCTGAGGCATCGACGAAGACGTGGAACGGGCGTTCCCAATCAGGAGGTTGTAAAATTGGAACCTGCGTTAATAATCCTTTTAGACGATCAAATACAGTTTGACATTCTGGAGTCCAATCAAACTGTCAAGAAGTACTAGTTATTAGCCGATTTAGGGGTATTGCCAAATGGGCAAGCCACCGTAAATGTCGACCATGCCACCTGACTTGACCCATGAAGCGCATCACTTCTTTCGGCGTAGTAGGCACAGGTGCTTCTAACACGGTTGTAACTTTGTCTGGATCAACTTGTATGCCCTATGCAGATACAATGTGGCCAAGGAGTTTACCATAAGAAACCGCAAAGACAGATTTGGTGGGGTTCAGGCAGAGTCGGTATTCACGACATTTCTCAAAGCAACACCGTAAATGATACAGGTGTGCTACCATTTGACCGAATAAAGAGAACTCATCTAGATATACTTGCATAAAAGAAGTGAGATAGGGTGAAAAAATTTCCTGCATACAACGCTGAAAGGTACTAGGAGCATTCCTAAACCCAAACCACATGACTGTACAAGAAAAAACACCCCAATTCGTAACAAACGCTGTTTTCGGTAAATCTTGCTCAGCCATTCGGACCTGGTTATAGCCACTGTAACCATCGAGAAATGAATACATCTCATGCCCAGCCACTTTGTCCAGCATTGTATCAAGAAATGGAAGAGGAAGTGGATCAGGTACGGTGGCTGCATTCAATTTCCGGTAATCGACACATATTCAGAGCTGCTTGTTTTTCTTTGGTACGATCACTATGGGGGAGATCCATTCAGCATGCTCAATGGGTACAATGAATCCTACCTTTAATAGGTGATCAAGTTCTGCTTTGACCTGTGCTGCATAGTTGGGATTCATACGGTAGCTGGGTTGTTTAATTGGCTTTGCTTCTGGTTTGAGCACCACCCGATGCTGATAGATGCGAGGATCCAGACCTTTCATATCACGATAATCCCATGCAAAAACATTAGAGAACTCACGAAGAAGCTGGATCAAATCTGCTTGAAATGCCTCAGACAATCCTTCCTTTATCTTGACAGGTCGCGGATTTACTTCATCTCCCAAATTATAGATGATTAACTGATCTTCGGGAACATAGAATTAACAAGGTTTCCCTGGATCGTCAGCTGACTGTAAAAGTTGTTGTAGAGCGGCTTCATTCATAGCAACAGTATATCTGTCTCCACTTCTTCGGTCACAGGCACCACCGTACAGGCTGCCGGACTCCAGTTGTCTACAACATATTGCAGATCTACAGTACCTAAGGAAATCAGATCTTCATTGTTCTTCAGAAATGCTTCTTCTTCATCGTCAGATAAGCCATCCAACATGTGGACCGGCTCTGCTACATATGGTCTGGCATGAAGTTCGCAAGGCTGAATGGCATCCAATTTGACAATATATTTACGGTGATTATCCTTAAAGGTTAGTTCTTGTGCTGACCAATCCTGTATAACCTTAGCCTGTTTCAACCATGGTCGACCGAAAAGAAGATTATAGTCAAGACTAGACTCTGGTAGTTCTAAGACTACAAAATTCATCTTAAACGTTGTACCCTACAAAGTTATCGAGACATTCCGTACGAGTCCCATCGGATGAACTCGGGATTGATCTTCCATTCTAACGAAAAATTGAACAGGTTCGATTTGCGTCCATCCCAACTTCTTACAAAGCGCTGCAGTAGCGATGTTTACACCAGACCCACCATCAATTAGTACTTGAGTAATCTTGTGATTTTTGTACCATACCATAATTAAGGGGACCGAATGATCCACCGTAGAATCAGCTTCCGATTGTACCGTTGCCGTCGCTGGAATGCATGAAGATCCAAAGCTGAGCTGTTGCTGGAATTGTTGCCAAACTCCCAGCACTAATGCAAGTAATTGTCCAAGAGAGAGAGTAATGGACACCTTAGATAAGATTTCCCATGCCTAATCTGCTTGAATTGTACTTTTCACTGATTCTGAAGATGATGCGCATGTTACTGGGGTAGAGTCTTGTTCCTGCGATCCTTCCTTTGGCAGCGGAACTTGGGTCACTGGAATTGGATCTGGGAACACTGTAGGCTCTTTGGTGGTCCATTGGCTAGCTTTGTTATACATTCTCTGCTGTTCATGGATGCCAGGTTCAAACACTTCTGCTGCTGGTTGTAACTGCTTACCAGATCTTGTTTGAATCACTGCTGCTTGAGTTTCCACTGGTGAGATATAGACCATATTGGTCATTGGGTTCTGACTCTCTTTCTTCCTTTGATCATATTCAGCTACATCCTTACAGAATCTTCGGATGTGCCCAAGCTCACCACAAAAATGGCATCGAGGTGGTGGCAAGGAAGTACCTTCCTGTGATGTTCCTGTTTGCCAATGATTTGTGTATTCCGCTGTCCTTGATAATTTTTGTATCCTTGCTGTTGATTATTTCTCATATGAGGGGGAATATAATGGGTGGCCGGCTACCCTGGTTCTTGTATAATGGCATTTACAGTTGCTGGTCCCTGCACTTTGGCGTTATACGCACAGTTTTCGGTGGAATGTCCAGTGGTATTGCAGATAGCGCAATACATCTGATTAAGGGCACATGTGGCACTGGTATGCCATGGATTCTTGCACTTATTGTAGTACATCTCTCTAGCCGGATCCTCTGCAACATTTTTACTGGCTTTCAACCACTCTAGATCTTCGATAAAGCCTCCAACCTTATGCTCGAGCTGCAAGGCCATTGCAATAACCGCATCTAGTGTCATAGCTCCCACACAACGGATGATCATAATCTGTCTGAGCTGCGGAGTCAAACCATTAATAAACCACTGAGTGATGACATCATCCTGCAGGTTGGCATGGGCCGGCGGTAGTTGTCTCAAATGAGTTCTAAACAGGGTGGCATATTCCTGCATAGTCTGGTTCAGCTTCTGTCTATTGTTCTGCAAGTAATCAAAAATTTTGGCAGGGTTCTTCTTCAGCCGGAACCTCTGCAAAAACGCATCCCTTAGCGCTTCATAGGTGCCGAAATGGTTGATATCATACTCTGTAAGCCACGCTGCTTCATTAACTAATGTTGACTAGAATACTATGGCCTTGTATGCCGGATCAGGTGGATGGTTTAGCACTGCATAACTTATTTCAAAGGTGCGTACATGAGCATCAGGATCATCACCTGGAAATCCACCAAATTTGGTGTAAGTTACTCCTGTTGGAACCGACCGGAGTGGAATTGGCTGTTGTTGTTGTTGTTGTTGTTGTTGTCGTCCACTCATGGTGCTAGTGGCGGTACTGTTACTATTTCTTGAGTTCTGAGGATGTGTTTCCGGTCCTTCAGAGTCTGTATGATCAGAATGCTCACCTTCCGATTCGAAAATAGCACTCAACCTCTTACGAATTTCTAATTCGAATAGCCTATCCTCTTCTGTGGTATCAAACGTAGGCAAGCTTACCCCGAACAGTGGTGTCCGGAATGAAGATTCACCGGGAAGTATAACAATGTCACCGGAAACTTGTAAATTCTCTGCAACTAGGACCGAACTGCCACCGGAATTAGTGGAACTTTCCCCAACCCAGAGTATTCTTTCACCTTCAATGACCTCTCTGGGCAAGACACCTCTATCCTCAAACGGGTTCGAATCCTAACCAGATGGTGTCGGATCAACTACACACTGCATCCTTGTAGACTCCGAAGTTATTGTATCTTCTGCAGACTGTGCCGAAATTACACCGGAATCTACCGGAATTGTAGTATGTTCCACCGGAAGGCTACCGGAATCACTGCTAACGTGCTTCACTTCTTCAATGACTAGGCTTAATCGATCTATGCTTCTGCCTCCTGGGGGAGTCCCTAACAAATTTAGTACCGCCCAAGGCTGTCGGTTTCTCCTATACTTCGGATACGACTCGCCGGACCGAGTAACCGGCATATATCACCTTTGCAACACTTACGTACTACTCTACCTTACTATCGATTCACAATCTATGGTCACCTTCCCACAATCACTTTGCAACACTCTGTTGCCACCTTCCCACAATCACTTTGCAACACTCTGTTGCCACCTTCCCATAGACGGCACCAGTGTTAAATGCACGTTGCCGTCAGAGACTTGTTTAAGCTCTTTTCGGGTTCTTGGGAGTGGAAGGGGTCTGCTAAACAGAGGCCCTATAACTTGATTTTCCCAATTAAATCATTCACTTCTCAGTATAATAATATTAAAAGCTCTGATAATACGAATTACTTCTGACTCGTACACGAATTAACACTTTCTCAGTACCCGATGCACAAGGTAAACACTACCGTACTACAGACTTACAGTAATTAACTTAGCGGAACAATGATTCAATACTTAACTTACTGTAAATATTATCGTAACCCAGTCTTTACCGTACAGGTGCAAATAATCAAACAAAGACAGAAAGACACAGTATTACTCAGAATTCTCAAACACAACACTACGGGAACTCCACAGAACGTATCGCCCAGACAGACATTCTGGCGATTCTTTTGGTTGTCACCGAAGCGTCCTTTCATTGATTTATAAATGGATACAACTCTACGCAACGACCTTTCGGTTCGTGCAGAATATGAAAAGGAAAAGATTTACAATTGCCAATCCGGCGGCTTACATATTGCATATGCAGTGAGTACATTAAGTCAGTTCATGCATGTACCAAGGAAGCCACACATGGAAGCTGCAAAGAGGGTGCTTAAATATCTTAAGGTGAATGAAGGATTATTCTATCCCTTCACTTATGACATAGATATAAAGTTATATTCTGATGCAGATTGGGCTAGCTCCTAGGATGATAGGAGGAGCACTTAAGGGTACCTATCCTTTGCAAGTTCAAAACTCATATCATGGTCATCCAAGAAGCAAACAATTGTGGCCTTATCTTCCACAGATGTAGAATATAGAGGTTTGGCAAATGCAACTCAGGAAGCTATGTGGCTTAAGCAATTGTATGCAGACTTGAAGATACATTCCTATACTCCAATTATCTTTGGAGATAACACTAGTTCACTTCGTTTGGTTGCTAATCTTGTGTACCATGCCAGGAATAAGCACATTGAAGTGCACTATCATTATGGTAGGGAGAAATTGCTAAACAAGGATATCCAATTATCCTACATATCAACTCATTTGCAATGTGCAGATTTATTCACCAAAGCATTGGATGGAACAAAGATGAACAGGTTCAAACTAATGATTGGATTGCAAGAGATCAAGAAGCAATGAAAATCAAGCATGTTAGGCTTGAGGGGGAGTTGTTGGTGCAATTAAGCCCAAGCCTACGCACTTGATCACTTCACATAAGCTTGATGTATTAGCATATCACTTGGGAAGCTTCATATGGACAACCTCTTGTAACTTTGAGTTATAATTTCTCATTGTAAAAGGTCAATAAACCAACGAGGAGTTAGGAAGCATATAATCTCCTATCTTTTGGTAGTTGATTCAAGAGAGAATCAATCCTATACTTTCAGATACACTTTATTGGTAAAGATTTGAATTTGAATTCAAATCCTTGGCTCCAACAAAAAGCTATAAAAGATGAGATGAAAATCGCGCATGTATCTTGAGGTTCAGAGATCATTTCCATGTAAATTCATTGAGAAGGGGAGCTTATCTCATAGCTCACTCATTCCACACTCATTGACCAATGCTTTATTGCCAATGACATTGTATTTTTTCTTGGTTTAATTCATACATGATCATTACTACTTACTCTCATATCTCTATCACACTCCATCAGAACAGTGAATTTGTATGAGCTGGTTCTCACTATATACTGCATCATTTTGCATGATTTAAAGCACAACATCTTCAACATATTGTCTATTTTAATCGTACAAAGTTTCATTGATATTGGTTCTCGCTATCATCAGATATCAATCAATTATCACTCACTAGTTTATGACTGTCAAGGCCCATAAAAGTCGGGATGGATGCTTAACTAGCTAAACGTTTCTCTGCATATAGTTTATCATTTTAGATGATTCCACTCACGATTGATAGCTTGTTAAGCTAATTGAAGTTCCCCAAAAGGAATTTTATTAATTGCTGATGTAGTCAAAGAATTGTGCAAAAATATGAGCAAGTGTCTCAACAAAAATAGCAAGTTTTGTACGTTGGATCATACTCAATATGCCCAAACACCGTGGTGTAACTATTTGTCCCAATCCAAACGTTTGTTGTTCATGAGTTTCATCAATGCAATACAAAGGATCTTGTTAGTACTTTCTGCTTGACCATTGGCCTAAAGATGATATGGTGCGGATTTCTTGTGAATCACCATAAAAACTTGTAACAAATATTCAATGACTTGGTTTAGAAATTGAGTTCGTCGATCGCTCACTAGTTCTATAGGCAATCCATATCTTGTAAATGCAAATAATATGGCCTTGATGACTTTATCAAGGCCAAAATGACCTCCTTCAACACCTTGGTGTGCAGCCTCTAATATGCTCACATAATCACTTTCATGAACACATTGTCTTAGGTATCCGTCTCGTCCACGTTTGTACAAGTTATCATCGATAAGTGAGTAGTCTTGAGCTTCCTGCTCTAGACTTCTTTGCCTTTCTAAAGCCATTCCTTGAGGGAATGTTTTCATCCTCAAGTATGTCTCTATCAATTCACTCCATTCTCGTGTGAGAGACACATGATACAAAGTGGCATGTTCCATTGGGGTTTTTTCACAACAAACTGGGCATTCTTTACATAGAGTATAAACGTCTGCTTCCATAGAAGGCCAATATACTCTTAGTCTATGAAGAGTCTGCAAAGTACGGTGTTTCGAATGATGTTGCTTCAATGCACCTACATGTGCTAATTGCAACCAATCCTTGTATTCTGATTCATCTACACAACAAGCAAGAATTTTCTGATTATCTTATTTATATATGCTTCCTGTTAGTATTTGGTATCTCTGTGACTTGGTGATTTCTCCTTCTCTGATCCTAATCCTAGGATTCTTGGGTCCAAATGTGAGAATAGGAACAATAGCCTTGGCCCATTCAGGTACTATCTCAAGATCAAATAAGTATGCATCTAGTAGCTCATCTGTTTTTCCTTGAGGAGCTTCTCCCGTGGTTAATTGTGAACGATGGTCTACTCTGAGGTGGGTCTTTCATTTTTTGACTACTACTTCAAAGTCATATTCCATTATTAAAAGAAACCAATGTATCAATCGTCCGCTGTTACAAGGCTTATTGACTAGGTACAACAATGCCTGATGATCCGTGAAGAACTTGAATTTATTTGCCAATAAGTAATGTTTGAATTTCTTTATCGCATATATCATTCCTAATCCTTCGTGCTCTATCGTGGTGTAATTTCTTTTGACTGTGTTTAATTGTTCAATTGCGTAAGCTATGGGAAGATCCATATTACCTTCATTTGTGGGTTATGCCAGCACACATCCTATGGCATAGTTGGATGCATCCACATGAACATGGAATGGCTTGCTCCAATCTGGGGTTGTTAAAATAGGTGCTGAATGCAGGCATCATTTAAGTTCATTGAATGAGTTCTCACATTCATCTGTCCATTCAAACTTGGTCAAAAGAGAGTACATGGGCTTTGCTATGATAGCGTACATGTGTATGAATCGTCGATAATAACCACAATGTCCCATGAAAGCCTATACTTACTTTACATTATTTGGCCTAGGTAGGTCTGCAATCACTCTACCTTTCTCTTCATTCGTAGATATGTCGTTCTTTGACACAATATGTCCTAGAATTTTGCCTTGCTTGACCATGAAAATGCACTTTTCTGGGTTCAAGCAAACCTGATATTCTGGACACTTGTCAAATACCTGCCTTAATTCAGGGATGTGGGTTTGTCTCATGTTAGAAGAGCACATAAGTCATCCACATAAACTTCCGAATTCATGTCTAAGAATTCCTTGAAAACATGACACATGAGTTGTTGAAAGGTGGTGGGTGCATTTGTTAGCCCAAATGGCATTACTTGAAATGCAAATATGCCCCATTCCATGGCAAAAGCCATCTTGTGTTGATCTTCAAGAGCAATGGCTACTTGATTATAGCCTGAGAACCCATCAAGAAAGTTATAGACTTCCTTGCTTGCAACTCTTTCCAATAGATGTTCTATGATAGGAAGAGGATAATTGTCCCTAATTGTGGCGGCGTTAACCTTTTTAAGGTTAATGCACGCACGCAATTTCCCGTTCTTCTTTAGTACAACCACAATGGGGGATACACATTTGGTATGCTCAATTTATAAATGAATCCTGCCTCTATCAAGCGATCTATCTCCTCTTTAATCTTGGCAGCATAATTATCATTATATGTGTATGGTTTCTGCTTAGTAGGTTTAGCTTCGGGGTCATATGGATTCTATGGGAGCATATGTCTAGGTCAACGCCTTTCAAGTCCTTGTAGCTCCATGCAAACATGTCTCTATATTCTTGCAATAGGGCAGTTAACTCGTCTTCTTCTTCTTTGGTCAAACCATGCCCTATGTATGTGCATTTTTCTTCTCCTTCTACAGTGACTATGATTTTTTTGGTTTTCTCTTGATTGTCGAACACTTCCAATGCTTGCTTCTCATTTAGGCATTCATACCATGATTCTCCTGTCTTCTATTTCATACTTTTTGAAGCCCTCTGGTACTTCCATGAGTGGCTCTTCTTCTTCTTCTTTCTTAGGTGATTTCTTTCTTTTCTTTTGCTTATTTTCTATACATTCTCTGAGTGATTCGGGTTGTTCAATTTGACTTTCCTTGTCCATTTCAAGGGTTTTGGCTTCTACAAAATAAAGATATTCCTCTTCTGTGGAATAGAAAGGTTCCATAATAATGGACTCTAGGTCCTCATCACTAGACTTGTCTGGCTCTTGGGCCACTTCCATGCATTCTTCTAGGATAGGCTCTTCCTCTAAGGGATCTATCATAATGATGGAAATGCCATAATGGTCCTCATCACAATGAGGAGTCCATTGTTCTTCACTCACTGCTATATCCATCATAGCTAAGATCTTTGCCCAACCGTGAGGCTCAAATTCCTCGTCTGGAAACACTATAGGTGCATAAGCAGGATCTTTTAGGGTTCATGGGTGTCATTCCGATCCTATGGTTCTCGCTTCTAATCATTCTTCATCTTGTTTGGCTACCTCACACATCCATAGATGAGTATCTCCATGCAACCATGATAGGTCTGACTCTAATGAGT
The DNA here is from genome assembly GCA_020310875.1 of Ceratopteris richardii. Lineage (NCBI taxonomy): Eukaryota > Viridiplantae > Streptophyta > Polypodiopsida > Polypodiales > Pteridaceae > Ceratopteris > Ceratopteris richardii. Next base: position 205,224,148 of record CM035409.1, on the reverse strand, counting down.
GCACAAACTATTTCTTCTTGTGTCCTATGGATGGGGATTCCACTGAATCATTGGTACATCTTGACAAGAATAATCCTTGAGGTTAACTTTGGTGGTCACTCCTAAATGTTGCAATTACAAAGAGTTAGTTCCCCAATCTTGTACGATTTGCAACTGATGCATGAATGGTCATCCTAAAATCATCTCATAAGCGTGATTTTTCCCAAAGTTGCAAATGGAAAAAGTGTGCTCAAATTCTACACCACAAGTGGTGAGAGATATTCCTTCTGATAAGCCTAATGGTTTTTTTATGTGGCCGTCAGCCATTTGTAGCTTTATTCTAGTGGGTCTTAATGCTGGCTTGCCCCAACATTTCCATAAAGCAGTAGTCATGATGGCTACTCCGGCTCCTGAATCTAAGATGGCTTTGGTCGTGTAGCCTTGATGGGTTATTGGAAGATAGGTATTACCTTCCTCTCCTTCGCTTATATCTCCAATTCTTTCTATGGGTAGTACCTTCTTGTGTGAGCCTTCTTGCAAGTGAATGGAGGCGGCTGCTGGGAGTTGATTTGCTACGCGCTTCCACAACTCTGGCTTAATTTTCAAGAGATCTTCTAAAGTGAGATGACACTACAGTTTAGTGTTCTTGATGACTTCCATGTTTCTAGGGATTATTGAGTCTTCATTTCTCACTATTATGGTGGGAGCTCTCATACAGATAGACTTATCTTTCCAAGGTCCTATGAACTGAGGTAACTCTTGTAAGGAGTTAGATTCAAAACATGTTTCTTCACTAGGCTGCTCTTCCTCTATCTCATCATAGATGGAAGGTATGTCTTAGGGAAATTGTTCCTGCAAGTCATCTATCTCTTGGATAGGAGGATGGGTTTCTTGCTCTCATCTCCACTTCTCTTCTTGGATTTCTCTTAAAAACCCTTGTGAATACTTATGTATGGAAGAAAGATTTTCTCCATACACTGTGTTTGGTACTTAAGACAAAGATGGTGTGTTACCTTCATGTGTCTCTGGGATAGTAGGGTTCTTTTGTAAATTCCTCTTCTCAATGCAAGCGATCAAGTATTCTAGCCTTTTTGATAGTCCTTGAAAGTGTAACTCTAGTTTTGCTATATTACTCAAATTAATGTATCGAGAGGCTTCGAACATGGTTTGTGCTAATTCTACCATCTTCATGCAAAGCTTTGTTCTCTCAATTTCTAAGTCGGCTCTTGGATAGTTCTTGCTCAATTCAGCTACTTGGGGTCCTTTTCTTAACCTTGCCTGGTATGCTCAAAACATCATGTCTAGGTTTTCACGTATGGTTTCAGCTAAAATTGATCCTCACTTTTGAGCTGGGTTCTCCTGATTCAACTCTTGCAAAGTTAATTCTAGGATTTTAGCTCTAGTTTCTGATCTTCTCAAACCATCCTTGTAGATGGGAGCACCTAGGTGGTTGGTTCAGATGTATTCTAATTGGGTCTTGTAAGGTCCTTCTGGTCTTTCTAAGTATGCTATGCCTAACCCTCCTTCCAGTCTTTCCGTGCTATAAGCCATTTCTGACTCACTCCTATCTGATCCCAAATCGTATGGGTAGCTATTCAATTGTTGGGCCCACGAACATGCAGTAGTTCCTACACTTGCTTGTGATGATCTAAGGCTTTGTCGATCTGACTTACCTATATGCTTGCCCGATCTAAGGTTCATGAATTTGTCTTCCTTGACCTCTCAATACACTTTCTGATCACCAATGCTTCTTTGTCTTTAGTCACTTGTTTCATTTTTAACTCTTTTAAATTCTTGTCTGGTCTCAATGTATATGTCAGGAATCAACTTTTTGTTTTATACTTACGTCCTCGTTCCATCAAAATTAAGTTCTTTCCCTTGGGGTTTTCGTTCTTGCACTCTTTTAGCTTAGACTTGGACTTGAAAAAATTAAGTCACTTAGACTTGATGCATTCCTATTGCATTCCTACTTCAATCCACAATGCTACATGTTTAGCCTAAGCTAATAATTGACTGAGGGAGTTGAGTATTCTTCCAACCTTGAGTCAGATTCTTTGATCGCTCTGGTGCCCAAGAAGTCGCACTTCCCAAGCCTTGCTTAGTTCGTCATTCACCTTGCTTGAATGCCCTTGGATGACTCTTGCGAGACCTGTAAAAGTCCAATGTTTGGACCACACTTCAACCTTAATGAACAGACACCTTGATGTGTACACCTTTAAGGGTCGCTTTTCGTTTGCCAAAAATTCTCAGGTGCCCCCCTTGGTTTCATAACCCCATAGATGAGTCAACTTCAATTTATCCTATCTAAATATCAGTGCATTATTCTTAAGAAAAATAGTTGCGGCCATGTAAGATTTGCACCAAGCTTTCCAACGAGCTCTAGAGCTCAGAAAATGAACTTTAAATGAAAAAGTTATGGATATTCAGGCTCTCGAGGGTTAAAACAACTAGACAGGTTTTTCTCCAATTGTGAGCTAAGGGGTCTCAAGTATGCCCAATCACTCAAAAATTCACTCAAATTGGCCTTAAATCTGCCAAAAATCAAAACCTTAATTTTGGCATTTTAGGTGGACAACCACGATGGACTGGGATAATCGTGATGGTCTGAGACCGTCGCAATGGTCCACTTGAACCGTCGCCATGGTGTGCAATTATTGAGGCATCGTGATGGTCTGGCGAACCATCACAATGGCATACCTGGGTCGTCGATGGTCCAAATTGAGTGAGTCATTGTGATGGTCTAATGACCCGTCGTGATGGTCTGTCCTAACGAGGAGTCGCGATGGTCAAGTGAACCATCGCGATGGTCAAGTGAACCATCGCGATGGTCAAGTGAACCATCACGATGGTTCAAATGACACATGGAAAGTGGGTCCTCGCGATGGCATGAGCCAATCGCGATGGCGTGGGGTTGACGGGATTGTTGCGATGGTCAATGATGGTCCGATTGAATCGTCGTGATGGTGTGAGACCGTCACGATGGTCTGATCGAGCCATCGCAATTGCGTGAGCCAATCGCGATGGTGCGACACAATCATGATGGCATGAGCCCGTCGTGATGGTCCACCAAAGTGATGATTTTCAAGGTTCACTTGTGGATTCATGTGTGTGCAATTGTCACCTGTGTCATGCTATAGACACATACCAAAAATTCTAACTTTCTCAGACCGTTGTGATGGTTCAAGAGCTTCGGCAAAAATGGCAGAAAGTCAGTTTTTACCTTTTTGGAGCTCTTCTTCTGTTTTAAAGTATCGTGCTTGCAAGAAAACTCAAAAACACACACACACACATGCAAGCTCAATAGTTCTCTCTCTCTCATGCACAAATGAGGAAAATGAGGAGGATAGGTGGATATGGTGAAATTTTTTAATTTTTTGGAGTGGAAGAAGATGATGCCCGAGGAGTGTAGGGGAGATGAAAACACAAAAAACTATGCAAAAACAACAACAAAAACTAAAATTATTACCTTCTAATGTCGATTCTTGCTATAATCTTACCATCAAGCATTCATCCTAGAACTCGATCCCTGACAACGGTGCCAAAATTTGGTGTAGCTCAAGCGTAAGCATCACCTCCTTTAACTGTCAATCCGTGGCCACTTCTAGTTGTGAGGCTAAGTATAAGAATGCTTTCACAGCGACTATTGAGTGTGTGTGGCTCAGACGTCTTATGGTTGATTTGGGGTGTTGGTTAGTCTTCTACCACCACCATCTTCACTAACAGTCAGAGTGCATTGGTAGTTGCGAGGAACCCTGTGTTCCATGATCGCACTAATCACATTGAGGTGCATTATCATTATGTCAGGGTGAGGTTCTCTACTGAAGAGATTAGTTTGGCATATGCAGCCACACAAGAGAACATTGTAGACCTTTTCACAAAGGCTCTACCTAGGGAGAAGTTTGAAGATTTCCACAAAGCTTTGGGCTTACTTTCTTTTGTGGATTGATTCCACATGGCTTGGCACTTCCTTATACATGAGTGCCAACTCCTTGTTCACCACATCACTCCCAGGGGGGATTTGTTGATATATTCAGGTAGCGATGTGTGTGAACACACTAGGACTATTGGAGCATGTTGGCGTAGAAACAATGAGGAGACAAAGCAGTCAAGTACAATCTGGCATCGAAGAGGCCCAATCATTTTTTTCATAAATTACTTCCAACCAATAGTGATTTTAATCTCTACACCAACCTTGTAAATACCATTTTTTGATAATTCCAACTCCATTTTGTGCAAGCCAAGGAGTCCTTGAGCTTGAGGAGTAGTAGAAACACCTATATACAAATATTCATAATTTTTAGACTCTGTTTGAGCCCTCAAATAAGCCCTTGAACCTAATTTTTAATTAGGTTGAACACTAGGTCGGGACAGGGCCAAAACCCAATCAAAAACTATAAAAAGAGTTAGAGAGCTAATTTTTGAGGTTATCTTGTTAGAGTTTTGATCTATTGTAAGAGACTTTTTGAGTAATAAAAAGCACTCCATTGCTCCTCTCTTTGTTGTTGCCTTGTGTGCGTGTGTGTACATGTGTGCATGCTCATGTGCTTCTCACTCACGCACTTGTGCCTTCACTTGCTCATAGTCGTCATGCTAGTCCTCATGTCTCCATGGATTGATGAGGTGGATCTCCTCATGTTGGTACTTGCCATTGTGCTAGAGTCACATCAAATTTGGCGTTGTTGCCGGGTAGAGAGCTTCAAAGACAAGCGTGTGATGGTAAGACATAGAGTTGTGATGTTGGATTCATAGGTAATATCTTTACTTTTCTTTATTTTTCATCATTTTTTCTTATTTTCTTCATCACCAACATCATTCTCACCACCTCCCACCTCCATCTCCACCTTCACAGAAATTTCAATTTTTGTTCATATTTCCTTCCCCACCTCATTCACCTCATTTCACTTGTGAGAGAGAGCGAGAGAGAGCAATTGTGTCTTTTGTTTTTGTGTGTTTTTGAGCTTTTGTTGCAGGATTTGGTTGTATCATCATCTCGAGTAGCTTGTGCAGGTACGACAAACCTTTGCATAGGTCTCGAGACAACGACCTTTGTCTGTCACGATAGATAGAGAAAGTTAGTATTTTGTGTTTTCATCCATGGCACGACAAACCGCACCATTAGAGCACTCCAAATCATCAGAAAGTTCCTAAAAATTTGCATTTTTTCTATCTATCATGACAGACCAAAACCACAATAGATGATAGATAGTGTATATCATGATAGACACTTGTCTATCACGACAAATAGCCACGCATGATAAAGACCATCTATCGCGACATACCAAAATCATGACAGATGATAGACAACATCTATCACGACAAACACCCGTCTATCACAATAGACAACCATGCAAATAGAGATTGTCTATCACCACAGACAACATCTATTGCAACAGATACCCGTCTATCATGATAGACGTATACTTCTTCCTGTAACTCACCATGTAGAAAAGCATTCTTCACATCCATATGATGCAATGTACATCCTTTGGCTGTAGCTAATGCAACAAGTGTTATGACGGTAGATATTTTAGTAACAGGGCTGAATGTTTCCTCATAATCAATGCCATAAAATTGTGCATATCCTTTTGCCACCAAATGTGCTTTATACCTGCTTATGCTAGAATCAAGATTGTGCATTACCTTGTAAACCCACTTGCAGCCTATGGGTTTCTTTCCTTGTGGCAATGGAACTAGCTTCCACGTATTGTTTCCATAAAGTGTATCCATCTCCTCATCCATAGCTTTTTTCCAATCTGCATTTTCAATTGCATCTTCAAAACAAGAAGGTTCAGTATATTGTATTACCTTTGTCATGTAGGCACAATGACGAGCCATGTAACTATCAAATGTCAATCATTGCACTGAATTCCGTATCCTCCCAGAGTTTCTTGGTCCTCATCTGCATGTGCCTTTCTTACTCCTGAAGTCTTCATAGAGGAAAATCCAAGTTCCTCATCAAGATTCTTTTTTGAACCGCTTGAATCTCCATCAACGTATTCAAAACTTCCACATGTTTTATGATCAGCAAAAAGCTTTCCTTTACCTTTCTTGGATGTATTTGATGAATTTGTTGGACTAAAATTTCCACACAATCTTCCACTCCATGGATTTGAGTTGGAACTATTGCTTGGTGATGCATTCGGTCCACTCAAACCTTGAGATCCTGCACTTGATTTTTCAGCATTTTCTTTGTCATTTAGTTCAAGATTCGGTCCTTCTTCGGCATCTACATAGAAGCTTGACATTTCATCAAATACCACATCTCTGCTCACCTTCACTTGTTGTGTGAGTGGGTTATAAAATTTATATCCCTTTTGCTCAAGGGAGTATCCAATGAAGACACACTTTTTTGCTTTTGGATCAAGCTTTGTCCTCAATTCATCTGGAACATGTACATATGCCATACAGCCAAAAACTTTCAGATGTGACAAGTTTGGATTTTTACCTATAAACTTCTCTTCAGGTGTAACTTGATGTACAACAGCAGTCGCACTTCTGTTCATGATGTATATAGCAGTATGAACAACTTCTGCCCAATAACAATGAGGCATATTCTTCTCAACCATCAAGGCTCTTGCTATTTCTACAATGTGTCTATTTTTGCGTTTAGCAATGCCATTCTATTGTGGTGTGTACCTGCATGAAAATTGACACCGAATTCCATTATTTTTTAGAAAATTGTTGAACTCATTTGACATATATTCACCTCTTCCATCAAATCTTAATGTCTAAATATACTTTCCTAGTCTGCTTTTCCACCATAGCTTTAAAAATTTGGAAGTGAGTGAACACCTCACTCTTCTCTTTCATGAAATATACCCACACTTTTCGTGTGTGATCATCAATGAAAGCAACATAAAACCTACAACCGCCCATAGATGTGGTCTTTGCAGGACCCCAAACATCTATATGTACTATTTCTAGTATGTTCTCACTAACATGCTTGTCATGTGGAAATGATGCTCTTGATTGTTTTCCAAATTGACATGCTGCACATACCTTTTGCATCTCTGCAACCTTGAAATTTGGTAGTCCATGGACAATCTCCTTTGACTACATCAATTTCAACATTTGCAAGTTTGCATGTCCAATCCGTTCATGCCAGATCTCTATATTAGCAATGATTCCTGGACCTTTTGCAAACATGGCTGCATGCATTTCAAGAATTTTCACATCTAAGGTGAACATCCTACCCACTTTCTTTCCTTTGGCAATCAATCTTCCATCCCGTTTGTATTCTTCTACATATAACCCATCAGCTGAACCTGACTTGTAATCTCTAGTCAACCATTTGCCCAACAGAAACCAGATTCTTTGTTATATTTGGAACATGCAGCATATCAGCAAGATGTTTTACCTTCTTGTCCTCCATAGACAATGCTATGTTTCTTGTATGCTCGATAGCGTGTGATGTGTTATCACCTGTTTCAACATATCCAGGAACTGGTAATTTCTGCAAAGTACTAAACCATTCTGCATGACTGGTCATGTAATTTGAAGCACCTGAATCATCATACCAGACATTATCAATTCGATTTTGAAACACCAGCAGACATCATATTCATCATGTGATGTTGAACCATGAACAACTTCTCATAATCATCTGCACTTGTGGATGCATAGTTGTTTTGTTGCCTTCTGTTATTTTGATTCTTCAACCTGCAATCATGCTCAATGTCCAGGTCTACCACAATTCCAACATCCTGTATTATCATTACCTCAATCATTTTTTTGGAAATTTCTACGACCTCTTTGGCTCCCCCTGCCTCGAAACTTTCCTCTTCCTCCTGCATGATTTTGTTGTTGACCTTGGTCTTGGTTACTATTTCCTCTTCCACTTCCGAAACCTCTGCCTCATCACATCATCAAAACTTCAATATCGGCCTTACTTTGTCATTCTTGCAAATAATAATGTGGAAATACAGAGAGTCATGGGGAAGCTTCCCATCTTCACAACCCAGTTTCAACCCGACGACCTACCACCAGAGGCACAAAAAGGTAAAATCTATCAACCGACATGGCAGCAAAAGCTCTTAGAAATTTACCCAAAATTGCTATGTACATGGAACCATGCACCTCTACATCTTATCTACAATCCATGTTATGGTCCAGTTCCATGATGCAGATCATGGAAAGTGTTTAATATTAAAGTGCAAAATAATGCATTGTGTAAGGAATGGCTTAATTACCATACATTGTGCCACCCCAGGGACCACCCTCCATTGCGTACATGATGGCCACCATCCACCACTGGATCCCTCGCTTGAAGCCAATGCCACATGTTGCGGCACAAATGATGCTCAAAATTTTGGATATGATGCAGATCATGCTCAAAACTTTCCAAAATACAGAAGCACCACAAGTAGCTCTACCGAGCTTCACCAACGGAAACTACGACTTAGTGTACGACATGAGCACTACCCCAAGCATTAGAGTCACCTATGCTTGGCATGCATGTATAAAATACCTCCCTGCTTGTTACAAACAGACCTTCAAAGATATGTTCACAACGAGATTCTGGGAATATCACTCGGAGGTGTTTGCACCAAAATCGACACACATGCTTCACTTATTTGCATGTGAACAAGCTATGTATTCAGAGTACTATATGACACCACAGCCGAATATCCCAAGTGCCATCAATTGGGATGCATTGCAAGCTGATATAGCAAGAGGGTTAAGGCTCAGCGAACACGAGTTGGCCACTAATGTCATCCAATATTATATTGACCACGCTACAGAACAGAGGTCTATCAGGGGTGACAGATGCTAGAGGGGGGGAGTGTTGGCATAGAAGCAATGAGGAGACAGAGCAATCAAGTACAATATGGCATCGAAGAGGTCCAATCATTTGTTTCATAAATTACTTCCAACCAATAGTGATTTTAATCACTACACCAACCTTGTAAATACCATTTTTTATAATTCCAACTCCATTTTGTGCAAGCCGAGGATTCCTCAAGCTTGAGGAGTAGTAGAAATACCTACATACCAATGTTCATAATTTTTAGACTCCGTTTGAGCCCTCAAATAAGCCCTAGAACCTAATTTTTAACTAGGCCAGACACTAGGTCTGGACAGGGCCAAAACTTAGTCAAAAACTATAAAAAGAGCTAGAGAGCTCATTTTTGAGGTTAGCTTGTTAGATTTTTGAGCTATTCTAAGAGACTTCTTGAGTAATAGAAAGCACTCCATTGCTCCTCTCTTTTTTCTTGCCTTGTGTGCACATGTGTGTGCATGCTTGTGTGCTTCTCACTCACGCACTTGTGCCTTCACTTGCTGATAATCATCATACTAGCCCTCATGTCTCCACGAATTGACATTTATGAGGTGGATCTCCTCACGTTGGTACTTGCCATTGTGCTAGAGAGACATAGCACTTTTTTCGCTCTTTAGGAGTTTTTTTCCCTCGCTTGTATATATGCATATAACCCTAACATGCCACTTATCTTTGTACATTCTCTTGGTAATTCATTCAATATTGTGTGTTGTGCTCCAAGCTTCTTCGTCTTCCTTGTGCTATTTGTGTGCTTCTGCATACCTCAAACTCCAACATGTATCTCAAAAAGTTGAACATAACCACCTTGTGAAGCTCTGCTAAATCTGTAGCAGATTTTGAAGCACTTATACTAGCAAGCCAAAAATTGTATATATGTTTGGCACAAAAGGAAGAAATTGCCTACACAGGCATTGCGATAGTGCATTGAATGCCAAAATGAGCTTAGATCAAAATTTCAATGCGACCTAACAAAGCTATTTTGAACTCCTATTTGCCTTGAGTATGCTCACCAAATTTTGTGCGATTCTGAGACTGTGACCAGATGCGAACTGATGACACCCTAGATGAAGTGACGACTTGCTCTGATACCAATTGTTGGAGTTTGAGGTTTGTGATGACACCCTAGATGAAGTGACAACTTGCTCTGATACCAATTATTGGAGTTTGAGTTTTGTGAAAGCATGCAAACAACATAAGGAAGAAGAAGCTTGGAGACAAAACAACATTGCATGAACTACCAAGTGAATATACAAAGATATGTAATCTGCTAGGAATATATATGTATATATAAATAGAGGGGAAAAAAACCTCTTAAAGAGGAAAAAACATGCATGCGAAGGTCCTAAGTGTGTTCACACGCATCACTACCAAAATATATAAACACTTATTACATTTCCTCTCATATTAGAAGAGTGTTAGTATACGTTCAGTGTCTACTCCTCATGGATGTACTTTGTGTGAACACTTGTAAGGCCTGCACTATGTGGAGAAGCTGATTGTACATTTCCTCGTTGGTAGGAACTTAATTTCCATGTTGGATGAAGGTTATAGTGGACCATTTAGGACTCGTTGATAGCTTAAGTAGGCTTGGCTCATTGCCAACTGAGATTTTGTTTAGATTTTTTATGAAATGTAAGTTGAAGTTAGAGGCGCTCTAATTTATGGGACCCTTTAATTCATGGGACCCACTTTTGAGGTCATATGATTTTCGATCATGAGTATGAGCTTCACCTTGTGGACCTCACTTTGGGGTCACATAATTGTGGGTGGTCAATTTGGTAGTTTGGTACTCTAGCCATCCTTAGAAGGCTACACCTCTCCAATGTCCTATGTATAGATGACAGTTGCGCCATCATACCTCTATGTTGTTTCCCCATCTAGGATTGCTTAAATTGCCATTTAAACTCCATGTTGAGAGTGCACTAGTGGAAAATGCCGATGTTGTTGTATTTTTTGTTGGTTCTAGTATATTTTTTCTCTTCTTTTTTACCACATGCATCTCTCTTGTGTAATTGCTTCCTCATGAGGAGATCATTGTCGTTTCTTCTTCTTATTCACAAACTCAAAGATTATCTCGCTTTCACTTTCTTCATTTTTCATGTCATTTTCGGGTGTTAAAGTTTCTCGGTTCAAGTTTCTTCGCTCCTCTTCACTAGAGGTCAATAAAAGGCTCTCTAAAAATTATCTCTACCTTGTAGAGATTGGCTTAGAGTTTTTTCACATGCAATGAGTGGATAAGAAAGCTACAACAAAGTGGACGTGCAAATGTTGGATGGATTCAAACAAATTTTCACATCAGCTGATTTGTGGACATCTTGAGTAATGCACACTCATGAGCTCTCTCAGATGGAGAAACCAAAAGATGCTTACCTTCCTCTTGTCTGGTTACAAGATGAAACTTAAAGGATTTGAGCTTATTGCCTCCTTATGGTAGGAGTCGAACACGAGAAAGGCCTAAAATTCCCAAACACTCTCCAAGTCCACATAGCCTAGTGGTTGATGCTTTGAATTTTTGGGAGGAAGTCCCGAGTTCAAATTTTGGTTGGATATATCCATAAGTTCCCAAAGATGAGTGTCTATGAGTTCCTCAAGATGAGTGCCTCTACCTTATGAGGTCGGATGTGTGTGCTTTCCAATTCGTTATACTCTAAAAAAAGAAGTCCCAAACATTACCCTAAATTTGAAGTTATGGCCTCCTATTTTGCAGGATTGGGACAAGAAAAAGGTTTAAAAATCTCAAAATATACCCTTCTTTACACACTCTTAAACTTTTGTAATTCATGGTAATGCGCTCACATGAGAATGCATCTCATTTTGGCGACAAAAAAGTCAACTTTTTGTACTCTATGTTTTTTATTGATGCAAATAAAATTGAAAGCTAGTCGAAAAGATAAACGCAAATATTGACACAAACATTCGTGTCTTGTAGGTGGATCCATTGAGCTGGTTCGACCCTCCTTTGGGCTGCTGCACATGTATGAACCCTTCTTTGTACAAGGAAGGGCATAAAACCCATGGGACCCCTTTTATCCCACAAGAAGAGGGGTTTACATAGCTGGGCTAAATTGCGGTCACAATTACAGTGGGGCAGAACAGGCGGTGCCACATCAGCCACATGATACATTCCAATGTCATACATGTCCCTCACATGTTGCTGGTGGGCGTTGAACCCTTGCCCCCGCCTCAAGAGACGAACAACCCAACCACCTGGACAATGGTCTGGGACACCTATACATTTCTTGCTATGTGTGTAACCTCATTCATTCATGACCACTGCACTCCATCAATTGCACACACCGTATTGCATTAGCTTCATAATCAATTGCATTGCATCAGCTTCCATCTTTTTAACAAGGGATAATCTAAAAGGTGGGTTTTGTTTTCTTACCCTACCTTCCTTGGGTCTGCTACTATTTTTTTGATTCAGTCAAAGAGCCCAAAAACGAACGTTCATGGATTATCTCTCTTATAGGCTTCAACGTTTCCGTGTTTCTTGTTTTCCTTTGTCTCCATTGTTGATGGTTTGATATGCACGCCTGTTCAAGTGGACGTTTTTTTCGATCATGTATGTACAGTACTCACGGGACAATCTAATGTCCTTTTGTCCAACACCGCGTAGCGTAGTGGTTTGATGCCTTGAATTTCTGGAAGGATTTCCTGAGTTCAAGTCTTGGTTGAACATATCTATGAGTTTTTCAAAGATGGGTGCCTCTACCTTACAAGGTTGGGTGTATAAGTGTGTTTCCAATTCATTGTACTCTCCAAAAGAAAAAAAAATAATAGTAATGTTTTCTTTTTAAGTCATGTTCTCCCTTTTTCGATTCAAGTTCACCCCCTCCAAATCTCAACATTCCCCAATCCATTTGCATCACACAAGAGGTGTCTTCCATATTCTCATCCATCTCTACAATCAGATTCTCCTCTTCCTTTCCATTAATCGTTATCGGATTTTGCACCATAGTCCCATCCATCTCTTGAATTTGATCAATTCCATCGCAATTTGGTACATCGTTATCTAGAATCCTTTCTTTAGCAAAGCTTCATTCAAAAACTTTTGTCGTTGATTGAATTGTTGATGCCTCACATGTGGTGATAGATCAACCCTTTTTTCTATAGACCTCCGTAGACATCAGGTTGACCTCTCACTCAAATTTCTTCATATCCTCGATCCTAATTGAAGCTTCCCTCATTGCACGAGCCGGGTGATTATTCCCAATAGTGTGACTTCTTGAAGCTCCTCCTCCTTCTCACTATTCATGAAAGATTGAGTATGTCAATATACCTATTTGACTTGAGTTTCTTGAATCCTCAATGGGTTGTTTTTCCCTCCTTATTGGATCTATTAGATCATCAATCACATCTCTCTTCAAGTGGGCATAGTACTCACAGGCCTTAAGCCCACAAGGAGGTGTTGAACCCTCACCCTTGTCTTAAGAGGCAAAAAGCCCAACTACCTAGCTTAACACGTGCGGACTAAACTTTACCCTCCTTTGTGGTTACCCTCCATTGTGGAATTACAGAGATCCCATGGATGCTATGCTTGCCTCGATTTGTATTGTAGCATTCAATTAATTCAAGCATAATCCTGAAAGATTAGGTAACAGATGGAACTTCCGTTAACAAAAAAACTCTGCTCTTATGACACTAAGAACAATGTCTGACATTATTGGGGGGAGGCAAAAGGGGGTCAGCTCCTTTAAGGAGCACCTTCCATTTGAGTAGTCTCTGTTTTGCAGTACATTATAAACGTCAATGGTATCCTGAACCACCAAAGGGAGAAATGAAAGTGGGCGCGTCTTTTTGGGGGAAAAGGGTAGAGACAACTTGACGAGGCGAGGTCCAAAGGCATATGCAGTGGATGATAGTGCTGACTGTGGACTGTGGATTCGAGTGTTTGTCAAATGAATTATGGGATAGCTTTTCCGCTCAGCAATATTGTTTGTGTACAGTTCTTTGTGTAGACTGTCCCGAGTCCTCTGTGTGTATGTATATCATTAGCAGTAGGTCAAAGAAGAGGTTGCCCGTAAAAAAACTCCGCCATAGCCGTGCCTCCCGTATTTGGCGGACAAAGCCGACCCTTGAATTCTCTCTCCGTTTTCCACAGGGCCCCTTTCAAGAACCAGTCCATATCTGCTCAGCAAGAACCTCCATTAGGTTGGGAAACGTCCATTTACATGGTAAGAATCCACCATGTCAATTTAGACGCTCTCATCGTTACCCTCTTCAGTTCACTACCATCTTTAACTTCATGCTATCCTTCTGCGCTCTGCCTGGGCTTCGCGAGAAACCCGTTTGATCATCCTGCTTGCGGTTGGATATCCAGTTTCTATTGCTCAACTTAGGAAAACCCACAGTGTCACATGCGGACGCCCAGTTTCTGAACTTTTTAACCCATGCGATCTTTTGCAATGCCTCAGAAGGCCAGTGCGTACATACAGACAGCAAAGAAGAGGAAGATAAACGAATCTGCCTTCCCCAGAAATGTTCGGGACTCCAGCTCTCTCGCTGCATGTCGCGGTGCAACTACAAACCTGGACCTTAAGCAGCAAACGCATGGACATAGGACCTTTGATATCAGGGATGGCGAGGAATTGCAGCTTCCAGGGCTCTTCAGAGAGCCTTTTAATAATCAAGTTGAACGATTTTCTACTAAGGATCCTTTAGATATGTCATTGAAGGATCATGTGCAATCTGTACTACTGGAGGTTAGGGAAGCCAAAGAGAAGCTCTTTCAGTGGTGGAGGAAAGAGATGCAAACCATTCTTTCAACAAGTAGCCAGAAAATAGAGTCTCGAATGGATGTAGGTACAGGGAAGGGGACGATGGATTGTAGTGCATCGAGGGAACCTCCTAATACAGAATCGAATCTTATAGGTGATCAGGCTCGTCAAAAGCAAAAATGGGACAACCGGGACTCTGAGAATCCTCAAAGGATGGCTAAAGGTGATGAGGTCTGCGAACTCAGTAGGTCTAGTTTTGATAAGAAAAACGATGAAGTATCACCGCATCTTAAACCCATAGCCACTGCGGACTGTGGACCAAGAAAAGGAAGCAAGACCGCAAATGAATTAGATCGGGAGTCGCCAAACAACAATGTCTCAAATGAAAAAATGAAGGTAGATGAACCTACTGCTGGGGTCATGAACAGGCTTCCCATTGAAAACAAGAATGCTTTGTTCTACATGTGCTTCGGTACTGATTTAGGGGAGGATGTGAAAGGTGTTGAGGGCCTAGATGGTACCCTTGCCAATGGGGTTACAATGAGAGAGGAATTTGACTTCAGTAATACAAATCATGACATCCATAAAAGTATGGATCATTTGGAACGGTTTCGTGAAACAAAGAATGCTCTCCTAGGTATGGGCGTTGAAGATGATGATGAAAGTAATGAGGGGAATGATGTAGGATGTAGCTTGGACAGTGCAGCTAGTAGTAAGGCGAATTTAGGTTTTAGCAAGGTGACCATGGGTATGCAAAGCGGCTTCAGTAAGGATATTGATCCTGGCTTTGCACCATGTTGTGGGGAAAAAGGTACTGAGCATTCCAGTTTGAATTGTGAACTTGAGGCAGTCACGAATAGTGCAGATATTTATCGATCATCTGATGTGAAAAAGGATGAACCTCTTAATGATCGGAAGCTTGCTGTGGTCAAAGAGGGGCCTGTAAATAACAACAGTGAGAGTAGGATAGATGATGACAACAGTCTGGTTGACCGAATGGCAGGGGTGGGTTCAAGACAGCCTCTACCAAAAGATAAACACATCATTGGGGGTTCTCTTAGTCAGATTAGTCAACCGAAAGCTGGTCAACAGGAAGAAGGTATAATTTTTAGGTCTGTTAATGGGATGAAAAACTCACATGGTACTGCCATGACGTTTAAAGGGACTGCTTTGGACTGCAAGCATGACTTGTTTCAGCAGGGAAACCACACCCATGCTAATCCCTTGAACCCAACACTCTCTAACATATTTTTTTCAAAGGACTTGATCGAACCACCTGCTGGAGACAAAGATAAGACTGAAAGATTAGGGATGACGAGTGATTGCGACACTTTAGGCATGCCAGATGGTGCTTGTCCATCTTGGAACATGTTTGCAGCATCAAAGAGTGGACTAAATCACACTTTGCAAGATTCTAGAGATGGACAACCAGGGTATGCATCACAGAGCAAGTTAGGAGATAGCATTCTAAGCACTGGAAGGACAGCTGATTTCCCTGGTTTTGATCCAATGCTAGGCTTCACTTCATATTCAAGAACAGGTGCAGAGATGATGTATGCCTACCAGGAACGTGCTAACACAAACCCCATGTACTTCTCTTCTTTATGTACAAACAATTCTGTCTACTCAACACCATCTAACAAGGTTATGAGTGTTCAGAATTTTCCACTGAGCACTGCACCTCTGGGTACCTCCAGCTCACGTCCCATGCTTATGGGCATGCCTGGTCATGTACTAGGACATCATGAGCATTCTAATTTGCATATGTTTCTGGGTCTCGGTATGAATGGTGTATCGACAGCTTCGGATGGAGTACATATGTTTCCTAGGATCTACTCGCAAAACAATCAGCAAACGAGCCACGCGTCTTGTAAAAATACTCCTCAATCCACTGCGTCCCTTGTAACACAACAACAGAATTCATCAGTTCAAGAAAAGGCTATCCTCGAACTGAACTTCTAGGAGCTTTTTCTTGCATGCAACTTTTCACTTGCTGGGGTATTTATCAAGTGTACTTGTGTTCAGCTGCTCAACCATTCAGTTTGTAAGAAATTTATATTGTTGCATTCTTTATGTTAACTTTTTTAATGATGCTTGTATGCTAGATCATAGAGGGAAAATTAGTGTCAGTTTTAGGACATTTTCAGCCAAGAAAACTGAATCTCTTCAGTTGCCTTATCCTGTAGCATGGCCATCATTGCTGCAAAGGGCATCATGCATGCTCCCTCTCTAATGGACTGCTGTGTGCTTATGAATACAGTAACATAGTTTTGTTGCGGAGGATTCTATGTTAACATTCTCTTGTGGGTTTTCGCATGTGCCTGGGTATAATCATAGTTGCATCCAGACTCGTCCGTAACCTTTTTCCTAACCATTACTGGACTTTCATAGCTAACGTGATAGCATCGTGTTACTAACCGCCTTTTTTTTCTGCCCAGGCCTTCAATTTTTTTGTCCTATCTCTTGTTATGAGACATTCTAAATCTTTCAAACATACATTCTCTGGTTATTTTACATGCAGCATGCTAACTTGGGCAGGGAGACTGTAGAGATTATAGAGTACAACTAGCGTCAGGCTCCAACCCATATATACCTGTGGATGGACGTCTTGAACCTATACATGGTACAATATATGTATATAACATGAGACTTGTGTCATGACTGTAGCATGCATATGTATCATGTATACATGTGGTAATGTATGCATTTGTTGTCGGAGCTAACATGTACACATAGTTGGAAGCAATGCAGTTCGGTGCGCGTAAGGTGCGTGGACTGAATGGTATCCGAAGGTAAGGTGCGTCGTTACAAATACACATAAATTCATAAGAATCTAAGATATAGTATATACATATAGATTATGCATATTAAAAGTCAAAACTTACAAATAACAAATCACAACCATAATCCATTAATGAAGTTTGAAGCATGTGGCATAAAACACAATGTAGTCGAGGGAGAAAATTATGAACTCTGATAAATCATAAATATGAAGTCAGAAACCCTGTATACTGTCCAGTGTCCAATGTTAAAAAGTATGAACCCAAAAAGTAACATGAATCTAGCCTCTAAGCTCTAACTTCTAAGCTCTTAGCCTCTTAGGTAATAAGCTCAGGGCTCTCTCTCTCTCTCTCTCCACTAAGTAGTGAGAGAAGGCAATCTTGAATCGACTCTCAGATTGAGAACGTGTGTGTGTGTTGGGGGGGGGGCTGAGGCGAATGGCTGAAGGGTAGCGGGCCCAGGCTGAGGCGAAGTCAATGGGGGCTGAGGCTTGAGCTATAGAAGGTTCAAGGGTGTCAATGGGCTGAGTAGTGAGCTATGGAAGGTTCAAACTCTTGAGATGCCCGTTGCTCAATGCTAGGTTAAAACTTAACATTCAAAATCGAACTATAAAATTCATACATGTAACCGCAAATTTATCGGACCGAATGGCACCTAATGGAAAAAAATTCCGGTTCACCGCACCGAAGCTGCTATGGTTGGAAGCCTCACTCGTCCTCTACTTAAATCTAGAAGATAGCTTTTCGTCTATCTAATAGTGTCTTTATGAGGAATGGTTCATTTATAGGCATGTTTGCATGTTCATTTATATGCGAATCATGTTTTATGGATACACACACACACACACACACACACATATATATATATATATATATATATATATATATATATATATATATATATATATATATATATATATATATATATATATATATATATATATGTATATATATATATATATATATGTGTGTGTGTGTGTGTATGTATATATATATACGTATATGTATATATATATACATATATATACGTATATATACGTATATATATGTGTATGTATATATATATATACGTATATGTATATATATATCTATATATATATGTGTGTGTATATGTATATATATATCTATATATATATATATGTGTGTGTATATGTATATATACACAAATATATACGTATATGTATATATATACACATATATATATATATATATATATATATATATATATATATATATATATATATATATATATATATATATATATATATATATATATATATATATATATAATCTATCTTAAAAAAAGAGGCATGTCTGTAACGTCAGAAACATTTTGCCAGATCCATCAGACATTAGTATTCTGTCAGAAGTCAGAATCCAGTCAGTAATAACTATGGGCATAAATAACATGTAGATTGTAGCTATTATATCATTGGGTTTGTGATAATAATTATGGTGTTGCTGCTTGTGTGAAGATGCAAAAGTTTCTCGGTAACAGCCAGTTGATATTGCTCTCGCTTTTCGAGTTTTTGCCATTGGTTACCTGTAGCCCATCTGTTTTATGGATTCAGCTTCTACTATATGAATTTATTTTAGTGTGCCACATCATTTATAAGATCTGATTTGCCTGATTTCATGAAGGTCTGACCATTTTCAAAGTGTCTATCTTAGTCTAGATGTATGACAAAATGGAAAACTTTTTTACAATGCATGATTATGCATGTGTTAAAGATGTATGCTTTCAGTTCGAGGATGTATTGGTATCTATTTCCATCTATATTGAAACAATGATTACATTAGCAGAATAACAGTCTTTTAAGTCTTAGATCAACACCATTTGTGATAAGCCAACAGTTTGTTGTCTTGTGGAGACTATGGTGTGTTTCAGCACTAAATTTAGGTGGGTGATTTCAAGACTTCCCACAAGCTCTTTCAGTAGACCTCATCTTTCGGATGACCATCAACAGCTCACCTTTTAGTCACTAATATATGTGATTAATTCCTGACTGTGTTATTCTGTTTCTTTGACGTGCCATATGTTGCAAAGCTGATTCTCATCATTTTTGAACAACCGAGTGCAACACTTTACTCTTTAGTTTCCTCAACTCTTATTGTTGATGCCTATTTTGCTTTTCTTCTCCTGGCAGAGCATGATGGTGCCACGGCTTGCCGAGTTCTTGAAAGGCTATAATGGTGGTTTTGACCATAAGAGCTGTTATAATAACCCAAAGTGACTATTAATGATGCATATTGTCCAGTATATCCTATGCATAAGTTTAGAGTTCTCTGATAAACTGATGGGTCCAGCATTAATTCGTCACCTCATTGAAATTCATATCATTTATATCAAGCTGAATACAGGACTGTGGTTCAAGGCTCCGTTTCATCTACTATAATTACCCCTGGGTGGTTGGATAAATAATGCGAGAGACATAAGATCATATAATGCAAGAGACGTGAGCTCAGATAGAGGAGATCATATAATGCAAGAGACATGAGCTCAGGTAGAGGTTGGGCATTATGTATTACAGCTCTTTTCTGCTTGCTTGGTTAATGATGCTTGTGGCTCGAGTGTCTTTGTTTGGTTATCCTTGTGCCTGTTTAGAACATATAGCTTTTTACAGCTGTATCCATGGTCCCCTTGCTTTGCTTTCAAGAGCAGGTGGGGCTTGTCTCTCCCTCATTGGTGGGGATCTTCAATATGGTCGTTTGCTACCTCCTGCACTGCTTTCTCTTTCATCATCTCATCAGCGACATTTCTCCTGCAGCTTATAAGCAATTCAGAAGAACTTCTCGCATGGTTGGTTGATGGAAGATTCATGACCATCTCTCCCATATAATGTGTGGCAATTACAGGCGTCTCACTACATATTGAAGACGTGCAACAATGATTATGTTGTGAGACAATGGGAATGTTTTGGGGCGAATCATACATGTAATTAATCTCATTGACACGAAGGCCCTGTATGTGTCTTCAGAAACATGTGAAAAAACATATCAATTAGTTTTGCAAGACTAATACCTCTATCTAGAGTAAAAAACTTTATTGCCATAGTAGAATGTGTTTGATCCAAGCACTGTACTGGAAAAGGGGAACAACTCCACCTTAAAAATGCCGTTCTTGCAAAACTGATTAGAAAGGTCCCATAATAATTGTTTTACAGATCTGTACTGCCCTGATAGAAGTGTGATGTTGGAGTGAAGGCTTGATTTTACTGAAACATTGTCTCTCCTACAATGTACAAAGATACCTCATGGTCCAAATCTTTAAGAGGCAACATAAGGTGCGTTCAGGCTGGTGTGGTAGCAATCTCACGCTTTCAATCACATTTCAGGTGGAACAGAAACAAAGCTGACTCTGCTGCCATTCTCCTCTTCACGTAGATGGAGGAACATCCATCTCTTTCAACGGCCTCTTTCAATGTGAAAGAGAGGATGAAAAAGTTCTGAATGCAGATTAATCAATGGTTTTGCTACAAATAATTTCTGATTATATGAAGGGTGGAACAATCATGGGTTGAGCATGAGGTGTCAGAAGGACATTGAAAGTGTACAATGTGATGACAATGGTGAGGTGGTAGCACGACTGACCTGCATAAACATCCACTGCCAAATGGAAAAATTCATTTGATGGTAAAGAGGGAAAAAGTGTGCCTCTGCCCACTATATGTGTATCAAGAATGTAAAGAGGGAAAAAGTGTGCCTCTGCCCACTATATGTGTATCAAGAATAAGTGACATGGTTACCTGTCAACTAGTATGAGAGACAAACCTCTATGAAATTTTGTATGAACTATGCGTCAGGACTTTGAGATTCTTCTACCAATCTTTGTCAACATTTGGAGGGAGAGTGAAGCAATACAGCTCATATATTGAAATATATGATATTGAGATCTGGACAATCAATCAAACACACGCCAATGGAATACTTCAGAATATAGGTATCTATCCATGGTTGGTTATGTTTCTCCAAGCACTTCCAATGGCATAGACGCCCAAGAGGCACAGCTTGATGAATAATTATACAGTTCATTCTAACTAACTGTACAGGCAAAATAATAGATTTCTGCTTTGAAAAACACTACAATTAACTCCGTAAAACAGACAGTAATCAATCCGCAAAATTCAGAAAAATACAAAGATAAAGGCAATAACAACCATTAGACAGCGATAGCACTAGAAATAGTTCTCTGTCATTCTGAATATTGAATTACAACACTGTCTCCTTCACAGGGTCCTTCATGGAATGCAGAGTTCTTAAAGTTTGTAGTTTGTGCTACTTGTCCTCGATACACAAGAAACGGTAGATAGCACTAGAAATAGTTCTGTGTCATTTTGAATATTGAATTACAACATTGTCTCCTTCACAGGGTCCTTCATGGAATGCAGAGTTCTTAAAGTTTGTAGTTTGTGCTACTTGTCCTCGATACACAAGAAACGGTACTACTAGCGGAAGGGGAAACACATCGGTTGCAACTAATTGTCTAACGGTTAGCATTTCATTATTTGCAATAAGATTTACAAAGCATAGGGTTTCTATTGGGGTTCAACAACACATAGATACTGACTCAAACAATTTACTCTCATGAATAAATCCTCGCGGAGACACCTCACACACAACTTGATTATTCAAATGTAGAATTTTCAGATTGATCACACTCAGATAACTATATTGCAAAATATAGACATTTGTATTCGAATCAGGAAACAATACACACTGTGCAACTAGATCAGAATGATATACGAAATGTCTTTAGAAATACAGAGATTAGACATTACAAACTAGCAATAAGGCATCTGCTTGATTGAACTCATCAGATTTGATCACTGTTAGCTTGCACCACTGCAAGAACAGAGTCTTTTCCACTTCTCTCAGCCTTCGTCTTCCCCTCAAGACCCTTCCTCTACCTTTTCTTATCTTCGCGAACAAAATTACAACGACCATATCCCATGGCATTCTCCTTAACTAACTTATAACTGTTTCTTTTTTGAAATATCTGATTGACCAACATACGGATTCAACAAACTCCAAGTCAGCAACATCAGAGTTAGCAAAATTTTGATTAACCACTTTAACTTCAGTTTCTCACCTCTCAACACCTAGCACTGCCCGATGGGGGATTTTTCCCAAAAATCAAGGCCGAATTCACAATTCCTTGATCATAAACTACAAGACTAAGCTCTTTATTGACATTTTCTTGCTGAACTTCCTCTGTAATCTTAGCACTTTTTTGAACTTGATCTGCTTCAACTTGCATATCTTCTTGCTTCACAATCTTTTCTGATACTACCTTTTCCTGCTGCTGAACCAGATCATCCAATTCTTTATATAGAGTGTGCTAAACACGTTGCTCTTTAAGATTTGCAATTTGTTGTAACAACACTTGCTTTTCACTTTTATACTGCTCAATCACTTGTGTGAGCTGACTCTCATTTATTGATGCAAAGCCATCCTGTATCTGCTCAAATGGGTACCTGATAAATGCTTGTAATCTTTCTTTAATTCCGGTCCATAGTTCTTGCATGCACTTATGTATCTGCTGCTTGAGAGTCATCATATCCATTTCCGGCATTAGCACTGCATCCATTTCCACTTCCTCATTTTGTAACATCTGTTTCTCCAATACAAGTAAAGGTTTGATTCTAGACTTCAATACTTCATTTTCCACCTGTAAGGTTGTGTTCAATGCAGCCAAGTTCTGCATCTCTTTATCCACCATTTGTTGCATCTTCCTTGTCCACTCATCAAACTCCTGCAGGGACTTCTTGACCTTCAGTATTTACATCGCTTGTTGTTGGTGAAACTGAGATAGCACTTCCTCATGCTCCTATATTTTTCTTTGCAATTCCTCCTGGAAGCTTTGAACCTAAGACTTCAGCACCTGATGCTCATCAGAGTTTAATATATCAGTAAGTAACTTCTGTTCTTTCGACAAGCTATCGTGCCTTACTATGAATTTATACACCTCATCCAACTTCTGTTGTATCTCAAACACTTCTGCGCTAACTTCAGGATTTACTTGAGACACATGTTATAGAGAAACCTTATCCACCACAACTTTCAACACATGTTCCAATTTGCATTTTTTGGACAGTTTAAAGCTTCTTCCCACCATCTTGGGTTGCTCGATGTCCTCTGATACATTAATTAGTGTTTCATTGAAACTCATACCTTTAGAAGTTTCGTCCTTCAACTTCTTTACCATAGAAACAACCTCAACTATTTTGTATCCAACCTTTAATAAATCACTACATGTTTCATCCAATTGATCCTCCTCTCTAACAGTATCCTGATCCTTTTTCTGAATCATTGAAGAATCAACCTGTTGGTCTTGTATGTTGGGCAGACAACCTTTTTTCTTTTGACCGTCTGTACAACTGGAATAACGCTACAAGATATGCTGCTAATCTACTATTAGCGTGTGTCTTCCGCTTATCCGCAGAGAATATACTTCACTGTACATTCTATCCAATATTTAGTGAGCCCAACTCACACTTCCCCCTTTCTCTGCCCAACATAATGGCACAAAATTGTCCTTAGACATATAATCGTATTTTACTATAAAACATAACCTCTCGAGATACCATTTAAGCTGTTCTCTATTCGGATAAGATGCATTCTTTAACATGTAATACTAGCGACCTCCTTCACGAGGACCAAATTCCTTTTTCAATGCCTCCTCAAAACACTTAGGCACAATCGGCTCCTTAAGAATAGGTATTTTAAAAACTTCTACAATTAATTCGGGAGAAAACTTTAATTGTGGAGAGAATTGCCTTTTAGTTTTTCGGATGATGTCCATTTGACTCTTAGCATAGTAACTAAGTCTCCAGCTTGCCCAAGGTATGGATGCAAACACGAGCAAGGAAATACATTGTAGCCAGATAGCATTCAATGGAGCGCTCACGTCAATCTTTACTTTAAAATCTGTGAAGGGATCCATAAGCGATTGTGTTAATTTGCTTGTCGATGTAGGAGTTTGAGTGTCATCTGCTTCTTCCTGCAACAGATTGTCACTCTCTTCTGTGGAAGATTCCTCTTTACGAGTCACCACTTCTCTCCTCCGTGCTATGCCCCTCATTTTTGTTGTGTCTCTGCTCGAAACTACAGAAGCGAGACTAATCATCTTTCTTTTGCGCATGTACAAGCACACTTCAAATGAAGGACTCAACTGCGACAATGCGAATCCAACATCAAGTAATCATATGATACTCCTATTCACACACATATCACCACCTTTCCATAATTCATTGTTGAGATATCAAGCTCAACATGTGATGATCCAGGATGACATGTACCAGTTTTTCGTTTCTCTGACATGTATAGTGGTCACGTCGGTATATGTCAGGGATACTTCATTGAGCTTTATTAGATTTATCTACCGAGAGTGATGACACATTTGTTTCTTGCAAGCTCACTCATTCGCGGACATTAAGTTTTTCCTTATGTACTGGTCTTTATATATTGCACTGGTTGTATTCTTGTTTTTAGGTCATTCTTGTACATTCCTTTTATGTAATAGAAGAAGAAGAAGAAGATCCTTCTTCCTTGCCTCAATCTGTGTGTGTGCTTCTCCTTGAGAGTGAGAGTGTGTGTGTGAGCTCTCTTCCTTATCTCTTTCCTCGTGACATGGTATCAGAGCCAGCGTGGCTGTAGAGAGCTCGTGGAGAAGGCGATGGTGAAGACTACGCGGCAAGGCGTGGAGAAAACGTGATTTCACAAACGGCCTCCGTTTGCTACGAAAATCGTCGTGAAGGTAGAAGACCTCAAAATATTTTTGTGAGTTATCCCTTTAGGCTCACTCGTTTTTGTCAGATCGAAGTTTCGGAACCATCTTGACCTTCGTTTCGAGCCCCCAAGGTGGGGCCCACAGAAAAACCAGGTCAGTTTCAGAAACTGTAACTTGCATTGTGTTCGGCAACACTCATATATTCCAGATTTAGAATTTCAAGCGATTCCGTGTACTGTTTATACACGAAAACTGTGTTTTTCTGAGATCGAACTGTAACGTCATAGTGCGACAGTGTTCAAGCAGAAGTGCTGCTTGTAGTGTGTTGCGGTGTTGTGAATTGTTGCAGAAATGGCAAACGCAGATGGAATGAGTCAGCTTACGAGCGATAAGCTGGACAAGAACAACTTCCATGCTTGGAGATTCAGAATGACGAATTTCCTGATGGGAAAAGGCTACTGGAAGTACATCGAAGGAGAGAATGAAAATGCTCCGCAGTTACCAGAAAGGAATCGGACTGCAGAAAAGTTAAGAGCATATGAGGAATGGAATCAAGGAGCACGAAAGGTAATGTATTGGCTATCTATTAGCATACAGGATAGCATGATTGGACACATACAGGATGCCAAGACTCCAAAAGAGGCTTGGAACAGTTTGGTCACTTTGTATGAGACCAATACAAAGGCACGGAAATTGCAACTCAAGAACGAGCAACATACATTGGAGAAAAAGAGCATGTCGGTAAGTGACTACACTCTAAAAATCAAAAGCATATGTGAGTCACTTGCATCTATTGGCATGAATGTAGATGATGATGATAAGGTGGAAGTGTGCCTTCGTGGTTTAGGAGCTGCATATAAGCAGTTCAGAACTTCTATACAGACCAAGAAAAATATTCCGAATTTTGCTGATTTGGTCTCTATGCTGATCATTGAAGAAAAGAATCTTGGTGAGGATTCAAACTCCCAAGGAAAGCCTAGTTCTGAGAAGGTATTCTACTCTGGCAGAGGAAGAGGAAGAGGTAGAGGTTTTGGAAATGGAAGAGGAAACAGTAACCAAGACCAAGGTCAACAACAGAATCATGCAGGAGGAAGAGGACAGTTTCGAGGCAGAGAGAGCCAAAGAGGTCGCAGAAATTTCCAAAGAAATGATTCAGGTAATGATAGTAAAGGATGCTGGAATTGTGGTAAACCTGGACACTTTGAACGTGATTGCAGGTTAAAGAATCAAAATAACAGAAGGAAGCAAAACAACTATGCATCCACAAGTGCATATGATTCTGAGAAGCTGTTTATGGTTCAACATCACATGATGAATACGATGTCTGTTGGTGTTTCAAAATCGAATGATAATGTCTGGTATGTTGATTCAGGTGCTTGAAATCACATGACCAGTCATGCAGAATGGTTTAGTAGTTTGCAGAAAATGCCAATTCCTGGATATGTTGAAACAGGTGATGACACATCGTATCCTATTGAGCATACAGGAAACATAGCATTGTCTATGGAGGACGGAAAGGTAAAACATCTTGTTGATTTGCTGCATGTTCCAAATATAACGAAGAATTTGGTTTCTGTTGGACAAATGGTTGACCAGGGATTACAAGTCAGGTTCAATGCTGATGGATTATATGTAGAAGAGTACAAGCAGGATGGACGATTGGTTGCCGAAGGAAACAAAGTGGGTAGGATGTTCACCTTAAATGTGAAGATTCCTGAAATGAATGCAGCCATGTTTGCAAAAGGTGCAGGAGTTATTGCAGATATAGAGATATGGCACAAACGGATTGGACATGCAAACTTGCAAAGGCTTAAACTGATGCAGTCAAAGGAGATTGTCCATGGACTACCAAATTTCAAAGTTGTAGAAATGCAAAAGGTATGTGCAGCATGTCAATTTGGTAAACAATCAAGAGCATCATTTCCACATGACAAGCATGTTAGTGAGAATGTACTAGAAGTAGTACATACAGATGTTTGGGGTCCAGCAAAGACCACATCTATGGGCGGTTGCAGGTTTTATGTTACTTTCATTGATGACCATACACGCAAAGTATGGGTATATTTCATGAAAGAGAAGAGCGAGGTGTTTACTCACTTCCAGAATTTTAAAGTTATGGTGGAAAAGTAGACAGGGAAGTACATTCAAACATTAAGATCTGACGAAGGAGGTGAATACATGTCAAATGAGTTCAGCAGTTTTCTAAAAAATCATGGAATTCGGCGTCAGTTTTCATGTAGGTACACACCACAACAGAATGGTGTTGCTGAACGCAAAAATAGAAATATTGTAGAAATAGCAAGAGCCTTGATGGCTGAGAAGAATATGCCTCATTGTTATTGGGCAGAAGCTGTGCATACTGCTGTATACATCATGAACAGAACTCCGACTGCTGTTGTACATCAAGTTACACCTGAAGAGAAGTTTACAGGTAAAAAGCCAAACTTATCACATCTAAAAGTTTTTGGCTGTATTGCATATGTACATGTTCCAGATGAGTTGAGGACGAAGCTTGATCCGAAAGCAGAAAAATGTGACTTCATTGGATATTCCCTTGAGCAAAAGGGGTACAAATGTTATAACCCACTCACACAACAGGTGAAGGTGAGCAGAGATGTGGTATTTGATGAAATGTCAAGCTTCTATGCAGATGCCACAGAAGGACTGAATCTTGAACCAAATGACAAAGAAAATGCTGAAAAATCTAGTGCAGAATCTCAAGTTTTGAGTGGACCGGATGCATCACCAAGCAATAGTTCCAACTCAAATCCATGGAGTGGAAGATTGCGTGGAAATTTCAGTCCAGCAAATTCATCAAATACATCCAAGAAAGGTAAAGAAAAGCTTTCTGCTGGTAGTAAAACAGGTGCAGGTTTTGAAGACGTTGATGGAGATTCAAGCGGTTCAGAAAAGAGTCTTGATGAGGAACTTGGATTGCCCTCTGTGAAGACTCCGAGAGTAAGAAGGGCACATGCAGATGATACAAGAAGAAGTGACCCAGGACCAAGAAGATCTGGGAGGATGCGTAATTCAGTGCAACGATTGACATATGATAGTTACATGGCTCGCCATTGTGCCTACATGACAAAGGTAATACAAGATGCTGAACCTTCTTGTTTTGAAGATGCAATTGGTAATGCAGATTGGGAAAAAGCTATGGATGAGGAGATGGCTGCACTTTATGGAAATGATACATGGAAGCTTGTTCCATTGCCGCAAGGAAAGAAATCCATAGGCTACAAATGGGTTTACAAGGTAAAGCATAATGCTGATGGTAGGATAAGCAGGTATAAAGCACGATTGGTAGCTAAAGGTTATGCACAGACATATGGCATTGATTATGAGGAAACATTCAGCCCTGTAGCTAAAATGTCTACTGTCAGAACACTTGTTGCATTAGCTACAACAAAAGGATGGACTTTGCATCAGATGGATGTGAAGAATGCTTTCCTACATGGTGAGTTACAGGAAGAAGTATATATGGACCAACCACAAGGATATGAAGATTCAAAGCATCCAGAATATGTTTGCAGGTTGCAAAAGGCTTTGTATGGGCTGAAGCAGGCTCCGCGTGCATGGCATGCAAGGATTGCTGATTACTTAACCAGCATTGGGTTTTCTATGTGTGATGCAGATCATTCACTATATGCAAGGAAGGTTGATGATGGCATCACTATTGTGGCTATTTATGTTGATGATCTGATTGTAGGTGGTGATAATGAAGAAAGCATCAAAGAGGTAAAGAAACTTCTTATGCAGGAATTTGACATGAAAGATCTTGCTGTGCTGCGCTATTTCTTGGGCATTGAGTTTATACATACAGAAACAAGTATATGGATGTCGCAAAGGCAATATGCCTTGAATATGCTGCAAAAGTATGGTATGGCTGATTGTAAGCCAATTTCTATGCCTTTAGATCAGAATTTGAAATTGGATACTACATCAGGTGAAGCATTGGAAAATGCTATTATGTACAGGAAAATTGTGGGAAGTCTTATATATCTTACAATTACAAGGCCTGATTTAAGCTACACTGTTGGACTTGAAAGTCAGTTTATGCAGGTTCCCAGGAAGCCACATTTGGATGCTCTGAGGCGCACTCTACGTTGTGTGAGTGCTACTTTGGATTATGCATTGTTTTATGAAGCTGGTGTAGATTTGCAGGTTCATGGATACACCGATGCAGATTGGGCTGGTAGTACTCCAGATAGAAGATCTATTAGTGGCTTTGTTTTCTCACTTGGAGGTGCAACTATTACATGGAGCAGTAAGAAGCAACCCACTGTTGCTTTGTCGAGTACAGAGGCTGAGTACAGAGGTGCTGCAATGGAAGCATGTGAGGCATCATGGCTGGAGATGTTATTTGCAGATTTAGGTGTTGAAGTGCAAAAGCCTATCACTATCTATTGTGATAATCTTAGCAGCATACAGTTAGCATGGAACCCTGTTTTCCATGCTAGAACAAAGCATATCGAGGTACATTATCACTTCATCAGAGAGAAGGTATTAGCAAGTGATATTGATCTTGTTTATGTGAGAACAGATGAGCAGGTTGCTGATATTTTCACCAAAGCACTTGGAGCTGAGAAGTTGAAGAAGTTTCGGAAGATGCTTGGATTACAGGATATGGCATTGAGCTTGAGGGGGAGTGTTGAGATATCAAGCTCAACATGTGATGATCCAGGATGACACATACCAGTTTTTCAAAAATTCCGCACAATGATTTGAATTCTGCCCACAAACGGATGCAGTGATTTAAAATATTTTTGCGTCTTCCTTTTTCCATTGACAAATTTCTGACGATAAATAATTCGATAGAACACCATCCATGCCAAAAAACACCAATCTGACATTTTCCAAATGAACAAAGTCCAATTGAGAAAATTTCGAACGAGCAGGATCCAATTGAATAACTTCCAACATACCAAGGTCCTCTAATTCTTGCCAAGTAAAATCCGATTGAGCAAGATCCGATGTAGCAAAATTTGAATAATATCACCCTCAACCTCAAATTAACATATGAAGACCAATGGAGTCTTAAGAAGGTACATAACGTATCTTAAACCAATAATTTCCCACAAAATATGCAACCACTGAGAAAAAATGTAGACAAATAGGCCTTCTTACTTCTGTGATCACTAATGTTGCTAGTCTGATTATCAGAATTAAGCATCACCTGCACTAAATTAGATGAAAACCAATCCATGTGGGGTGGCTTGCCTTGAAATTTCTTCAAAGAAAATCCATTAATTGGTTTTTCCATTCTCGTGCCAAACACATTAGCTACTAGAAAAGTCCCTTGGCCGAGGTCTTGCACAATCTGATATGGACCCTTATACCTCAGGGTGAGCTTTCCTGGATGTGGCCCTAATTTAGAGTTGTACACCATCACCCAATCTGCAACCTGAAATATCTTGAATTTTACATTCATATTGACCCAAGCCTGTCTCCTTCTTTGAATTACCTTAGTTATGTATGCACTAATTAAACGATCCTCCTCCAATTGAAGAAGATAGTTACTTCGATGCTTGACCGATAATTCAGAAGATATCTTTTCTGTTGTTACTCTCAAACTTGGGACCACAAATTCCATAGGGACTATTGCTTCTAAGCCATACAATCTGAATGGTGTCATCCCTGTTGTTATCTTAAAAGTTGTTCTGAATGACCACAATGTTGAATCTAACAACAAGTCCCAATTCTTCTGATTGTCATACACTAATTTCTTTAGAACACACAACAAAGTCTTATTAGTGCTTTTTGCTTGACCATTTGCCTGTGGATGATAGGCTATAGACTTTTGTGCATAATCAAATGTGTTCTTGCTAGCTGTGAAATGACTTCATTACAAAAATGAGCTCCTTTATCACCTACCAATTCTACTAGACAACCAAACGTGGTCATGATATTGTGGTAGAGGAACTTTGCAACACTCGTTGCCTTGTTGTCCTTAAGTGCTACTGCTTCCATCCACTTTGTGCAATAATCCGTTGCTACTAAAATATATCTATTCCCATGATTAGTAATAGGCTTGATAGGCCCAACAAAATCCATGCCCCATTTTTGGCCAATGGCAAAACTGGATGATCAGACATTCGATCTGAATTACTTGGTTGGCTTGTCTTCTGATAAATAACACATCTTTTGACAAATTCATGAGCATCTTTTAATACTGTAGGCCACCACAACCCTGCTTGTAAAATCTTTTTACCTGTAATATCCCCTGATAAGTGTTGATATATTTAGGTAGTGATGTGTGTGAACACTCTAGGACCGCCGGGGCACTTTTTTCCCTCTTTAGGAGGTTTTTTTCCCCCGGCTTGTATATACGCCTATTGCCCTAATGGGCTACTTATCTTTGTACATTCTCTAGTAATACATTCAGTCTTGTGTGTTGTGCTCCAAGCTTCTTCTTCTTCCTTGTGCTGTTCGCGTGCTTCCGCAGACGTCTAACTCCAACAATTGGTATCAGAGCAGGTCGTTGCTTCTTCTAGGGCGCCGTCGACACTCCTCCGTTTGCAGTCTCAGATTCGCATGAAATTTGGTGAGCATACTCAGGGTGTTTCCTAGATCAAAACAGCTTCGCTGTGTGGTGCCGAAATCGCGATCTGAGCTCGTTTCGGCCTCCGAACGCACTATCGCAGCGCTTGTGCAGGCTATTTCGTCCTTTTGTGCCAAAGGTATATACCAGTTTCTGTTCGCCAGTTTAAGCGTCTCGAAGTCTGCTACAGGTCTAGCAGAACTCGTCTGGGCAGTTCCGTTCAACTTTTTGAGATACAGTCAATTTTCTGCATCAAGGTATTTTAGTCACCGGCCATGGCTGAAAGCAGTGATGTATTCCGTATGTTGGCTGTTGAGGATAAGTTGGATGGTACCAACTACCCATTATGGGCCTATATGATGCGACATGTACTGGTTGCAAAAGGATTGTGGAACATTGTGCAGGGTGTTGAAAGACGTCCTGTTACACCTGTAACGACAGGTACTGCAAATACAGGTGTTGGAGCTGATGAAGATGGTGTCGAAGATGATATTCCGCAGATTCCTGTTCGTGCTGCTGTTTCTGTTGCACCTACTGCAGAGCAGATTCGTTGGGATGGCAGAGATGCCCAGGCACATGCATTGATAGCTTTGTCTGTCAAACGTGCCATTATCCCTCACATTCGCTCTTGCAGAACAGCAAAGGATGCTTGGGATACACTTACCACTTTGTACCAGGCTAGGAATGAGGCTCGTGTTGCTTACCTCCGAAAACAGTTGGAGAGTGAGCACATGAATGAAGGAGATTCTATGGACAGTTTTCTTACAAAGATCAAAGACCTGAAGGAACAATTGATTTCTGCTGATGAGGTTATACCAGATAGCTCACTTGTGCAGACCGTTCTGAATGGCCTTCCTGATTCATATCAGAGTTTTGCCTCTACTCTTCGATTGATGATGAAAGGCAATCCGAATGCCTTGTCATTTGAGGAATTAGTCTCTGTTCTGTTGCAGGAAGATCAGTCCAGGCAGAACAGGTCCATTATGCGTGTTGCAGATCAAGCTTTCCTGGCTAGTCAGAAGGGCAAAGGAAAATGGAGCTCTTCTACTAGTAAGCAGAAATCTGCAAATGCTGCACAATCGAAGAACCAGGATAAAGATGAGAAGAAATCAGAAAAGCAGAAATTGTTCTGCAAGTACTGTAAAGGAAATGATCATATTATAAAGAACTGTCCAAAACTGGCTGCTAAAGAGGCAAAGAAGAAAGAGGCTGGAATGGTTGTTGCAGAGGCCTCTACATCAAAAACAGAGTCTGCAAATCTTGTGCAGGAAGAAGAATGGGCGTTTACTACTGTCTGCAGTTTTGACCCATCTTCTCATGATCAGTGCATGTCTGCAGTAGACTCAGATGTTTGGTACTTTGACAGTGGGGCGACCAAACATATTACCTCGCAGCGCAGTTTCTTCTCTTCACTCGAGCCTGCCCCTACAGGGAATACTGTCACATGCGCCAATAACTCCTCTTATCCTGTTATGGGAGTTGGTAAGATCATTTTGATTACTGCTGATGGTAGTTCTTTCACTTTGTCAGATGCTTTATTTGTGCCAGGGATCAAAAAGAACCTGTTATCAGTTTCTGCATTAGCCAAGATTGGCTTGGTTGTGAAATTCGTTGATGACAGGTGTACAGTCCATGATCTCTCAAATGGCGATGTGATTATTGCTTCTGGCATTTTATGTCGTGGGCTGTATAAGCTCATAGACTATGAAAGATCTGTGAATGATTCGGCATGTGCAGTTCATGATTCTCAGGCTATGTCAGATGCAAAGCTTTGGCATGCACGCTTTGGTCATCTGAATTTTGCTAGTTTGTTACGCCTGCAGAAATCTGAAATGGTGTCTTCTTTGCCCAAACTTGAGGCACCTGGAAAACATGTTTGTGAAGGCTGTATTTTGGGCAAAATGCAGCGTTCTTCCTTTCCAAAAGATGGTTCAGTTCGGGCTATGCAGAAATTGCAGCTTGTACATAGTGATGTCTGTGGTCCTATGCAGACACCCTCTTTTGGAAATTACCTTTACTTCGTGACTTTCATTGATGATTTTTCCAGGCATGCATGGGTATACCCACTCAAAGCAAAGTCCGAAGTGTTCATGTGCTTCAAACAGTTTTTGGTTTTGGCTGAAAATCTGTCAGCATGTAAAATGGGCACCCTCCGTTCTGATCGAGGGGGGGAATATATGTCTTCAGATTTTAATGCATTTCTGGCTGAACGTGGGATAAAACACCAGTGTACAGTGCCGTATACACCTCAACAGAATGGAGTTGCTGAACGAAAGAACAGGTCACTCATGGAGATGGCGAGGTGCATGGTCAAAAGTCAGGCTTTACCACATAGTTTCTGGCTTGAGGCTGTCATGTGTGCAGCATATGTACTGAACAGGTGTCCCACCAAAGCGTTGCAGTCTATCACTCCATATGAGGCTTGGCATGACCGCAAGCCATCTGTTGCTCATCTGCGTGTTTTTGGTTGTTTGGCATATGCATTAGTGCCTGAACAACATCGCAGAAAATTGGATGATAAGGCAATAAAATGTATTTTTGTTGGGTACAGTTCTGAAAGTAAAGGCTATCGTCTGTATCATCCACAGACTAAACGCATTCTGGTTAGCCGTGATGTTGTCTTTGTGGAAGATGCTATTCAGCCATTGCTTTCATGTACTAAGGAGACATCTGTTAGCTCCAAAGACATGTATGATACTTTGATGCCTCTTTTTACAGGTGGACAGGCTAGTGCTGGTCCTAATGAGGCAACTTCTCAGCCTTTGCAGGTTTCATATGATGATGCAGATCATTCCATTTCTGATGCAGATTTACATGATGCACTTGTTGATGAGAGAGCTGATATTGAACAGGCAAAAACTATGCCAAAATGGCTGGTGCAGACTTTGCGTGACAGCAAATTAGATGCACCTTTGTCATATCGTACTCGTTCAGGCTCTCATAGTACCTCCTTTGCATCAGATTGCTATGCTATGGCTGCATCTAGTCTCTGTGATGAGAATGAGCCTGTTTCTTTTGATGAAGCACAAAATTCAGAAAATTGGATGGCTGCTATGCAATCTGAATATGATGCTATAATGAAGAATGGTACATGGTCTTTATGTGACTTGCCTCCTAGCAAGAAGGCCATTGGCACTAAGTGGGTATACAAGCTGAAGCGTAAACCTGATGGTACAGTTGACAGGTATAAGGCTAGGCTTGTTGCAAAGGGTTATGCGCAGGAAAGAGGCATTGATTTTGATGAGACCTTTGCACCTACATGCCGTATGACTACTGTTCGGAGCATTTGTGCACTTGCAGCCCATCATGGTTGGAATGTACATCAGTTGGACATTAAAACAGCATTTCTGAATGGTGACTTGCATGAAGAAGTGTATGTTTTTCAGCCCCGTGGCTTTGTGCAGAAAGGGCATGAAAACCAGGTGTGCAGGTTAAAGAAGGCGTTATATGGTTTAAAGCAAGAACCACGTGCTTGGTATGAGAAGATACATGCCTATCTGATTGCACATGGTTTTGAGAACAGTCCAACTGAAAGCACCTTATATGTTAAGCGTGCTAATGATGTGCTTCTGATCATTGTTGTCTATGTAGACGACATGCTCCTCACTGGTTCTCTTGAGAAGCATATTGCTGATTTCAAGGCTGATTTGCATGCCTCATTTGAGATGTCTGATTTGGGGCATTTGCATCACTATTTGGGCATTCAGTTTATGCAAGTTGATGGTGGAATGGCTTTGTGTCAAACGAAATATATTGACACATTATTGCAGCGTTTTGGCCTTGAAGACTGTAAGCCTATTGCCACTCCTATGGAGACAGGTTTACGATTGAGTCTTCATGATGCTGGAGATGCATTTGATGCTGTTCTCTATCAGCAGGCTGTTGGATGCTTGATTTACTTATGCATTACTCGGCCAGATATTCAGTTTGCTGTCTCACAGATGAGCAGGTTTATGCATTGCCCAGGAGTCACACATTGGAAAGCAGTTAAGCGCATCTTTCGCTACTTGAGTGGTACTCGACTACTTGGGTTGTTTTATCCCAAGGGGGGATCACCACCGCCAGATTTGCATGCTTTTTCTGACTCAGATTGGGCTGGTTGCTATGACACTCGTGTGTCCACCAGTGGTTTTTGCTTCATGCTTGGTAGCTCATGTATATCTTGGTTGAGCAAGAAGCAGCCTACTGTGGCCACTTCCAGTTGTGAGGCTGAGTATAGGGCAGCTTTCACAGCGACTGTTGAGTGTGTGTGGCTCAGACGCCTTATGGCTGATTTGGGTGTTGGCCAGTCTTCTGCCACCACCATCTTCACTGACAGTCAGAGCGCATTGGCAGTTGCGAGGAACCCTGTGTTCCATGCTCGCACTAAGCACATTGAGGTGCATTATCACTATGTCAGGGAGAGGTTCTCTGCTGGGGAGATCAGCTTGGCATATGTGCCCCGCAGGAGAACATTGCAGACCTTTTCACGAAGGCTCTGCCTAGGGAGAAGTTTGAAGCTTTCCGCAAAGCTTTGGGCTTACTTCCTTTTGTGGAGTGATTTCCACATAGCTCGGCACTTCCTTATACATGAGTGCCAGCTCCTTGTTCACCGCATCACTCCCAGGGGGGATTTGTTGATATATTTAGGTAGTGATGTGTGTGAACACTCTAGGACCGCCGGGGCACTTTTTTCCCTCTTTAGGAGGTTTTTTTCCCCCGGCTTGTATATACGCCTATTTCCCTAATGGGCTACTTATCTTTGTACATTCTCTAGTAATACATTCAGTCTTGTGTGTTGTGCTCCAAGCTTCTTCTTCTTCCTTGTGCTGTTCGCGTGCTTCCGCAGACGTCTAACTCCAACAATAAGTGTCCTCCTACTGCTCCTGAATGTGCTTCCTGCAAAACAGTTTGGTTGCTCAAAATCTGGTACACATCTTTTGATGACTTGATCCATCCCTTTTTTGTACAATGCACCTGTTATGACCAAATATGGTCTACTTTTCAAAGCCAAACTTCTTTCGTTGATCAGGTGTAAATTGTTGAGGAAATACTCCATCTGTTAGGAATACTAACAATTGATCATACCAAGAATCAGAGTCAGCAATTTGAGCATTAGATAACTCCGCATCAGGAAACCCATCATTTACTCCTACTGTTGCTTCCCTTGACTCTAACCTACTAAAATAATCGGCCATTGCATGCTCTTTACCAGGAGTATGAATAATGACAAAATCAAATTCCTGTAATAAAAGCATCCATCTTGTCAATCTGCCTGTTAATAAAGGTTTCTTGATCAAATATACCAAAGTCTGGTGGTCTATATGAAAAACCACTTTATTACCCAACAAATAAGGTCGAAATTTATTAAGAGCATATACTCAGTCATCGGATAATTCCTTTCAGCTGAGCACAATACCTACTAGCATAATAGACTGGTCTATACCATCTTCTCTCTTTTTTCTGTGTCAACACTGCTCCTAGTGCTACATCCGATGCATCTACAAATATGTGAAATGGTAAAGACCAATTTGGGGGCTGCAAAATTGGTGCAACGGAAACCATCTTTTTTAATAACTGAAAATTCTTCTCTTGAGCTTCAACCCACACAAGGGAACATTTTTTTTGTTAAATGTGTCAAAGGTAATGAGATATTAGCCAAGTACCTCAAATACCTAGCATGCCACTTAATTTGTCCAACAAACCTCATTACTTCCTTTACATTTGTCGGAGCTTTCGCTGTCCTAATGGCTTCAATTTTCTTGACATCAATTGCCATTCCCTCTTATGAAATGACATGGCCCAATAAGATACTTCTCTTCACAGCAATAACACTCTTGAAGATATTCAGCACCATTCTGAATTTTCTACATGTGTCAAAACAAGATTTCAGGTGCAGCAGGTGTTGTATCTTCTTTCCAAATACTGAAAAGTAGTCCACAAAAACTTGCATAAAATCCTGCAAGTAAGGTTCAAACACTTTATGTGCCATGTAATTGAATGAAGGTGGTCCATTCTTCAATCCAAAACTCATGACTGTGAACATATATGCACCAAATTCTGTAATAAATGCAGGCTTGTGCCAAAACTGCATCACAAAATGGCATGGGGAAAGGATCTCTAATTGTTGTTGAACTTATTTTTCTATAGGTCAACACAAATCCTCAACTTCGCATTCTTCTTTGGAACCACAATGATAGGAGATAACCATGTTACTTGACTAACTGGTTTGATGAATCCAACTACCAATAACTTGTCAATTTCCTCCTTAACCTGTTTTGCAAAATTAGGATTCATTTGTTACCTTTGCTGCACAACCAGAATTGCATCTTTCTTTAAATTAATTCAATATTGATGTAGACTTTCACTTGTGAGTAATCCCACACAAATACATGAACATACTCCTTCAACAAACAAATCAGATCTTCCAAAAACTAGCCTTCTAATTCGTCACTTACTTTCACCATTTTTCATTAAACATCACTTCCCAAATCAACTTCTTGAAGTTCATCTTCCTTTACTCTACCTGAGCTTGCATATTTTTGTTCATATATTTTTTCAACGAGATTAATTACCCCCTTTTCTTGCTGTTCCAGCTTCTACTCAGTCAAAATTTCCAGACTTTGCTCAAACATCTGCCTCAGTTGTGTGCCTTCCATTGTGTCACTTACAACTGGTTCACTTTTGTTCTCCAACAAATCCTCGTCTTTTGATAATATTCCTTCAATGTCTACCTCCAATACCGGTGCCATTGTTCGATTTTCCTTCAAAAATTCCTCCTCCTTATCATCTTCTATCTCGTCTGCTAAACTAATGGTCTGAGCCACCAATGGTTTTTCTCTTACTAACATATTCCTGAATCTTCCTTTCATTGGTATTGTGACCTGCTTTTTACCTTTCGTGATCACTGTTAGTATATGATCAATGTCTACCCCTCATGATTGTATGCACATTTTGTAAGGCCCCCTTTATGAGGAGAAGCCAAGCATGCATTACCCAATTGATGGGAATCCCAACTTGAATGTTGGATGAAGGTCATATTGGACCATGTAAGATATTATAAGGAAAGGGAGTTATCAGGGTCCCCAATTGTGGGGTCCGGGGCAGCGGTGAGCAGCCCCTGGCTGGGGGGTCCCAGGGGGCCAGCGGGCCCCCTGGTGGGGGTCCGGGGGCAGCGCCCCCGGCGCGACAATATTCCATGGAATATTCCCTGTCGGAGTCAGAAATCATTTATATTTGTTAGGTCGGTTCAACCAGTCTAAGCCGTGTATGGCAATTACGCGGGCGGTGGCCGCCCACGCTCTACCGCCCATGTATAGCCGTCCATGGCAGGCCACCCATGATCCTATATATACATGACTTCTACACTACCTAAGACACCGAGTTGAGCCAGCATACCTCTACCTTGTATCTTCCTATCTAGAGTTGTCTAGATCACCATTTAAGCTCTACCTTGAGAGCGCACGGGTGGACAACGCCATCATCTTTGTACTTGCTGCTAGTAGAAAATTGTTGAGATTCTCCTATATCTGTTATCTTCTCTGTTATTTCTCCTGTGTTATATTGCGTAACTATTGTTTTACATGGTATCAGAGCTGTAAGGTTCGAATAGCTTGAGAAGTATCATTATTTTAGCCTACTAGCAGACTAGAATATCAGTAGATTATTCGAGTGATTACATGATGGCTTCATCATCGAACAGTAGTCTTGGTGCTTCAGCTAATGTTAATGCTGCACCTATTCGAATTCGTCCACCTGCATTCACTGAAGGGAAGCTGGATGGAACCAACTATACACTCTGGAAGTTCAAAATTTCTGCAATTTTGGACTCCTATGAATTACTTGACACTGTCATGGGACCGATGGGATTGGATCCAGAGCCTATACCAGTTGAAGATCCAGCAAATTCAAGATTGATGATTCAGCCAGATCCAGATCTTCTACGAGCTTGGAAGAGGCGGAATGCTGATGCATTATGTGCGATTGTCACTAGTGTAAGTGATTCTGTGCTTACTTTAGTTCAACATACTACTAAAGCACATGAGGCTTGGGGCATATTGGCTCGACAATATGAGACCAAGAACCACACTAGGATACAGAATTTAGAAAATCAGTTGGCAAATGAAAAACATTCTGATTCTGAAAAGGCTGAAGATTTTATCAAACGGATAAAGCATCTTCAAGATCAATTGGCTGCAGTTGGTGTTGTTATAACACCAGAAGAGCTGGCTCGAAGATCTGTACGTGTTCTTCCAGCAAAGTATGATGGATTAGTAACAGCCCTTAACACTCAGGTAAGGCCAACTCCTCTTACATTTGAAGAGTTTTGTGCCATGCTTTTAGAAGAAGAGATGCGGCTGAAGAATCGGCAAAGTACAACTGATGCTGCATTCTCAGCAAATGCAAAAGGTAAAGGCTCTTCAGAGGGATCAAAGAAGAAGCCAAAGAAGAAAAAGTTCACAGGAAGTTGCTTATATTGTGAAAAGAAAGGCCATGCCATCAAGGATTGCAGAAAGAAGCAAGCTGATGAACGGAATGGGACTGTAAAATCATCATGGAAGAACAAAGAGTCTGCAAACAACACAGAGCTGGAACTTTGGGTAGCTATTGAAGAGGTATGTTCATCTGCTCAAGCTCGTGTTGAT
Source organism: Ceratopteris richardii (assembly GCA_020310875.1). NCBI lineage: Eukaryota > Viridiplantae > Streptophyta > Polypodiopsida > Polypodiales > Pteridaceae > Ceratopteris > Ceratopteris richardii. The sequence continues at coordinate 205,183,996 of CM035409.1, read as the reverse complement.
GAGCCATGGATTTTAGATAGTGGAGCTTCTCGCCATATGACTAGTAAAAAGGATTGGTATAGTTCCCTAGTGCCTCTGCGGGAATCCATCAATGTAGTGGTGGGAAATGACTCCAAGTGTCCAGCTGAAGGAACTGGAACCATCTCTTTTATCACTTCTCCAGGTGTTGAGAAAAAGTTATCCGATGTTCTCTATGTACCTACACTCAAAAGAAATTTGTTGTCAGTTTCTGCAATAACAGATCGTGGACTCGAAGTTCACTTCAATAAGAGTGGTGCGGAAATCATGGATTCATCAGGTAATGTTGTAGGTAAAGGCATACGACGGGATAACTTGTATGAGTTAAGTGCTTTAACTGCTACAGAAGATAAAGATGTAAGCAGGTTATGGCACCGACGATTTGGGCATCTCGGATTTGCAGTTTTGAAGGAGATGCAACGAGCAGGGATGGTTGCTCATATGCCTGCATTTTCAGAGTTGCAGGAACCTTGTGAAGCTTGTATGATGGGCAAGCAACAACGAAAGGCATTTCCAAGAGAGACCAGCAATCGATCTCAAGCTCCTCTAGAGTTGGTACATGCTGATCTCTGCGGTAAAATGTCTACACCTGCTTTAGGAGGATCTTTCTACTTCTTGCTGTTAGTCGACGATTATAGTAGAAAGATGTGGGTTTATTTCATTCGAGAGAAGGCTGATGCTTTTGAAAAATTTAAAACGTGGCATAAGTATGTAGAAAATGAATCAGGAAGGAAATTGAAGAAATTTAGAACAGATAGGGGAGGTGAATTCTTGTCAACAGAATTCAACAATTACTGTAAGGAGCATGGTGTGAAAAGGCAACTTACCACAGCTCATACACCCCAACAAAATGGCGTTGTTGAGCACAGGAACAGGACAGTAGTTGAAATGGCTCGTTGTATGTTGAAGGCTCAAGACATGCCTGATTCATTCTGGGCAGAAGCAGTCAATACAGCAGTCTACATCCTCAATCGAAGCTACACAAAAGCACTGAAGGGGATGACTCCTCAAGAAGCATATTCTGGTAAAAAGCCTTCAGTTTTGCATTTCAGAATTTTTGGTTGTTTCTGTTATGCACATATTCCTGATTCAACAAGATCAAAGTTGGATTCAAAAAGCAAAAAGTGTGTCTTCCTAGGATATAGTGAAGAGTCTAAAGCATACAGGTTATGGGATCCTAAGGCAAGGAAGATTTTTGTCAGCCGAGATGTGGTGTTTGATGAACGACCACACTTAGTAGAAGATAAAGGTAAATCTACTATCTCATCAAGCGGAGAAATATCTCACCTTGTGCCTATCAAAAGACAGGTTAAAGTTGAGGAGGAGGAAACATCTGATGGAGAAATTTCCTCAATAAAAAGCCAACCAGTTGTAGCTGCACAGCGTAAGCCACTACCGAAGTGGGCACAACAGCTCTTTGATGATCTTAATCCACATGTAGATGTACCAGAATCATCATCGGATGGATTACGAAGATCAAAGAGAATAGAGGAGCAAAGAAGAGCCTCAGAACACATTGTTAACATGGCTCTAATGGCAGATATCATGGGTTCGATAAAGGAACCTACCACCATTGAAGAAGCCATTGATGATCCAGATTGGAGAGCGGCAATGCAGTCTGAGTATGATAGTATACTCAAAAATGATACATGGGATCTAGTCGACTTGCCACCAAAGAAGAAGGTAATAGGTACTAAATGGATTTGGAAAGCTAAGTATAAAGCTGATGGAACATTAGAAAAGTATAAGGCACGATTAGTTGCACAGGGTTTTTCACAGATTGAAGGATTTGATGTTCAAGAAACTTTTGCACCAACAGCACGCATGACAACTATTCGGACGGTACTTGCAGTAGCTGCACAAAAGTCTTGGCCTATTTTCCAGATGGATGTCAAATCTGCATTTTTGAATGGTCACCTCAAGGAGGAGGTATATGTATCTCAACCACCAGGTTTTGAGGTGCCCAATTCAGAAAATAAAGTTTGCAGGTTGAAGAAAGCTTTGTATGGACTTAAGCAAGCTCCACGGGCTTGGTACCAACGAATAGATCATTTTTTCAAAAATATGGGTTTTGAAAGAAGTACTTCTGATGCTAACTTGTATGTAACGAAAAGGGATAGCAAGCTAGTTGTTGTCATTGTATATGTAGATGATTTGATCATTACAGGAGATCATCAGGAACTCATCAATCAAACTCGGATCAGCTTGGGAACTGAGTTTGAAATGACAGACTTAGGTCTACTCCATTTTTGTCTGGGAATTGAAGTATGGCAAAGGAAGGATGGCATTTTCATCTCACAACAAAAATATTCCAAAGAAATTCTCAAGGCATTTGGAATGATGGACTGCAAACCAACTAGCACACCTATGGAGGTAAATCATAAGCTATCTATGGATGATAACATGCCTGATGTAGATGCTAAGAAGTATAGGAAGCTCGTTGGAAGTCTTATTTTTCTGTGCAACACTAGACCAGACATTTGCTATGCTGTTGGAGTGTTAAGCAGGTTTTCCAACAAACCTAAGGAGAGTCACTGGAATGCTGGAATGCGAATTCTAAGGTACATTGCAGGAACCTTGGATTTTGGTATTTTGTATACCACAGGTGATACACTCCAAGGATATTGTGATTCAGATTGGGCTGGAGATTGTGATTCTAGAAAATCATTTTCTGGATATTGTTTCTCACTTGGTTCAGGAATATTTTCTTGGGTAAGTAGGAAGCAACCAACTCTCGCACTCTCCTCCACTGAAGCAGAGTACAAAGCAGCTTGTTTTGCTTCTTGTGAGGCAGTCTGGTTAAGGAGAATTCTTGCAGATCTTGGCTTTCCATCAAATATGCCAACTGTACTCAAGTGTGATAATCAAAGTTGTATGGCTATTGCAAAGAACCCAGTATTTCATGCTCGCACCAAGCACATAGAAGTACAGTACCATTACATTCGTGAGCTAATTGAAGATGAAATTGTGGAGCTAGAATATTGCCCAACAGAGGCAAATTGTGCTGACATATTCACTAAAGCACTTGGAAGAGAGCAGCTCAACAAGCATCTTCAACAGATGGGCATAGGACCGAGACCTACTTGATTTATCATCGGTAAACATTGAGGGGGGGTGTTAGTATATGATCAATGTCTACCCCTCATGATTGTATGCACATTTTGTAAGGCCCCCTTTATGAGGAGAAGCCAAGCATGCATTACCCAATTGATGGGAATCCCAACTTGAATGTTGGATGAAGGTCATATTGGACCATGTAAGATATTATAAGGAAAGGGAGTTATCAGGGTCCCCAATTGTGGGGTCCGGGGCAGCGGTGAGCAGCCCCTGGCTGGGGGGTCCCAGGGGGCCAGCGGGCCCCCTGGTGGGGGTCCGGGGGCAGCGCCCCCGGCGCGACGGTAAAGGGAATATTCCCTGTCGGAGTCAGAAATCATTTATATTTGTTAGGTCGGTTCAACCAGTCTAAGCCGTGTATGGCAATTACGCGGGCGGTGGCCGCCCACGCTCTACCGCCCATGTATAGCCGTCCATGGCAGGCCACCCATGATCCTATATATACATGACTTCTACACTACCTAAGACACCGAGTTGAGCCAGCATACCTCTACCTTGTATCTTCCTATCTAGAGTTGTCTAGATCACCATTTAAGCTCTACCTTGAGAGCGCACGGGTGGACAACGCCATCATCTTTGTACTTGCTGCTAGTAGAAAATTGTTGAGATTCTCCTATATCTGTTATCTTCTCTGTTATTTCTCCTGTGTTATATTGTGTAACTATTGTTTTACAATCACAACCACATATTATCCCCAATCTTGTTTTACTTTAGCCAACCTGAACCATGGTCTTCCTAACAACATTTCATACAGATAAGTAGATTCAGACATTCAAATTACCACAAAATTGACCATGAATGATATCCTTGCAATTATTATCTGCTACTGCTTCAGAATGCCCAAAGGTTGTGACTCTCATTTGATCTGCCATCTTCACTTGAAAAGGTGTTGGGGCCAAAGCCCCATTCCCCATTTCTTGAAAAATATGCTCAGGTAATATGTTCACTCCTGAGCCACCATCCAACAGAACCTCATTGAATCTTCTTTGCTTATATTGTGCCTGAATTACTGGAACTACAAAGTCCACATCAGCTAGATCAATACTATTATCTGATGTTGAAGGTATTTGTGTAGCTACGGGTTCTGATTATTGATCAACTAGCCTTTTCAACAATTTTTCTCTAAAATTTCCTCTCTATGCTTAACCGATAAAGGACAATTAGGCCCAATCCAATGAAAACCACCACATCCTTGAACTGGAATGGCACGATTTGCTGCAACTTCATTATTATTTCTATTATCCTTTCTTAAATTTGTCCTCGATTTGGGTTATACCAACACTGACTTGTGGTATGTCCTTCTTTATCACAAATTTCACAAAATCTTTTTTCCTTGCGAGCTATCATTGAATATCCATGTTTCATTAGCCTAGTAATAAGAGCTTCCTCTATATTTTGCTTACTTTTGTGTTTGCAATGTTTTCTTACCACAACCTCTTCATCTTCACTCTCTGATTCTGAATCAATTGTCCCTTTGTCTGACTCAAGATTCAGAATTAGATTCAGCATCTGAACTAGAGTCATTGTGTTTCTTCTTAGATCTACCAAATCTTCTTTCTACTCTTGCAGTTGATAACACTAACACATCAAAACCGTTAGCTATATCCACACCTTCCACTGCATGCCTAATGCTGATCCTTAATCCTTTTAGGAAGTAACCCACCAACATCTCGTCGGTAGGTCTCTTGTTGCCTTGCAATCTTTCCATTAAAATTCTAAATCTCTGCACATAATCTTCCACTAACGTATTCTTTTGTCTAATTGCTCTCAACTTCCTCAAAACATCCGAAGGAGCAAAATGAGCGATACCATATTGATTGAACCAGCTCTTTGCTCTTCCTTCCAATGTAGTTGCGAATTGCTGAAGTTTTACTACATCACCATATATGGTTTGATATCCATTTGTTGTCCACTTTATCTCAAATTGAGCAACGTGACAATCTGCATCCTTCTTTGAACCTCCTTTAAAATGCACTGCTTTCACTTTGGGGTTTGGAGGTGGTTGTGGCATGGGCACTAGCTGAGGTGCATGCCTAGTTCTTTGCCTGGTCATCCCTCCAAGTAGGTCGAAGTGGAGTCGCCTTCTAACTCCTCCAGCTGTTTCTATCAAGAACAATGCTCCTAGTATTCTGCCCACCATCCTTGCTTCTGCTGCACCTGTTCCTCCTTCCTCCTCTTCAGATTCCATATTAGAATCCTTTTATGCTTTGTACCAATCATAAGGTTCAGAAAATGAATCCATGTTACCCACTTGTGCTTGCACTCTTGTGTGGTAAACTTTACTAAATCTTCCTCTTCTTCGCGTCATGCATTTCTTGCTTCTTTAGCAAACACAATAGGATCGCCAAATGTGTTGGGGTTCAACAACACATAGATATTGACTCAAACAATTTACTCTCATGAATAAATCCTTGCACAGACACCTTCTCACACACAACTTGCTTATTCAAATGTAGAATTTTTCAGGTTGATCACACTCAGATAACCATATTGCATAATACAGACATTTGTATTTGAATCAGGAAAGAATATACGCACTGTGCAACTAGATGAGAATGATATATTGCACGAAATGTCTTTGGAAATCTAGAGATTAGACATTACAAACTAGTTGTTGGCATACAAGCTATAAGAAGAGCATAGCAGCACAAAGGAGCACTCATGCACAATCCAGTAACAAGGCCTGATCATTTTTTCCATGAACTATTTCCAACTGAAGTGATTTTCATCACTACACAAACATTGTAAATTCTGTTTTTGGTAGAATAGACTCCATCTTGTTCAAGCCGAGGAGTCATGGAGCTTGAGGAGTATAAGAATTAGCTACATACCAATTTTCGTAATTTTTAGATTCTGTTTGAGCCCTCAAATAAGCTCTAGAACCTAATTTTTAACTAGGCCAGGCACTAGATCTAGATAGGGCCAAACCTAGTCAAAAAACTATAAATAGAGCTAGAGAGCTCATTTTTGAGGAGAGATTGTTAGTGATTTGAGCTTATGTAAGAGACTTTTTGATTAATGCAAAGAACTCCATTGTTCCTCTCTTTATTCTTGCCTTGTGTGTGTGTGTGTATGTGTGTGCATGTTTGTGTCCTTCTCACTCATGCACTTGTGCCTTCACTTGCTCATAGTCTTCATACTAGTCCTCACGTCTCCACGGATTGACATTTATGAGGTAGATCTCCTCACGTTGGTACTTGCCATTGTGCTAGAGTGACACCAAATTTGGTGCCGTTGCCGACAAGAGAGCTTCGAGGACGAGTGTGTGATGGTAAGGGTAGACTTGAGACATTGGAGTCATAGGTAAAATCTATACCCTTCCTTATTTTTCTTCATTTTTTCTTGTTTATTGCATCGCCATCATCACCATCATCATCCTCACCTCCATCTGCACCTTCACCAAAAATTTCAGTTTTTGATCATATTCCCCTCCCCACCTCATTTCCCTCATTTCACTTGTGAGAGAGAGCAAGAGAGAGCTTGTGTGCGATCTGTTTTTGCGTGTTTTTGAGCTTTTGCTGCAGGTTCTAACTGTACCACCATCTCCAGCAGCTTGTGTAGGATCATCGAGAGCTTTTGGAGAAACCAAAGCAAGTGTCGTGTGTGTAGGCTTGGGAACATGCTTCCTAGGCAAAAAAGTGTAGTGAAGAAAAGCTACTTGAGGTTGGAAGATCTCTCAACCCCCTCAATCCATTACTAGCTTAGGCTAAGTGCAGATAAATCTTTTGATTGATAAGAGGTATGCTAGGAACTCAAGTTCTAAGAGACTCTGAATTCTCAAGTCTAAGAATAGGTTAAATTGCAGTCAAGGGACAACTTAAGGGAAAAGAACTTAAGCTAAGAGGTCGAAAAACATCAAGCACAACACACTTAAGTGCTCCTGACGATGCTTAACTAAATACAAGAAAACAAGTACCCAAGAAATTAAAAGGAAAAAGTGATTGGTATCAAAGAATCAGCAACGTGGTTGTACAAAGGTCATTGGGTCAATTAGTAGGGCATATGAACCTGAGATCAGGAAGACACCTAGGGAGAGACCATCTGAGTGTTAGATCATCAGAGGCTAGTGTCAACCATACTGCTAGGTCTTGGGCCCAGCAGTTGAGTGATTACCCCTATGCTCTAGACTCATAAACCAGTGACTTTGAGATGTCTTACAGCATGGAGAGACCAATAGGTAGCTCAAGAGAAGCATACCTAGAAAAACTAGAAGGTCCCTACAAGACTCAATTGGAATATATCCAAACCAACCGATTAAGTGCTCGTATCTATGAGGATGATCTGAGAAGATTTGTCATCCAAATTAAAAACTCGGATCAACCCATGGGACTAGAACACCCTGTAGTCAAGTTCGAAAATGGTTCCTAAAAAGATAAAGAAGGGACAATGTATGTGGTCACTAGCCAACCAGAAAGAACATATGAATTTGGCAACATAATCTCAGAGATCGAAATAGGTGACATAGAGCAAGGGAACTTAGGAAAGGAGCCAAAAATCCCTCGAGGCAAATCGATTCTGACTAGAATAATCACACCAGAGTGGGTTCCCCAAGACAATAGGAGCATAGATTTGCTCTTAAATCGAGAGACGGATGAGGCTTTTTGGAGGTATGAACCTGAGCATCCTAATGAAGTGGGGACACTTACCATCTATGAATTCAAAGATCTTGATAGCGTGGGCAAAGTGACCTATCTAGATGATGCATAAGAGAGGATCTTTGTGGTCTCAGAGCATGGGAGACACGCCTACACTTGGAAGGGTGAACTTGTTTTTCCCCAACCACGGTCCAATGTCTCTTATGGTCACCAAGGAGCTGGAACCTCTCAAGCTCATGGAACCCAGAGAGACAAGAGTAGAGATAGACTTGAGGTGAGCTTTGCTAACCCACAGGGATGAGAAAGAATGAGAACAGGGACGGATAGGAATGAGAGACATAGGGACCCAAGGAATTCAAGAAATGTCGAGGACTTCCCTTTGCCAAGGCCTAGAGAACACACCGGGACCTTGAGGCCCACACAATTGGTTAAGTCCATGAAGAATTACTTCGATGGCATAAGAGACCCGTATGACCATGTGGCAGAGTTTAGGCAAGTTTTGAGAGATGAACAAGTTGAAGACTTGTTCACTCAATACAATGCTTTTGGCCTAACTCTCAAGAACACTGCACTGAATTGGTTTCAACTGCTTCACCAAGGTTAGTTCATAAATATAGACCAACTTCTTGAAGCATTGATCACTGAGTTTTCTAAGAGTGGTATTAGGCATAACACACCTTCCTTGATATACAGATTCAAGCAAACACCTCAAGAGACAGTGAAGCTCGTAGGAAGAAGGTTTAGGCAATACCTAGAGAGATGCCTTGTTCGAGAGTTACCCACTCCAGCCAAACAAGCGGCCTTATTTCTAGATGGATTGTTAAGTACCAAACTGAGATCATATGTGTACTTAAAGGACCTTAGATCCATAGAAGAGTGCATATGCATGTGCATAGACATTAGGGATAATCTAGGGGAGGAATTCGAGCTTTAAAATATCTATAAAGATTCAGATAGTTCTATTAGCCTCACTTCCACACAATCCACATCAATTGAGGATCTCACAGAGAAGGTAGCTCAGAAATTAGGAGTATCTAGCAAGCAGATTCCTAGATTTGCCCAGGGAAACGATGCTACACATATGGAGGAGACCATATGGCCAATGTGTGCCCTATCATGGCTCAACCACAAGTGAACCCTAACAACCAATACTACACCAATACTGAGGAGATATACCAACCACACTGCACAAGATTGTCCTTGTAATAAACAAGCTATTAGATAGAATTATCCTCAGATGTATCCACAACAAGGAAAATATTAGAATCAGTACCCACAACAACAGTATGGTAGGCCCCAACAATCCTATCAACCACCCTATCAAGGGAAGCAAAGACCTCAACCAATTCTAGCGCAGCAACCCCTCCTCCTGCCAATGTGATTCTAGTGAAGTATGCAGCAGCGAAAGAAAATCCGAATAGAGCATTAGTGCCAGTAACACCATTGCTTTCAGAAAGTGACCCGAGTGATCATAGTTTTGACTCTACTCACAATGATAGCCCACAGGCTTACTACATGCAATCCCCTGATCATAACGAGTCATACTATTACAAAGAACCGAGTGAACCTAGTTGGGAGCCAGAGTATGCGAATGTCATGTATACCAGAGTATTACGAAGAACCGAGTGAACCTAGTTTGGCTTCAATCTACTATTGTAACTCAGTCAAAATCTTTACACTATTTGCTAAATTAACTTCTTTATCCTTCAAAAATTGAGCTCGCTCTCCCAAAAATTTCTTAGCGTTTTGTAGTTGTTGCTTTAGTTTCAAAATATTGTTTGATTTATTGACTGTCTCTTGTAAATTATCATTTCATAATGAATTTTGATTCGTCAAAATTGCCTTCTCTTCTTGCAGCCTATTTATCGTAGTCTGGAGAGTGGAATTATTGGTTTGCATACTTCATTTTTGCCTCGTAACTTTTTGCAACTGTCCTTGTAGTATTAATTGCTCTTCTTTGCTTTTGTTCAACTTTACTTCCAAGGTGTCCACGTCCTATAGGGCAGTTGGTTGAGCTTTGGCCTCTTGAGGCAGAGGTCCAGGGTTCAAGTCCTGGGTTGGACATGTTATGGCTTAGGCCAATTAAACCAGTTGTAACCATGTGTCTTTCATTTCATGTGAGTTTTCTTGCAAGCTTATTATAATCCATGTGAGTTTTCTCATTTCATGATCTACTCACTTTGAGTCTCTCACACTCTTTGATTTTGTGAGTACACTTTTCTTTTCATTTTGCTTTTGTGTGTGTACTTTCTCCATGGTATCAAAGCATTAGGTGGAGCTCTTGATGGTTCTTTTGGTGGTTGTGGTGCTCGAGTTTAGTGATGTTTCTCTCCACTCATTTGAAGAACCTTTGGCCATCAATTTTATGTGCTTTGGGTCATATTTTGCCCACCCTCCCGCCCTATCATTCATCTTATTTCCACCCCTTTATCCATTTTTCTTACCCTTCTACTCTCTTTCTGGCATCATTTAGTGGTTCTTCCATTGTTGTAATCTTCTTGTGGAGTTGTTGTGCATCTCAAGTATTTAGAGTGTTTATAAACACTTTGGTAATGTTTTGTTGCCATGTGTGGAACATTTGAACCTTTAAAATGCATCTACGCACTCCTTGTGTGTATCATGTAGTGAACCATAACAACATGATATTTGACTTCTGCTACTCCCATATATGCATGTGCTCTTTGTAGTGTTTATCGACATTGTTCACTCTTCATTTTGCTATTCTCTCCTAACACTCCTCTTCCTGTCACCCCACTTTGGGGGTCTCCAAAGCTAGGATTTTCATCATACTACAATTACTCCTACCTTTGTCCGTGGATAGATTTCGGTTCTCTCATACTGCCTTGCATCACAATATCATAAGATGCTAAGAATAGATGTAGGTACACATAAAGATGTATACACATCTAACTAATAATATATATATAACTAATATATGAAGAGTAGAATCTACAATGCCAAAGGTCAAGAGGAAGCGACTATAACTAATACATAAAGATGTATATACATATAACTAATATATGAGTATTGGCACGCTAGACTCCTGGAGATAGGAATCAACTTGATTGTGACGTCACATATGATGTCAATGGACCTTTTTTATTTTAACTTGGTTCAATGCATTCACATACATGGCTATGAGGCCATCCACATGCACAATTATTCCGTAAATGATGTTTTGCCAATCTTGTAACATCTAAGCTATTGGATAATAAGGCTTATAAATCTCTTAGTCATCTTAAATAAAAAGGAAAAGTCCTTATGACTTTCAAATTCATTCTTATGGACTTTATGGAGCACTTTACTAAGCTATAATCCTCAGCCTTTGCTTTCCTTGCCCATCCCTAAGGGTTTATTTTGTAAATTTGGGATTTAACCCTTCATTTGGAATATCTCCTTTGGCACTCATTACTTTAATTTATCAATAGAGCCTTATTTTGTAACCTCCCTTAGGCACATCGACCTGCACCCTTTGCCCAACACTAAGGATTGTTTTGTATTACTCAAAGGATTCTTCCTTTTGGAAATAATTTTTAATATGCCAAAACTCTAAGTGGTCTATTTTAAGTGTTACTTTGTATTTTTTCTAAGGTTCCAACCCTCATTTTGGACACCATATGGCACTAGTGCCATCCTTTTGTACCTTCAATGTGATATAAGATGATCATTGTGTGTGTGTGTGTGTGTGTGCTTTGGGAGGCTAGTCTAAGTCCCCTCCAAGGTATCAACAAGCATAGGGCTACTTTAAGCCTCCCCCCCTCTAAGGTGTCAATAAGTGTGGAGCTACTCTAAGTCCCCACTCTAAGGTGTCAACAAGTATAGGGCTACTCTAATCCCCCAAGTATTCCAATTTTTTAAAAGGTTACTCTAAGCTCCGTCCTCTATGCCATCTCAAATTTTGGTGCCAATTTTGACTCCATTGTGCAAGTATGGTGGTTCATTTTTTAAAGTTTAATTTGCTTCAATGGTGATAGTGTATTCTCGAGCACAACATCTTTTAGTCACTTGTACTTGCCTCATTTACACCAATGTTCATGCTGAAATATGAGATATTAAATGACACAGACTATAATTTATGGAAAGATAAAATTAGGGCTTATCTATACACAAACTTATCGTACGAACTAGTTGACATTACAAAACATGGTCCAGACAAAGATAGTGATTTAGAGGTCAGAAACATTTGAAACGTCAAAGATAAGAGAGCCTTTGGATAGTTATTGATAGCTTGTGAGGAGTTGATGAAAGCTCACATTAATTCTTACAAAACCTCACATTAATATTGCAAGATCTTTGTGAAGATAAAACTCCTCCTAAAATCTATGCCTTAAAGGTCGAGTTTCATAACCTCTCCATTTGGCCCAAGGATCCTATTAATAAATTCATCGCCACCTTTGAAGATTACCAATGTAAGCTCATGTTATGTGGCCGACAAGTTTCTAGCAAGGACATGGCTATTAGACTTCTTAATAAGCCTCATAGGTCTTATGAAACCTTTGTCACAACCCTTCACATCTATGGTTTAGTGAATTGGGAGGAAGTATGACAACTTTTCCTCCTCCACGAATCTCTTCGAAGTCATCATCCTCGCAAGAATCCATGATCAAGGTTAAGGGTCCATTTTACAAGGCCAAGAATCCTAGTCATACCTCTAACAGTGCTCCCAAACAAGGTTGTAGCAATTCGAAGGAGTTTAGTTGTAACTATTGTGGGAAAACAAGACACCTAGAGAAATTTTGCTATAAAAAGAAGAAAAAATCTAAATCCTCTACTTCCATGCACCAAAATAAGTCCTCTCAACATAAATTTCACTGTTCAAGTGCAGATATATTTATCTCCACAAAGGTCAAAACCCTAATTATTTCTATCTCCTCACAAGAGTGGATATTTGACAATGCAGCCACATCTCATATGTGCAAAGATCGCGAATCATTCCAAGAAATAGAAGACCAAACTAGTGACGTCTATTTAGGCAATAACAAAAGTCTTCGAATAGAAGGCAAGGGCAAAGTTCAAATTACCAATCACCGAGGGGAGTGTAAAGTTTCATCAAATGTATTGTTTATACCCAACTTGTGCATGAACCTCCTCTTTCTTAAGATAATCATTGGACATCACAAACAAGTGTTATTTGATAAAACATCCATAAAGATGATTGATCCTACAACTAAAGATATCATAGCACAAGGAGTTGAAGATAAATGCCTATAAAAGATTTCATCTTTTCTTGTTAAGGAGTCCTTTTCTAGCAACTAAAATTTTAGCATCAGAAATGGTTAACGGATTACCCAAGATTGGACAAGTGTTATTCTTCTAGGATTGAGAATGACTAAACTAGGGGTTCTTGGGTGGTTGTTCACAAATTACTTCCTATAAACTATCACTTTTTCACTTTGATCTTCACACACACTTATTCCAACACAATATTCCATAGAACTTCCACCAGAATATTATACCATACATACAGACATCAATTTCTCCAAACTTTGCACTACTCTACTACTTCCACTAATTCGTACTGGTTATCACTTATCTTAGCACCACTTCACCCTCAATGATTATAATTCCCCACTTATCTTAGCACCACTTCACCCTCAACGATTATAATTCACTGCACTTAATCGTATGCAATTATATAGATCAACAACTCTAACAAACTTGACTTCAAAACCACAGATAACTTTGAACTACGCTGAACTAACATAGTGCTTAAGCTCTTACAATAATCAGACTTAACCATATACTTAATAACTGATAATCAACAATGCAAAATAATAGTCAATCGACACAGAAATACGAAACGATATTAAGGAATCTGATAGCATACCAATCCTCCTACACAGATCGGTCTGTGTGGACTCGTCATGCCGGACTCCCGAATATGCGACTTTTCATTGTATCAGCTCATTGGGGAAAGATTACAACGTTTGACATATACAACGCTTCATCAAAATTATATGCATGTATTTTACAAATAATCACACTATCGACTTAACACTGGTATGCACGGTGGACTCGAATCCTAAGAAAAAAAATCATCATCTACTAATCTCTAAATATTTATAGTTCGAGCTTCTTCAAAAGTGCACTTTATCTTCTTTTGTAACACCTTCAGTAACTTCTGTACATATTCGGCATCTAACAACTGTGCATCTATTTGACCAAAAAAGATTCCTATAAATAAAAAACATTTTTAATTGCTGCTGTGATTGGACTTTTCTTTCTTCCACATTCGCTTCAATCTTCTTCAATTTATCATTCTCATTACTTAATAGGTTCTCCATCTGGTGAAGTTGTTGTGCTTGAAATTTAGTAGTCTTGAAGTAAGCATGTCTTTCTTTTTGCATTGCATCTAATTCTTTCTTTAATTGTATTGTCACTCCACTTTCTACAATCAACTCTTGAGCTTTTTAAAATAATTTTTCCTTTGTAGCAGCCAGCTCAGTTTCCTACTAGACAGCTTTGGTAGTTATGTCTGTATAGACATTCTCTAGCATAGTAGCTTTCTCAGTTTGCTCTTCTAACACCGAATTGAATTTGACCAGTGCTTCACTCTTCGTAGCTAACTTCCTTCATAGCGCTTCCAATTCAGTGCCTTTATCATGCAATTGCTACGACAATCACAATTCTTGTGCTCTAAACTTCATAACTTCCTCCTATAGAGGAGCTAGATTTGCTTCAACCATCTCCAATTTGACTTAAATCTTTATCCAATTTTTTTTTCTCTTGTTCCAGACTGGTTTGAATTTGTCCTGTTGCTTGTATCATATAAGGCCAACTTTTACCAGGTGTACTAATGAAAAGTGAGGGCCAATCCCCAATTGGAGAAAGGAACTTATCGAAAGAGAAGGTGCTACTGACGAATAGAGAGTGAAGCCTTCGTCGATGGAATGTGGAGGGGAATAATTGGGAGAGTCGGGAGATTAATGATTACTACGAGGAACTGAAGTGCATGGCACTCCAAAGGGGGATGACACATAATAGCATACTCGTTAGAGGATTGTTGAGGAAAGAGAGCATTCATGGTAGCGATGAACAATGGAGTGACCTTAGTCCGACCTTCGTTAGGAAGACAAGGATGGGAAATGAGGGTGTCTAAGGTGATACAAGTCATGAAGAATGACTTGATTGCGGGCCAGGACATAAGGAAGATTGAGCAATCGGCAATAACCCGGGAAATGGTCATGGATAAAGGGTGAGTCGGCACTGTGTGCTACAACAGTTGAGCAAGCTGCAATAAGCCTCATACTTGGAATTACTCTACTAGGTCGGGAGCCATAGCATCACTAAACCCAACAAGATGAGGAAAGGGCTCCATAGGCACAAGGTTGCAAACAAACACGCAAAAACACGAGCACAAGGGATACACAGAACACTCGCACAATTCACACCATAAAGGAAATAAGTAAAACACCAAGGAATAAATAGAGATGGAGGAAATGAAGATGACCTAGCTACATGCAATGACCATCATGGTAATGAACACAGATAATAGAATGCCACAAACCAACCAATTTGCATGGAGACATGCATAAAAGCGGTACGTGGAGGATGTGCACCATTAAAGAGTGGCTAGGATCATGATTCCTTGAATGGAGTGCAAAACGGTTGTAACTTAGATCCATTAAAAGAGCTACATAAAGGTTCTCCAATCATAGTGGTCAACCAAAATGTAGTGGGACCAATCTGTGCCGCAATACGGCCAAACTAACTTTAAATTTTCTTGCTTTTTGGCCAGCTTTAACATTATACACTAAGACTAACTGGCCAACTTGAAACACTAGAGTCTTGAGAAAACGATCATGAGTTCTTGCTTGGCGGATCTGCATCTCCTACACCAATAAAAAACTCTCAAAACGGGTCTTGTCCAAAGCACAGAGGTCATCAAGTCTGTTATAAACCGATTCATTCGGTAAGAATTTGTTCACGATGGCAACACAAAGGCTTGGAACCACCAATTTCTTGGCACTATAGCTTAAATTCCAAATGCCAATTTAAAAGGAGTGAATCAAATAGCTACTTTGTACATAGTATGATAAGCCCACAAAATTGAAGGTAGCAGTTGATCCCAACGCTCAGGAGAAAATTGAATTAATTTTTGTAGAATAGTGAGTAAAGTTTTATTAGTACTTTTAGCTAAACCATCTGCCCGTGAATAATAAGGCGTACTAAATTTATGAACAATATTAAATTCATTTATCAAAGCTTTAATTAAATCATTTGAAAAATGGGTGCCATGATCTGAAACCAACTCTAGGGTTAAACCAAAACATGGAAAGACTTCCTGGTCAGACATCGAGATACTAAAACTACTGTAGCATCCTTCAAGGCCAAAGCTTCATCCCATCGGGTTGCGTAGTTAGTGTAGGTCAAGATATACCTGTTATTAGTAGAAACTACAGGAGGAGAAATAGGTCCAACAAAGTCTAATCCCCATTTCTGAAATGGTTCCAGAGGCATTACAGGTTGAAGGGGGAAAATATTTTGCGGCAACCTGACCAGTCCATTGACATGGATCACACATAAGCACATATTGGTGAACGTCTTTAATCATGGTAGGCCACCATAGCCCACTCTGTAGTACTTTATGTAAAGTTAAATCCACTGAGAAGTGGCCACCAATGGGGTTGGAATGAGTAGAAGTAAGGATTGCATAAACCTCTTGGATCTGAACACAGTGAAGCCAACACTAGAAAGATCATAAATAATACAATTGATCTATTATAATAGTAAACTATTTACTATAAGTAGCTAACTTTTGGTGTTTCAATAGAGATAAAGAATTTGGGAAGCATCCGGTCTTCAGAAAGGAGTAAATAGTATCATAATATGTGGCAACAAAATTCCACTCTGTAGCAGTACTAGCGGGTTGGGCCGTATAGATAGCTGGAGGGTTCATATCAGTGACATCAGGTGCCTCATCGGAATCAAACCCGGAGAGAAATTCAGCTAAGGCATTGTAAGCAAGACTAAAAGTGAAAGTGTGTGATTGATGTGTGTATCCTCTCCTCCCATCCATTATATCGCCTTGTATTCAAAATAGCAATGATCTGGAATGATCTAGTGCCACCATGTGGCCATCATGCAACACTCATCCCCATTACCATTGAATACCTTAGGATATCGCCAGAGCTTGGTACCTTGGCTATGGCTTGCCCTTGTCTTGCACACACATGGAGTGGCCCCTTTGGACCAATGTCTGACACCCTCTCCCCCTTCTAAAGATCATTGTCCCCAATGATCAATGAGGGAAAGTACTTGCGAATTAGAGCTTTTGATTCCCAAGTATAGTCAGTAAGCGGTAATCCTCTCCAGTCTACTAGATACTCCTGGATGACATGGTTTCTCAACCGCTTCTGTCTCTGATCTAATATCCTCTCATGAGAATGATCTATGCTATCACTTTCTTGCAAAGAAACAATACCCTTTTTTAGATTATCCTCCCTAGAAATATACTTTCTAAGTTTACTGACATGAAACATTGGATGGACTTTGCAATTTGGAGGAATCTCTTATCAGTATGCAACATCACTAAGCTTCTTTACTAGCTTCCAAGGTCCACAAAACCTTGGTGAAAGCTTACTACATTTCCTTGTGGATAGTGAAGTAGATGTAGCTGGCACCTGAAGAAAAACTCTATCTCCTTCCTCAAAGAATCTAGGAGATCTCTTCCTGTTAGCATACTATTTTCCCCTATCAGCTGCTTGCTGCATCTTGGCTTTAGCTATTTCTAAATTTGCTTGGAGGTTTGCTAAGAAATCCGAAGCACTTGGACATTTCTTTGGCATTCCTATGGTACTGGGAGCAGTGGGATTCATGCCATAGTTCATCTCGAAAGGAGACATTCTTGTTACCTTATGAGGTCTATTGTTATAAGCAAACTCTACTAATGGCAAGTAACTATCCCAATTTGTGTGCCTCTCAGACACATATGCCCTCAACATGTACTCTAGAACATGGTTGACCCTCTTAGTCTGACCGTATGTCTGTGTGTGATCACCACTACTCATTTTCAATGACACTTTCAATTTATCAAATATAAACTTCCAGAAGTGTCCTATGAATCTGACATCCCTATATGAAACTATGGATGTTAGTGACCCATGCAATCTAAAGACATGCTTGATAAACAACTTCGTTACCTATGGAGCTTCTATCTTTTCCTCCATGGGTATGAAATGAGCCACCTTGCTCAATCTATCTACAACAACTAGGATAGTATCCCCCTTCCTTTGGGTCCATGGTAACTCCACTATGAAGTCCATGGATACATTGTCCTAGTTATGATCTAGAATTTGTAAAGGATGTAAAAGACCTAGTTTCTTAACCCTTTCTACTTTGTTGACTTGACACATAAAGCATTGTTGAACATAAGTGTGGACATCTCTGGCTAATCCAAGCCACCAAAATGTTCTTCTAACAAGCTATATTGTCCTGTCAACACCAGGATCTCCTGCACAAGGAACATCATGGTTATCATGCATGACTTTTCTTCTCAAACCCCAAAAAAGTGGTATGCAAACCTTTCCTTTCCGTTTGACTATCCCATTCTCTTTTGAGAAATTGGAATACATATTGGACTTATTTGCTCTGCTAGGGGAAGAAACAATTGGAAATACCTCGCCTCCTATGATAGAGTCATCTCTGATGGCTCTAATAATCTGTAACAAATGTGGATCTCTCACCTATGCTTCCTTTATTTCTTGAAGCAATGAGCTGTCTAAAACCATAAAGCTCATTTCATACACTATCCGTGATAATGCATCAACTGCATAGGATTTCCATGTGAAACTCCTGCATGAGCTTAGCCCAACGAGCTAGTTTGCCTCAAAGATATGGTTGTCAAAGTCTTTGCCTCTTCTGGATAGGATTTCCATGTGAAACTTCTACATGAGCTCAACCCACTCAGTATGTCTGCCTCGAAGATCTAGTTGACTACAAAAGTACTTGCGTGTATGGTGATGTATGTATACCTTAAAGTTTGCTCTTAAAGTCTCCAGACTTTAAGAGCATGCCACCGCATACAACTCATGTTCATGCACTGGCTAATTGCGTTGTGCACTACTCAACTTCTTGCATTCAAAAGCTATTGCCCTGCCATCTTGGCTCAAGACTGCCCCTATGGCTATGCCACTAGCATGTGTCTCTAACTCAAATGGTTTCTGCGGATCTACCACTTTGAATATAGGAGCCTCTGAAACAACTTGTTTTAAGAGAGACCTTCTTGGGATCCATGTGGACCCCATCCATCGAGCGCATGCCCTAAATACTCTATCGTTGGAAGAAATAATGGATTATCTTGGTTACATACAACTTAGTTTCTTTCAACTTATTCAATACTAATCTTAAATGACTTTCATGCTCATGAACATACTTATTATACGCTAGCAAATCATCAAAAAAAAATCCACAACACACTTTCCTATGAACAGTTGCAGAATATCATTCAGTAACATCATGAAAGTAGAAAGTGCATTAGTCAAACCAAATGGCATGATTAAGTACTCATAATGCCCAAAATAGCTCCTGAAAGCTGTTTTATATACATCATGATCTTTTATCCTAATGTGATGGTAGCCACTCTTCAAATCTATTTTTCTATATACAACAGCTCCACCTATAGCATCTAAAAGATCATCTATCCTAGGCATGGGATACCTGTGCTTGATGGTAATCTTATTGAGTGCTCTATAATCATTGCACATCCTATATGATCCATCTTTTTTCCTCACAAGAAGAACTGGTGCTTCAAAGGGTGAATAGCTGGGTCTAATTAGCCCTTTCTATAGGTATGCATCCATGATCTTGCAAACTTCATTCTCCTCCTGCAAAATCATTTGAAATGGTGGCCGAGCGATCAGACTTGCTCCTTGTACCAATTTGATTCTATGCTCAATGTTCCTGCAAGGAGGCAAACCTGAAGGTGATTCTTCAAGAATAACTCTTGAAATTCTGCTCTTACTTTCTCTAAAAGTGCTTGAGCATTCTAACTAGAGTTTCCATGACTGCATGAATCCATCATAATACACGACGAATACACGAAATAAAGAAAATAAATATACTTAGAATCAATCTTGACCAACTTGGTATTGGTTACCAATCACGTCTCTTAGAGATCTGTATCTCCACAGATCAGTAGTTGCCTCCCCTCATGCTCAAATTGGTACACATCTGAAGCAAAGTCAATGATTGGTCGTTTCCTAGCATGCCACTTCTTACTTGGGACTACATTGAAACATGCTAGTGTAGCTATCTTGAAACTAATCTATCCTCATAGAACAAGATGTGAATGGGCAAACCAACAACTCTTCAGTCCCAAGTCTCAGTTCCCTTCCCCTTGGCTAACTCTATTGTGCAAGCATAGTCTGACTACACAATCTCTAAGTGTAGCCTCTGGACTAGTCAGAAACTAATCACATTATGTGTCGGCCTAGTGTCAAAGAGTACCTTGACAGGCTGTCCTGCCATGACTCCCCTCATGACAATGAGCTTATGTTGGAACCGTGAAGTCATGAAAGGCCTATGAAGCTATGAAGGCTATGGAGTACTTGGAGGCCTACCTTGGAGTTAAGGATACTTGAATACTCAAGGCCTTGTGTGACAGTCTTCCAAATTTCCCACTTTTCCCTCTTATAAATAAGTTTCTTCATAGGAACTCCTGCTTACTTATTTATGTGAGAAAACCCATAAAAACTCAACCTTTCCCTTCTTTTTTGTAAAAGACTCCTTTTTTTGAATTCTTGCCTTAGTTTCAAAAAGAGAGCTCACTTTTGGATACGTGCAAATGCTCTCTCTCTAGGAAGATTCTCTTTTTGATTTTACCAACTACCTACCTTTTTTTAGAACATCTTTAGTTAATGAAGCCTTTGGCCACTTGTATTGAACGGATTCCTCCTCCTCTCTTATATAAGGAGGAGCTCATTTTGTAAAAAAGGGAGGTCCCTTGGCCATGGCCTTGGCCTCCATTTTGGTAATGGAAGAAGGTGTCATTTGCTACTCTCCTGTTTCCTTGTGTGCAAGGCGATGATCTTGGTGTATGGATTTGCATGTGTGTGTGCATGGTTGGGAGGATGTTCCCCTTTGCTCCTTGTGACGTTGGCCATTGTTGCCATTGGTCCATGAGCGTGGGTGAACCTCTCCTCTCATTCTTTGCCCCAACTTGGAGAAACCTCTCACTTCCATGTGAGGCGGTTAGGGTTGTTGCTCCCCTTTTCTCAACAAATTTTGGCGCCGTTGCCGGGGACGTCGGCCTTTAGCCGTTGGTTTTTCCAAGTTTGCGTGTCCATACTTCGTGAGATGCACCTTGACACTTGGAGGAGGATGAATACGTGTGGCCTTCGGTTGGCCTAGGGTACCTCTCTTCTTTTAATTTTTGAGTAATGGTAGTTCATTTCTGTTTGATGCATAAAAACACCCCTAACCCCCTTCTCTCTCTCACTCTCTCATATACACACTCCCACACACACATTGGGCATCATTTTCCACCTGTCACTCTCTTTTAGTGATGGCCTTGGGTAGAGGGATGAGGGGTAGCTCTTCCTTGGCCCCATCCTTCTGTTCAATTTTCAAAAAAAAAAAATTCGCACAAAACGAGAAGCTCTGGAAGTTTGGAGTTTTAAATCTGACGAACCCACTCCCTCCATTCAAATTTGCCAAAAAAAATTTTTTGGAATACTCTAACAACTGCATTTACGAAACTGCAAGTGGGGAACATGGGAGGATTCAAATGCATTTACTCTCTCCTTGGATGCCATCTACGTGGCAAATTCGTGAAGCGTACAGATTTTTTGGGTTTTCGAAAGACCAACTATCTTGGTGTAAATGTGAGCAGTGGAGCATGCCTCCACTCGCGTGAGTAGGACGTCTGCATCTAATGGGAGATGTACGAGCTCTGAATCTCCTCCCTCCCCCCAATCGCTGATGCGCTGAGGTGAGCTCCAAGCGAGCTCCCTCTTGCCTCTTCCTCTATCGGGGTCGAGCTCCGGGCGAGCTCCCCCCTTGTTCAGCTGTCCTCTGTCGGGGTTGAATTCCAGGTGAGCTTCCCTGTTGCACATTTTCTCCTCGAAGTGATCTTCGAAGGCCAATCTAGGGCAGATGTTCATCCCCATTGGCTCCTCCTGTCGGCCCGACACTTCTCCGTGCCCTCGTCCATGGCAGATATGCACCCTATCGTGCCCCCTTTCGGTCGTCCCTATCCGACAGTTGGATAATCGATGCACCCTCTTCGAGGTCGAGCTCAACTCTTGCTCCTCTTTCTTGCCGAATGAAGCTCGCCATGGGCTTGTCGCATCCTCCTGTGCGGGTACGTGCTCTTCTTGCTTGCCATCAGGCCTGAAGAAGATCCTGGTGGCAGTTTAACTCCATGACCCTATCTCAACACAAGGGTCCTACAGATGATGGAAGATCGAACCCTCTTCTCCTGGCCGCCTGTTGCCATACCTTTAGGATTGGACCTTGCAAGGCTTTTGCTTCGTTATTACTCTGTGGAAGCCAATCCCAGCTCTCGAGGTGAAGAACTATTGCATCGGGCAGGTTTCTTTTCTGTCGGAGTTGGAAAATGTCGGGCTCCCTTAGTGACTGTAGCGAAAGGAGAATTTTGAGAGTCATATCTGCTCACTGTTCCTTCATAATTAAGTATCTGTGGATTTGGTTGTGATCTGTGTGTTCATTGGTTCCACTCTGTTCTGCGTGCTCTTGCTGCGGGTTTTGGTAAGGCTGAGATGTTGATCAATGGCTGGCTGCTCTAACCTCTTCACATCCGTTTGTAGGTTTGTGACTACAGAATCTGTGTACGATTCATGCTACCGGGGGTGTTGTATTTGCTACCAATCTCCACGCATGTTATGCTTGCTTTCCGACTTGCCAGTCATGATTGTTATCAATATGAAAGATTTTTTTTGTTTGATAAAGGAGTATCGACTTCGGTGTGGAACCTATGCTTTAGGCTTTTAATGATACAACTCTTCAAGTTTAATTCCTATGAGATTATGTTATCAAGCTTCAAATTATTTCTAATGTTTTGAAGTTGATAGGGTCATTAACCTTGGCGAAAAGTTTTGATGCACTAGGAATGTTCGGCTCAAAAATGCCTTGCGATCAGTCTTTGAGGGACGTTGTTGCTTGTTGACCTCAACGACTTGTGTAAGATTCATGTCTCCGGCTGTGTTGATGGCTGCCCACCCTCCATAGCTCCAAGTTTTTGAGCTTTATCTTGATCCTTGGCCACGTGGCATGGAGCTTCATTCTGGTTCCTCATTGCATGTTCTATTTGGCGCTGCATTAAGCTCTAGGTATCCATTTTCAAAGCTTCCTTATTATTTGGACATGTTACCAGGACTCACCTCTGGGCTTCCCAACTTTCGTGGTTCCCATTTTCGCCATGCTTGGGCTTCGTATGGATATGTTCCTCAAGTCTTTTGGCATTTACTCTCTTCTCTAAACATCAGGATTGGATATGCATACTATACACTTTTGTGTTCAAAAATTGTCTTGGTTCCTCCACATACAGCTCGTATTGTCTGTTTCGACTTGATTGCTCGGGTGAGTGATGATGCATTGTCTCATTCTACATAAAGGTCCTGTCTCGATTTTGGGCATGCTGTTGGAATAGGTTTGTGATATGGCATGACATAATGTCTTCTATATGGGAAATGTTGGAGCATGTATATGATAGCAGGGAATCAAAATTGTACACTGCTTTGTTGAAGGGGGTGCTAGCTTGGAGCCTCCCTGACTCGAGGTCTCGCAAGGTTCCCTGTTTGCTCCCCTTCTACATCTCGAGCTGGGGATATTCTATTTGGCAATCACAGGACTCCTGCAAAACTATGATTGAGGTATTGTTTCCATGTTTGTGTGAACTATAATGAACAATTTACATGCAAATTTTTGAGTTCTTGCAGAATATATTCCTATGGAGCTCTCTTGCCTAGACACCGGCAACATGGTGGGAATATTTGTAACATCCTCTTCTCTCAAGAAGTGTCCTTTTTGCACATCATACTTGTGAAATTCACAAATCTTAGAATGTTTTTGGGATGGAGTGGTTTGTGTAAAATTTCTTATATTATGGATTGTATCAAAACTCCACATGATCTATGCAAACATCTTTCCCTGTTATTACTGAAATATTTCCTGTGACTGTTAAGGTATATTCCTGATTGTATGCAGGTGGTTTAACTTGTTTCCATAGTCATTATTCATTGCCCGGTATTTCCTTTGTTATATGGACTAAAGCTGGTAGATTGATACTGTTATTAAGGTTCTGGGCAGTAAGGTGTTTGATATCACAAAGATATTCACGTGTGTATATCTTGAACGCCATTCAATTTTTTGATTCTTATGAGTAGAGATCCGAGAAGAAGAACTGAGCATGCTTGTAAAACTAATTGCATACGAACATGGCTTGTAAAAAGTTCACTTTGTGCTCTAGCAAGGGATAAGTTCAAAGCGGCATATAGTGACTCATGTATCAACAACTACATTACAAGGACTACTTCATCCCTATGCATTATGTATGACTTGTTCTGACGGGATAACCCACACCGGAGATAGATGAGAAGTACACATTTCATGTTCATTTGCTCCTTGTTGTCCTAGATTGATGTCTATAACTCTTACACATGTGCTCATTGGCGATTTCATTGTGGAATTGGTTTTGTGTTAAGATGCTTCGTGACCTGTTATGTGGAGATGTCAACTGCAGAAGGATTTTTATGGAGGAAGATGGCCTACAGATAGTTGCTGCTAGTCTTCGTTAGTAATGCTAACCTGGATTCCACTACCCATGCCTAGGAGATGCTACTTCACATTCATTGGAAAAGCAACACGTGAGGTAATTACTCACACAAGTGCTATCTCTATGGAGGCATCAGAGGCCTCCTTGCACTTATTAGGTGCATCAAGTGACAAAGGTGCAACCAGGAAGTTGGGTATGTTTTTGAAGGCTTGCAGGAAGGCTGATGGAGGCTCCTAGCTATCAGGTTATATTGCTGCCATACTACCATATGACTCACTAATATGGATCTTGCAAGAACAAAGATGAAGACATGCACCCACACTAAACTTTGGACATTGAAAATTTTTGGCAGGAACCACTACCATAACTATTGACCAAAGGAACTCTATGTCTGATATTGGTCCATGCCCATATGATAAATGTTCTGATATAGTCATTATGTCGGGGTACTGTGTCTTTTCAGATTACAATATCTTGACTCACTTGGCTGCACATGTATTCCAAAGTATAAGTGTTCACACCCTGTCGGCCCTCAGTTTGAAGATTCTAATTGACATTTGCATTGCAAGTGTATGCTTTATAAATTCAAAAAAGAAATTGACAAAATTTCTAGAAAACTACCTGGTTCATCTTGCATATCTTTCAATGGTAAGGAATTGTGGCATATTCTGCACTGATCACTCACAGTTTAGGATCTTCAGCATTAAAGCAGTTTAGGAGTGGTATTCTGCGTAATTAACACAGGAGAATTTTACTTAAACTTGGACACAATCTTTTTTGTATGTTTAAGCAGTGAACAGGTTCTTGCAGATGTGCAGAGCGGAGGTATGACCTGGGTAGGATTATGTAGCCACCTTACTTGGTGATCGAAGCCCTTTTCCCTACAATCAGACTTTTCTTATGATTGTCACTTGGCTATGTATAACTCAAAATTGTGGATCTCGGATGACTGTTGAATTATCAGATGCCATTAAGATGATGGACGATGACCTTGGGTTAAGACATAATCTAAAGACTGAACTGAAACTCCTGGACATTTAGGAAACTAGGCTCTGACTACTCATGTTTTATGAATCATCGATGTTGTTGGCTATTCTGCTTTCGAGTGAATTTCAGAAGTAGCACTCATGGCTATTTTAAGTTCTGTGTGTCAAGGGCTTGATGATCTTTTGCTTGATAAGTTGCCTGCTCAATATTTTAGATAAAGAATCTAACGATTGTCTTGAGGATATCTTGTTCAGAAGGAGACACTGTGTGAACTCATCCCTGTTTTGAAAGTCACAAAGTACCGAGTGATTGTTTTTTGCCAGGGAAGAAATTCTCTGGTTTTACAATGAACACACACAGAACTTAGCATTGATTCTTCCGGACTCTGATAGAGGCTCTCTTGTGAATGATGGCGCGCATTCCAGATGTGTTTGATCCAGTCATCATCTTAGCCTTGAAACTAGTAATTGCTGGATTAAATGAAATAAGTGTTTCATTACAGGCCTGCACCTATTGAACTGTTGCATTAATTGTTCTTCCCCCTGTTAGATGATGTGACACTATAATTTGCAGGAAATTCTCTTGATGACTCAAAGGTTTTTTAACCCTTGACCAAGCATGTCTACTTAGCAAAGAATACAACTGAATTTTGTGCTCACTTTTTGCTTAGTGGTTGTCCACATAACTAAGTGACTAAGATTAAGTGCTTGTGACATGGCAAAACTATAAGGGACAGCTTTTGGGTTCTTGATTGCTGGATTGCAGGAGTTGCTAGCTCTCCATGTGGACTTGTCTCCGGAAGAACCAGTCCTATAGGATTCGATGCCCCCTGAAGTGGAAACTAAAAATGGAATTAACATTTTTTTGTTGCTTCTTTTCAAAAATCAGTCTACTTGTTGTGTATGTTTAATTTTCAGGTATTGGAGCTTGAGTGAAGGCACATTGGAAGGAGGCTGGGCTGACTACCCCCTAAGGGGATTGTGTCACTCAGCATTGTTGGATTGGAGATTTGAAGGCAGACGGCTTGCTGATTCAAAAGATTTGCAACCTTGCAACAATCAGACTTGAATTGCTGCGTATCTGAAGAGTTGAAGACTCCAAACATTGGACCCGTTCGGCACTGTATGCCTCTCCTCTCTTAGCTTTGTCGAGGACGACAAAGACTAGGTGGGGGAGGGTGTTGGAACCGTGAAGTCATGAAAGGCCTATGAAGCTATGAAGGCTATGGAGTACTTGGAGGCCTACCTTGGAGTTAAGGATACTTGAATACTCAAGGCCTTGTGTGACAGTCTTCCAAATTTCCCACTTTTCCCTCTTGTAAATAAGTTTCTTCATAGGAACTCCTGCTTACTTATTTATGTGAGAAAACCCATAAAAACTCAACCTTTCCCTTCTTTTTTGTAAAAGACTCCTTTTTTTGAATTCTTGCCTTAGTTTCAAAAAGAGAGCTCACTTTTGGATACGTGCAAATGCTCTCTCTCTAGGAAGATTCTCTTTTTGATTTTACCAACTACCTACCTTTTTTTAGAACATCTTTAGTTACTGAAGCCTTTGGCCACTTGTATTGAACGGATTCCTCCTCCTCTCTTATATAAGGAGGAGCTCATTTTGTAAAAAAGGGAGGTCCCTTGGCCATGGCCTTGGCCTCCATTTTGGTAATGGAAGAAGGTGTCATTTGCTACTCTCCTGTTTCCTTGTGTGCAAGGCGATGATCTTGGTGTATGGATTTGCATGTGTGTGTGCATGGTTGGGAGGATGTTCCCCTTTGCTCCTTGTGACATTGGCCATTGTTGCCATTGGTCCATGAGCGTGGGTGAACCTCTCCTCTCATTCTTTGCCCCAACTTGGAGAAACCTCTCACTTCCATGTGAGGCGGTTAGGGTTGTTGCTCCCCTTTTCTCAACAGCTTAGTATCTGGAAACTGGTATCCTCTTTGTGCCACTGGTGAAAGCACAACATCTGGCACAATAGGAACCTTATTTTTTTCCATCATGGCCACTATGGAGATGATATCTGGGATGGGGAATCTCCAAAGTCCTCATCTCCATCACTCTTTACCTGAGTGGGATTAATAATTATGGTGGTTGCGATTTTCTTTTTCTTAGGACAGTCCTTGAAAAGGTGTTGTCTTAGATACCCATAGCATAAACCCTCTTTCATTGCCTTCTCTTTCTATTGAGGGGTAAGAATAGACTTATTATATGCCCTCTCAGCCAGAACAAACACTTTCCTTTTACCTCTTGAAACTGTCTTCATCATGTGCACCTGCCAAGCCTCTTTCTAAGGCTGTGCACTAATCAACCTAGGAGTAGATGAAGAACATGGTTGACTCATCTTAGTCCATGAGGACCTGTGACCCTGGGAGCCTATGCCCCTATGGCCATCCTAATAGAATAAAGTCATCTCCATGGCATGTGCCAAGGAGTGACACTTCGCCTTCCTCACTAAAGGTCTAATAGTTTCTCTAAGTCCTAAGGCGAACTTGTGGACCTAGAGAAACTCTAGGATAGTATCAAGTACTTTAAGAAGTACCTCTCTGTACTTCTTCGAGTAGTCCTGAATGGTTTGTTCTTCTAACTAATGAAGAACCAAGTGTCTAGCATTCTAGATCTCTCATCAGGTGGTACGAGGTTATGGTAGAACAATACTTTAAATTGCTCCCAAGTCATGGTCTCTTTCTTGTCTTGTTCTATCTTACACCACCACCTATGGGTGACATCCATAAGGTTATAAGTGGCATGTTGAATCTTCTGCCTATCGTCCATGATATGGCATAAGCGGAAACACTGCTTCCACTTGTTGAGCCACTACTCAACAACATCAGTAGTCCTAGCACTAGTCAAGCCGTGATATCTAGGCGGCTTAAGGTCCTTAAGGTGCCATCAGACTTCTCTGACTAACATGCTATCTCTAGGGACTTTTGAAGCTTGATGCTCACCTGGAGTATCTAAATGTGCTCTCCTAGCACTCATGGTTTCTATGGGATTAGAGGTGTGCTCACCCATGAGTGTATCAGTCCTAACTAATGAAGAGGATCCTAAATCCATGCTTGGATAAGGTGTAGGTCTCTTTATGTTTTCATGATTTTTATGCTTTTTTTTAAAGGTTTTTACACTCTATGTACACCTAAGATATCCAACTGGCAACAAAAGTTGATAAATCACAACATTTTCCATAAAAGAATGACAAGAAAGAAATTTTTCATGTGCATTATCTACTTTTATGCACACACATGCAAAATCTTAAAAGTTTCGGCAACATAACGACGTAAAAATGAAAATAAAAAAATAAAACCAATTGTTGACATGTGCAATATATACAGTATATACCCTTACAATAACCCTCCTGCTTGTGGCACTGTATCACAATAAGAACGTCACAAGTTCTTATATTTTTCCTTCTTGTACTTGCAAAACCAAGTGCTACATATACTTGCAACAATACTTCACACCAAAGTGCAAAGCTAAACAAGCTCCTAACTAATTACATACCATGCATGCCATGCAAAATGCTTGTCTTATGTGCATCATGGTAGATGAAGAGAGCAAGTATGCATTAAAATTGACCAGAAAAACTTATCTTAAGGTCCAAAAGCTTGATGTGCACATGTGCGCAGGTGCTAGAAATGATTCACACACTCTCCGCTTGCTTCTCTAAGATTCCTCCAATGATAAATGCATCAAAGAAGTGCTCGAACGAGAGTCCTTGATATCAAACAACAAGGTTTGAAGCTATATACACATTTGAAACTGAAAATAAAGGTACTTTGCAGCCAATCAATGGAAATATCTCAATGAGGAATCCATAGCAACAAAAATCACTTGATTTGGAGTTGGAATGACCAAGATATGCCCAAATGAGTGGAGGTAGGTATTGAAAACAGGCTATGGAGTGGAAGATTACGTGGAAATTTCAATCTATCAAATTCATCAAATACATCCAAGAAAGGTAAAGAAAATTTTTTTGTTGGTAGTAAAACATCTATAGGTTTTGAAGACATTGATGGAGATTCAAGTGGTTTAGAAAAGAGCCTTGATGAGGAACTTGGATTGCCCTCTGTGAAGACTTCAGGAGTAAGAAAGGCACATGCAGATGATACAAGGAGAAGTGACCCAAGACCAAGAATATCTTGGAGGATGTAGAATGCAGTGTAATGATTGACATATGACAGTTACATGGATTGTCATTATGCCTATATGACCAAGATAATACAAGATGTTGAACCCTCTTGTTTTGAAGATGCAATGGAAATGCAGATTGGAAAAAAGCTATGGATAAGGACATGGCTGCACTTTATGGAAATGATACATGGAAGCTGGTTCCTTTGCTGCAAGGAAAGAAACCCATAGGCTACAAGTGGATTTACAAGGTAAAGCAAAAAGCACGAATGGTAGCAAAAGGATATGATTATGAGGAAACATTTATCCCTATAGCTAAATTTTCTACTGTTAGAACACTTGTTGCATAAGCTACAACAAAAGGATGGACTTTGCATCAGATGGATGTGAAGAATGCTTTCCTACATGGTGAGTTACAGGAAGAAGTATACATGGACCAACCACAAGGATATGAAGATTCAAAGCACCCAGAATATGTTTGCAGATTGCAAAAGGCTTTATATGGACTTAAACAAGTTCCCCGTGCTTGGCATGGAAGGATTGTTGACTACTTAACCACCATTGGATTTTGTATGTATTATGAAGATCATTTATTATATGCAAGAAAGGGTGATGATGGCATCATAATTGTGGCTAATTATGTTGATGACTTGATTGTAGGAGGTGACAATGAAGCAAGCATTAGAGGTAAATCAAATCCTTATGCAAGAATTTGACATGAAAGATCTCGGTGTGCTATGCTACTTCTTGAGCATTGAGTTTATACATATAGAAACATGTATATGGATGTCACAAAGGCAATATGCCTTGAGTATGCTGCAAAAGTATGGTATGGCTAATTGTAAGCCAATTTCTATGCCATTAGATCATAATTTGAAGTTGGATACTACATCAATTGAAGTATTGGAAAATGTTACTATGTACAAGAAAATTGTGGAAAGTTTGATATATCTCACAATTACAAGGCCTGATCTAAGCTACATTGATGGACTTGAAAGTCAATTTATGTAGGTTCCCAAGAAGTCTCATCTAGATGCTTTGAGACGCACTCTATGTTATGTGAGTACTACTTTGGATTATGTGTTGTTTTATGAAGCCGGTGTAGACTTTCATGTTCATGGACACACCAATGTAGATTGGGTTTGTAGTATTCCAATATAGAAGATCTACTAGTGTCTTTCTATTCTCACTTGGAAGTGCAGCTATTACATGGAGTAGTAAGAACCACCCCACTATTGCTTTGCCTAGTATAGAGGTTGAGTATGCCAAACAACCAAACATGTGCATATGACTAACCATAGGCTTATGTCCATTCGAAGCCTCATAAGCAGTGATGACCATCAATACTTTTGTCAAGCAACAATTCAACACATAGTTTGCACACATGCCCGCTTCCATCCAAAACTTATCAAGAAGGTGCTTTCCTTTAACCATACATCGTGCTATTTCAAGGAAAGTTGTATTTTGATGTTCAAATTCCTCTTTCACGAAGAAAAGCATTAAACTCATGTGACGTATTCACCACCATGATCTGTGTGTAGAGTCAAAAGCTTGTTTGAAGAAATTTTTTTAGCCATAGGTCAAAATGCTTTGAAGCAAGAAAATACCTCATTCTTTGCTTTCATAGGATACACCCATGTATGGCGAGTAGCATCATCGATGAAGGTAACAAAATATACATGCTTCCCCAAAGATGGAGTCTTGACGTGACCACATACATCATTATGAGCAAGCTACAATTTTGTATGACTATCTTTTGGAAAAGAAGCACGATGCATTTTTCCAAGAATGCAACCTTCATGTGCATGCTTTAGTCAAGTGTTGGCAAACTAATGACCATGTCCTTATTTTGTAAGTAAAGCAAACTATTGAAGTTCAAGTGACTAAAACAAGCATGCCAAAGCTTCATTTCAACCATGGAAGAAGTATGAGCAACCAAGGCATTTGAGGAAACCATTACATAATGTACTGGACATCATGATAATATCACCATTCTTGAAATCATGAACATACATTATCATCAACAAAGTGTACATGAAGTCCAACTTTGGCAATCAACGAAACTAAAATTAAGTTCTTCTTGATACTAGATACATACAATGCATTTTTCAAGAGAATCCACATATGACCTACTTTGGACAGACCCCTCCAACTCTATATAAGGAGGGAATTTTCCCTGCCTTGGTTAGAAGCTTGAGGAGCCTACTCCATGCTCTTGGAAAGCTCACTCTAATCCATGTGAGTTTTCCCATTTCATGGTCTACTCACTTTTGAGTCTCATAGTCTTCCATTTTTTTAGTACACTCTTCTTTTCGTTTTGCTTCTATGCATGCACTCTCTACAGAATCAAGTGAAATGTGCTAAAGCAATGGTGGAGATTGCACATGCATATGTGGAATCTAATTAATCTAGAGTTCACTATAAATCCTAGGAGCTATATATAGGGGCACAAGGTTGGGAGGAGAGTTATCTATCTAACACATGGTGGTTTAAATGCTAGTTGTTCACATGAACCTAGTCTCCACAATGCAAGATAATGATCTTTGACTCTCCACCAAACTAGCCATTAAATATGGGTCTAGTGAGTCCCTGCCAGAACATGCTCAATAAAATGAGGAGAAATACTATCTTCTCATTCCTTGGCAACTTAGGTGGACTTATTTCAATCATTCAGGTTTTCTTGAAACATAAATCTCAAGTATTCCGAATGATAATATACCCAATCTACAAGTTCATGTCTACAAGTAGATCCCTATCTTGATCATGTTTGATTTTCCTTGGATTAATTCTCATAATAGAGTTTAATCCTTTTGGAAGTTTTAACATTGAAGTCTTAGATCCAAAGATGACTTTAGGAATTGGAATTATTTGTAGACCATTCTCCTAGGCCTCTACCCCGTTTGTTCGTCTTAGCTTAGCGTGTTCTTCCAATGAGAATCAGTAGTAACTATCTTGAACCAACTATGGTTTATATAGTTATGTATACTAACCTCAAATGTCATCAAAGCTTTGCAAAGAGAAACAAATCCGATTCCTTCAAATCCTCAAAATTGAGAAAAAATACTTCATCAAGAGACCCTCTAGATTTTCTATTTGGATGGAGTCTAGATGATTCAAGTTTTGCAGCTTTAGTTCCAAGGACTTGCAAGAAAGATACCTGTTTTTAGGCATCATATCTCAGATCTTGCTAGGAACATTCTTGAATCACTTGTTCTCACCAAAGATTCAAAAGAAGATCTTTTACATATCATTCTTTCATTCAAGGCTATTATACTTAAATAGGCTTGACTTTACTTTTGGAGTTTAACTTCGTAAACTCCCAAAATTCTTTACCCTCTTTACTTATCCACGTTTATTGTTTCGTATACAATTTGGTTATGCATTTTATTAAGAAAAATGCATATGCTTAAAGAGGATAAAAGATAGCCTTTTTCCAGGGTAAATGTCATGTTCATTCTATTTACCCTTTTGTTCATACAACTAAGTGTATTAAATTAGTTCAAGGAGGTACATTTCTACACCTCATAATGAACCTAAGACTTTAATCTAAATGGTCTTATCTTTAAGGCTTATCCCGATGTTTCCTATTGGATCTTGAGTCTATTTTCTCTCTGGCCATCAGAGAAAATTCTCAATGGGAGTTAGTTCTCATTGTCCCATACCAGGGAGTTCTTCCTCCAATCCATAGAACTACATCCTTAACCTTTCCACATTCTTTGCCCTTATCCTTTTAAATGCTCTCTGATCATTTACCATGATCATGAATTCCATCTTGGAACTCCTTGGCATCATTTTCATGAGAGCAAAGACTAAGGTTTCTAATATAATGCTAATTAATTCGAAGGTCTCTTTAGGTTGACCTTTGAACTTTACTTGGTATCACACTATAAAAGGGTTTGATCTTTTTGACCAATGGAGGCCTCTTGAATTGTCCAACCATAAAAGGTTTGATATATTTGACCAAGTTAGGTCACTTGGCTTTATCAAAATTCCTCTAGCTAATTTAATAGGAGATAAGATCGAGTTTTTTCTCCTTTACATCCCTTTTTCAATGATATTTACCCATGGGATTTTTTTGGGATCTTTAACTCATACCTTCATGAGTTGATATCCTAGCTTAAGTCTTCAATATCATGTTGATGTTCTTAAAACCATTAACTATTCTCCTTTTAAGGATCAACAATTATATGTCACCCTGTTGGCTTAAGTGAGTTGCCATGCTTGTCGATCCAAAATTTGGATATATCTACTCTCAAATACCCTACTCTAAATATGCTTCAAGTCTTTGTCTAGTTTACCTTAGATTACTTGCCAAATTGGAATTCTTTAATGAATTCCTTCTTACCTATTTGGTTCTTATTTTGTTTGAGATTTAACTCAAACACACTTAGGTACTTGGACATCCAATGTACTCCCTAACTTTCATGAAAGAGTTAAGGAATATCTTTTGCTTAGAAGTATCATATTGATGATACCTTTCTTCCCCCCTTTAAGGAGTTTTCGTTCCCGAAAACTGTAAGAAATTGATGTTCTTTTAATTTCCTATCCAAATGGGAGGTT
This sequence comes from Ceratopteris richardii, assembly GCA_020310875.1. Taxonomy (NCBI): domain Eukaryota; kingdom Viridiplantae; phylum Streptophyta; class Polypodiopsida; order Polypodiales; family Pteridaceae; genus Ceratopteris; species Ceratopteris richardii. Next base: position 205,149,869 of record CM035409.1, on the reverse strand, counting down.
CATTTATGCTAAATCCTTGATTGAAAAAAGCTCTCCAATATCCTTGAGGTTAAGCTTCCATTATCTTTAAGTTCAATGTCCCATACCACTAAACCTACTTAAGTGACATTGTAAACCTAAATGTCCCATACCATCCGATTTACAATCTCACCTTAGTGTAGACAACTTTAGCTCTTACTCAAGGATTAAACTCCATTCATTTTAGTCTTATCAAAATCTTTGTAAGTTACATTCTTACAGAGTCTTGATTTTGAAAAGACTTTGAAAATTATGCTTTCATTGAACTATATATCCTTGTTCAAATGCAACCAAAGGTATCTTTGTTTATGTCATTTGATAATAGAGCTAGTATTCTCATACTAGATATTATCTATTGACATAAATAGGCATCTATATCAAAGGATATAGTCAATCATAAGCTTTGCTAAATGGTTACCTTCTTAACCATCTTGATAAATTGTTTCTTACTCATAGAACACATTTTGGAGTAGAGGTCTTAAGAGTTTCTTTCAACCCTTTAATCTTCCTCTTCTCTAGATATGCTTAATGAGTTACAATTCTTTAGTCTTGAAGAAATTTTCCCAAAGCTCCAAATGGATCCTACCTCTTGTCAATGAAGGAAGAAGCTTTTTGGGGAAGAAATGAATGCTTAAAAGGGTAAAATGGTTCAACCATTTTTCCCTTAATATGTCATTTGAGGACATTCTCTTCCCCCTTTTAGTGTGATCATTGTCCTCAATGATCAGATGTTGAAGTTCCTATGAACTTCTTAACATCGTTCAGAATGAAAAATTACCCCATGAGTGTAGGGTCTCATATAGGCTTCTCATTTCTCTTTTGGATGTCTTTCAATCCAATTTCTTATTACCACTATCTTATGGTTAACATTGCTTAGTTTGTAACCTAAGTCCTTGGCCTTGCTGATCAGGGCATGCCATGGGTATTATGGAACTTATGGGTCCATAAGTAAGACTCAAAACTTAAGGTTTTTCTATCTGTAATAAATTATGTTGGCTTTTGGATTAAGGCAACATATAAAAAGTATAAAAGTTAATTGGCATAATCTCAACACACCATTAAACTTTTATGCTTTTGACTTCATATGAAGAAGTCATTTTTCTGTCGTAAACCTTAAACTTATTGCCTTAATTTCTCTCTCATGTACCATGAGCCCATGCATATATGATTGAATTTGTGTATACATAATATATGCCAAGAACAAATACATCTTTGCTTAAAGATGCTTAGCATGCAATATTGAACCCCTCCTTAAAGCATGCATGGAATTCCCATTTTAGAACCCCATTAAATGCATAAATACATGGTTCTGTTTACCATTCATGTTCATCCCATGCAATAATGAACATTCTATATGCATTTTCTAACAGTATTAAGGTGGTCAATCTTTTTCATGGTAATTAAAAGCCTTTTTTTCCATTTAATTATGCCTCTAGTTTGTCACACAAATTATTAAACTTATGCATCTTTCCAAATGCATATGGAACACCATTTCCATTTAAAATGCATCTCTATATGCATTACTTTTAGCGTGGTCAAAGAGGAAAATGGAAATGAAAATGGTACTTACCTTCATTTTTGCTATGTCCGTCCTTTGATTCCATGAAGGAGGAAGCTTTTCCATTTGGATACTTTGATTTTGAGGTTGCAAGGTTAGACCATCATATCTTCCAGATCTCCTCCGATGTTTCTTTTGTAGGCATCTTCATACTTACTTGTATGCTCAACAATGTATTTAACCTCACATAAACTCTAAGTATACATATTGGCATTATTTTCTCCATGCCATGTAAACGGTATAAATCTTAAAAAATTATGTATCCTAACATTTCCATATACCTATAAAGTACTTAGAATAAAGTGAATATGAGAAAGAAGGAAATGGATGACTTAGCTTCAATGCCTCATAACTTATCTTTGTAGAAACTTGATTGTCTTGGAGTTTAAATTTCCAAGATGAAACGCATCATTCTTCTTTCTCTTTTCTTCATAATTTGCTCCACTTTCACTTGCCTTAGCCTCAAATATGACAATATACATGAATCTTTTCTTCTAAAAAGTAAAAGATTCATTAAATAAAATCCAAAAATACTTAGATTTGGAGACTTGTCATTTGTTGAAAGTGAAAGAGTCATATCTTTGCTTCAAACTCCATAGCTCTAGGGGTATGTGTGAACTTGCTGAGGAGCGTGAGCTACGGACTAGAAGTCATATCCCATATTCGATGTGACTTTTTGTTTTTTCCACTATATATTGACGAGCTCCGATCGTCTTTTGATATCTGAACACAAGAGGTGAAGCACTCTATCTTTCTCTCTCTTCTGGACATTAATGCGTGTGAGCACGCTGCTCCTCCTCCACGTGAGTTGATTGAGGCCAAGAACGTGCGTGCGTGCATGATCAAAAGCCCGAGCTGCGTGGCTAAGGATGCCTCCACTTAGTAGAGGGGGAGGGTCATATGGAGAGTCTTTTTAGCCTCCAAAGAGATAACTCACAAAGCTCCTCGAGCTGCTTGCGGGCGGGAAAAACAAGAAATACCTCCTCGAGCTCATCGCAGGTGGGAAAAACAAGAACTCGAACTTCGAAGGTAGGGAAAAGAAACTCGAATCCTTCATAAGATTTAATAGGCTCTGCATACCAATGTTGTGAAACTACAACTACTACTCACAAATCAAACTACCAAGACCGCACTCCTATGAGAGAGCACGTATCCACCCATCCAACTCCACCCATATATATACCTCTAGCCCAAGGGGTTGCATGTCCTTGAGATTGGCCAAGTGTCCAGCCAAGTGTCCCTCATGTGGACACTTTCCCAAGGGTGATCACATGCCTTCTAATTTCCCAAGGTCTATCACATGCCTTCTAAATCAAATGAGGATTCTTCTCTCACGTACACACAAGGTGGCTCTTAGAGAAGCTTCTCCCAAGACTAAGGTTCCCATACCTTAGGATAAATCAAGCCTAAGGTTCCAACCATTCAATTGGGAGCTCATATGAATAAATACCTCAAGGGTTAAAACCAAAGGTTTCACCCAAAGGTTCAAGGCATGTTCCAAGGGTAATTCAAGGGTTAGACCAAAGCAAACATACATCATATTCTAACCTTTAGAATCCATATGTTTAACCTTCTGAACCCATGAATTATACAACAACACTCATTTTTCAATTCTTTATGGATCATATGGATGGTCTTCAACTTCTCAGGTAGGGCACCATAGGTGGCCACCCTAAGGGGGACCTCTCACGAAAGGTTGTTCACCCAAGGGAGACCTTCCCCTAAGGGGTGTTGCCCAAGGGATGCCTCCCCATTGTAATTGTTACATCTTTGTACACCTATTGATCTCGTGATATTGATGTATTGTTTATTCTCTTTGCGGACCCTTGCAATCAGTTGTCCTTGTATGGATTACATTAACCCCCCTTGAAGGTGGAGATACATATTGTCCTATAGACCAAAAACCCACCTTCTATGTTTGCATGAGGTGCATGGTTAGAAGCCTTATGGCCAACAAATTTAAGTGTCTCCTAGCTAAACACCTATTCGTATAAGATGGTCAAAAGCATGATTCTTTTGTTCACATCATATAATTTGCTTGCATGTATATATACACATACATGTGTGTATGTATCATGCATATGTGTATGTGTGAATATATATATATATATATATATATATATATATATATATATATATACGTGTGTGTTGTTGAGGTTTTTGTTTGTGTGTGTGTGTTCCACTGTAACGATGTTGAGGTTTTTGTTTGGCATGATGGTGGGAGCTACGGCAAGTTGAACTGAAACTAGAGGAGGTGCATGCTTGTATCCGTACTCATGAGTCATGACCCATATACTCCATGTTTTGTGGAGAAAAAGGGAAGGGGCCACACGGAACAAAGTTTTACACTTAAATCACTTTACTTTTCAATAGAAAAGATGGGAAAACACTTTTTTTGTAAAGAAAGTTTAGTTTAACGCCCATTAACTTCAAATGTATTTGAATGAATTGAAACTAAAATTGAAGGCAAGTTTAGTACCATGAAACCTTTTGTATCTCACAAAGCAGAGGTTAGACTCATGTCATAGTTAAGATTACAGAGTTTGAAGTTTTGCTAAGATTAGAGCTTTGGAAAGGATAAACCTAAGGCTTAAAGAAATGACTAATTCGATGAGCTCGAAAGTTGAAGATGAGATTTACAGATCGAAAAGCTTGATGGGTTTGCAAATCTACCCCTTAACGTGAAATGGGCTTAATGTAAAGGCAAATGGCTTGAAGTTCTGGTAAGATTAGAGCTTCAGAAAGGATAGAACTAAGGCCAACGAAATGACTAGTTCGATCAGCCCGAAAGTTGAAGATGAGATTTACAAACCAGAAAGTTTGACGGGTCTGCAAATCTCCCTTTAACATGAAATGTGCCTAATGTAAAAGCAAACCGGGAACATAGACTCAAAAACAAAGACATGCTTTTATTTATTTTTGAGAGTACAATGAATTGAAAATAAATTCACATACCCAATCTCGTAAGGTAGAAGCACCCATCTCTCAAGAACTCATAGATACATATCCGATGAAAACTTGAACTCAAGACTTTCTCCTTAAGATTTAAGGCATCAAACCACTTAGTTAGACGGGCTTGGACACGAAGGCACGGTATTCATTCATCCGAAGGCCAAATCTGGACGATGGATACGATGGATTAATAAAGGTTATACATGTGGACAAAAAGCGTGGATAAATGGAATGATCTTGGTAAGTTGCCCTCCACGATCATGGAGGGCACTTTGTTGTAACAGTGAGGCCGATTATCCCGATTCCTCAGCCACCTACAAAGACCTCACTCGCGCGACACGACCATTGCTTGTTGTCTTTGGCGGGGGAGAGAGCGGGCGAGTGCCTGTGCCTGTGTTGTTTGAGTGAGAGAGAGAGTGCGTCTGATTTCTCTCCTCGCACCACTAAAACTTGCCACACTTTCACTAAATAGTCACGTGTGGGTTTAGGGTTTTGGATATATCCTGGCGATTCGGTTTCTGTAATCCCGTCGTGCTCACAAAGAAGTAAACATGAGCATCTGCTCCTTTAAGCTACAGTCGGCGTCGCATTTAGGCCTCCCTGCTTATTCACAGTCCAATTTTCTTGGACTTGGAGTCGGTTCTTTGCTTCCAACTGAATGTGCCGCGTCAGGGAGGTCCATCAGGAATCGAAGGCATGAGTATAGAGTTCTACGGGCTCTTGTTAATCGAGATGCAGGGCATTGTTCTTACTTCGTGCGGAGAGGCATCTCACCTAGTAGGCGCGTCTCTGAATCAGGAAGACGCCGCCAAACGCTTCACAGAAGGAAGCTAATGAAGTCAACATGCAATGTTCTAGAGGCCACAGAGGCTCCTGTAATTGAGTTGGAACAGCCCTTCCTCCCATGGGATGTTGAGCCCGTGGGCTTGAAGGGACAAAAAAGAACCGATCTCAGAAAGATTTTGATATTGGGAGCAGGACCCATTGTTATCGGGCAAGCCTGCGAATTTGACTATTCTGGAACTCAAGCGTGCAAGGCCCTGAAAGAGGAAGGTTATGAGGTAGTTCTCATTAATTCTAATCCTGCAACAATCATGACTGACCCAGAGATAGCTGATCGTACTTACATTACACCTATGACGCCAGAGCTTGTTGAAAAAATTATGGAGCAAGAAAGACCAGATGCTGTTTTGCCAACCATGGGGGGTCAGACTGCCTTAAATCTCGCTGTTGCTTTGTCAGAGATGGGAATTCTTGAAAAGTATGGAATTGAGTTGATTGGAGCCAAGCTAGATGCAATAAGGAAGGCAGAAGATAGGGACCTTTTCAAGCAAGCAATGAACCGTATCGGAGTCAAGTCACCTCCATCTGGAATTGCAACAACATTAGACGAGTGCTTTCAAATAGCAGAATCTATTGGTGAGTACCCACTCATCATACGTCCTGCCTTTACCCTTGGAGGAACAGGTGGAGGTATTGCATACAACAAGGAAGAGTTTGAGGCCATCTGCAAGTCGGGGCTGGCTGCAAGTGTTTGTTCTCAAGTTCTCGTGGAGAAGTCTCTGCTAGGATGGAAAGAATATGAATTGGAGGTCATGAGGGATCTAGCAGACAATGTCGTCATTATCTGCTCTATTGAAAACATTGATCCAATGGGAGTCCATACAGGAGATTCTATTACAGTTGCCCCTGCACAGACATTGACAGATAAAGAATATCAACGTCTTCGAGACCAAGCTGTGGCAATTATGAGAGAGATTGGAGTGGAATGTGGAGGTTCTAATGTGCAGTTTGCTGTAAATCCCAAAGATGGTGAAGTAATGGTAATTGAGATGAATCCACGTGTATCAAGATCCTCGGCGCTGGCATCCAAGGCCACTGGATTTCCTATTGCAAAAATGGCAGCAAAGCTATCAGTTGGATATACATTGGATTTGATTCCCAATGACATCACTAAAAAAACTCCTGCAAGCTTTGAACCATCCATAGATTATGTAGTGACAAAGGTAAATTGCAAATTCATATCTGTCATCTTCGGAAATTCATGGAATATTAGGAAACAAGTTGCAAATTCAAGAAAAATGGAACCACCCTTGAGGCTATCAGGTTGAATTTGGTGTAGATTGCTCCAATAACTCTTGGCTTTGTTACATTAACCAGTGTCCTTACAGATATCTTTATTCAAATGCTTCATTTGTTCACGAAGGTGATAGCATAACCTTGGTTCATTTTTTTAACATTCCTAGAAGAGGTTTATTTTCAACGCTCAAAGCACGAGGATTTTATCGAGATTATTTCTGGTAGTCAGTAAAAGAACATGTTTCTATTCAAGTATTCTATTTTCTGCAGTGTCCCTAAAAGAAAGTATCTATTTCGGTGTTGATCAAGAAAATTCAAAATACATTCATACTTTCAGATCGAATATGCCTGAGAACTCCCATATTGAAGCTATTGGTGAACTTTCATATGGTTACTTGAAGAAAGCATATCAAACCTTTTGATCTTAGTATCTTCTTTAAAGCCCCATTGGAAATGATCAAGAAAACAATCATTGTGAGTTGTTTCATATGAGTGGATAATTATGTTGTCAAAATTGTGATCCATGGATGGAGGCAACACTAGTGACCTGACACAGATACATTTGTCTTTGGGGTATGAGTCATGTATTCATCTCCAAAAGTATAATTGAATTTGTTGACAAATCCATGCAATTTGTGAATCATTTGCATGTCCTTTTCAAGAAAGGGGGCAAACTATGATAAATCATGCTTGGTGAGGAGCTTTTTCTTGTTCTGTATGATCAGTATAACCCAGCCCAATCTAGACTCCACAAGTACGGCTCCCTTCTCTCATCCTCAGATTTCATGCTTTTTTGCCAATGTCTATGGCAGAGTCTCAGCTCGTGTTGTCTATCAGCTACATTGGACTTTCTATCTTGCTGAGGTCTTTCCTTGCTGCCATGCATCTTTTACTTCCCAATGGGTGGGTGGGATTATATGCTTCCTCAACATGCTAATGCTATATGAACTGTGGACTTCTGCCATTTTCTGGAAATACTATTGCTCTTGCCAATTTCTATGGCAGAGCAATAGTCTCAGCTTGTGTTCTCCATCAGCTATATTGGACTTCTTATCTTGCGGATGGTCTTTCCTTGCTGCCACATGCTGCAGTTTGCATCTTTTACTTTCCAACGGGTGTGATTATATGCTTCTTCAATACACTATTGCTATATGAACTGTGGACTTCTGCCATTTCTGGAAATATTATTACTCTTGCCTTTACCACGTTGAAGTGGATGGAGAACCTAGTCATACATTTAAGTTGTCATGCCTCATCTCTGCTATCTCAAACTCTTGAATCCAAGTCAACAAGTAGTATCAGTTTAGGATTCAGCCTTTGCAAAATCTATGAAGCTAAATCAGATGATCATGTCATGGGTACTCTCAGTTTTTCATCAGAGATATTGATCGATGGTTAGTTTTTTTATCTCCCTTTTCATGCTTTCGATCATGAACAGTTTGCTAACACAGCCATGATGATTTCTCTTAATTGATGGAAATCGAGATGTTGCTGACTGTATGTTAGTCAATTTATAGCTAGTCTTTAAACTTCTAGATATGCTGGAACTCAGCGTGATTGTGTGGTTTGCTGTCAAAACGCTCTTCATCTTCTTGCTGCATCGTTATTTTCAATAGAGATTCGAATCAAGAGGCAAGTTTTTTGTACTATCTTCTTTATACTTTATGCTACTCGATTGATGGCATGATTTTGTCGATGGTATCTTCCTCAATCTTTGTTCAAAGTCAATATTAAACCTAATACAATTATGACCAATCTCCTCTTAAGTTAATTTTACCTCAAGTCAACTCAATAAGCTTCCACTTTATTACCTCAAATCAGAATAACACACCAGATATTTCTTGAATGTTATTTGGGTGTGGTATTTCATATTAGCTTCATCACAAAGCTTTGTAAATCAATTCTATTTGTACATGCTTTATTATTTTATGGTTTTCGATGTGGATTCTAACTCGAAGGTTCTAACATGTTTTCTATTTCTCTTATGAAGATTAAAGAATCAATCTAAATCAATCAAGGTTTGGTTGGATACTAAACTTAGCATGGACATGGCCGAGCATCCATATACGGATAGGTAAATAGAGAGGGTTAACCAAATCCTTGAATATATGCTTTGGGCATATATAAATGAATGGCAAATTGATTGGGAAGAGTATTTAATCAAATCCTTGAATATATATAGATGGGGAAACAAAGAGGGTTAACCAAATCCTTGAATATATTTTCTTTGGGCATATATAAATGAATGGCAAATTGATTGGGAAGAGTACTTACCTATAGTAGTGTTTACATATAAATTATAATAGTGCCAACCACTCTTCTACGGGACATAGTCCATTTATGCTCATGTATAGGTTTAAGACAATAGCTCCTAATGGAGTAGTATTGCACTATGAGAAAGTTCAAGTTGCAAAGGGCTTTTTGGAACTTTGGAAGAGATGGACGATATGCTTATGCTTGCAAAGGACAATATTATGAGAGATCAGGATAGAGCCAGAGCCTATGCTTACCCTCAAAGGAGAGAGATCAGCTTTCAGGTAGGAGAACACGTCTATTTCAAAGTTTCCTCTAGGTTTGGAACTAGGAAGGCAAAACCTTGTCCAAAATCATCTCTCAGATATTGTGGACCATTCATTATACTTAAGAGAATAGGTAAAATGTCTTGCAAACTCCAACTTTTAGAGGATAGTCTCATCCATCAAGGAGGGTTTTGGATGACTATCTACTATGTGCAATTGGCAATGTCCACTTCTTAGTTTAGTATTTTCACTATTCGTGCCATTATCCATATGGGTTTAGAGTTTGCCATGTTGATAATTATATTTAATATCGAGATTTGGTATGAGATACTACGATCATTGATTTTTTCATGTCATTTTGTCATTTCATGTATTTTTGGTGTCATATTATGTAATGTATGTGACTCTCCAAATGCTACTCTAGGTTCATTGTTTAGTGTGCTCAAGCTTCATTACCTTTTGACAATATTATTTTGACATGTATGGTGCTCTAGAGTTAAAAGTTAGGTGTAATGTGCATTTGGATTTTGCCAGTGACTAAATGTTTAGTGTTTGTATTTTAAAGTTTTAATGGTCCTTATATATCATTCATTGATTTATACCCACTATTGGGCACTGATTACGTTAGTGGTGATGTCATAGTATGGAGTTGATACTATGCATAGTGGACTGTGGAGCTCAAATGTTATATAATCTTGTGGTTGGCTATCATGAGCTTATAGTTGCACTTCTGTTTAAGGGTGAATTTGGGATTTACCGGGACTTATTCTGGTATATGTGATTGTCGTATTGGCGGACATGCAATTTTCACTTGTGGATTCTTCATTGGAGTTGCAACAAGTTGATAGGTGTGTATACCCTATCAACTATGCATTTTATGTAATTTTTTCTATCTATTATTTGCATTTTCTTCTAGGCTTCATTATGGCTGAGATTGCCCATCACTTTCGGAAGTGATAGAAACTCGGTTCATAGAGCTTCTTGTGAGTTTATGCTCGTGGTGTGTGCGCTTTGTGGGGTTCATGTGTGAGCATATATTCATTTGTTGTTTTATACCCACTCTTGGGCACATATGACGTTAGTGGGGATGTCATAGTATTGAGTCCATACTATGCATAGTGGAGCTTATATACTATATAGTCTTGTGGTTGACTACCATGAGCTTATAGCTGCACTTTTGTTCGAGGGTGAATCTAGGGTTTTCTCGGATTCATTACGGTATATATTATTGTAATATTATCGGACATGTAGTTTTCACTTGTGGATTTTTAATTCGAGTTGCGACTAGTAACTAGTTGATAGGTGTGTATACCCTATCAGCTATGGATTTTATGTAATTTTTCCTATCTTTTGTTTGCATTGTGTGCTTGGCTTCATTATGGCTGAGTTTACCCATCACTTTCGAAAGTGAGAGAAACTCAACTCGTAGAGCTTCTTGTGAGTTCATGCTCTTTGTTTGTGTGCATTGTGGGGTGTTTGTGTGAGCATGTATCCATTCGTTGTTCCATACCCACTATTGGGCATTGATGACATTAGTGGGGATGTCATAGTATTGAGTGGATACTATGCATAGTGGAGCTTATATGCTATATAGTCTTGTGGTTGACTATTATGAGCTTATAGTTATACTTCCGTTTGAGGGTGAATTTGGGGTTTGCTTGAATTCATTTTGGGGGTGTGTGTACACACACATACACGCACACACATGCATGCATGCTAAATGGATGGAGGGGGGGGAGGGGGGGGAAGAGAGAGAGAGAGAGAGAGAGAGAGAGAGAGAGAGAGAGAGAGAGAGAGAGAGAGAGAGAGAGAGAGAGAGAGAGAGAGAGAGAGAGAGAGAGAGAGAGAGAGAGAGAGAGAGAGAGAGAGAGAGAGAGAGAGAGAGAGAGAGAGAGAGAGAGAGAGAGAGAGAGAGAGAGAGAGAGGTAAGATGAATTATACCGCCTCGAATGCCCAAGGCTTGCAAGCAGGGATCCAAAGTGTGCACAAGAGAAAACGAACACAAAAGCATGTCGATTGCCCAAAAAAGTGTTCTATATTACTTTCAAAGATCCCTTAAAATGCACGACAAAGAGGGCTTGATAAGGGGCAATGGCATCCAAGTGCACTAGTACTTGTGATAGTTGCGTGCAATTGAGTGCAACAAGGCAAATCGTGTAGGCACCAAAATAAGTTGGATAGCAATACAGGGGTTGTGATGTCCTCCTCCGGCTTGAAGAGCTTGTTGCCCTCAACAAGCGGGTTTGGACTTACAAACTTTTGGATTGATACAAGTTAGTGTGATACAAGATTTTGGGAATATTACAATGGGCTAAGGGCCTAAGTAGGTGTAAGGAGGGGCTGATCCGGACCGAATGTGTTAGCCGAGATCCAATCAGCATCATCAAGGGGGCATCCATGCCATTTGATGAGGAACTTGGGGCCTTCACATGTGGGAGGCTCTCTCAAAATGGCGTCCGGTTCGAATTGGTTCTCGCCATCTTGTAGTATCGGGACTTGGCATCCATACCTGGAGTCTAGCTTGAACCGCAAAAGTGCTAAGTCCTTTGGGACATAGATTCGACCTTTGCAATAGAGAATGCCATGCCATCTTGGATTGTGTATTGTCTTGATTGAGCAATTGTTCGAACTTCGTGCATGAGTTCCTAACTTCGCGCTTCTAAGCAAACTTGATTAGGCCCTTCAGATATGAGGAAATTGTTGGCATTGCTTTAACTTCGGGCCTTCTACTAAGAGCGTATGGCATGGTGATTTGCTTTCCTGACTTACGAATGATCCCTATGTCGAATTTTGCAAGGAAGTCCTTCCACCTTGCCTCCTTCGAGCTCAACTTTGATTGAGATGCGAAGTACTTGAGGGAGATATTGTTTGTGAAGACCTTTTTATGTTTGTCTTGCACATAGTGTCTCCATTTTCGTAAACAGTGTTACAGTCAACATCTCCTTCTCATGTGTGCTCCATCTCAACTTGGTTTTCATGAACTTATGTGACTCGTAGGCAACGACATGTTGACCATCTTGCATCAATATGCCTCCGATTGCTTCTGGATGCATCCTTGTGGACCTCGAATGATTTGTTGAACTTTGGGAGCTTAAGGGGGAAGAATTGCACATTATGATTTTGAGTGCTTTGAATGCTTCTTCTTCTTCTTGGTCCCACTTGAAGGTCTCTTTCTCTTTGATCAACTCGAGGAGTGGAGCTTCTATCTTGCTAAAGCCTTGAATGAATTGGTGGCTGGCAAAATCCGTTAAATTCCTGCACTTCTTTGATCAATGATGGGGGACCCACTTCAGTGCGGCTTTCACCTTCTTGGAGTCAATGTGAAGCCCAAGATTGGAGATGATGAAGCCCAAAAGCTTCAACTTTTTCATGGCAAACTCGCATTTGCTTGGTTTTGGCAAACAGGCGTCACTCACAGAGTCATTGGAGGATTGCCAAGACATGTTCATAGTGCTCTCCAAGTGTCAGACTATAGATGAGAAAGTCATCGATGTAAATGATGAGGAAGAGGTCCAACATGCCTCGAAAATTGTCATTCATTTCCCACCAAAAGGTCGGGGGAGCCCTTGCGAGGCCAAAGGGCATGACAAGCCCTTCGTAGCTTCCATAGTGGGTGCGGAATGCCGTCTTCTCGATGTGTCCTTGAGCTACTCGACTTTGATGATAGCCGGATTGGAGCGAGACTAGGCACTTCTTGTTGAGAGCTCGATAATCGATGCATAAGCGTAAGGAGCCATGTTTCTTCTTGATGAACAGAACTTTGGCCCCATGTGGTGAGTTGCTCGATCGAATGTATCCTTGTTCTTCCAGTTCATGTAGCTTCTTCTCGAGTTCCTTCAAATCTGCTTCGTTCATCTTGTAAGGAGCCAACAAAGGGGGTGGTTGGTTTGACAGTGTGTCGATCCCATGTTGGACATTGCATAAGGGTGGGAGCGTGTTGGTGAGGACATCTGCATATTCCTTGAGAAGGAAATGGAAACTTGGATGACCAATCCTAGCCTTGTTGATATGGGCCGGTTCCTTCTCTTGCTCAAGCAAGCGTAAAACACAGAAGTGTGGGATTCCACCTTGATAAACTGCCTTGTTGAACTATTGCGAGATCGGCTTGGGCACATGGTTCGAGGATGTGGCCCTTGCCCGAGAGTTTGGTTCATGTTTTGACTTGTGATGGTGGCATCTATGTGTGCGCTTCGACAGAGGTTTGTCTCTTTGGGGGGGGGGGGGGGGGCGATCGTGTGGCCTCGACTATGCGGGCTTGCCTGTTCTGATCCAACAATACTTTGTCCATGCCTTTTCTAGATAAACTGAACATGTGTTGGTCCATGAAGGATAACCTAAGGATGACTTCGAAGGTATCCATTGGTATGATCAAGAAGTCAAGGTGATCGAACCATTGACCGAGAAGAACAAGGACACCCTTCGCATGACATACGTGGCAATCTTGTCCTTGCGTGAAAACTACGAACATTCTGAGGGGTCTGTTGAGTTTGATGCCGAGGTGACATGTGCAATCGGGTGTCATGAAGTTGTGTGTAGCTGAAGTGTCCAACATAGCTTGAATCTTTGACCCTTTGATCTTTGATCTCGGCTTCGAGGGCCTCATCTTGGGCACGGTGGCGTCTTCTTCGTTCTGTGACGTTCGTGTTGTGCTCGGCCTGTGAGTTGTAATCCTCGAAATCGTCAACCATCATGACCGAGAGCCTGACGATGGCAATCGAGTGGAAAACGGTGGTGGTAGAGCACAGGGACAGCGCGAGGGTGTGGTGGTGTAGGGCGGGATGGTAGTGGGAGAGTGCGACGATAGTGGGAGAGCATGATGGCAGTGGCAAGAGAGCACAACAACAACGGGAGAGCATGACGGCAGCTAGAGAGCGGGGTGACGGCCGGAGAGCGTGGCGACGGTGGGAGAGCGTGACGCAGGCAATTGGGCATGTCGATGACGGAGGATAGTGATGGAGGCAAACGTGTGGATGGGGGGCATAATGACAATGACATGTGGGTGCACTGGCAACAAGGCGTAGCGATGACAACACGTGGGCACATTGACGATGGTACGTGGGTGCCCTGACGACCACAACTTGGGGGGGGGGGAGAGAGAGAGGGGGGGAGGAAGGGAGAGTAGCACCCATGGAGAGGGTCTTAGGGAAGGGAAAAACGCATGCGTGACGCCAAGAGGACTCACCCAAGATAGGCCCGAGATGTTAATGGCATTCCTAGCATTGGTGTGAGAGTCCGCTCGTCCAAAGGCTTCCCCTAGGTTCATGCTCTGATACCACCTTAGATATCCAGGACCACCTCAAATGCCCAAGTCCAGCAAGTAGAGGCTCAAGGCATGCACAAGAGAAAACAAACACGAAATCAAGTTGTTTGTCAAAAGAAAGTGTTTTATATTACTTTCAAATATCGCTTATAACAGACAGCAAAGATGTCTTGATAAGGGGTAATGGCATCTAGGTGCACTACTACTGCTTATAGTTGCACACAATCCCGCGCAACAGGGCAAAAACAGTGTAAGCACCGAAACAACGTGGATAGAAATACAGGGGCTGTGACAAGAGGGAGGGAGAGAGGTGTTTCTATGTGTGTGTGTACGTACCTTATGAACCTTAACTTGGATGTAAGAATCAGGTTATGTACTTGGTACAGAACCTTTCAAGCATTACCACCTTGGTCATGTTACAACTCTATGACACCATTTGTCATCAACATCCTTCTCATCATGCTTGGATATGCTTTTCTTCAGAGTTGATGATGCCTCTAATTGCGAGAAAATGGGTGTGATGGTAGAGAATGAATTTCCTACCATGTGTGGGGCATTTTTCAGAGTCCACTGCATTGATCCTCATTGAGAATGTAGCACCATTAGTCAGCAATTTGCCACCTTCTCCAAGAAGAACCATCAAGCGTTAGTCATCTTTAGGTCTTACATTATTTTTGACATGGTTCAAGCTAGTGAAATCCATTCCAGATATATATTAGAATTTAGATTACTACAAGTAATGGATGCCTTGTGTGTGTATTGTGAACCAAAGAAAGACAGCTACTTTTTTTTAGAGACAAAGAAAGGCTGCATGATATGTCCAACACAAGGTCCTTGATCAGGAGTTTAATTAGAATGATTTTGCAGTGGATACTGTTTTCAAGTCTTTTCACCATTACATCTGTGTGATGACAAATATAGAATGCAGAAAAGAAATTGCAAAAGGAATTCATCAAGTTATTTTTACTTTTCAAAAAGTTTAAAATGTGATTTCAAGTGGTCATTGTGATTTAGTTTGCCTAGTTTCTCTTGGAACTTGATTTGTTTAATCTCTCTAAGCTTGATAACAATCCTTTGTTTTGTTATTGTTTTCCCTGTTCATGGCTTAGCTATTGTCTTTTAAATTTCTCAATTTTTGTCCTGTGAAAATAAGGTTATCATGACACAACCATAATGTCTGTTTGCCTGGTTGATCACTGCACCGAAAAACTTGTAGTTTATGTGATGTAATAGTGATTTCTATATTATATATTAATTGTGTAAGCATATATCATCAACAATGTTCTTAATATGGGTTAAAACTAACATTGTTTTTGTCATTTAAACTTTGAGAGCCTCATCTTATGTAGTGCTACTATCTAACAAAAATATTGCTTAATTTTTGACAGATTCCCCGCTTTGCATTCGAGAAGTTTCCAGGTTCACAGCCGGTTTTGACAACTCAAATGAAGTCTGTGGGTGAGGCCATGGCCCTTGGCAGGACATTTCAGGAATCATTTCAAAAAGCTATAAGGTCTTTAGAAACAGGACACCATGGATGGGGTTGTGAGAAGGTGAAAGAACTTGATTGGGATTTGGAGAAACTGAAGTATAGTTTACGCGTGCCGAATCCAGATAGGATGTATGCAATATATGCTGTTCTCAAGAGGGGAATGACCCAAAAAGAAGTGCATGAGTTAACCTTTATTGATCCTTGGTTCATAGCTCAGCTAGGAGAATTGATAGAGGTCGAAGAATTTCTTGGCATGACTTCCTTAACAGACCTTACCAAGGAAGATCTTTATGAGTTGAAGAGGAGAGGATTTAGTGATAAGCAAATAGGCTATGCTACTGGCACTTCAGAAAAGGAGGTGCGTGCTCATCGAATAGCTCTTGGTGTGGTGCCTGCATACAAACGCGTGGATACTTGTGCTGCAGAATTTGAAGCCAATACTCCTTATTTGTACTCCTCATATGATGATGAATGTGAGTCGTCTCCTAATAACAAGAAGAAAGTGCTCATCCTAGGGGGTGGTCCAAATCGTATAGGACAGGGTATTGAGTTTGATTACTGCTGTTGTCATGCTTGTTTTGCTCTTCAGGTAACTTCTTTTGTTTTTCACTGAAGCATATTTTATGGATTTGACAAAATTTTCATGGAAATGTAAGTAACAGACAGAGGACCAGATAAGTAAAGTTGATACCACGTGTCTTTCACATGCAGGGTGCTGGTTATGAAACAATCATGATGAATTCCAACCCTGAAACTGTGTCCACAGACTATGATACTAGTGATCGGCTCTATTTTGAGCCTCTTACCACCGAGGATGTGTTGAATGTAATTGATTTGGAAAGGCCTGATGGAATTATCATGCAATTTGGAGGACAGACACCACTAAAACTTGCAGTTCCAATTCAGAATTATCTCGATGAGTTTAAGCCAGAAGCTGCCAGTGGTAGTGGCTTGGTCAAAATCTGGGGAACTTCTCCTGATTCAATAGATGCTGCTGAAGATAGGAAGAGGTTTAATGCAATGCTTGATGAACTTGGTATCAAGCAACCTCCTGGTGGCATTGCAAGAAGCGAAGAGGATGCTCTTGAAATAGCTGCAAAGGTTGGGTTTCCAGTTGTTGTCCGTCCATCATATGTCTTAGGTGGACGAGCCATGGAGATAGTTTATTCAAGTGATAAGTTGAAGGCTTACCTTGAGACAGCTGTACAGGTAGATCCAGAGAGACCTGTCCTTGTGGATAGGTACCTGACTGATGCAAGTGAGATTGATGTTGACTCTTTGGCTGATGCTGAAGGTAATGTTGTGATTGGAGGCATAATGGAGCATATTGAACAAGCTGGTGTTCATTCTGGTGATTCTGCATGCTCTATTCCAACACTGACTGTTAGCTCACATGCCTTGTCGACTATCAGAAAATGGACATCTGAGCTAGCCAAGAAGTTGAAGGTATTGGGTTTGATGAATTGTCAATATGCTATTACAGCATCAGATGAAGTTTATATCCTTGAGGCAAATCCTCGAGCTTCCAGAACAGTCCCATTTGTGTCTAAAGCTATTGGGCATCCATTAGCAAAGTATGCAGCTCTACTTATGTCTGGTAAATCTTTCCGCGATATTGGATTCATGGAAGAGGTCATTCCCAACCATGTCTCAGTAAAGGAAGCAGTTTTACCTTTTGATAAGTTCCAAGGTTGTGATGTGCTGTTGGGCCCAGAAATGCGAAGCACAGGAGAAGTAATGGGCATAGATTATGGTTTTGACATGGCATTTGCAAAGGCACAAATTGCAGCAAATCAAAAGCTTCCACTTTCTGGAACTGTTTTCATCAGCATGAATGACTTGACTAAGCCAAAGGTCCTGCCCATAGCAAAGGGTTTCTCTGAACTTGGCTTCAATGTACTTGCAACACAGGGCACAGCAGCTTTGTTGGATTCACAAGGAATACCTGTACAGAGGGTGTTGAAGGTGCATGAGGGGCGGCCACATGCGGGCGATATGCTTGCCAATGGGCAGATTCAGCTGGTAGTCATAACAAGTTCTGGTGATTCATTAGACCAAATTGATGGGAGGCAGATCAGGAGGATGGCACTTGCTTACAAAGTGCCCATAATAACAACAATTGCAGGAGCACTGGCAACTCTTGAAGCTATTAAGGGCTTGAAGCAGAGTCCAGTAAGCATGGTTGCATTGCAAGAGTTCTTTGAGGCAGAGAAAGTATAAGGTAAGGATGAGAAGAATAAGGTAAGAATGAGAAGCACATTTGCAGAAGCCTTGACCCTTCCTTTGTATTGTTTTCAGTTAGGTTAATGTGAGTATGAGGTGTCCCTGCTCAAGTTCTTCATCGTCCTCTGCTACAGCTAGACAAATGCAGTATTAATAGGCATGTTGTCTTATCAATCTGATGACTGCACCAAGATGATAACAGATTTTTTGCAAATCAATTTTGGTTTCGTATGAATTATAGTCTCTCTTTTTCTCTTTTTCTGTCTTTCTGTCTTTCTGTCCCTCTGTCTGTGCCACGATTTATTTGGCTGGCGAGCTTCATTTTTATATGCTTTAACTAATCTTAGGATTAGGAGGGTCTATGAAGGGCCCATGTATAAATAATACCAGAGTGGTGACAAGTTTTTTTCTCAATTTGTTCTCATAGTTTCTTTTATTTTTCTGTAGTATCTGGGAACTGGACATAGCTGCATAATCTCGAAAACAGCATTACTGTTGTCCTTACCGAGGGGATGAGTGTGCAACTGAGTGATTGGAAAGGTATTATTCTTTTCCGGTGATAGCTTTTCAAAGGCAGCTGTTCACGTATGGGTAATTGTAAATAAAAGATCTCGTTCTGGACACAGCTTTAGAATTGGGAATTGTTAGTAAGCTTAGATATTTTATGTTGTAGAGCTTACATGCCTATTTTTTTGAGGAGACAATGGATATCGTTTTGGATCCTGCAAGCTTTTATTCTCAACCATTTGAATTAGGGCTGATCATTATGTGGTGAACAGTGTTTGTACTAATGTCCCCCAATGCTTGATTCTTTTTGCAGCGTAACTGTGATTTAGTAATTCTGCTGTTTAAAATGATCCAGCATTGATGGAAGTGGAGAATGGAGAGGCATGGATCTGTATGCTTGCTGCATAGGGATATATTATAGCGAGAAAACTATTCACATGTATATGCCCTTGAGATTCGAAGGTTTGTGTGCTTTTTGATGACTGTTAATTATTATTTCATGCAACCAAGTGGTGCTGATTTTTACAGATTTACCCTAAAAGAGTACAAGTCAATGAACATGGTATGGAAGGGTGTAATATATATGTCATAGCCCTCCTGCAGAAAGTTAGATTGAGTAAGAGTTGAACCCAGTTGGGTCCTATCATCAACATGCAGGCTTGTGAACAAATTTGAAGTAATGCTGCAAATGTTGCTACTCTTCTTGTATTTTAAGTGGCACTGGAAGTTTTAGACTGTAACTGGGAGAGAAAGTAGCACAAACAGTTATCTTTTTGTTCTACTGCATCGATATGATATTCTTGTGTATCTGCCTGTCATTCAATAACCAGTTCTAGGCATATCGATTCTGCATCCTGTCATCCTACATTTTTTTTCCAGTGTTGCAATGCAAGCATCTAAACAAATCAATGACATTTGAAGGTTTCTTTTACACTCTTCGTATTTTTTTTTTTTCTCCCTGCTTGTCTACTGTAAATTGAAGATGGAGCTCGTGGAGGATAATGTTGAGGTGAGGGTACGTGCAATGAAGTGCGGCTGCTTGTGGAGAGTGTGTCTAATATCGAATAAAGTATTTCTAATGTTAAGCCTTGATGTTTGCTGAAGTAACAAATAATACTTTATTCGGTCGTCTTTGTATTTAGGCTCATACTTCAACATTGTTGCGTGTAGTTATGTCTATATTCTTATATATGTATTAACTTATACAACATGACTTCCTTGGGGTGATTATAAAAAAAACCCTTCGATTGGTTATTCAATGCGTTGTCACACATTCAACCACAAGTAAACCCGTAAGCTGACTATCGGCACAAATTTTAAGAGGCAGGAATACTATCCACACTTTTTGAGAGATGGGAACACTAAGATACGTCCAACCAGTCAAATCTGCGTTAAGAGAGGCCTTACTACCGTGAGACTCATGACTGACCAACCATCAAGTCTCTATCTCCCTAATATGCTTAAAACCAAAAAAGAAAAAAGGGAATAAATGTCTGACACATTCGAAGGATTTTGAGAGAGGGACACTGAGCAATACATTTCATGAAGGAACTTCTTAGTTTTATGAAGATAGTTTATTGATGTCAAACTGTAAATATTCACTCTCGATTCAAATCATTGGGGTAATTTTCATCTTTTTCTCCCTATTATGTCTTTAAATTCACTTCGAACATTATGTGCCTTATCATTTTTATCGCACAGCCTGAGGTTACCATGAATGAGCAGTATTTATATACCATCAGAGTCTATGGGATCCCTATGGTCGGACAAGGCAGAAGCATAGCTTTGTGGGGTTTCATTGTTAACGCTTGGCACTTGAGTGGAGTTGTGTGTGCGTGCACGTGTGTGTGTGTGTGTGTGAGAGAGAGAGAGAGAGAGAGAGAGAGAGAGAGAGAGAGAGAGAGAGAGAGAGAGAGAATTTTGAAAGTTGTACTAAGTTATGATTCAAGTTGATAGAACTTCAATTTATAGGAGTTCTAGTGAGGGGACAATCATACATAGACTAAATTTCAACTTCAATCGCCATTTATAGTACTTATCATAGTAATAGTAGCATTGGTGGTGGTAGTAGTAATAGTTGTAGCAACAACAATAGCAATAATAGTGGTAGGCATCATCATACTAGTAATAGTAGCAATAACAATAACAATAACAATAACAATAATAGCAGCAATAGCAACACAAGTATAAGCAATAGCAATGAGAGTGGTTGTAGCTCTAATGTCAGGAATGATAAAAACAATAGTAATAACAATAGAAGTAATGGTAGCTATAGCAATAATAGCAATACAAGCAATAATAGTAGTGCTAGTGGTAGTAGTATATGCATAAATAATGATATGGAAATGGTACAGAAGGATAGGCACGCATGCGAAGACTCTATCACCAATTGATTTTAAATAATGTGCATAATTTTGAAGGGATAAGCCCTTTGTGACAATATTTTTAGAATCTCATTATTGTCAACATTCGAAAGGAAATACTATTTACAACTTCTTGATGTTCATATGGAAAACAAATATACTTGTCGTTCATTTAAGCAATTGAAGGCTTCTTTCATTCCCTCCTAGTTCGTTGTGTTCTCATTTGATGTAGATTTGCTCATAAATTCTATGGCTAATGTGATGTGTTGACATGTGAAATTGTAGAAGAGTATTGGTCTTTTACACATTAAAATAGTCTTGATTTCATTCAAGTTCATATGCATCACGATACTTTATGCTTTTATCCTTGCCATAATGCACCTTTAGTTGAGTTACGTACACTATGTCTTTCCATATTGTGTCGACATGAAGATTGGTAATGTATATTGGGCTTAATGTCGGACCATTGAAGAACTTGGGACCTTATTTTCAAATAGTCATAATATCAAGGAAAACTCATCTTAGTGTAGAGCATCTATCTAGACTCATTAGTGGGGAGGAGCATGCATGAGTAACTATTGAGCTAATTAATACATATATATTCAATGTAGAATTGGTACCAAGTTGGGCATAAATGATAATACCTATACTATCATTTTGACCACACCTTGGACAAAGATCAACAAAAGAGGACACACGTAAGAGTAAGGATTTTTTCTACTATGAGGTCATATATATCTTCTCTAATCAGGATAGAAACCTTCGAAGTATGCATTCAAGACGAGGAAAAAGAAGCATACATAGAAAAAGCAAAAAGATGAATGGAATATTACATGCTTTTAAAATAGCAATTGTTAGAAGTTTAGAATGACTAAGTGTCTATTGACCTACAAAAAGAGGATATGTTCATGTATGTGTTGTAAAGTGTAAAACCTTTCAAATCCTATTGAGAACTAATGGGAAACCTTGTACTGGAGCAATAAAAAACCCAAAAGGAGTGAGTATATAATTTGATATTGAAATCAAGTTCCAAAAACTAGAAATAGAGTGAAATTAGAGAATGATGAAACAAGAGTACAAAGACTACACTCAACCTTATAAATGAGGTAACATGGATATATGAGATTGTGTACATGAAAATGAATACCTTTCAATTTTGGAAGCAACATAATAAAGGGTGAGAAATGCACACTTTTGAGCTAGCAAGACTACAAACTATAACGATCTATGAAGGATTGTAGTGTCCCAATGTTTATCGAATTGCCAATCAAATTGGTAAGTGATAGATGTTTTTTTTTTGTAACCGAGGTAGTAGTTCAATGATTAAAAGAGTTCTTGTTAATCCATAGATTAACAACACCATATCATCTAAAAGTAAATCAATTAGCTAAACATAACAATAAAGAGTCGTGCTCTTTCTAGGTTATCCTTAGGATTTGTGTATTAATTGGGATACATTATGAGGATGTGGGGATTATTGCCATAATACAAGTTGTGTAGGTTGATAATTGTTGCTTGTAAGTTGGGTTGGTGCTTGGTATGGATATTGATATTGTTTGTACCTTGGTGGTCTTTCAATTGGTCTCTATGTGGGTATGGATATGACACCTAGGTTGATATGGAGATTGTTCATGTAAAAAAGAACTCATATTGGAGTTAGGATATTGTCCATTATTTAGAAACTTGAGAACTCTCAAATAGAACGTCTTATTCCAACCAAAGACCAAGTGAAAAGAAATGCAAGGAATGTGAATTGAACTCTAATAAAATATATGAGAGAGTCAATGATTCCTTCTCACAATTATGTCTATATGGATCATACCGAAGGCTATCTATGTAAGAATAAGAGGCCACTTTTAAATTGAAAGAAAAACAAAATTACCCTTTGCTAATCTATGATAGGCTACACCTCTTTTACGTCAAAATTTGTGAGGAAGTGTGACATTTTTCACATATCCAAATATCATATGCCCATGAGTGATACTTGATGCTTCAAGTTGTAAGCTGCCCATTATGATGTGATGCCATGTTGAGAGCTTGTACATTTTTGTTGGGTCTCAACTAAATTGTTAGATAAGGTCTATGTGACCAAATGGTAAAATGTGACCATTTTGTGGATAACATTTTGGGTTGAACAGAGTAACTAACTTTATAGATGGTTGAGTTTTATTGTAAGTAAAGGGATCTCGTAGGGTCCCCTATCTTGGGGTTTGCAACAACAATGATTCGCCCTAATGTTTGTTGGTGCATGACAACCATCAATTGATGTTTTAAACAAAGGTTTGAAGTCAAAGGATGAAGCAAAGACCAATATATGAAGCTTGAAGTTAGTGCATGATCAGAGAATGAAGTCTTGTATATACATGTATACTAGACTTGTAATTAACTCACTTATACCTTTGTTATGGTTAAGAGTTAGGACATAAATGTCTATATATACAAGTAAAAAGTCGGGGCATGTATGAGAGATGATGAATGATAAGTTGGAAGAGTCATTAGACACTTTAGAAGTGAAGAGAATATTTCTCATCAAACAGATGTAATGTTTTCCTGAATAGAAAAAAGTTGCACCCGATATTTTGCTCAGTGCTCCTTCTGTGTTTATTCTTTTGTGAAATGCTTTTGTACAAGTCTAAGTCTACAGTTGAGTGACCTCTGTAAAATTTTTCAGATCCTAATTGTGATCCGGCTGAGAGAATCGAGAGTAGGAACATTTACATGTGTAAATGTGAAGAATAGAAGACTGCAATAGGTGCAAATTCGATGATAATGTTTTTGGTCAGTTCTCCTTCCATAGTGTAAAGTTTTGAGCAAGCAAGCACTTATTCTTTAAGTTGGAAGGTAAGCTACCTATGGCTAAAAGCATTTGAATAAACAGGTTCTAGATTAAGAGAACTATGCATTAGAAGTTGCAGGTGTCAAAGTCGATTGTAGAGAAGTACAATTTTAGAAATAGGTGAATTGTTTGGAGTAAATATCAAGATCTAATAAACCTTTTGAGAAATTTTAACTTGGAGAAGGTGCGCAACCTTTAGGCGACACCTTGTAGAAAGTCTCATTAGAAAATTTACACATTCGGTCAGTCAATGAATGTGTTAAGTGCAACAGACTTTTCTGTGTCAATGAGTTTCTTCACAGTTAGATAAAATCTTGATGATTTGGCATTGATCTTCCAAATTGGTTGAGGTTTTGAGTTGTTCTTGATATAGAGGTGCTCTAACATCAAGGATAGCTTGTTCTTTTGGAGATTAACACTCTCCATCAGTGGTATCAGAGCAAGAGGCATTAAAGTTGAAGAAAGGAGGACCTCGATTGTTGCAGCTATACAAAAATCAACCTTTGAAGATTCAAAAGGTGAAAGTTTGAAGTGAAAGCTAGAGAAGGAGGCGTGAAGCTATCAAGAAGATCAAAAGGAACTTAATTCGAAGTAAAGGTACATCTATTATTCACAAAGCTTGAAGAATTTAATACACAGGTGAAGAAAGGATGGGAGATTCTCTTCAGGTAGAGAAATTGGATAGAGAAAACTATCCAACTTGGTCAATGAGGATGGAAGCTCATCTCATGAGCAAAGACCTGATAGGTTATATCACAAGTGAAGAAGCAAAACCAGAATTCAGAGATCCTAGTGTTCCAACTAGTGAACTCTTAGATTTGAAGACATGGATGAAGAAGGATGCTCAAGCAAGGAGCATTATATATATGGGAGTCAATGACTACTTGCTACCTAATATTAGAGGACTTGAAAGTGCAAGTGATATATGGAATGCTTTGGAAGAGCATTTCCAAAACACTACAAAGTCAAGGAAAGCATTTGCTTCTACCTTGTAGTCATTCTTTTTCAAGGAGGCTCCCATAGATGCTGTATTTTGAGAGCATCCTCCAAATCTTTGTAAAGAGGTCCGTTGCCCCACTTTATACCTAGTTAGAAGCTTGAGAGCTAACTTCATGCTCAAGGCAAGCTCACCCTAACCCGCATGTGAGTTTTCTCATATCATGGTCTACTCACTTTTCAATCTTAGACTTATTTCCATTTTGTGATTACATTATTCATTTCATTTTGTTTCCACGTGTCTACTCTCTAAGAAATCATGAAATTATATACTCTCATAACTTAGGTGACAATTAACCTAGTCTATTGCCAATAAATTACATATGAATTCATCGAGTCTATCTCTATATTCCTTGGAGTTTGTATGCCATGAAAATTCATCATCTTATCTTTATATGCATGTTTTTTGTCATAAGACTTGGGTATAGCTAGTAAGAGATGAATTTGTTTCTAAGAACTATCAAAATTCAACTAAAGGAAAGATTGGATCACGTCCAATCAAATTTAAAGGTCTTATTACTATCAAATCAAGGTTTAATCTAATTTCAACTTCAATTCTAGATGCATTATTTTTCAATACTAGTAATCTTGCATGCATGGTTACTCAATCATTCCTCTTGGATTCATGCATGGTACATGTATTTGACATATGAATGCATGGTACACGTATTTCAAGTTGGAGTTTGCAATTAAGGAAAGCTCACGATCGAGCATAAGCTCACATTGATCCTAAGCGTTGAGTCGTTTCCTTTGAAATTGGAGAATAAGTATATCTATGAGTTGCAAAAAGCCAAAAACTCTCAAAATTGGACTTCTTCTAAAGCTTTCTCCTAGATTCTATCCCTTTCAAGATGCTAAGAAAGGTTGGGTCAATGGCTTATGAAGTCGAGCTTCTAACAGGCTATTGAATTTATCTTGTTTTCCATGTAAGTCAACTTAAGACAAAGTTGGATGACTTTGAAAACTTGGTTTTAAGTGAGAAAATTGTCCAACCTCTTTTAGCTAACTCTGTTTCCCATGAACTAGAGAAGGTACTATGTACTCAAGATAAATGAGCTAGAAATCAATTATATCAATAGTGCTTAGTTAAATGGAAAGATGGAATGTAGGAAAGAGCCACATGGGAATTCTTGAGTTCTCTAAAGAAGAGATTTCCCTCTTTTAAATTTTAAAAGCGGAGAATTTCTTAAAGGAAATGACTACCATGCTCCTAAGCTAGACCATGGGCATGGAGAAATTTTTATTAAATAGCTTTCATCTTGAATCATATTTTCGAGGATGAAAATATCCTTTAATGGGGGTGTTAGGAAATAATTTTTTGTAATGGAAAAGGATGGAATTTTTGTAATTTATTAGATTATATTATCCTAGATTTTCTAAAATGAGGAAGAGCCTTCCTCATGATGAGCTGTAACATATATAGTTTTTATACAATTTTTAGATCTCTTTAGATGGTTGGAATAGAAATTTTGAAGGACCTATTTTTAGTGTGAACGTGGACACTTAAAAAGGTATAAAATTCAATTTTGATAATTTCATTTGTAATCTTGCATTTGGAGGATTAATGAGAACTAGAGATCTCTTGCAACTACCTTGTCTTGTCATTCAAATTTGATGGTAATTTCAAGTGGATTTTGTAATTGTTTTTCATGGATTTACCTTTATGATCAGTAGTTCAATGTGTGTTTATTACTTCTATGGGTCTTTCCATCTCTCAAGCTCTAATAATCAAGCTAGGAACTATTTTCTCAAGACTATATGAATTTTTTAGAATCATGATTCTCTCATCAAGGGGTTACAAACATTGAAACTTGAAACTAACTTCATCATTATCTTTATTATAATAGCACACTTTAGGGAAAGAATCATTGAAAAAGCTTTCTTCTAGCAAAAATTACATTCAAAAGAAGAAATATATAGAAACTTTATGGAAATCTTTGATGTTATGATGTAGAGCTAACCAGATTCCCAAGGGATATTAGGGGTGTATGTGAGATAATAATAAATCAAATCAAACAATTCATATCTTCTAGCAGAAATATCATTTTATCTAGAATAATTTCTGAATTGGAATTTATCAAAGGGGATAAAATCATAGATGAATATAAAAAGGAATAGGAAAAAATGCATGTGGAGTTAAAAGAACAAAAGAGAATCATAGAGTCATGCTAAGCCAAATTCATAAAGCTAGAGACAAAAGTTGTACAACAAAAGAACATAACTATGTTTTTGGAAGATAAATATGAAAAGTTATGAGAAACCATCAAGAAGATGGAGGGAGAAGTAAAATCCTTGGAGACCAAAAAAGAATTCTTCAAACTTGTTACCAAGTGCTGCACAAAGCAAATGTGGAAATCACTAGAATATTGATGGAAGAAGGAAATTATAGAATAAAAGGAAGTAAAGCAGAGGAATAGTCTTCCTTAAATCAAAATGAAGAGTTGAATTCTAGGAAGTAGTATTTAGAGAAGTTGAAAGAAGGATTAAAATATGCAAAAGAATCGGAACAATAAGCTAATAAGCATGCTGCAAATGCAATGAGCGGTTATAACAATTTGAATGAGAAAGTTGAAAAAGGAAAGAATGGAATGGAAACAACAACAAAGAGAAAAGTTATTGAAAGAGATTGAAGCATGGAAAGCAAAGTCCAACATCCAACCAAAAGAGATAATGATTGAAGATTTGGTACAAGAAGGACCAATAGCAAAATAAAAGGCAATGATCTCCCATCCAAGAACAAATTATAGAAGGACAAAGAACAGAGGAAATCTAGGATGAGGAGTGAGATGCATTCATCTAGCAATTGCTCTAGGATAGAGAAGCAAGGATGAGATACATAAGCAAAATACATAGTCAATATGAGGATAAATTAGTACAATTTGCATTGAAGAAGGGTGTGAATCTAGCACACTACCATTGGACGAGAGATGGGTTGGGAGTTCCATTCTACATGGTTCTAGAAAGTATTAGAAATAATTGAATTACATGAGTCAAAAACAGCCCCAATTATGTTTTGGAATATGAAGAAGATATGGAGTTAACCAAGGATTTATTTGAAAGATATAACCCTTCATGGAGGATTAAATGCTTAGATAGGAATAGAGATTGCAAGAAAATATGGATGGAAGCCGCAAATTACTTAAAGATAAATCTACCCTTTTGCTCAAATGCTAGAAGAAGAGATTGATCAAAATTCTTGCTAATGAGAAAAGAAGGAAGAGTTATGACAAAGTGGTTAAACTTTCCTAAGATAGCTAGACCAAAGAAGGGAATATAGCCATCAAAGTCTTACATGCTGATAACTTGCAAAGTAGTGGCCGAAGCCTTGAAGGATGTGAATGATCCTGCTTGTATATTACCAACCAGGATTTTGAAGCTAGTTATAGCATGCATAGAAACATTTTTAGATACACATATCGGAGTTCTGAATTATATATGTTTCAGTTCTCCAACCGACACTTTACTTTTTGACCTAAGAAAATGTTGGAGTCAGAGGTCTGCGGAAGCACACAAACAACACAAGGAAGAAGAACAAGCTTGGAGCACAACACACAATACTGAATGTATTACCACTAGAATGTACAAAGATAAGTAACCCATTAGGGCTATAGGCGTATATACAAGCTGTGGGAAAAAAACCTCCTAAAGAGGGAAAAAGGTGTCCCGACGGTCCTAGTGTGTTCACACAAATCACTACATAAATATATCAACAAATCCCCCCTTGGGAGTGATGTGGTCAACAAGGACTTGGCACTCATGTATAAGGAAGTGCCAAGCTATGTGGAATCAATCCACAAAAGAAAGTAAGCCCATAGCTTTTCGGAAAGCTTCAAACTTCTCCCTAGGTAGAGCCTTCTTGAAAAGTTCTGCAATGTTCTCCTGTGTGGGCACATATGCCAAGTTGATCCCTCCAAGAGAAGCTCTCCCCGACATAATGATAGTGCACCTCAATGTGCTTAGTGCGAGCATGGAACATAGGGTTCCTTGCAACTGCCAATGTGCTCTGACTGTTAGTGAAGATGGTGGTGGCAAAAGACTGACCAACACCCAAATCAGCCATAAGGCATCTGATCCACACACACTCAATAGTCGCTATGAAATCTTCCCTATACTCAACCTTACAACTGGAAGTGGCCACAATAGGCTGCTTTTTGCTTAGCCAAGATATGCATGAGCTATCAAGCATGAAGCAAAAACCAATAGTGGACACACGAGTGTCATAGCAACCAGCCCAATCACTGTTCGAAAAAGCATGCAAATCTGGCGGTAGTGATGCCCCCTTGGGATAAAACAATCCAAGTAGTCGGGTACCACTCAAGTAGTGAAAGATGCACTTAGCTGCTTGCCAATGCTTGACACCTAGGCAATCCATAACCCTGCTCGTGTATGAGACAAAAAACTGAATATCTGGCCGAGTAATGCATAAGTAAATCAAGCATCTAATAGCCTGCTCATAGAGAACAACATCAAATGCATCTCCATCATCATGAAGACTCAATCATAGACCTAGCTCCATAGGAGTGGAAATAGGCTTACAATCTTCAAGGCCAAAATGCTGCAATAATGTTTCAATATATTTTGTTTGACACAAAGCCATTCCACCATCATCTTGCATAAATTGAATGCCCAAATAATGGTGTAAATGCCCCAAATCAAACATTTCAAATGACATGGGCAAGTCACCTAAAGACCAGGTACCATTTTTCATGATAGCATCATATTCAGATTGCATTGCAACCATCCAATGTTCAAAATTTTGTGCTTCATCAAATGTAAGAGGTTCAATCTCATCACAAAGACTAGATGCAACCATAGCATAGCAATCTGATGCAAAAGAGGCACTATGAGAGCCTGAACGAGTGCAGTATGACAAAGGTGCATCTAATTTACTGTCACGCAGAGTCTGCACTAGCCATTTTGGCATAATTTTTCCTCCTCAATATCATCTTTCTCATCAACAAGTGCATCATGCAAATATGCATCAGAAATGTAATGATTTGCATCATCACATGAAACCTGCAATGGCTGAGAAGTTGCCTCATTAGGACCAACACTAGACTATCCACATGTAAAAAGAGGCAACAAAGTATCATACATGTATTTGGAGCTAACAAATGTCTCCTTTGTACATGAAAGTAAGGGCGGAATAGCATCTTCCACAAAAACAACATCACGGCTAACCAAAATGCATTTAGTTTGTGGATGATAGAGACGATAGCCTTTGCTTTTAGAACTGTACCTAACAAAAATACATTTTACTACTTTATCATCCAATTTTCTACGATATTGTTCAGGCACTAATGCATATGCCAGACAACCAAAAACATGCAGATGAGCAAAAAATGACTTGCGATCATGCCAAGCCTCATATGGAGTGATAGACTGCAACGCTTTAGTGGGACAACTGTTAAGTACATATGCTGCACACATAAGTGTGTGTTCTTTGGTTTCACCTCTGCTGAAGGTATCCATTAAACCTCTAAATTGCAGAGGTCATATCTCCTTGTGTACTTATCCAAATGGAGTGTTCTTTGGCTCATTGGAAAGCTCTTGGTGTCTAGTATATGTGGTTAAAACAGTTTTAGAAAATTCTAATCCATTAGAGAATAGTAAGCTCTGCAAGCATGACTGGTTTTCTGTGATGAAGTTTGTGAGAAGGTCAACTTGTTCCTAGGGGGTTCCACCTACTTCTTGCTATATTTTGGAGGTCAATAAACTCCAACATTGGTATCAGAGCAAGGAATGGAAGCTTGGAGAAGGTTGTAATACCTTGATGAAGAATTTGAAGCTATTGGAGAAGAGGTTCATCATCGACACTACACAAAGGTAGAAGGAGATAGCAAGGAAGCATCTCAAGCAACATCCAAGCAAAGAAAGGTGCATAAACTTTATAACAAAGGTAAATCTCGTACTTATTCTTATCACACATATGCAAAATGAGGGTTAAAGGAGGAAGTTTAGTATTTACACAATGGGCGATCAACATGTACAAATAAAGAAGCTTGATAAGAACAACTATCAAGCATGGCGATTTTAGAATCACATCATACTTGCAAGGTAGAGGTTTGTATGGTTTGATTGATGGAACGGATATCAAACCTATATTATTAGAGGATCCAAATCAGCAAAAATTGAGGGAGTTTAGACTTTGGAATGAAAGAGACAAAAGGGTTATATTCATTTTATCACAAAATATTCAAGATTCAATGGTAGGACACATACAAGATCTAGACACAAGTAGAGATGTTTGGCTTGCACTGGAAAGGTTGTAAGCTACATGTACAAGAGCAAGGAAGATTCAACTCAAAAATGAGTTGAATAACATAAAGAAAGATACAAGGACATCGGTCAATGATTACTTGTTGAAGGTTAAAGAGATTGCAGATCAACTAGGATCAATTCAAGCTCATGTGGAGGACGATGACTTGGTTGCACATACTCTCAACGGACTCAAGGATGATGAGAGATGGAAACCATTCATTACTTCAGTTTATGTTAGAGGAGAATTACGAGACTTTGATCAGCTTGTTGCTCTTATGGTCACGGAGGAGATGAATCTAAATGGCTCTACTTCAAATCAAAAAGGATCTCAAGGACAAGCTCTTTATGTAGGATCATCAAGAGGTGGAAACAGAGGAAGAAGAGGTTCAAATAGAGGTCGAGGAAGGAGTGATGATCAAGGGACTTCAAGTGGCTTCTTCAACACAAGAGGAAGAGGAAGATCAAGCGCTAGAGGTACGAGAGGCTACTACAACTACAATCAAAGACAAAGGAGTGAAGATAACAACAATTGCTATATATGTGGAAGGTATGGACACTATGCCAAAGATTGTTATCAAAATGAAAATAATCAAGGTGGTAATCAAAGAGGAGGCTATTCAAGAAGAGGTAAACAACAAAGAAATTATGCAGTTGAAGGTAAAAGTGATGATTATGATTCTCTTCTTATGATGAATGTAGAAACTAAGATGAATTGCAATAATGATGTATGGTATTTAGATAGTGGTTGCTCTAACCATATGTCACATGATGCTTCATGGTTTTCTAATATGCATAATCCTTCATGTAAAGGTCATGTTGAAACAGGAGATGATACAACACATAAGATTATGCACGTTGGAGATGTTGTTATGCAGGATAAGAGCAAGACAAATTGCTTGAAGGATGTACTTTATGTGCCAACGATCACTAAGAATTTTATGTCAGTTGGTCAAATGGTAGAAAAAGGTTTGCAAATAAGATTTAATCATGCAGGTTGCTTCATTGAGGATTCAAAGCAAAGGAGGTTAATTGCTAGAGGTAAAAAACAAGGTAGATTGTTTACATTCAAGGTAAACCCAAATCATACAAACTATTTCTCTTATGGTATGCATCGAATAGCAGAGCTTGATCTATGGCATAAAAGGATTGGACACATGAATGTACACAAGTTAAAGGAGCTATCAAAGAAGAGGATTGTTGAAGGATTACCTGATCTTACTAAGCAACATATGGTGCATCTTTGTGAAGCATGTCAAATGGGTAAGCAGAGTAGATAGCCTTTCAAGCATTCAAGCTATGTAAGCAGTGGATTGCTAGACCTTATACACACGGACGTATGGGGTCCTACTAAAGAGGCATCCTTGGCTGGTAATAAGTACTATGTATCATTCATTGATGATCATAGTAGAATGACATTTGTGTATTTGATTAAACATAAGAGTGAAGTCTTTGATTGTTTCAAAAATTTTAAATCATTTGTCGAGAAGCAAACAGGAAGATATGTTAAGAAGCTAAGATCCGATGGAGGGGGAGAGTATTTCTCTCAAGGTTTTACTGATTTTTTGTATGATGAAGGTATCAAAAGAGAAGTTACATGCAGGTATACTCCACAACAAAATGGAGTCGCAGAAAGAAGAAACAGAATCATAGCAGAAGCATCTAGAAGCATGCTAAATGATATGTGTTTGCCTAATTCTTTTTGGGCTGAAGCTGTTAGCACAAGTGTGTACATTATGAATAGAGTACCTACTGCTGGATTTCATAATTTGACACCATATGAGGTATGGCATGGAAGGAAATCAAGTGTAAGTCATTTGAAAGTATTTGGTTGTGTATGTTATGTACATGTACCTAGTGAAGTGAGATCAAAACTTGATGTGAAATCAGAAAAGTGTATATTTATTGGTTATGCAGATACTCAAAGAGGATATAGATGTTATAATCCTCATACCAATAAGGTGGTTGTTTCAAGAGATGTAAATTTTGATGAATCACTTTCATGGTATGAAGATAAGAAAAGTTTGCAGGTCATAAATGAAGATGAAGAAGATACAGGTGAAGGAGATGAGTGCTTACCTCAACCCACAAGAAGTTTAAGTGATGAGAAAAGTGGTTTGGATGAAGAAAGAGAGCTACCTTTCAATGGAAGATTAAGGCAAGATTCACCTCCTAGTGTTAAAAGTAAAGGTAAACTCAAACTTGTTGAATTTAATGATGAAGGAGAGGAAATTAGTGATGTATGTGACTATGGAGAATCATCAAAGGTTATTAAAAAGAAAGGAAGAGCATCTACGTTGGAGGTAAGAAGAACTTCAAGAGTGAGAAAGCAACCTCAAAGGTATACGTATGAATCTTTCATGAATACTCATTATGCTTTTATGACAAAAGTTGAGCAGGAAAATGAACCCACATGTTATGATGAGGCAAAAGGAGATGAAAAGTGGGAGAAAGCAATGAGCGAAGAAATGGAAGCACTACAGGATAACAAGACTTGGAATTTAGTTCCAAAGATACCAAAGCAAAAGGTAATTGGTTGCAAGTGGGTTTTTAAGATTAAAAGAAATAGTGATGGTAGTGTGTCAAGATATAAGGCTAGACTTGTAGCAAAAGGATATAATCAAACTCAAGGATTGGACTATGATGAAACATTTAGTCCAGTGGCAAACATGGCAATAGTGAGAACTTTGTTGGCTTTAGCTGCAAGTAAAAGGTGGAATATATATCAACTCGATATAAAGAATGCCTTTCTTAATGGTGAGTTAAATGAAGAAGTGTATATGTCACAACCAGATGGTTATGTGGATGCAAAATGTCCTAATCATGTATGCATGTTAAAGAAGGCATTGTATGGTCTTAAGCAGGCACCAAGGGCATGGAATGCAAGGTTGGTAAAGTATCTTATGCTGCAAGGATACACAGCGAGTCATGCTGATCCTTCACTTTATGTAAAACATGTAGATGGCATGTGTGTCTATGTATGCATTTATGTGGATGACTTGTTGATTACAGGGAATGATGCAAAAGCAGTTGATGAGATAAAAGGTAATTTGGGAAAGGAATTTAAAATTTCAGATCTTGGTTTGCTTAGATACTTTCTTGGGATTGAAATTGTGTATGGCGATGAAGGTATGTGGTTGATACAGAGAAAGTATATATGTGATATGTTGAAAAGGTTTGGTATGCAGGAATGTAAATTTGTTTCTACTGCAATGGAATGTAATGTAAAGTTGAGTGCAAAGGAAGGTGATGAGTTGCATGATATGAATGTGTATAGATCCATGGTAGGATCTTTGATTTATGCAACAAAAACTAGACCTGATATATGCTATGCAGTGGGAGTATTGTCACAGTTTATGCATAAACCTAGAGTACCTCATATGCATGCAGCGAAAAGAGTGCTTAGGTATTTGAAAGGTACCATAAACGAAGGATTATTTTATAGTCATGATGCTGATCTAACTCTTAAAGTCTTTAGTGATGCAGATTGGGCTCGAAGCAAAGATGACAGAAGATCCACAAGTGGATATGTGGTAATAGCACGAAACAAGACATTAACATGGAGTTCAAAGAAACAGCCTACAGTTGCTTTATCTTCTACAGAGGCTGAGTATAGAGGTTTAGCATTGGCTACTACTGAGGTTATGTGGTATAAAAAGTTGTTTCATGACTTGAATGTGCAGGTTGATGTACCACTGATATATGGGGATAACTTGAGTAGCATTCATATGACCTCAAATCCTATTTTTCATGCTAGAACAAAGCATATAGAAGTACACTATCATTATGTTCGAGAGAAGGTCATAAACAATGAAGTACAAGTTTCTTTTGTGGGAACAAAGGATCAAGTTGCAGGTAGCTTCACCAAATCCTTGGATGGACCAAAGCTTCAAAGATTCAACTATATTCTTGGCATGAAGGAAATACCCTTTGAAACTTGAGGGGGAGAATGTTGCGAACATTTGTTTTATGTAGGGTACAAGTTTCAAATTATGTAAATACCTTTGGGAAGTCTTCAAATACTTCAAGAAGGCTCATATTTTTCATAAAAGATATCAAAAATACCACGTGAGTTCTAGAACATGGTGAGTCAAATTAGTGAGTCACAAGGGAGCTGCAGTGGTGTCCTAGTGGAAGGTCGATGTGGCTAGTTCTCAAAGTCCATCAATACTTTGCTTATTTGAGCACTTGAGTCATGTAATACCTCCATCCAAGTGTCTACCACAAATTTAGATGTATTAGGAAGGTTTTAGATTAGTTTCCCATTCTATAAAAAGAGGAGAGAAGTCGTGATCTTGTGGGAAGTCCAAAAGAGGCATATGTGTATCTCTATGCTGCTGTAATTTTGTATGCAGAGATTGCAGAGCTTGTATCTCCCTCATTATATATTCAAATTACATGTTTGATAACTCCTTTGAAAGCTCTTACTGTCTACTATCTTCCTGTAAATTTTCATAATCATTGGATTTGTGAGCTGAGAGAATTACTCTCTGCAAGTAGTGTGTGTTCTCTGGTTTCACCTCTGTTGAAGGTATCCATTAAACCTCTAACGTGCAGAGGTCATATCTCCTTGTGTACTTATCCAAATTGAGTGTTCTTTGGCTCATTGGAAAGCTCTTGGTGTCTAGTATATGTGGTTAAAACAGTTTTAGAAAATTCTAATCTATTAGAGAATAGTAAGCTCTGCAAGCATGACTGGTTTTTTGTGATGAAGTTTGTGAGAAGGTCAACTTGTTCCTAGGGGGTTCCACCTACTTCTTGCTATATTTTGGAGGTCAATAAACTCCAACAAATCATTCATGGATCCTTCATAGTCTATGATCTTATACAACCCACAATATAAAATGCCATAAGCAATAATCACGTTGCCATTTGACAGATCATGAATTGTACACCTGTCATCAACAAATTCCACAGCCAAGCCAATCTTGACGAAAGCCGAAACTGATAACAAATTCTTCTTGATCCCTCGCACAAATAAAGCATCTCACAAAGTGAAAGAACTACCATCATTAGTAGTCGAAATGATCTTACCAACTCCCATAACAAGATAAGAGGAGTTGTTGGCATATGTAATAGTATTCCCTATAGGGGCAGACTCGAGTGAAGAGAAGAAACTGCGGTAGGAGGTAATATGTTTGGTTGCCCCACTATCAAAGTACCAAACATTTGATTCTACTGTAGACATACACTTGCTCATGAGAAGATGGGTCAAAACTGCAAACAATAGTAAATGCCCATTCTTCATTCTGCACTAGATTAGCAGACTCTGTTTTCGGTGTGGAGGCCTCTGCAACAACCATTCTAGTCTTCTTCTTCTTTGCCTCTTTAACAACCAGTTTTGGACAGCTCTTAATAACATGATCATTTGCTTTACAATATTTGCAAAACAATTTCTGCTTTTTTGATTTCTTCTCATCTTTGTCTTCCTTCTTTGAATGTGCAGCATTTGCAGATTTTTGCTTACTAGTAGAAGAGCTCCATTTACCTTTGCCCTTCTGACTAGCCAAGAAAGCTTGATTTGCAACACGCATAATAGACCTGTTCTATCTAGATTGTTCTTCCTACAACAAAACAAAAACTCACTCTTCAAATGTTAAGGCATTTGGATTGCCTTTCATCATCAAACGAAGAGTAGAAGCAAAACCCTGATATGAGTCGGGAAGACCATTCAGAATAGTATCCACAAGTGAACTGCCAGGAAGGACTTCATTTGCAAAAATCAATTGTTCCTTCAAATCCTTGATCTTTTTCAGAAAACTATCCATAGGATCACCTTCATTCATGTGATCACTCTCCAATTGTTTTTAGAGGTAAGCAACAGGAGCCTCATTCCTAGCCTGGTAGAATGTGATAAGTGTATCCCAAGCATCCTTAGCTATTCTGCAAGAGCGAATGTGAGGAATAATGGCATGTTTAACATACAAAGCTATCAATGCATGTGCCTGAGCATCTCTGCCGTCCCAACAATTTTTCTCTACAGTAGGTGCAATAGAAACAACAATACGAATAGGAATTCGCAGAATATCACTATCTTCAACACCATCTGCATCAACTTCAGTAATTTGCAATACCTATGTTCACAAGTGTAATAGGACATTTTTCAACACTCTGCATAATTTTCCACAGTCCTTTTGCGACTAGTACATGATGCATCATATAAGCCCACAATGGATAATTGGTACCATCCAACTTATCCTAAATAGCCAACATACGGAATACATCACTAGTTTCAACCATGGCCACTGACTAAAATACCTTGATGTAGAAAAAGTGCCCAGGTGGTATTAGTGTGTTCACACACATCACTACCTAAATATATCAACAACAAAAATATAGATAAAATATGTCTCATGGCATATTTTAGTAGAATCATATGCATCGACAGTCATTATGTATAGGTTTTTGAAGATGCCTTTGATTATGGATTCTTTGAAAGAGACTTCAAAATTTTTGTTAGATTATCACTAGTAATGAAGTCAACATATATGGAATACCTTAAGAAAGGTGTAATAGATAGGCCGACAACAACATTCCAGTGGAGAAAGGCTCTTTTTGAAATGATCAATGATATGAATAGTATTGAAAGGAAAAGCCATGACCTTGTTGCACAAGTCTATCAAAGAAAGATGCGATAGTAAAGAGATCCACTTCAAAGTTTTGTCAAGGATGACAAAAGTTAGGGAGGGGAGGAAATTTTAGGAAACAACTTTTTTAATGCAAAAAGATGGAATTTTTGTAGTTTAATAGATTAGATTATCCCAAATTTTGTAAAAATGAGGAAGAGTCTTCCTCATGATGAGTTGTAACATGCTTATTTTTAATAGAATTTTTAGAGCTCTCTACATGGCTTATTTTTAGATAAGAAACTTTGGAGGACCTATTTCAAGTGTGAACATGGATACTTAAAATGTATAGAAGTCAATTTTGATGACTTCTTTTGTAATCTTTCATTTAGAGGATTAATGATAACTAGAGAGCTCTTGGGACTACCTTGTCTAGTCATTCAGATTTGATGGTAATTTCAAGTGGATCTTGTAAGTTTTTTTCATGGATTTGTCTTTGTGATCAGTAATTCTATGTGTGTTTATTGCTTCTATGAGCCTATTTTCATATCTTAAGCTCTAATAATCAAGCTAGGAACCATATTCTCAAGATTGTGTAAATCCATAAGAATCATGTTTCTCTCATCAAGGGGTTACAAACACTAAAACTTGAAACTAACTTCATCATTATCTTTAGCTATCAAAAATAGCATAGTTTAGGCACAAGAATCACTGAAAAATCTTACTTCTAACTTACATTTTAAAAAAGAAATGCATTGATTTTTGAATCATAAATCTTGGAGTCCATTGACAAAGGAGGAGCTAGGGTCTTAGTATACTTCCCCAATTGATAATTAAAATGTTTGAGGTTGTTGATCTTTTTTATTATATGAGGATTGGAGAGGAAAACTCCAAAGTACAAAAAATAGAGGGGAACAATGTCATAAGGTGACTCGAGAAAGTCAAGATAACATAAAGAGGTTTAAATAATAAACCAAGTAGCCCACTTAGCCTAGTGGTTGTCTCAAGGACGGGAATGTGGGCTACTTACTCTTTCATTGACCATCTCCAATAAAATTGTACTGTAGAACTATCAAATTGTGTGGATCTCTCCAAGAGTGATTCCTCAAACTTAAGTATAGAAACTAGAAGTATTGATTATGTCTACATACTAGAATTTGTTCAAATTTGGATAGATGAGAGCGAAATCGAAATGTCCTTCTTGTACATATGTGTGATAATTATCAATCACACACTTAATATAATCTATAATTTAACCCTTAATAAGAGTAACTATTAAAGTGTTTATAGTGCCTTTAGGATGCCTAACTATGGCACATCAAAGATTCTTAAGGTTCCTATATCTCAAGATAAACCTCTAAAGAATACCAAATATAGGTTCTAGGTGTAAGAAAGTTTGAAAGAAGTTGTTTTTTGGTGTGCACTCTTGGGAGTTATACAAGTGGAAGCCATAGCTTGCAAACACACAATGAACTGATCTATCAGTCTCTTCTTAGTTGCAAAAGTGAAAAATGAGGAGACACAACTTCTATTTATAGTTTTTCTAGGACTTTTAAGTGATGGGCCCCACTTTTTGACATAAGTGACCTTTCTACAAATCAAAATAGAAGTGAATTTTCACAAACAATAGTAACTTTTAGAAAGAAAAATTTGACACTTGACAATTGTCACTTTTAGAGTTAAAAGGGTAGTGTAGGTTTATCTCTCAAAAGGATGAAGATAATTGAATGTGTAAAATTTAAAAATAATGGCCCTTTATCAAAGATATTCCTCAAAAGAGTGGCTTAGAGTAAAATGATTCTAGTTCTAATAAGATGGTTTGGTGGAAAAT
Source organism: Ceratopteris richardii (assembly GCA_020310875.1). NCBI lineage: Eukaryota > Viridiplantae > Streptophyta > Polypodiopsida > Polypodiales > Pteridaceae > Ceratopteris > Ceratopteris richardii. The sequence continues at coordinate 205,110,411 of CM035409.1, read as the reverse complement.
GAAATTTCATCGCTTGACTCTTCACACATATGAGAGCTATGTGAGATTCCATATGAGTGCATTTTATTTAAATCAAGAAGAGTGAGAATAGATCTAGTTTTGTGTTTGTGATTCTAGCATGAAATCTTCCACTATCTCTATAATGAATAGTAATTTTTTTGATCCTCATATGGCATGTGTACTTCCATTCATGATATATGTTTCAACTAGAGAATCAACATCCTCTATAGATATTGAGTGATGGATCTAAGTAGACATATATGGATAAAAGATCAAAATTTGGTTAGAATTGTTTGATAATAATAATATATAGTTTTGTACTTTATGTGTATGATATACATACACTTAAGGAGAGAATAAATCATGATACAATGATGTATTCCTAAAAATAAAAAGTTTTCTTAGGTTAAAGATAAGATAAAGGATTAACTTCTACAAATATTTTTTGTGGAGATATCCATGCAATACCATTTTGTATCCACATGCATGCACTTAATCCCACATGCAAGGAACTTCTCACAAGCTCTAATGTACTCTCATGAAAGTTCCACTTATCCCACATACAAATAACTTTTCCCTCCACTCCATTTAAGGAGCTTGACGTCTAATTATTCATCCAAGCACTAGATCTCTCCTTTGTAAGCTCCATTCCTCTTATGTAAGTTTCATTCCATTACTTACTTCATTTCTTTCTATATTTCATCTTTATGTTTTTTATAGTGTATTTTGAACCTCCATAGCTTCTTTGAGTTTGCGTATCTTGGGCCATGTTCCCAACATGGTATCAGAGCATAGGTTGTTTCTTTCTTTGTTTCATGTCCTCATGTTTTCATCATTTTCATGAACCTTATCATGTATCAATGTTTTTAATCCCTCTCTCTCTCTCCCATAAATCATATGCATATGAAAGGTGCTTTCCAACACTATATCACTTTTTTGTTGACCCTCCATTCCTCTTATTTTTTGGTTATTTATGTTCCACTCTATTTATAATTGATACACATACATCAATTTTGAGGCATGGTATTACATCATAACAATCATTAGAGAAGAAATTTTTTTAAGAAGCAAGTGTAGAAGATCTCTTGCTCTTTGTCTCTCCCATAGGATGAATCTCACCACATGTATTGCAGAAGATAATGCTAGCATGCATTTTCTTCATCAAGAAGAATCCATCTAGTCATCATGACAAGTAAAGACAAAGTTGAGAGGCATGGCACCATCTGTAATATAAGGGACAAAGAGAAATCACGAAATGAGTTTTAAGAAGATTGTGTTGTAGCTCATAGATTCATATTCAAGCAGAAGCGTGCATCAAGTATCTATGTGTGAAGACACATCATACATTGCATTGGATTTTTGCTCCATTCATCTTGGGTCTTTTGATGGCTACATGGAAAATCTTTGATGTCTCATCTACACCCTTGCAATAACTCTCAATCTTTTTCTCACCTTGTACTTGTGCAACAATTGGCTAGAATCTAACAAGGAGGGCTACTATGGGAGTGCACATCTATGGTGCACCTATAGGGAGGCTCTCTCCTTGAGGTGTAAGATTCATTCTTCTTATGTAAGTTTCATTCCATTGCTTAGTTCACTTCTTTATATATTTCATCTTTATGTTGTTCATAGTGTATTATGAACTGCCATAGCTTCTTTCAATTTGTGTACCTTGGATCATAGCTAGAACCTATATTTAACATTCTTTAGAAGTTTATCTTGAGATATAGTGGACTTAACGATATGTGATGCCATAGACATGCATCCAAGAGGCACTATAAACACTTTAATAGTTATTCTAACTAAGGGTTGACTATAATGCATGCTCAAAAAAACATTTGATATTTGATATGCATTAGTGTCAATGTACACAATGGAAAAAATGGCACGCAATTTATAGCTTCTCAAGCATCATTATATGATTTGTAATGAATGTAATGATGGTAGAATCTTTAGTGAAACCTAAACTTATTAGAGAATCATACCCATTTAAGGTATTAGAATAGATCATTTTTCCATAAAATATAGTGTTGAAGTCGATGTCTATGAAGGAACACAAACAACACAAGGAAGAAGAAGAAGCTCGGGGCACAAGGAAATAAAAAATATATTACCAAGTGAATGTACAAAGATAAGTGACCCATTAGGGTTATAGGCGTATATACAAGATGGGGGAAAAAGACCTCCTAAAGAGAGAAAAAAAGTGCCCCAATGCTCCTAACTTTGTTCACACACATCACTATGAAAATATATCAACAAACACCCCCTAGGAGTGTTGTGATGAAGAAGGAGCTGACACTTATGTATAAGGAAGTGCCAAACTATGTGGAAAGAGATCAATCCACAAAATGAAGTGAGCCCAAAGCTTTGCAAAAAGCTTCAATCTTCTCCCTAGGTAGAGCCTTTGTGAAAAGGTTTGCAACATTATCCTGTGTGGCCACATAAGCCAAACTCATCTCTCCAACAGAGAACCTCTCCATGATATAATGATAGTGCACCTCAATGTGCTTTGTGTGAGCATGAAACATAGGGTTTCTCATGATTGCCAATGTGATTTGAATCTTCCTGAAGATGGTGGTCATAGAAGATTGAGCAACACCTAAGTCATCCAAAAGATGTCTAGGCCACACAATCAATAGTTGTTGTGAAAGCTGCCCTATACTCATCCTCACAACTAGAAGTATCCACAATAGGCTACTTATTGCTCAATCAATATATGCATGAGCTACCAAACATGAAGCAAAAGCATTGGTGGACACATGAATTTCATAGCAAATAACCCAGTCTAAGTTAGATAAAACATGTAAATCTGGTGATAATGATCCCCCCTTGGGATATAACAATCCAAGTAGTCGGGTATCACTCAAATAGCGAAAGATGCACTTAACTGCCTAACAATGCTCGACACTTGGGAAATGCATAAGCTTGCTTATCTGAGAGACAACAAACTAAATATTAGGTTATGCATAAGTAAATTAGGCATCCAACAACCTACTGATAGAGAAAAACATCAAATGCATCTCTGAAGACTCAATTCTACCTGTTTCCATGGGATTGGTGATGGGTTTGCAATCATCAAGGCCAAAACACTACAATAACACATCAATATATTTTGTTTGACACAAAGTTATTCCTCCATCATCTTGCATATTAGAGTAATTGTCCAAATAATGATGCAAATGCCCCAAATTTGACATCTCAAGAGAGGCATGAAAATCAGCCTTACATTTAGCAATATGCTTCTCATTAGGACTAGTCAATAGCATATCATCAACGTATATGACATTGATTAGAGGTACATCATCTACACACTTAACATATAAGGTGCTCTCAATTGGAGTGTTCTCAAAAGCATGTGCTATCAAGTAGGCATATATCTTCTCATACCAAGCATGCGATGCTCGTTTCAAACCATATAATGCCTTTTTCAACACAACCACTTTGTTTTCATTCCATTTTTGGGCAAAACCATGAGGCCAAAAAACATACATTTCTTCATGTAAGTCACCATTCACAAAATGTAGTTTTAATGTCCAATTGATATAACTTCCAAGAATGACGAGCTGCAAGTGCACAAATGCTACAAATGGTGGTCATTCGACATGTGGGAGCAAGGGTCTCATCAAAATCAATGCCTCTCTTTTGAACATAACCTTTAACAACAAGCCTAGCCTTATACCTATCAACTATTCCATCAGGTTTATGTTTCAGCTTGTATACCCATTTAGTGCCAATGGCTTTTTTGCCTCGAGGTAAATCCCATAAAAGACCAAGTACCGTTCTTAATAATAACATCATATTTTGATTGCATAGCAGCCATCCAATTTTGTGAATTTTGTGCTTCATAAAAAATATAGGTTCATTCTCATCACAAAGACTAGAGGCAACCATTGCATAGGAATCAAATGCAAAGGAAGCACTATGAGAGCGGAAGTGAGTATGATATGAAACAAGTGCATATAGTTTTCTATCCTTTAGTTTGCACCAACCATTTAGGCATATTTTTAGCTTCTTCTATGTCAACTCTCTCATCAAAAAGTGCGTCATGTAAATCAACATCATAAATGGAATGATTCACATCATCACTTGGAACCTATATAGGCTGACAAATCACCTCATTTGGACCTGTACTTGGTTGTCCACCAGTAAAACCAGGCAGCAAAGTTTCATACATGACTTTAGAGCTAATTGATGTCTCATTGGTACATGAAAGTAATGGCTGAATAGCATCTTCCAAGAAAACAACATAAGAACTAACCCAACAAAAATACATTTCATTGCTTTATGATCCACCTTTCTAGATTGTTGTTTAGACAATAATGCATATAACAAACAACCAAAGACACATAGATGAGCAACATATGGTTTGTGATCATGCCAAGGCTCATATGGAGTGATCGATTATAATTCTTTGACACATGTTAAGTACATATGTTGCACATATAATATCCTCAAGCCAGAAGCTATGTAGTAAAGCATGACTTTTGACCATACCTCTTGCCATTTTGATAAGAGACATGTTCTTTATTTCAATAACTCCTCTTTTTTTAAGGTGTTGTTTGGGTTGTGGATGTCTGAGTAACATACAACTCCTCCAAAGGGTAGGATTTGGGAACGTGGATTATGATTGTGATACAGCAATCATAACATGCATTTATGTTCCTTTAAATCATTGCCACACACTTAGCCAGATTAAGTTCCATTGACACACTTTAGAGTATAGTGTTGGCAGTCAAGGAACTGAAGGACTCACAAGACAAGGAAGTCAACGAAGGGAGTCGGAGCGAAGAGAAGGTACAAGCAGACAGAGTAGTCAAAGAAGATCTGGCAAGTAGGCCATCTAAATTTTTCATGCATCAAAGAGGTGGGCACACAAGAAGAAGGAGCAAGTAGGGAGCTCCAAGAAATGTATGTCAAAATGTTAGAAGAAATCCCTACAAAAATAGTGATTTTCATCACTAAAAACCGTTGTAAATACCATTTCATATTTTTGTAGCTCCATTTTGTGCAAGCCAAGGAGTCCTTGAGCTTGAGGAGCTTTAGAAGTACCTACCTATCAGTTTTCATATTTTTTAGACTCCGTTTGAACCTCCAAATAGGCCAGAGAACCTAATTTTTAACTAAGCCGGACACTAGGTCTGGACAAGGCCAAAAACTAGTAAAAAACTATAAATAGAGCTAGAGAGCTCATTTTTGAGGTTAGCTTATAATAGATTTGAACTTGTATGAGCATTTTGGAAGTAATCTAAAAGAACTCCATTGTCCCTCTCTTTGCTCTTGCCTTGTGCGCGTGTGTGTGTATGTGTGTGCATGTTAGTGTGCTTCTCACTCACGCACTTGTGCCTTCACTTGCTCAAGGTCATCATACCATCCTCACGTCTTCCCGGATTGACATTAAAGGAGGTGATACTCATCACTGAGCTACACCAAATTTTGGCGCCGTTGCCGGGGATCGAGCTTTGAGGACGAGCGTGTGATGGTAAGACGTAGAGTTGTGACGTTGGCGTTGTAGGTAATCCCTTTACTTTTTCTTTTTTTCTTTTTCTTACCTCACCATCATCATCACCACCATCATCCTCACCATATCCGATCTCCATCTCCATCACCGCAAAAAATTTCAGTTTTTGATCATATCACCTTCTACCTCCCATTTCCCTCATTCCACTTGTGAGAGAGAGCGAGAGAGCAACTTGTGTGCTTGGATTTTTTGCTTGTTTCTTGAGCACTCTTGCAGGTTGTTGCTGTATCACCCTGTTCAGCAGGCTACGCAGGTACGGACAAGCTCGAAACTGTCTCTGTGTTGTAGACATCTGTCGATCGCGATTGACAGAAAATTTCACCTTTTGGTAAAACAAAGTGCACCATCTTAATACACATGAAGAGCACATTCCAAATCACTAAACAAAACTAAAAAATTCCGTGTTTTTCTGTCAATCGCGACCGATACTGTCAATCGCGATCGACAACCATGATCGACAGACCCTGTCAATCGCGACCGACAGACGTGTCGATCGCGACCGACAGACCTCACGACCGACAGACTGCCGCGTAGGATTTAGTCAATCGTGATTGACACTGTCGATCGCGACCGACTGAAAATCCATGGTTGATTGAAATTCTCGCGTTGCCACGTGTCCATCGTGACGGACACATCCCCGATCGACTGAAATCACGACGAAATTCGCAGAAAGTGTCGATCGCGATTGACACCGTCGATCGCGATTGACAGGACCCACGACTGACTCTGTCGATCGTGATTGATGTGTCAATCGCGATCGACAGGCCCGACGGACACCTCCGTCAATCGTGATTGACAGACCTGTCGATCGCGATTGACAGGCTTTTTCGGCCAAAATTCTAGGGTTCTATTTCCAAGTCCTTGGGGTAATTTTTGGGCATACTTATCAAGCCATTAGTGATTTGTGAAGTCCCTATACTTGTGTTTCGAGAAAAGTCCTGTGAACTGTCAGCCTGTTTGAACCCTGTTTTAGCCCTAGAACCCTGAACTAGCATAACTTTCTCATACGAAATCCGTTCGGGGTGATCTTAGGCTTGTTGGAAAGCTCGTGGGGAGTACAACCAAAACTTCCACTGGTTACAATAAAATTAATATCAGGATTATTGGATAGGGTATTTTGAAGTTGACCATACCTTGGGGTAGGAAAGCTGAAGGATCCTTGGGCTTGTTTTCCATAAAGGTAAAGGGAAATTTGGTTTGTGAATTGCATGCATGAAAGTGATCTGTCCGTCATTTGAATTTAAGTCTTGAGCTAACCTTGAGACTCTTACAGGTCCATTGAGAGCTCTTGAAGGCATCCAAAGCAAGGGCTTTTGCAAGCTTGAGAACCGGGTTCTTGAGCACCAAAGGACAAAGGATCTGCAAGAGAGGTTGGAATATTCTCAACGCCCTCTGTCCATTTCTAGCTTAGGCTAAGAGTGAGTAGTGCTAGAAGTAAGTCAGGGCAACGATAGGCACGAGACAAGTCAAGACTATCTAAGAAATCAAGTTCAAGTCAAGAGATAACCTGTGTGTGATCGACAACTTCAAAGGAAAAGAACCTAACGTGAGAAGATCAACATTCAAGTGCGGAAATTCACTCAAGTGTTCCTGACGACATGATATCAGACAAGATCATAAACACAATAATCAACTAAAAAGAATCAAGTGACTGATACAAAAGAACTCAGCAACGAGGTTGTACCTTGGGTACAAATTGGGATTGCTCAAATAGGCATATGAACCTTAGATCAGGATGACACCTAAGAAGAGATAGACAAAGTCTTAGGTTTTCAGAGGCTAGTGTTAATCATACTGCTAGGTCTTGGGCCCAACAGTTGAGCCATTATTCGCACTACCTTAGCTCTGAAACTAGTGAGTCAGAGATGTCCCACGGTATGGAGAGACCTACAGGAAGTTCAGGTGTGCCATACTTACATAGGGTAGAAGGGCCCTACAAGATGCAGCTAGAATACTTGAGGACCAACCGACTAGGTGCTAGCATCTATGAGGACGGCCTAGGAAGATCAGTGGTCTAGATTAAAAACCCTGACCAATCCAATAGACTAGAACACCCAGCTATCAAGTTTGAAAATGGAGCGTACTTGGACAAAGAAGGAACCATATATGTAGTCACCAGTCATCCAGATAGGACAGACAAATTTGGAAACGTGATTCCTGAAACGGATTTAGGTGACTTGGAGCAAGGAAACATGGGTGTAGAACCTAGAACCCCCCGAGGCAAATCTGTTCTCACTAGGATTATCACACTAGAGTGGATTTCCCAAGACAATAAGAGCATAGATCTACTCCTGAACCGAGAGACTGATGAAGCCTTTTGGAGGTATAGATCTGATCAGCCAAATGAGGTAGGAACAATCATGATATATGAGTTCAAAGATCCTGATAGCCCAGGCAGAGTGACCTACTTAGATCATGCTTCAGAGAGGATCTTTGTGGTTACAGAAAATGATAGGCATGCTTACACTTGGAAAGGTGAATTTATTTTCCCCCAACCAAGATCGAATGTGTCCTTTGGTCACCCAGGAGCTGGAACATCCCAAGCTCACGGAGCTCAAAGAGATAGACATAGAGATAGATCGGAGGTAAGCTTTGCCAACCTAGTGGGAAGAGAGAGAACGAGAACGGAAGCAAATAGAGTGGAACCTGAGGAACTTAGAGCCCCAAGGAACCAAAGGAATGCAGATGAATTCCCTCTACCAAGACCCAGAGAGCACACGAGGACTTTGAGACCGACTCAGCTAGTTAAGTCCATGAAGAACTACTTCGATGGCACAGGAGACCCATATGATCATGTGGCCGAGTTTAGGCAAGTCTTGAGATCTGAGCAAGTTGAGGACCTATTCACGTAGTATAATGCCTTTGGTCTAACCCTTAGGAACATAGCCCTAACATGGTTTCAACCATTGAATGAGAGGCAGTTTAGGAGCATAGACCAACTCTTAGAGGCTTTCATCACTGAATTCTCTAAAAGTGGCATAAGGCATAATACTTCCTCATTGATACATAGCTTCAAGCAGACCCCTCAGGAGACCGTGAGACTTGCAGGAAGAAGGTTTAGGCAATATCTTGAGAGATGCCTTGTTCCTGAGTTACCCACACCAGCCAAACAAGTGGCCTTATTCTTGGATGGATTGCTAAGTACAAAGTTGCGATCCTATGTGTACTTGAAGGACCCTAGGACCATAGAAGAGTGTGTACGCATGTGCATTGACATTGAGGATAACCTAGGGGAGGAACTAGAGCTTTCAAAAAATCTACAAAGATTCCGATAGCGCTTCTAGCCTCTCTTCCTCGCAATCTACATCAATTGAGGAACTCGCTGAGAAAGTAGCTCAAAAACTAGGAGTCTCTAGTAAACAAATTCCTAGATTTGCCCCAGTAAAGAGGTGCTATACTTGCAGCGGTGACCACGAACGTATGCCCTATTATGGTCCAACCCCAAGTGAATCCCAGTAGCCAATACTGCACCATAGAACGGAGGTACACTAACCACACCGCAGAAGACTGCCCCCAAACAAACTGTCAGGCAAAATTACCCTCAACCATATCCACAACAGGGAAGATATCAAAACCAATATCCACCACAACAGTATGCTAGGCCTCAACAAACCTACCAACCACAATATCAGCCCCAACAAAGACCTCAACCAGTGCTAGCCCAACAACCTCCTGCTCCAGCCAATGTGATCCCTGTAAAGTACGCAGCTGCAGAAGAGAACCTGAATAGAGCCATAGTGCCAGTAACACCATTGCTGTCAGAAAGTGACACGAGTGATCATAGTTTTGATTCCACTCACATAGATAGTCCACAGGCTTACTACATGTAGTCTCCTGAACATGGTGAGTCCTATTATAGTGAAGAACCAAGTGAACCTAGTTGGGAGCCAGATTACACAAACATCATGTATGCAAACCCCAACTCTAGACCTCAACCTAGGCAGGTAAGACCCCCATTTCCTAGAGGGCCATGCTACAGATGTCAGGGAGATCACCTCATTCGTGATTGCCCCATGCCGGCACCCACACAACCCCAGTCAGTAACAATCCAAGGCTTTTGTCAAGATTGCGGCAAAGAGCATCTCTTACGAGATTGCCCAAAGAATCCCAATAATATGCCAAAAATCACTCCTATTAATGTTATTGGATTAGTTGTAGACTCCATAGGGAGTGTGACTTCCACTGCACCAGTACAAGTAGTCACTAGAGCTCAAGCCTTGCAGCAGAACCAAAGTTTAGGCCAGGAGAAAAGTGCTGAGGCTAGTGAAGCTGAGAGCATAACCAAGAAGAGGACTAGAGCCTGGAGAGATAGTAGAGAAAGAATGAAGAGGCAATGGGCTAAGAAAATGAGTGAGCTCGAGGAAAGTCTCAGAGAAACAAGAGCCAAGATAATGGAACTCACATCTCAAACTCCCTCTCACACTACCCCACCACCACCATTCCTATCTCAATCCGATCCAACCCCTTCCAACCCGCCTCATGCTACTCCACCACCCCCTAGAGTAGGATCACTCCTAGCAGATCCCACTTCTGAGGACCTAAATATGATGCTCAAAGCATATCAGGCCAGAATCCAAGAAGGGCCAAACGTAACCGATCATGAAAAGTGTTACCCTAGAGCAGAACTAGAGCTTGAACGAACCAAAATTTGTGCTAAGATGGTGGAATTGGCTCAAACCATGTTTGAAGCCAGTCGCCTCTTTAACATCTCTAGTTCAGCTAAGACGCAGTTGCACTTTGATGGACTGCTAGAAAGGTTGGAGAGGCTAATAGCACAATCAGAAAAGGAACCTGTCTCTCAAAATGAGGGCAAGGCAAGTGAAAGAGAAAGCCTACCTACCCAGGAAGCCTATGTGCCTAACTCTACGGAGCCAGACACATCTTCTTCTATGAATCGGTTCACACCAGAATTCCTACGAGAGATTCAAGAAGACAAATGGGCTAAAGAAAGTGAAGTCCCTCCTCCCATTGAACTTGTGGATGATGCACACGACCAATTCCCACAAGACATCCCATCCATTTATGAAGAGCAGGAGAGCACTCAATCTCAGGAGAGATTAGACTTTGAATCTAATTCCATCAAGAGCTACCCCATTTCACAGGCCCATGGGAAGCAAGGTCCACGTGTATGAGAGCACCCACAGTCATGGTAAGAAACGAAGACTCAGTCATACCTAGGAATACGGAGGTAATAAGGAACACTAAAGTGTAGTGTAACCTCACTTTAGAAGAGCTCCTCAAGGTTAGACCAGAACTGTGTAAACATGTAGCTAAACAAGTGCCTGAAATAGCTAAACCCCGTTCCCAGGTAGGCTCCCACAGAACAACGCCAGAAATTCCTCTAGACAAGATAGGAGACATGAGTGAAGGTGAGGAAGGAAACACCTATCTTCCCATTACCCATCAGGGGTACACAACCAAGGCAATTTTAGACTCAGGTGAAGGAGTTGCTATTGCTACCACTTCCCTATGGAAGTGTTGGGGCAAGCGAGCACTTAGGCCAACGAGAATGAAATTGCAGATGGCCGATGGTCACATAGAAAGACCCTTAGGCTTGCTAGAAGGAATAACTCTCACTACATGTGGTGTAGAGTTTGAGCACACATTTGCTATATGTGACTTTAGCAAAAATCATGCCTATGAGATGATTTTGGGAAGACCATTTATGCGACAGTTGCAAGTAGTGCAGGATTGCGGAACCAATTCCTTGTACTTGCAACACTTAGGTGTTACGACCAAAGTCAATCTCAAGGATTACTCTCATAGAGATGTCCCTCCTATCCAATGGAACCCCATCCATAGAGCTGTTGGGGGTTTTCTTGGACGTGAAGGAGTTTGAGGGTTTGTAGGAGAAAAAGAAGAAGAACAAGAGACGAAATAACTCAGACAAGCTTCTAGAAACACCTTTGAACCTTTGAACCTTGAGTTTTTGATTACAATAGAAGGATTATACTATTTCATTCAATCCAAGTTAATACTCGGGGCACAATTACAGAGAATGCTCAATCATAAAAGATCAATTATCTCAGAATCTCCCAGCAGCCGGCCTCTTTTGCACCAGTCCTTCACTTGCTTCCAGCTTCTCCTTGTGCACACCTTGCACTAAGCTTCCACGAGCTGAGGGACTAATCTCTTTCGGGCCTGATCGCGGAGAGAGACTTTTGGGATTGGTCTCCTGCTTCGCACTCTCTGCACCTCCCTTAGCCTCACTTCTTGCACTCTTCACTTTTTGCGGTCGACACACACCAGTGACTCTTCACTTCTCCTTTTCTTCTTACTTCCAGTGTCCAAGAATAGCCTTTTGTCTCTCTTTTGTTGAGTGCGCCGGTTCGCGCACTCTAACTGTAATACAATCTTGGTGCCCTTTCAATGTCCCAAGATTGTCTTTTGAACTGGTCCTCAACGACTCACTACTTTGTCCTGTAGTGACTTTAGAACAAGAGTGACTTAAAAATAAAATTTTGATTGGGCGGCCCTATTTCCACCTTTGCATATGCGGCCTTCCATACCTTCACCTTTCCTTTTAATTCTTTACTTTTGCACCTTACGATTTTAAATTCATCCTTTGAACCTTAAGAGAAAAAATACTTTGCACCCTTAGTTTCAACCGGTTAGGGCTCGACAGATGCCCACCACCTAAAGATCTCTCCGTCCCGGAGAGACAACAACAATACAAAACAGAAAAATCTCAAAGACAGCAGACAGGAAAAGAACAAAGCTGAGGCAAGAAAAGATAAAGAGTGCGTGTATTATTTAAGTAAGAAAAAGCATAAGGCACCCTACAAGAATTATTGACAAAATCAGAGGGATGAGAATTTTATTGACAAAGTGATAATGAAGGCTAAGAGCAATTATTATGAAGGGGATGAGCAATTTATTTAGACTGTGAACGGCAAATTATTGTGCAGGTTGATTGAGATTCTCAGCCGATGTTGGTGGAGAGGGGGGCAAAGGAGCAGAAGCTTGTTCAATCATATGCTGTAGCGAACTAAGGCATTGCCTAAGATTATCCCTGGCCCGTCTGATACGTCTGCATGCAGCATTAGCACAAAGCCCTAAGTTAGAGCGATTTTGAAGATCTTCTAAGGCTTTCAACGCAAAGTCGGCCATATCGCGATAATGATCTCTCTCTTCTTTGAGCAATCGCGCCGTTTCATTGAGCGAGTGCCATTGAGAATGGGCCATGCGATTGATGTTTTCGATTGTGTAGATATACTGTTGATGAACCGAAGCTGCTGCCGATACCGAATCCAAGGAAATCTGGGAGGCCTGAGCACTGCCGAGAGCAACGACACTCGCGTCCCGTAGTAATTGTAAAAAGGAAGGGGTGGATGGGATGTCAAAGTGCGGAGAAGGAGATGCCGATGGATCAGGAGGGATATGGGAAGGAGGGATTACCGGCGGATGAGGAGGAAGGGATGTAGTGGAAGATGGATTGGGAAGGGAAGGATTGTGGGAGGGAAGTGGTTGGCTGAATGGATCATTAATGATAGGAGGTGAGGTGGAAACCGGAGGAAGGGGGGGCATACAGGTGGGGTTTTGAGGGTTGAGTTGCGTTTGAATGAGTGGCTTGAAAGCTGAAGAGAGGGGAGGTCTAGGGATAATAGGAGGGGTAGGCATGGACGGAGAAGTGGTAGATGCTGGAGGGATAGGTGAAGAAGATTGGGGAGGGAAGGAGGGGATATCAGGTGGTGCGGATGCTGGTGTCGATGCGGAAGCTGAGTCAATTGAGATTAGAGGGGGGGAGGGAGATTGTGCAATGGAAGGTAGCCCAGGGTTGGTAGGGAGAAAATCAACATTGTTGGCAGAGTGTGCAGGAATTTGATAGATCCAAGCTAAGAAGGGTGCAGAATAGATGGAAAATGCATGAGAGCCCCTAGAGATAGCCTCGCGGAGTCGACGGGATCGCAAAGTCAAGGAACTATAAATGAGGGTTGCGTAAGGGTAAGGACGGCTATGGAGAAAGCAGAAAAGCGGATCGGCAATACGAATATCTGACCAGGGGAGCGAAGATGTGGGACTACGCAGTAAAAAGAAAAAAATGAACGCATTGAGAATGGTGGTCATGCGGAGTGAAAACCTAGCATTACTTTGAAAGTGATCGGTACAAAAGGCAATTGTAGCTGAGGCTGACAATCCAGAGTATAGGAAAGGGGGAGCACTAAAATGTAATAGGGGGGACCCAATACTGGTGGCAATGGCTGGGATGGAGAGAGTGCCGGTTCTAAAATGAGGGAAGAGGCGGATAGCTTCATAAACCTGGGTAAAATTGGCGGGATTATTGAAGAAAACGTTGGCCAAGCCCCACAGGCCCGCCTGCTGAAGATCTTCAATGGAAAACATTTGACGAAGGGCAATGGTAGGTAGGGATAAATGCATACGGATTTGCAGGTTTAAGTCAGGTGGAAGAAACAGGCGCATATAATCCCCGGTTGGCGAAGATGGGTGTGAGGAAAGAGACACAGATGGGGAAGGAGAAGGAGGGTGAGGGATGGGAGGTGGGGAATAAAGGTCGGTGGAATCAGAGTGTATGGAATAAATAGGAATAGCAAGAAGGGCAGTAGGAGGAGCTGACTGCGATGCATCTTGCGGTGGGTTAGCGGGAACAGAGTGTTCTTCCGAGGGAGTAGGTTGATTTGGATGGTCGGAAGGAAGCGCGGATGTGGGAGAGGATTGATTGTGAGGGTTGGGAGGAAACTCGGACGGCGGAGTATGTTGATTGGAATGGTTTGAAGGAAGTGCGGGCAGCGTGGGTTCTGAAATATCACCCGGAGCAGAGGGGTCGGCCATTGATGGAAATGAGGAGAAGAAGCTGGGCAATAGAAATCCAATGTAGGTGGAGGGGAATTGTGGTGGAAGAGGGTGGAGACAGAGGATGTGGTGGTGGCGGGATAACCGGAGGGGTTAGGCGGTGGGGGGCAGAGTGGGGAGGGGGGCTCGAGGGAATTGGAGGGGGTGGGGGGAGGTGTTTAACGGCTGGGCAGAGGGAGTGGAGAGGGAGGGGGCGCCGAATTGGAGGGGGTGGGGGGAGGTGCTAGGCGGCGGGGGGGAGGGAGTGGATAGGGAGGGGGCTTCGAGGGGGTAGGAGGGGTTAAGCGGCGGGGGTGGGTAGCGGAGAGGGACGGGACTGGAGGGAGGGGGCTGGCGGGGGTCGAGGGAGTTGGAGGGGGTGGGGGGAGGTGTTTGACGGCGGGGGCAGAGGATGGAGAGGGAGGGGGATTGCGGGTGGAGAGGGAGGGGGCTGGCGGGGCCGAGGGTATTGGAGGGGGTGGGGGGAGTTGTTAGGCGGCGGGGGTAGAGGGTGGAGAGTGAGGGGGCTGGCGGGTTCCGAGAGTGTTGGAGGGGGTGGGGAGAGGTGTAGACGGCGGGGGTGGTTAGGGAGGGGGTTGGCGGGTTCTGAGGGTGTTGGAGGGGGTGGGGAGAGGTTTATGACGGCGGGGGCAGAGGGTGGAGAGGGAGGGGGTTCCGAGGGTGTTGGAGGGGGTGGGGAGAGGTGGTAGACGGCGGGGGTAAAGAGTGGGGAGGGAGGGGGCTTGCGGGGCCGAGTGTGTTGGAGGGGGTGGGGGGAGGTGTTAGGCGGCGGGGGTAGAGGGTGGAGAGGGAGGGGGCTTGCGGGGTCCGAGGATGTTGGAGGGGGTGGGGGGAGTTGTTTGACGGCGGGGGCAGAGGGTGGAGAGGGAGGGGGATTGCGGGTGGAGAGGGAGGGGGCTGGCGGGGCCGAGGGTATTGGAGGGGGTGGGGGGAGTTGATGACGACGGGGGCAGAGGGTGGAGAGGGAGGGGGCTGGTGGATGGAGAGGGAGGGGGCTGGCGGGGGTAGAGGGTGGAGAGGGAGGGGGCTTGCGGGGTCCGAGGATGTTGGAGGGGGTGGGGGAAGTTGTTTGACGGCGGGGGTAGAGGGTGGAGAGGGAGGGGGATTGCGGGTGGAGAGGGAGGGGGCTGGCGGGGCCGAGGGTATTGGAGGGGGTGGGGGGAGTTGTTAGGCGGCGGGGGTAGAGGGTGGAGAGGGAGGGGGCTGGCGGGTTCCGGTGGGGAGAGGTGGTAGACGGCGGGGGTGGTTAGGGAGGGGGCTGGCGGGTTCTGAGGGTGTTGGAGGGGGTGGGGAGAGGTTTATGACGGCGGGGGCAGAGGGTGGAGAGGGAGGGGGTTCCGAGGGTGTTGGAGGGGGTGGGGAGAGGTGGTAGACGGCGGGGGTGGTTAGGGAGGGGGCTGGCGGGTTCTGAGGGTGTTGGAGGGGGTGGGGAGAGGTTTATGACGGCGGGGGCAAAGGGTGGAGAGGGAGGGGGTTCCGAGGGTGTTGGAGGGGGTGGGGAGAGGTGGTAGACGGCGGGGGTGGTTAGGGAGGGGGCTGGCGGGTTCTGAGGGTGTTGGAGGGGGTGGGGAGAGGTTTATGACAGCGGGGGCAGAGGGTGGAGGGGGAGGGGGTTCCGAGGGTGTTGGAGGGGGTGGGGAGAGGTGGTAGACGGCGGGGGTAAAGAGTGGGGAGGGAGGGGGCTTGCGGGTGGAGAGGGAGGGGGCTGGCGGGGCCGAGGGTGTTGGAGGGGGTGGAGGGAGGTGTTAGGCGGCGGGGGTAGAGGGTGGAGAGGGAGGGGTTTTGATGCTAGAGGAGGAGCATGAGCGTCGGTGGTGGAGGAGGATGAGGCCCACGGGTTTTCTTTGGTGGCTGTGGCGAAGCCAATTAGAGGGTCAGCGCTCGGGTATTGCATAGACTTCGGAGTGAAGATGGGATGAATGAATGTTCTTATTATATAGCAAGGGGGATGAAGGGCTTACCTCACAGCAAGGAATGGTGGAGCATAAAAGAAGGTCAAAAGAGAGGAGATGCCAATTTTAATCTCATCCATTCGAGAGATACAAAGGAAGGGCTAGCCTTAAAAGCTAGTGTTAAGAACTAATAGCCATAAAAAATTTTGCACCAAATGTTTGTATAGAGCCCTTTTTTTCGTAGCAAATATGAGCAATGATTACAGAGTTACAATAGAAAACAAAATAAAATAAAAAAAAACAAAATGAGCTAAGAACTGTGGAGTGGAATGTTAGAACTTTTGATGATAAGCTTTGAGTCGAGAAATATTTACTAGCGGTAGGGTAGATCCATCGAGTGTTTCTAATTGCACAGCACCCCATTGCAACATTTTCAGAACTCGAAAAGGTCCTTCCCAATGAGGGATCCATTTTCCTTTTGCAGTCGTATGAGGGTTAGGTTTATGGAGAAGAACTAACATGCCTGCTTCAATGTTGTTTTTCCACAGATGTCGATCATGTGCCTCCTTCCGTTTCATCTGAGTCTCTATCAATTGTTTGGTCTCTAGTAGACGAATCTCCTCCACTTTATGTAGTGCTCCTAACCTTTGAGAGACATCACAATCCTTCTTTCCCTGCATGAATGCTATCTTAGGCGATCCATGTAAAAATTCAAAGGGCTCGATAGGTAATATGCCATAGACCAGTTGGAATGGGGAATATCCAGTGGCCTCTTTGTAGGCTAACCTGTATGCCCAAAGTGTACCTAGGTACGCAATGCCCCATGAAGTGGGTTGCAACATACACTCCTTTCTTAACATTGCAATTAAAACCTTATTTGTCGACTCAGCCTGTCCATTTGCTCGTGGATAGTAAGCACAAGAGGTCCTATGAAGAATTCTATACCTGTTGAAGATTTCTTGCAAGACTTTATTGACAAAATGGGTACCTTGATCAGTACAAATTTCAAGTGGACAACCAAACCTGCAAATGATGTTACTATAAATGAAATCAGCAACAGTTTGGGCAGTGCAATCGGAGGAGGCAATAGCTTCAGCCCACTTTGTTGCATAATCTGTAGCTATCAGGAGATATTTTTCTCTTTTTGGAAAAGCGGGAGGGTAGATGGGCCCTACAAAATCTAGCCCCCACTTCTCAAATGGTTGCCAGGAGGTGGAAATAACCAAGGGGTTATGTCTCTGCTTTGTTGGCTTAGGTCCACACCTCTGGCAAATGTCACATGCCTTTCCCCATTCATCTGCATCCCTAAATAGTGTAGGCCACCATAGACCCGCATCCAGTATCCTCTGACTCATAATATGTCCTGGGAGGTGCCCACCACCTGTACCTTCATGTGCAGAGTGAAGGACTTCCCTCACTTCTTCTTCTTCCAAACACTTCCTGAACCGGTCATCTTTGCCCTGTCTGTACAATTTATCTTTGATGAAGGTATATGGTCTACTCTTAATTAGCAGGCTCTTCTTTTGTACAACACTAGCCTTTTCTGGATACAATCCAGTTTTAATGAAATTTTTAATGTCGTAATACCAACCTTGAGCTTTTACAGCAAACAGATGAGCATCTGGAAAGTCATCATTGATTCCACTAGATTGATTCATCATATTTATTCTGGATAGGTGATCCGCCATAACATTGTCTTTTCCTGGTTTATGGACTACAGAAAAATCAAACTCTTGGAACAACAATAACCACCTCCATATTCTACCGGTGGCCTGGGGTTTGTTGAGTAGGTATTTTAGTGGTTGGTGATCTGATATAATAATAAATTTTACCCCCAGTAAGTAATGACAGAATTTTTGGACAGCAAAGACCATTGCTAGGGCTTCCCTTTCAGTAGTACTGTAATTCCTCTCAGCCTTGGTCAAGATTCTACTGGCATATTGAATTGGCCTGTCCACTTTAAATTCTTCACTGGGTTGGGTCAAAACTGCCCCTACTGCATATGCACTGGCATCGACGTGTATATGAAAGATTTTTGACCACTCAGGTGTGACCAAGATAGGAGCACACACCAACCTTGACCGTAATGTCTGATATGCCTTTTCCTCCTCTTCTTCCCATTTAAAAGGTACTTCCTTACCTGTAAGTCTAGTCAGAGGTCTAGCTATCTCTGCATACATTTTTATAAACCTTCTATGATAACCGGTATGTCCCAAGAAACTCTGGATCTCTTTAGGAGATTTAGGTTTAGGTAACTTTAATATAGAAATGATTTTGTCAGGATCTGGGGCCATACCTTTAGCCGACACCACATGTCCTAAAAGGGTTCCTTCTGTCACAAGGAAATGACATTTATTTGGATTGAGCTTTAACTTAGTCTCTCTGCATCTTTGGAAAATATTCTGTAGCTGCCTCAAGTGGTGGTCCAAACAATCTAGATGAGTTTCCTTGTGAGATCCTGAAAACGAAGAGAAGTCATCCATGAAGATTCTAAGTGATTCCAGCAATAGGGGGCCAAAAATGAGATTGACCGTTCTGTTAAAGGTGGCTGGAGCATTTCTGAGCCCAAATGGCATTTTTACATACACATATGTTCCCCAAGGTGTGATAAAAGCAGTCTTTTCACGATCCTCTGGATGTATTGATATTTGATTATAGCCACTGAATCCATCCATAAAACTATATAATGCATGCCCAGCCACTTCTTCAATGACCTGTTCTGCAAAAGGCATAGGGAACCCATCTGGAATGGTCACCTTGTTGAGAGCTCTAAAGTCAACACAAATTCTGATTTTATTAGTATTCTTCTTCGGTACTATAACCATAGGTGAGAGCCACTCTGAGTGTTCCACAGGAATGATGATTCCTGCATCCTCCATCTTTTGGATTTCCACATAGACGGCTTCGGCATACTTTGGATTAAGTCTATAACTCCTTCCTCTGATGGGTCTGGCTCCATCAACCAGAGGGATTCTGTGCTCTCCATAAGATGCAGGCACTCCTTCTAAGTCTTTATAATGCCAGGCAAAAACATCTGCATACTGGGTCAAGAATGATTTTACCTTTTCCAGGAGCTCTGGGTGGCTCCACAACCAAATGGCCACCAGAACTGGTTGATTATTGTTTTGAGTGCCTAAGTGTATTTCTTGGACCGGATTTCTTGTTACCATATTATCTCCGTGTGCATCTGCTTCCTTGTCTTCTTCTACTAGCTTTTCGTGCATTGCTTCATAAGCAGGTGTATTTTGGACTTCGATGTGTTCCTCCTTGTCCTGCATCCATCCTGCAGGGATTTCTTGAATTGGGAAAGAACATTCAACCTCAGAATTTTTTACCTTGTTTTTAGCTTTAGAAACTTCGTTATCTGTGGTTGACACATCCTCCTCCAATTTGTATTTGAGGGGTATCTTCCTGCCCCTTCTGTGGTCAGTGATGGGCTCTCCCAATCCATCAACCTAGACCTTTTCCTTGTCTTCATCATAACCTTCAGTCGTGCCAGGATTATCAAGAAAAATTCCAAAACAAGAGGAAGAGTTGCCTGCTTGGAGCCAACTTAGAATATCCTCTTCTTCCTCAAAATCTATTTGGGGTTGATCCTCCGCTTCTGTTTCCATGCAAATGCTCACTGTTTGCATCATACTAGTGTTTCCTTGATTGTTTGGGCCTTCTTCTAAATGAATTTGTGTCAGCTCCTGCCCTTTCTTTTGTACCCACATAGTGTCCTTACCCCAATCATGAATGACATTGGCATGCCTCAGCCAAGGTCTTCCAATTAAGAGAGGAAATCCTCCTTCAACCTGGGGCAATCTTAAAACCACAAAATCCAGAATGAATAGATTACCTTGTACTTCAAGTGGAACTTTTGGGATTACCCCCAAGGGCCTTACTTTGCTCTGATCTGCCAACGTAACCGTGAAATTTGTAGGTCTTGAAGGGTGGAGTCCAATCTTTTTCATGGTATGTTCAGGCATCAAGTTAATGCCAGAACCACCATCTACAATAACACCTTGAAATTCATGACCCTTGATTGATATTGTAAGCCGAGGACTTTTATAATCCGTAAGGGGTGCTTCCCCCATAATTATCCCTTTATGTAAAATAGCAGTCTTGGCCACTAAGCTTGTAGTAGAAGCCTCATCAATTATCTGCAATAATTCTGACCTGAATTTCCCATCCATCTTTATTAATTCAAAAATACTAACCTCCTTCTTCATTGACTTGAGTAGTTTTGAAGCCTCTGACTCTTTAAGAGAGTGAGCTTCATTTGCTTTGCCAAACTCTTCTTGAGCCCTGTTGAAGGCATGCCCAATGGCATCACTGGTGCCTATGAGACATTCCTTTTGGTTTGTGTCTGCACTTGTGGTGGCTTTGTCTTCAAATGCAACTCTGTCTTTGTTCAATTCCTTAATTATCGATTCTTGATTTTCTACCACTTTTGCCGTTCCCTTGCTTCTTGTCTGTATTGCAAAAGATTTGAGTTCTTCTAATTGTACCACTCTGGTAGATGGTGAGGGTTCATTCACCTGAGGTAATGTTTCCTCCTTGAATACAGAGATCATTTGGAGATGGGGTCCGGAAGTAGAGGCTTGATTCTTAGGACAACAGTTTGTATAGTGATCCCTGGCCTCTGGACAGTTCTTGCAAGGAGGTGCATTTTCTGGGAGAGTGCACCTAGATTGGTAGTGCCCGCATTCTCCACATCTGAAGCAAATAATTGGCCTTCTATGCCCATTTGCAAAGTTAGTTCTCGGTCTAGGATTATAGTTGATACCTTGGTTTGCTGCTGCTGCCATTACATTTGCTAGTGGCAAGAGTCCTCCTTGTGTCCTGTATGTCGTTGTCGGCATTCCCCTTACTTGGCATTCATGGGCCTCATGCCCAATCTTCCTGTATAATTGACAAGTCACATTTAGCAGAGGATATTCACTTACTATGTGCCCTTGCTTGCTGCACATGGAGCACCAGAGTCCGTTCTTAATGCCGCCTCCTTTGAGTTCTTGCAATTCCTGTCTCAGCTGAGCTAGTTCTTCTGCTTGGGCTTCCTCTTCCTTTTGGAGCTTGAGGGCTTCAATCTCTTTTCTCAACTGAGCTACAGCAGTCTCCTCCTCTGTGTAGGGCTTATTCCTTTTCAAGCCCTCCAGCTCCCTTCTTAACTGGATCACTGGGTCCTCCAGTTCTGTACCATATGATGGTTGGGAAGAAGTTGCACCATACTGGTGCCTTATCTGTTCCAAGCGTGTGGCCGTATTGATGAACTCCTCAACAGAGGCAGTAGGTAGCACTAACTCTTTTATTTTGCATTGGGTGACCACAGGTAGGGGTTTGGCTAACCATTTCTTGACAAAGAAATCGTGTGGTGGATCTGGTAGTTTAGCCATTAGTGCTTTGGCCCTGGTCACAAACTCTGGGAACTTTTCTCCTGGACCCAATCTCAAGTTTTCTAACTCTTCGATAATGATCTCTGCCGTGTTTCCATGCTGAAACTGATTTTTGAAGGCCTCTTTCATCAAATCCCAAGAGGTAAAGTGGTTTTCAGCAAACTGGCTAAACCACTTGTCTGCCAGACCTTCCAAAGTGGCAGGGAAGAGTATCAAGAAGGCATCTTCCCTACCCATTAGACCTCTAGTCTTGCATAATGCAAGAAATCTTCGAATGTGCTCATCTGGATCCTCATGGGCTAAACCTCTGAAAGAGGGAAATTTTATGTTTAATCTGGAGAGTAAGGTTTCTAGGTCCACCTGTCTTGCCATGCTTCCTACCGATGAAGTCGATGAAAGTGGACTCGATGATCTTCTGTTCGCCTTTCTTCTTGTCTGCTTGCACTTGACCCTCAAGGTTTGTGACCGGGTCGCGGTCATGAGCTGTTCATAGTTCACCTGAAATGAGACACTTGATATACGTACTTACCTCAACTGGAGTATTACTGTTGGCACTGGAATAGATCTTCTCCTAGGCTCAAATCTCCTTGTAAGTCCCACCATGCGTGCCAAATTTGTTGGGGGTTTTCTTGGATGTGAAGGAGTTTGAGGGTTTGTAGGAGAAAAAGAAGAAGAACAAGAGACGAAATAACTCAGACAAGCTTCTACAGAAACACCTTTGAACCTTTGAACCTTGAGTTTTTGATTACAATAGAAGGATTATACTCGGGGCGCAATTACAGAGAATGCTCAATCATAAAAGATCAATTATCTCAGAATCTCCCAGCAGCCGGCCTCTTCTGCACCAGTCCTTCACTTGCTTCCAGCTTCTCCTTGTGCACACCTTGCACTAAGCTTCCACAAGCTGAGGGACTAATCTCTTTCGGGCCTGATCGCGGAGAGAGACTTTTGGGATTGGTCTCCTGCTTCGCACTCTCTGCACCTCCCTTAGCCTCACTTCTTGCACTCTTCACTTTTTGCGGTCGACACACACCAGTGACTCTTCACTTCTCCTTTTCTTCTTACTTCCAGTGTCCAAGAATAGCCTTTTGTCTCTCTTTTGTTGAGTCCGCCGGTTCGCGCACTCTAACTGTAATACAATCTTGGTGCCCTTTCAATGTCCCAAGATTGTCTTTTGAACTGGTCCTCAACGACTCACTACTTTGTCCTGTAGTGACTTTAGAACAAGAGTGACTTAAAAATAAAATTTTGATTAGGCGGCCCTATTTCCACCTTTGCGTACGCGGCCTTCCATACCTTCACCTTTCCTTTTAATTCTTTACTTTTGCACCTTACGATTTTAAATTCATCCTTTGAACCTTAAGAGAAAAAATACTTTGCACCCTTAGTTTCAACCGGTTAGGGCTCAACAAGAGCCAAAGATGATACGGAGTCTGCGCATTCCATAGGATCAGGATCCTCATGGATGCATGAAGACACTCACTTATGGATGTGTAAAGTGGCAGTAGAAGAAGAGAAGAGAGAAAAAGCAAGAGAAGTAGGTGCGAAACAAACACATAGATCAATTCAAGACCCAGCCTATGCAACTGTTGTATTCCCTGACGAAGAATTTGAACCTCACGGCTGGGCAGAATTTAGCAACAATGGATGTAGCCATCAATGAAGAACAATGGACACCTCACTGTGACGAGGATGGCTATGACATTTCAATCTTCTCCATAGAGCCCATCATGGGAGAGGCAGTTCTAGAAGAATGCGAACCTAGCCCTGATGCATTTGAGGATGCAAGTGACTCCGATCTAGAGTCAATCATTATGGATCCACCTTTTGCATCACATGAAGAATACTTCTATGAAGTAGAATTTCAACCCGAGAGACACGGAGAGCTTACAAATGATGTAAGATTAGCCACACAAGTGACCCCTAAGGATGAAGGAAAGAAAAGAAAGAAGAGAGAAGTCACACCAGACGAGGAAGAATCTTTGTTTGAGGTCCCTGAAAACTTTAAAAAGTATGAGATAGACTATAAAAGAGTCATGGTAAGGATGCCAAGACGTGAGGCTCAATCAGGAGAGGCCTATGATAACAAAGAAACCACCAAGAAAATAGTTGTAGCCGTTGAAGAAGGAGAAGAACGATGCACGTACATAGGCCATGACCTAACAGAGGAAGAAGAGCATGAGCTAATAGCTTTGCTAAGAGAATACAGAGATGTATTCTCTTGGAGTTACAAGGATTTGAAAGGTGTTGACCCAGACATATGCTCACACACAATTCCCATGACCTCAGATGCGAAAACCTCTAAACAGAAGCCATATACATACAATAATTATGCTGCTAAGATCAAAGAGGAGATAGATAGACTGGTAGAAGCTGGATTTATTTATGAAATTGAGCACACTGAGTGGGTATCCCCCATTGTAGTGGTGCCCAAGAAGAATGGAAAGCTACATGTGTGCATTAACTTGAAGAAGGTTAATGCAGCCACTATCCGAGATAATTATCCACTTCCTATCACGGAGCATCTACTAGAAAGAGTAGCAGGCAAGGAAGTGTACAACTTCCTTGATGGATTTTCGGGCTACAATCAAGTAGCCATTGCACCAGAAGATCAGCATAAGACGGCTTTCGCCACAGAATGGGGCATATTTGCTTTTCGAGTAATGCCATTTGGGCTTACCAATGCACCCGCTACCTTCCAGAGGCTGATGTGCCATGTATTTAAGGAATTCCTGAGGAAGAATTTAGAGGTCTATGTTGATGATCTTTGTGCACATTCCAACATTAGACAAATGCATATACCCGAGCTCAGGCAAATCTTTGACAAATGTAGAGAGTATCAAGTCTGCTTGAACCCAGAAAAGTGTGTTTTCATGGTCAGACAAGGCAAGATTCTAGGACACATAGTGTCAAAGAATGGCATATCCACTGATGAAGAGAAAGTAAAAGCCATAGCAGAGTTACCTAGGCCAAAGAATGTCAAGGAAGTACAAGCTTTCATGGGGCATTGTGGCTATTACCGACGCTTTATACACATGTATGCCATCATTGCCAAGCCACTGTACGGACTTTTGACTAGCTTTGAGTGGACTAATGAATGTGAGAATTCCTTCAATGAGCTTAAATGACGATTGTGTTCAACACCAATCTTGATCACACCAGATTGGAATAAGCCCTTCCATGTTCATGTGGATGCATCCAATTATGCCATTGGATGTGTGCTTGCACAACCTACGGGCGAAGGTAATATGGATCTTCCAATTGCCTACGCTAGTAGACAGTTGAATGCAGCTGAACGAAATTATACCACCACTGAGCGAGAGGGATTAGGCATGGTATATGCAGTTAAAAAGTTTAGACACTATTTGCTTGCAAATAAGTTATAAATTTTTTACTGATCATTAAGCACTGTTGTACCTGGTAAACAAGCCATGCAATACAGGTAGATTAGTAAGATGATTCCTCTTGCTAATGGAATATGACTTTGAGGTTGTGGTGAGGAAAGGCAAGACTCACCTGAGAGCAGACCATCTATCCAGGCTCACATCTGGAGAAGCCCCACAAGGATTATCGGATGACCTTCCTGATGCTTACTTGTTTAATTTGGAAGTGGTGCCTCAGTGGGCTAAGCCATTAGTGCCAGTATTGACATACGGGCCTAACCACCCAGTAGTAAACACTCAAGATAGGGAGATAATAAAAGCCCAAAAATACCAGATCATGGCAGGAACTATGTACAAGCACACCGATCAAGGGATCCTAGCTTGTTGCGTGGAAGAGGATGAGTACGCTAAATGGTTGCAATTAGCACATGTAGGTGCATTAGAGCAACACTACTCAAAGCAACGAACCCTACAGACACTAAGGAGACTCGGAGTGCATTGGCCAACTATGGAAGCAGATGTCCATAAGTTGTGCAAGGAATGCCCAATCTGTTGCACTAAACCACCGATGGAGCATGCCACTCTTTATCAAGTGTCCATAGTGCCAGATTGGAGTGAACCATTAGTAGCCTTCCTGAGGACGAGAACATTCCCTCAAGATATGACACTGGCCAGACAAAGAAGTCTAGAACAAGAAGCACTAGATTACTCACTCATTGGTGACAATCTATACAAGCGTGGTAAAGATGGTTACCTGAGACTATGTGTCCATGAGAGTGAATACATCAAGATCTTGGAAACTGCTCACCAAGGTGTAGTAGGAGGACACTTTGGACCAGATCAGGTGATCAAGGCAATCCTATTTGCAAGAATATGGATGCCGACCCTTCACATGGATGCACATACCTATGTGAAGAGGTGTGATGTTTGTCAGCGAACTCAGTATCCTATACGCAAAGATGAGATGCCACTAAAGCCTATGATGGGTGGACGTGCATTCTCTAAGTGGGGAATAAACTTTGTTGGTCCGATAGAACATCTGATACCCATTCTTACACATCACGCCCGAACACATATTCTTCCATGGGCACAAGTAGAATCACTTGTAAATGGGTCCCTAAAAAGCCTCATTTCCAAGTAGACATTCTTATAAAGCCCTCCAGAGTCTCCACAAAATCAAGACCAACAGCCATTCTGTTTTTTTGGTAGCCCAAAATGTGTAATAAACCCCCCGACCCTCAGTTGTAAATTCATACCCACTTACTAACTACATCACTCATACACTGCACCTTTCCATTTAGCTCTTAGGATTATCCATTCCCTAACTACACACACGATTATCGAGCACTTGTTGACCTACTAACCTCTCACTAAAATCATGTTAATGTTGTAACGGGGACACATGCACGCTTGGTGTCCGTTTGCAATGTTAACATTCCTTTGTATATTCTCACAGAACTGGTGACCAGTTTCCTCGATATGGCTGAGGCAGGAACTAGCTCCCAGGCGGGCACCAACCCTCAAATTGTGGATATTGAAAGTCTTCCTATTGAGGAGGAATTGAAGGAGCATCCAGTGGCATTGAGAGCATTACATGCCATACCGGTGCAGAATCCTCCACAGGGGCACACAATGCCAGTCAGCAAAAACTCACATTGGTTCAGTGACGTGGCAGGATCTCTGGGGGAAGGCACTTACCTATGGGAGGCAGAGATAGAGTTCAACGGGCACTGGGGCAGGTATCATTTCTTCACCAAGGAATTTGAAAGACTTCAAAATAATGAAGGGCTGAAACCGATATGGAAGAAAGCGGGACTATACGATTACTTCAAAGCCCAGTTGCCAAAGCCCGACTTTCTTAGATGCTCGTATTTGATTAGCACCCTCACTCCGAGCAAAGAGAAAAAGGGATACAACACCTTTGTCCTCCCATCTCTCACAAGGGGCAATGAGCTGAAGCGGTTCAAATTGACGAATAATTTGGTGAGAGAAGCCCTCGACATGAAATGTATGCATATCCCCACCGAAAAAGAGACAATGGTCCTAGATAACATGAAGAACAGGAATCTGACAAAACTAAAAGACATGGTGGCAATGACACCGACTATTGCCATTCACTTGCGAATGGTCATGCAGCATTTCGCATTCCCCGCTCAAGAGAGGTTCACAATGCCACCCAAGAAGATATGGTTCAGTCTATACTTAGCAGATGCCTTCAATTTGACAATCAACATGCCTCACTGGATTATTGACCAAATCCACTAGGCTCATTAACGATGGTATAAGAAGCAAAAGTCAGTACTGTATGGATGTTGTGCTCTCACAAGGATTGTTTACAGATGTTTGGCATATGATGTGCCACTTCAAAGGGCACTTATTTGGACCAGGTTGCAAGAGTTCCAACGTAGACTATCCACCGCAGGGCCTCCATCCAAGAAAATGAGAGGCGCAGTTCAGATGCCCTGTGTAGAGGCCCGCGGTGCGACACTGATACCAGAGACAACTCCACGGCTTCCAAGGCATGTGCAACCCTTTACTATTAGATTACCAAGACATAGCACAGATGGACCGAATCTGGTGTTTCCTCCTATACCAACCAACTTAGAGTTTCCTCGCGGCTTTACATTAGAAGATCTAACTGATGAAGAGGTAGCCAGAATAATCAATGCTACAAATTTAGAAGTGGAGGCAGAGCAGGCAAGCGGGCAGCAGACAGTCACAGACCAACCCCACCCAGTCCAACCAGACGTAGTCGAAGTGTAGGATGATGAAGAAGACGAACAAGAGGGACTGTTCGACAAAGAAGAGCAGGAATATGAGCAAGAAGTCCTACAAGAACTCGAGGGTGCCCCGGCTTATACGAAGCAATTGAAAAAGTTGTATGATACTATCAACCGAGTTCAAGAACAGCACAAACTGTCCTTGGCAGCAGGGAAAGCCCTCATGAACGAAATCCTTGAGGAGGAAGGTGTGGATGAGCAATACCGAGCAACCCTTGACATGATCTCTGATGCGTTGGGGGTACCGGAGACGGTGCATACTGCTCTTGCATATTCACAACGATCGGAGTGAAGATACGGCAGACGCCCCCCTCGATCAGGAAAACAAATGAATGTATTAGTATCAGAACCCCATGGCACTACATCCACGACCACGGGCACTGCTCATACCATTCTTGACACTGAGGAAGCCCACACATCCAATGCACCCCCATCACCCCCCTTACCCCCTCTCCCTCCAACCCCACCACCTTCACCTCCCACGACCAGTGTAACCACTACTGTCACAGCCCCAGGGTCCACTTCCCATACTGAAGCACATACCATTAGTCAACCCACACAACCTACACAACCGATCTCCACCTCTCTTGTTTACACTACTACTGACTCTGTAATTCTAACTGTAGCCACGGAAAATCCCATTCCCCCGATCACACTTTCTGGCGGTTCATATTCACAACTACACACACCCCTTTACACCTTCACCACCATCACCGCACCCACAATTCCCATGTTCACAATCACTCCCACGACCGCATCCACTTTTGATCTCATGGACATATCACCCACCTCCGCACCTCTCCCTCCCCCCATACGTCTACAATCTCCCATTCCCCCACCACCAACTTCACCCTTTTCAAGCACAGCATACACACTCCCATTCCCTTTTCCCTTCCTTTCTGCATTCAATACTTTTCCCGCATCCACTCCCATTAATAATGTATTTAATAATATGTACCAGTGTATGTCTCAGCTGCAACAACATTACCAGCACCTAGATGCACAACATACGAGTCTCTTGAGAAGCCATGAACATCTCCAGGCAAGATTCATTGAATTAGAGAAGGAAAAGCGGCTATTACAACAATAGTATACTGAAGAAAAACAACAACTCGACGACACGTTACATGCTCAGATCACAGAAATCTCAAGCTTCGACGCAATCTCGCCTTATTACGGAAGCACATGTCCACAACACTCGAAGAAAATAAGAGACTACAGAAACAGAATGAAGAAAACCTGGAAGCAACAATGGAGGGTTCACCACAGGAAATCGACCCAGAGAATTTCAAGGCTATCCCATCTGGAAATATGCAAATCATCTTGGAAACCCACGTCGACCTCCTGGAAGCCCACGCGGCATTAGAAAGAGAAAGAGATGATCTACTAAAGCAACTGGCAACTAAGCAGGAGCCACCAAGCAAGGTCACAACAACAGTCGACACTTCAGAAGAAGTCGCAGCACTTAGAGTAGAACTAGAAGAACTACGAAGTAAAGTTCTTCAATACGAGCGTCAACCCTCTCCCCTGGCGGAACCGGAACCTGAAGACTTAGTGCCAATTCAAGTGGAGGAGATCTTTGAAGACCCATATGTTCCCATGCCAACACCCGGAGGTAAGCAAACAGAAGAAGGAATGGACACGATTGAGATCGAAGTGCCTGAATGGATGCAAAGGTTGGAGAAGGTTGCTACAACCCATGATGAGAGAGTTGCAGTTCAGATAGCATCTATGTCACGATTGGAAGAAGTCGTCATAAAATCGGATTCCTTCAGAAAACTCTCCCATCATAGGTGGATTGGCACGTCCGATGATCTGTATGTTCGATTCTATGTATTAATGGCAGATTACAATGCTGAAATCAAGCAACGCACCACAAAAGAACCAACCTCGGCGACACAGTTTGCACCGGATGATTCCCTGCAAGTGCCAAGCAGGGGAATATACATCAACCTACTTGGAGGATCTGCCTGCTTGAAACCTACCATGAGATGGTACGCACGTGGAATAACATGCCTCTATATATCAAGTATAATCCCTGCTACTACCCTGCCTTTCGAAGAAGGTCTTGGCCGGAGTACACCAAAACCGTTTTGACGGTTAAAGGATGTGAAAAGTGGTTAAATTATGTGTACCTAGCACCTCCTCATGGCCAACCCACAGTCAACTACATGATTTCAACCATCCGACACTGGGCAGTTAGGTTCAAGAATGTCCCAGATGGCATGGCACAGATGTGCCTAAAAATTTTTGAGCTCATGCTGGTTACATTAAGGACATTTAAGAATATCAAAGAACCTCATCTTTTGGCCATTGGATTTAATGAAGGGAATCAGGACCTTGTCTACGATATGAGCACCACACCATCCATTAACGTTGTATATGCGTGGCATGCTTGTATAAAGTATCTACCTGCCTGCTTCAAACAGACGTTTGAAGAAATGTTCATCACAGGGTTCTGGGAATATCATTCTGAGATATTCATTGCCAGACCATCTCATCTATTACAGTTGTTTGTGGTGGAACAAGCCCTACATTCCGAAAAGCTACGTATGCCACATCCAGAAGTTCCAGGGCTAGTAGACTGGGATGCCCTACTCACTGATTTGGCCAAAGGGTTGCGAATAGCAGAACATCACTTAGCCACCGACGTTGTGGAGTACTACATCCAATGACCCACTCAACAAGGGTCTGTCAGAGACGACAGACGCGAGAGAGGGGGGGTGTTGGCAGTCAAGGAACTGAAGGACTCACAAGACAAGGAAGTCAACGAAGGGAGTCGGAGCGAAGAGAAGGTACAAGCAGACAGAGTAGTCAAAGAAGATCTGGCAAGTAGGCCATCTAAATTTTTCATGCATCAAAGAGGTGGGCACACAAGAAGAAGGAGCAAGTAGGGAGCTCCAGGAAATGTATGTCAAAATGTTAGAAGAAATCCCTACAAAAATAGTGATTTTCATCACTAAAAACCGTTGTAAATACCATTTCATATCTTTGTAGCTCCATTTTGTGCAAGCCAAGGAGTCCTTGAGCTTGAGGAGCTTTAGAAGTACCTACCTATCAGTTTTCACATTTTTTACACTCCGTTTGAACCTCCAAATAGGCCAGAGAACCTAATTTTTAACTAGGCCGGACACTAGGTCTGGACAAGGCCAAAAACTAGTCAAAAACTATAAATAGAGCTAGAGAGCTCATTTTTGAGGTTAGCTTATAATAGATTTGAACTTTTGGAAGTAATCTAAAAGAGCTCCATTGTCCCTCCCTTTGCTCTTGCCTTGTGTGCGCGTGTGTGTATGTGTGTGCATGTTAGTGTGCTTCTCACTCACGCACTTGTGCCTTCACTTGCTCAAGGTCATCATACCATCCTCACGTCTTCCCAGATTGACATTAAAGGAGGTGCTACTCATCATTGAGCTACATATAGCAATTGCACAGTATGAATCAGAATACTTCGAAATCACTACAGATTTTGGTAATACAATAGAATTCAGAAATACTACCGGAATTGGGTTACAACAATATATGATGCACTATAAACATAATATACAGAAATCCGCTTCTTATCTTCAAACTTATATCCACATTACAGATAATTCCACATTCATTGACAATTCTGTAAGACAATCTTTTCTTCTCTGGTTCTGGACTACTGTCACTCTATTCTCTCCTTTTTGCACAAGACAAATTACATCGTTCTTCTCTATGTCACACTATTTTGTAATCCATGATATACAAGACACCACACTTTCAAAGATAAATCTTAGGATCTCTAACAATAATCCCATGTCCTATTACAAAATATGAATTACAAAAATAGGTTAGTCCATTTAGATGGCTAACACTGACACACACGGTGGATCCGAACCCACTAATTTAGAAAATGTTCATAGATAATCTTCATCGTTATTATAGAGTTCAAGGTTCATAATTCTTTCTATATCCCATCAGAGCTCTTTAAACATCTCCTCTAGGTTTTCTTATGATACTCACATTTCCTCATCACAAAACTCTTTCGACTCTAACAATTGCTAACTCACACTTCTGTAACTGACAGATGCTACCTTGAGTTCGAGAATTCTATTTTGTAACTTTTCTAGCATATTATCGAAAGCTAAAGTAATATCCGCTAACTTTACAAGGCTATCTTCATTTGATTTCTTTGCCTCTTCTATTTCTACTTTATGCTTTAAATCCATTACAACCACATCTCGCTTTAATTCTTCGATCTCTATATCTTTACCTTCCAAAATGGTGTTTGCATCCGCACACCGGTTCTTTTATTCCGCTACCTATTTCTCTAAATCTGTGATTTTGGAGAGTTGATGTTTGATCATATCATAGCTTACTGCACAATGTGGAGTTTATCTTCTAATGGTGTATACTCAGAGTTTCGCATTGCCAACTTTCCTCTACATTTTTTATAGCTGCTTCCTATTTGGAGAGTTTGTCCACTTGATGATTAACTTTATTCTTTGATGTTTGGACTTCTTTTTCCTCTTTCTGGAGCTTAGTAGATAGTTCCTTATTACTTTTCTTTAATTTTTGCAGTGCTCTATGTCTCTATTCAGCTTTGGCTTGCAACTGTTCCATTCTCGTGGACTTCTCTTCGGATTCGGCTTTAAGTGTAGTGTTTTTTGTTAAAGGTTCATTGAGTTCTTCTATAATTTCTTCATGAACAACAATTTCTCTTCTGGTATGCTCCGTCCAGAGTTTATCAATCTCTGCCCTTAGATGGCTGATTTTTGCATTCATACCTTCCTTTTCCTCCAACCACTCTTCCTTTTGTTGAACTAAAGTATTGTATTTCTTTTGCCTTTCTTCCATACAGGAAGCCCTCCAATGGATAGACCTGGCCATATTGCCTAAATACTTTGGTTTGCAGGGCACGTGCGAGAACATCCATGGATAGATATTGTCACTGCATTTTACCCATGGCAGCTTGACTCATCCATCTAATTGCTTCCATTTATCATGAAGATTGCAAGAAGTAAAAGTGGGAAATACCAGAAGTTTTTGGGAGCTCTCCACATTGCGGTCCATCTGCTCTCTTTGTTTTCAGAGCATTTTTGCTTCCGCTTCAACTTTTTCCTTATGTTTATTTTCTTCTTCTAGTCTCTTCCTTGTTGCTTCTTCTTCTTTTTGTCTCCGTGCTTCTTCTTTTTCTATCGCTTTTCGGTCCTCTTCTTGCTTCCTTAATCTTTCTTCCTCCATTTTTTGGTGATTTTCTTTTGCTTGTCTCCATCGGGCTTCTTCTTCGACATCCCTATCAATTGTCTCTTGCTCATTCGAAGTCCCTGCAATAGGTTTCCTTTCCGTAGGTCTCTTTTTCAGTGCTTGCAAGAAAACCTCTACCATGACAATTTTGCATTCTCAGGTAAGGAAGGGAGGGTTGTCTGGAATGAGTAAAGAACATATTACTCCGACCTTGGTGTCCAAAGTAGCATTGACTACCTGACCAATTCTTCTATGGAGTCTTTGGATCTCCTTCTTTAGTTTTTAGAAGATCCACTCTACCCAATTTACCTGTGTCTTTGCAGATTCCTTCACTAGCGAGTAAAGGTGCTAAGAAACTCCATAATGCTTTGCTTCTACATTGATTATCATTGACAGAAACAAAAGGCCTAGCTTCAATGGGTTGTCTTCTACAAGCTAAGAGAATTTGTATTCTCTTGAATAGGGTTTGCCCAAGACATTGGTAATCTTTGCTGCATCGATAGTCTCTATCACTACACTACTAGAAATTAGGGGATGTAGCAATGCCCCCATTGAAAAAAAGAGCAAATTCCATCGCTTATGCGATGAAAGTGTCCCATAAGCGACAGGAATATTTTTTATTCAAAAAAAAAGGAACCGCATTGCATAAGCAATGCAGAGCGTCGCTTATGCGACACTAACTTGCACGGTGTTGAGAGCAGTATGGGCACCCAAGGACCGACTAGACAAGGAAGCCAGCGGAGAGAGTCAGAACAAGGTGAAGGAGTAAGTAGACAAAGCAGCCGATGCAAATCTGGCAGATAGGCCCTTCAAAATTTTTCCAAATCAACATCTTTTAACAGTGATTCTTATCACTAACAATCATTGTAAATACCATTTCATATTTTTGTAGCTCCATTTTGTGCAAGCCAAGGAGTCCTTGAGCTTGAGGAGCCTTAGAAGTACCTACATATCAATTTTCATATTTTTTAGACGCCGTTTAAGCCCTCAAATTGGCCCTGGAACCTAATTTTTAACTAGGCCAGACACTAGGTCTGGACAGGGCCAAAACCTAGTCAAAAACTATAAAAAGAGCTAGAGAGCTCATTTTTGAGGTTAGCTTGTAATTGAAACGAACTTGTAAGAGCTTTTTTGAAAAGTAATCTAAGAACTCCATTGCTTCTCACTCTTTGTCTTGCCGTGTGTGCGCGTGTGTGTGCATGTGTGTGCATGTTTGTGTGCTTCTCACTCACGCACTTGTGCCTCCACTTGCCCAAGGTCTTCATACCATCCTCACGTCTTCCCGGATTGACATTAAAGGGGGTGCTACTCATCACTGAGCTACACCAAATTTTGGCGCCGTTGCCGGGGATCGACTTTGAGGACGAGCGTGTGATGGTAAGACGTAGATTGGAGACGTTGGCGTTGTAGGTAATTTCTCTACTTTTCCTATTTTTCCTCTTTCTTACTTCACCACCATCATCACCATCATCATCTTCACCATCTTCCACCTCCACTACCATCATCGCGAAAATTTCAGTTTTTTGATTATTTCACCTTCTCCACCTCATTTCCCTCATTTCACTTGTGAGAGAGAGCGAGAGAGAGAACTGTTGTGTGCTATTTTCTGCATGTTCTTGGAGTGTCTTGCAGGTTTCAGCGTCATCATCCCCTCCAGCACGTCGCGCAGGTACGGAAATGTGCAGAACTGTCTCGCAGTCGCCGACTCCTGTCGATCGCGATTGACAAAAATTTTCACCTTTTGGTAAATCTGAGTGTACCACAGTGGACTAGAGACCCTGCACATCACCTTTCCATCAAAAGTTTTGAAAATCTTGCAAAATTTCAGTCCATCGCGATTGACAGCTCTGTCCATCGCGATTGACAGCCTGTCCATCGCGATTGATACCTCTGTCCATCGCGATTGATTGAGTGTCCATCGCGATTGACTGAACCTCTATCCATCGCGACCGACTGCCTGTCCATCGCGATTGACTGAACCTCTATCCATCGCGACCGACTGCCTGTCCATCGCGATTGACTGAACCCCTCTCCATCGCGACCGACTGCCTGTCCATCGCGATTGACTGAACCTCTATCCATCGCGACCGACTTCCTGTCCATCGCGATTTACTGAACCTCTATCCATCGCGACCGACTGCCTGTCCATCGCGATTGACTGAACCCCTGTCCATCGCGACCGACTACCTGTCCATCGCGATTGACTGAACCTCTATCCATCGCGACCGACTGCCTGTCCATCGCGATTGACTGAACCCCTGTCCATCGCGACCGACTGCCTGTCCATCGCGATTGACTGAACCTCTATCCATCGCGACCGACTGCCTGTCTATCGCGATTGACTGAACCTCTGTCCATCGCGATTGATACTCTGTCCATCGCGATTGACAGCCCTGTCCATCGCGATTGACAGCCAATTTTAGCCAAATTTTTTAGGGTTTGTTAATTGAAGAGTTGGGCTAATTTTGGGCATAAACATTTTACTCTAGAGCACATAAGGAGGCCTTAGGAAAACAACTTGGGGAAAACCTGTTGCACAGTGATCCTGTTTGAACCCTGTCTTAACCTTAGAACCCTGAACGGTCACAACTTTTTCATACGAAATCCATTTTTTGAGCTCTAGGGCTTGTTGGAAAGCTTGTGGCATATACTACACGCCCTCAACTGTTTTTTATAAAGATAATACGTTGATTTTTAGCTAGGGTATTTTTAAGTTGACCATACCCAGGGGGAATAAAATTCAGGGATCTCTAGAGTGTGTCCAAAGAATCATGGTGCAAATTGGTGAAGTGTTACATGAATGAAAGTGATTGGTTCTGTCTTTGGAATTTAAATATTAAAGCTAACTTTGGAACTTTACAGATCTATTGAGAGCATCGAAAGGCGGTCTAAGCAAGTGTAAGTGCGAGCTTGGGAACGCGCGTCCTGGGCACACCAGGGCAACAACACAAGGAAAGGAACTCAAGGTTGGAAAAACCGCAACTCTCTCTGTCAATTCTTAGTTTAGGCTAAGTGCGGGTAGTGTTAGAAGTAATTCCAGGCAACGATAGGCACGAGATAAATCAAAGACTATCTAAGAAATCAAGTTCAAGACAAGAGAGAACCTGTGTGTGTGAACGACAACCTTAAAGGAAAAGAACCTAAAGTGAAACGACCAAACTAAAGTGCGAAATTAAACTCAAGTATTCCTAACGACGTGATATCAGACAAGAATATAAACACGATAATCAACATAAAAAGGAGATTAAGTAATTGGTACAAAAGGACTCTGCAACGAGGTTGTACTCTGGGCAAAAATTGGGCTACTTAAATAGGCATATGAACCTTAGATCAGGACGACATCTAGTAAGGGATAGACAAAGCCTTAGGTCTTCAGAGGCTAGTGTCAACCACACTGCTAGGTCTTGGGCCCAACAGTTGAGTCACCACTCATACTACCCAAGTTCTGAGACTAGTGAATCCGAGATGTCTCAAGGTATGGAGAGACCTACAGGCAGTTCAGGAGTGCCATACTTGCACAGGGTAGAAGGCCCCTACAAAACGCAGTTGGAATACCGTAGGACCAACCGATTAGGTGCCAGCATCTATGAGGACGGCCTAGGAAGATCTGTGGTACAGATTAAGAATCCTGATCAATCCATTGGATTAGAGCACCCAGCTGTCAAGTTTGAAAATGGAGCATACTTGGACAAAGAAGGAACCATATACGTAGTCACCAGTCACCCAGATAGGACGGACGAATTTGGAAATGTGATCCCAGAAGCAGACTTAGGTGACCTGGAGCAAGGAAACATGGGGGCAGAACCTAGAACCCCTCGAGGTAAATCGGTTCTCACTAGGATTATCACACCGGAATGGATTCCCCAGGATAATAAGAGCATAGATTTGCTCCTCAATCGAGAGACTGACGAAGCCTTTTGGAGGTACAAACCTGATAGGCCGATTGATATAGGAACAATCATGATCTATGAGTTTAAGGATCTTGATAGCCCAGGTAGAGTGACCTACATAGATCACGCTTCAGAGAGGATCTTTGTGGTGACAGAACATGATAGGCATGCTTACACTTGGAAGGGTGAATTCGTGTTTCCCCAACCAAGATCGAATGTATCCTATGGTCACCCTGGAGCTCGAACATCACAGAAGTAGAGATAGACCAGAAGTAAGCTTTGCCAACCCAGTGGGCAGAGAAAGAACGAGGACGGAAACGAATAGAGTAGAACCTGAGATACTTAGAGCTCACAGGAACCAAAGAAATGTGGATGAGTTCCCTCTACCACGACCTAGAAAGCACACAAGGACTTTGAGACCGACTCAGCTAGTTAAGTCCATGAAGAACTACTTCGATGGCACGGGAGATCCATACGATCATGTGGCTGAGTTTAGGCAAGTCTTGAGAGCTGAACAAGTGGAGGATCTATTCACGCAGTACAATGCCTTTGGTCTGACCCTTAGGAACACTGCCCTCACATGGTTTCAGCCACTAAATGAGAGGTAGTTCAGGAGCATAGACCAACTCCTAGAGGCTTTCATTATTGAATTCTCTAAGAGTGGCATAAGACACAATACCTCCTCATTGATTCACAGCTTCAAACAGACTCCCCAAGAGACTGTAAGATTGGCAGGAAGAAGATTTAGACAATACCTTGAAAGGTGCCCTGTTTCGGAGCTACCCGCACCTGCCAAACAAGTAGCCTTATTCCTTGATGGATTGCTGAGTATGAAATTGAGATCCTATGTGTATATGAAGGACCCTAGGACTATAGAAGAGTGTGTACGCATGTGCATTGACATTGAAGATAACCTAGGGGAAGAACTAGAGCTTTCCAAAATCTACAAAGATTCAGATAGTGCATCTAGTCACTCTTCCACGCAATCCACATCAATTGAGGAACTCGCAGAGAAAGTGGCCCAAAAACTAGGCGTCTCTAGCAAACAAATTCCGAGGTTTACCCCAGCGAAGAGGTGCTATACATGCGGTGGTGACCATATGGCAAACGTGTGTCCCATTATGGCTCAACCCCAGGTCAATCCAAATAGCCAATATTGCACCATAGAACGAAGGTACACCAATCACACCGCACAAGATTGCCCCTACAATAAGCAAACAGTTAGGCAAACTTACCCTCAACCCTATCCACCACAGGGAAGATACCAAAACCAGTACCCTCCACAGCCATATGGCAGGCCACAGCAACCTTATCAGCAACCATACCAAAACCAACAAAGACCTCAGCCTGTGCTAGCACAACAACCCTCAGCTCCAGCTAATGTGATTCCGGTAAAGTATGCTGTTGCAGAAGAAAACCTGAATAGAGCTATAGTCCCTGTAACACCACTGCTTTCTGAAAGTGATCCCAGTGACCATAGCTTTGATTCTACACATGTTGATAGTCCCCAGGCTTACTACATGCAGTCTCCAGAACATGGTGAGTCCTACTATAGTGAAGAACCGAGTGAACCTAGTTGGGAGTCAGATTACACAAACATCATGTATGCAAACCCCAACCCTAGGCCTCAACCTAGGCAAGTAAGACCTCCATTCCCAAGAGGACCGTGCTACAGATGCCAAGGAGATCACCTCATTCGTGATTGTCCCTTACCTCTACCTACACAACCCCAGTCAGTGACGATCCAAGGCTTTTGCCAAGATTGTGGAAAAGAGCATCTCTTACGAGATTGCCCAAAAAACCCCAATAATATGCCAAAAATCACGCCTATCAACGTTATTGGGTTAGTGGTAGATTCCACAGGAAGTGTCACTTCCACTGCTCCCGTACAGGTAGTCACTAGAGCTCAAGCATTGCAGCAAAACCAAGGGGTAGACCAGGAAAAGAGCCCAACAGCTAGTGAAACTGAGAGCATAACCAAGAAAAGGACTAGAGCTTGGAGAGATAGCCGTGAACGTATGAAAAGGCAATGGGCGAAGAAGATGAGTGAACTTGAGGAAAGTCTACGAGAAACCAAGGCCAAAATCATAGAGATCACATCTCAACCGCACTCTCGCACATTCCCACCGCTACCATCCCCATCACCCTCCATCCCTCCACCCCCTAATACACCCCACGTAACCCACCCACCACCCCAAGTAGGATCAGTATTAGCTGATCCCACTCCCGAGGACCTTAATATGATGCTTAAAGCATATCAGGCCAGAATCCAAGAAGGGCCAAACGTAACTGATCATGAAAAGTGCTACCCTAGAGCAGAACTAGAGTTAGAACGAACCAAAATTTGTGCCAAAATGGTGGAATTGGCTCAAACCATGTTTGAGGCCAGTCGCCTATTTAACATCTCTAGTTCAGCAAAGACACAGTTCCACTTTGATGGACTGTTAGAAAGAATAGAGAAGCTGATTGCACAATCAGAAAAGGAACCCGCCTCTCAACGCAAGGACAAGGCAAGTGAAAGATTAAGCACTCTTGCTCAGGAAGCTTATGTGCCTGAAGCCTATGTGCCTAACTCTACGGAGCCAGACACATCATCTTCTATGAATCGATTCACACCAGAATTCCTACGCGAGATTCAAGAAGACAAATGGGCTAAAGAGAGTGAAGTCCCTCCTCCTATTGAACTTGTGAATGATGCACACGATCAGTTCCCACAAGACATCCCATCCATTTATGAGGAGCAAGAGAGCACCCACTCTCAAGAAAGATTAGACTTTGAGTCTAACTCTCTACAAGAATTACCCCACTTCACAGGCCCATGGGAAGCTAAGTCTACTTGTATGAGAGCACCCACGGTCATGGTACGAAAGGAGGACTCAGTCTTACCTAGGAACACAGAGGTAGTGAAAAACACTAAAGTGCAGTGCAATCTCAAGTTAGAAGAGCTACTCAAGGTTAGACTTGAATTATGGAAACATGTAGCCAAACAAGTACCAGAGATAGCAAAACCTCGTTCCCAGGTAGGATCACATAGGACAGTGCCAGAAATACCCTTGGATAAGATAGGAGATATGTGTGAAGGTGAAGAAGGTAATACCTATCTTCCCATTACTTACCAGGACTACACCACCAAGGCAATTTTGGACTCAGGCGCAGGAGTTGCAATTGCTACCACGTCCCTATGGAAGCGTTGGGGCAAGCCAGCACTCAGGCCAACGAGAATGAAATTGCAGATGGCCGATGGTCATATTGAGAGACCCTTAGGATTGCTAGAAGGAATAACTCTCACCACTTGTGGTGTTGAGTTTGAGCATACATTTGCTATATGTGACTTCAACAAAAATCATGCCTATGAGATGATTTTGGGAAGACCATTTATGCGACAGTTGCAAGTGGTACAGGACTGGGGAACCAACTCCTTGTATTTGCAACACTTAGGTGTTACAACCAAAGTAAATCTCAAAGATTACTCTCATAGAGACGTCCCTCCTATCCAATGGAATCCCATCCATAGAGCCAAAGATGATACGGAATCTGTGCATTCCATAGGATCAGGATCCTCATGGATGCATGAGGACACCCACTTATGGATGTGCAAAGTAGCAGTAGACGAAGAGAAGAGAGAAAAAGCCAGAGAGGTAGGTGCAAAAGAAACCCATAGATCAAACCAAGACCCAGCCTATGCACCTGTAGTTTTTCCAGACGAAGAATTTGAGCCCCACGGCTGGGCAGAAATCCTAGCAACAATGGACGTAGCCATCAATGAAGAACAAAGGACACCCCACTGTGATGAGGATGGCTATGACATTTCAGTCTTCTCCATAGAGCCAATCATGGGAGAGGCAGTTCTCGAAGAATGCGAACCTAGCCCTGAGGCATTGGAGGATGCAAGTGACTCCGATCTAGAGTCAATCATTATGGACCCACCATTTGCATCAGATGAAGAATACTTCCATGAAGTAGAATTTCAACCTCAGAGGCATGGAGAGATTACAAATGATATAAGATTAGCAACACACGTGACTCCAAAGGAAGAAGGGAAGAAACGAAAGAAGAGAGAAGTCTCACCAGAAGAGGAAGAATCTTTGTTTGAGGTCCCAGAAAATTTTAAGAAGTATGAGATAGATGACAGAAGAGTCATGATCAGAATGCTGAAACGAGAGGCACAATCAGGAGAGGCCTATGATAACAAAGAAACCACCAAGAAAATAGTAGTGGCCCTAGAAGAAGGAGAGGAGAGATGCACATACATAGGCCATGACCTAACAGAGGAAGAAGAGCATGCGTTAATTGCCTTGCTAAGAGAATACAGAGATGTATTCGCTTGGAGTTACAAGGATTTGAAAGGTGTTGACCCGGACATATGCTCACA
Source organism: Ceratopteris richardii (assembly GCA_020310875.1). NCBI lineage: Eukaryota > Viridiplantae > Streptophyta > Polypodiopsida > Polypodiales > Pteridaceae > Ceratopteris > Ceratopteris richardii. Next base: position 205,069,176 of record CM035409.1, on the reverse strand, counting down.
CACCATCCCCATGACTTCAGATGCCAAACCCTCTAAGCAAAAGCCCTATACATATAACGATAATTACGCTGCTAAGATCAAAGAGGAGATAGATAGACTGGTTGAAGCTGGATTTATCTATGAAATTGAGCACACTGAATGGGTATCTCCCATCGTAGTGGTGCCCAAGAAAAATGGAATGCTGCGCGTATGCATTAACTTGAAGAAGGTCAATGCAGCCACAATTCGAGATAACTATCCGCTTCCCATCACAGAACATCTCTTAGAAAGAGTGGCAGGCAAGGAAGTGTACAGCTTCCTTGATGGATTTTCGGGTTACAATCAAGTAGCCATAGCTCCAGAAGATCAGCATAAAACAGCTTTTGCCACAGAGTGGGGTATTTTTGCCTTTAGAGTAATGCCATTTGGGCTTACCAATGCCCCCGCAACCTTCCAGAGACTAATGTGCCATGTATCTAAAGAGTTCCTGAGGAAGAATTTAGAAGTCTATGTTGATGATCTTTGTGCTCATTCCAACATTAGACAAACCCATATCCCTGAACTCAGATAAATCTTCGACAAGTGTAGAGAATATCAAGTCTGCCTGAACCCAGAAAAATGTGTTTTCATGGTCAGGCAAGGCAAGATTCTAGGACACATAGTGTCAAAGAATGGCATATCCACTGATGAAGAGAAAGTGAGAGCTATAGCAGAGCTACCTAGGCCAAAAAATGTCAAGGAAGTACAAGCTTTCATGGGGCATTGTGGGTATTACCGACGATTTATACACATGTATGCTGTCATTGCAAAGCCCATGTATGGACTTCTGACTAACTTTGAGTGGACGGATGAATGTGAGAATTCCTTCCAGGAGCTTAAACGAAGATTATGTTCAGCACCAATCTTGACCACACCAGATTGGAATAAACCATTCCATGTTCACGTGGATGCATCCAATTATGCCATTGGGTGTGTGCTTGCTCAACCTACTGGTGAAGGTAACATGGATCTTCCAATTGCCTACGCTAGTAGACAATTGAATGCAGCTGAACGAAATTACACCACTACGGAGAGAGAAGGTTTAGGCATGGTATATGCAGTTAAGAAATTTAGACACTATTTGCTTGCAAATAAGTTTAAATTTTTTACTGATCACCAAGCATTGCTATATCTCGTAAACAAGCCATGCAATACAGGAAGATTAGTGAGATGGTTTCTCTTGCTAATGGAGTATGATTTTGAGGTTGTGGTAAGGAAAGGGAGGACTCATTTAAGAGCAGATCATCTCTCCAGGCTCACGTCGGGAGAAGCCCCACAAGGAGTATCAGATGACCTTCCTGATGCTTACTTGTTTAATTTGGAAGTCGTACCGCAGTGGGCTAAGCCATTGGTACCAGTATTGACGTACGGGCCTAATCATCCAGTGGTGAACACACAGAATAGAGAGGTTGTGAAAGCTCAGACGTACCACATCATGGCTGGAAGTATGTACAAGCACACAGATCAAGGGATCTTGGCTTGTTGCGTAGAAGAGGATGAGTACGCTAAATGGTTGCAATTAGCACATGTAGGTGCGTTAGAGCAACACTACTCAAAGCAACGAACTTTACAGACCCTAAAGAGACTCGGAGTACATTGGCCAACTATGGAAGCTGATGTCCAAAAGTTGTGCAAGGAATGCCCAATCTGCTGCACTAAACCACCTGTGGAACACGCCACTCTATATCAAGTGTCCATTGTGCCAGATTGGAGTGAACCACTAGTATCCTTCCTGAGGACACAAACATTCCCTCCAGACATGACTCTGGCTAGGAAAAGGAGTTTAGAACAAGAAGCCCAAGATTACGCACTTATTGGTGATAATCTATACAAACGTGGTAAAGACGGTTACCTGAGACTATGTGTCCATGAGAGCGAGTATCTCAAGATCTTGGACACTGCTCACCAAGGTGTAGCAGGAGGACACTTTGGACCAGATCGGGTGATCAAGGCGATACTATTTGCGGGCTTCTGGTGGCCTACCCTTCACATGGATGCACATACCTATGTGAAACGATGTGATGTCTGTCAGAGAACTCAGTATCCTATACGAAAAGATGAGATGCCACTGAAACCTATGATGGGTGGACGTGCATTCTCTAAGTGGGGAATAGACTTCGTAGGTCCTATTAATCCCCCAGCTAAGAGTTCCCATGCGGAATATATCATTGTTGCAACCGACTATCTAACTAAGTGGGTAGAGGTAAAAGCCACGACGAAGAACGATGCTCAAACAACTGCTAAATTCTTGTTTGAGAATGTATTCACAAGATATGGGCTACCTATAGAGCTTGTAAGTGATAGAGGCACTCACTTCTTGAACGAAGTGATTGAAAATCTACTCCAAGAATTCTTGGTAATACATAAGAAATCTGCCCCCTATCACCCTCAAGCAAATGGCCAGGCCGAAAGCACCAACAAGATCTTATGCAATGTACTGACGAAATTCGTGAATAATAAACGCTCTGATTGGGACAAACAGCTACATCATGCTGTTTGGGCATACCGAGTCGCCTATAAAACGGTACTCCAAGCCACACCCTTTCAGATGGTATTTGGCCAAAACACTGTGCTACCCTTGGACTTCTTGATTCCTACATTGAAGGTAGCACAAGAGCACGAATGGACGGGTCATGAACTCTCCTCTAGACTTTTTGACCTTGAACGATTAGGAGAAACAAGACTGAGAGTAGCTGCAGGGATATATGCAGCTAAGAAGAGACAGAAGGCATACTTTGATGCCCATGTGAAGGATAAGGGCTTGAAAGCAGGAGATCTAGTTTTAGTCTACACATTGAAACAACATGCAAGGAAGCTAGAAAAGAGAGGCTACGGACCTATGATCATCAATAGGATCTCCACGAGTGGAGCAGTACAACTAGCCACCTTAGAGGGTGATGTTCTCCCAAACTATATTAGCGGATGCAGAGTCAAGTTGTATCAGGAACCCCTCACGGAGGAAATGCTCAGCCGACTTAACACTGCTAAGAAACGCAAAGAGGAAGAAAAGCGAATTCGAGAAGAAGCTCAAGCAGAAGCTTTAGAACGCATCAGAAGGATGAAGTTGCGAAGGCAAGGTAGAGATCAGCCTAGAACAAATGACTATGCAGATCAAGGATATCATATGGCAATGTGTGAAGTCGCAGGAACAAGCTCACATAGGATAACTGATCGACGTCCTTTCATAACCTTAGATATAGGACAAGGAAAGAGTGCAAGGACCGTAAGAGCCTTGATTGACTCAGGTGCAGCCACTAGTGCTGTTAAATTGTCTTACTGTCAAGAGTTGCAATTAAATATCAATCCTGTGGAAGCATATCTCATAGGATTGGGAGGCGTGGAAACCCCTTGCATGGGCGAGGTGGAACTTCCCCTCTATATTCATGATGAGGCAATGACAGTTAAGGTACTAGTGTGTCAAGATGAGGACCTCACTGAACCTCTTGTCTTGGGTCAAGACTGGATCTATGACCAAGCAGTCAACTTGAACCTAAGAAGCGGACTTCTTCAGGTATGGGTCAATCATAGTCGAATTACAGTAGAGTTAGATAATGGAGCACTCAGGGAACTAGGAAAGGCACAGACTCCTGGTCCTTCCAGGAGTACACATGAAGATGACCATGCTGTTCTTGTCCAAAACTATGTGTTGCAGAGGAATGATGGTTGCGAAAAAGGAGTCAGGGATGCAACGGAACTCCCTTCTTTTCCAAAGGCCAGAAGGAGGCGGCAACCAAAGGTGGATCAAAGGCAGAAGAAGCAGAGTACTGCCTGTGTTGGAGATCAAAAGTACCTGTGCAGCAAAATGTCTCAGCAAGTGAAACAAGTGTGGGTGCGGAAAGGAGAACACCCGGTTGCACTCAAGCCAACCACACGGGCAAAGCCTCTTATTAGTAACCAACAACACGATACTAATAAGGAGTCTTTCAGAAGCTCATCTGCTAACGTGAAGTCTATTTGGGTGCCCAAGAAGTCGATGAAGGCTAGCCCACAATCAAGACAAATTTGGGTGCCTAAGGCTTGTTTGCGGGCTCAAATAGCTACACCAAGAACACACCCTACACAGCACGATCCATTCACTCACACAGCCTACATCCACTCATTTTCAACACCAAAGCCCATAAGCACGAACAGAATCACTTGTAAATGGGTCCCTAAAAGGCCTCATTTCCAAGCTGACACACCTATAAAGCTCTCGAGAGTCTCTACGGAACCAAGAACAAAACCCATCCACTGCATTTGGCAGCCCAAGACTTGTAACAAACCCCCGGACCCCAATTGTAAATCCATGACCACCTACTAACCGCTTCACTCTCACTTCACATCATTCCGCTTAGCTTGTAGGTCTACCCAATTCCTTACTACACACACTAGCACCGAGCACCTACTAACCCCTAACCACTCCCGAACTTTAAGTTAATGTTGTAACAAGGGACACCGTGTCATTTTTGTGTCCATTGCAATGTTAACGTTTATTCATATATTCTCACAGAACCAGCTGCGAAGTTTTCAACATGGCTGAGGCAGCAGGAACTAGCTCTCACACAGAAACAAGCCCGCAAGTGGTGGACTTAGACAGTTTACCTGTTTTGCCTGAGACAAATGAAAGACCAGAAGAATTGCAGGCCGTCAAAATCATACCTATTGCGGACCCTCCACGTGGCCACACCATGCCCGTAGGAAAGACTTCCCACTGGTTTACCGAGGTGGCAGGACCCTTGGGTGAAGGAACGTACCTCTGGGAATCAGAGTTGGACTTCAATGGGAAGCAAGGCAGATACCATTTCTTTACAAGAGAATTTGAGAAATTACAAAATGCAGAAGGTCTACGTCCGATATGGGAAAAGGCAGGATTGAGTGCCTATTTCAGTGCACGACTCCCAAAACCTGACTTCATGCGATGCTACTATCTCATCAACACCTTGACTCCAAACCAGAACCCAAAAGGTGCAAGCTCATTTGTGATTCCATCTCTGACAAAGGGGAATGAGCTCAAGAGGTTCAAGCTATCAAACAATTTGGTGAGAGAGGCTCTAGATATGCGCGGAATGCATATTCCTACAGAGAAGGAAACCCTAGTACCGGATTACATGAAGAATCGAAGTCTCACCAAACTCAAGGACATGGTGTCCATGACGCCTAATATTGCAATACACCTTCGCATGTGCATGCAACATTTTGCTTTCCCGGCACAAGATAGATTCACCATGCCACCCAAAAAGATTTGGTTTAGCTTGTATCTGGCAGAGACACAGAGCCTCACCATCAACTTACCCCACTGGATAATTGATCAGATACACCTAGCTCACAAACGATGGCTGCGGAAACAGGTTTTATATGGTTGCTGTGCTCTGACGAGAATCATTTATAGGTGTTTGGCTTGTGACATTCCGATCCAACGGGCCCTAATGTGGAATCAGGTTGAGCAGTTTAGAGGCAGGACATCCACTGGACCCCCTTCTAAGAAGATGAGAGGCACTGTCCAAGTCCCATGTGCTCAACCACGTGGAGCCACCCTAACACCAGACGTCACCCCTCCACCCCGAAGAGTCCGACCATTCACACTCCGACTTCCAAGACGCAGCACCGATGGTTCCACCTTGATATTCCCTCCCATCCCAACCGATCTTGAATTTCCTAGTGGTGCACCTTTGGAAGAACTCACTAATGAAGATTTCGAGCAATTATTACAAGATGTAGAGCTGGAGGCAGAAGAGGCACAACAAGCGGAAAACGTGCAAACGCAGGACCTGTCACACCTGTTGAAGTGGATGCAGAGGATGACGGAGATGAAGAACAGGAGGATGAAGAGGAGGATTATGATCAAGAGCATCAAGAGGAGCAACAAGAAGTGCCAGAACTTGTAGGTGCACCAGCCTATACAGCTCAACTACGGAGGTTATACGACACAATCAAAGCAGTACAAGAAAGGCATCAACTCTCTCTTGTATCAGGTCAAGCTTTGATGCAAGAAATGCTATCAGATGAAGGGGTGGACCAACATTTCATTGACACCCTCAAATTAGTGTCAGACTCTTTAGGAGTTCCGGAGGCTGTCCACACTGCAGTCCGCCAGTCCGTAAGGTACGACAAACACAGAGTGGACACGTTACCATGAGCAGGTAAGACTATCAGGATACCCGTCACAGAACAAGAAGTACCCATTGAGACAACAGCCACCCCCACAACCACCACTGACCTCTCTACCGAAACCTTCGTTCAGACATCACCCATCTCACCCCAGCATCCTCCATCACCACCTTCTCCACCCCCACCACCACCTCCCACCATGGAAGAAACGACAGTCATCACCTCTACCTTCACTTATAACCCATCCTCATTCAAATCATTTTCATTTCGAGAACCCACCTCACAAGACACCCTCTTCTCCTTCGTCACCAATCCCTTGTACACCTCATCCCTTCTATCCTCCGAACCCATGACTGGCCATCCCATAATTCCAAGCGTAGTTGGAAACCCAGCACCCACCGAAGGCATCCTGTGTTTCCCTACCTATCCCCCAACACGGGTACCTCCATTCCATGACCCTCACTTCCCATCTGGCCCCTACACCTCTTTCAACCTGACCGCACCACCCCAATACCCGTCCTTTGTGGAGCAGTTCATCCGCTCTCCAATGTCTCAGAGGCACACTTCTCCGATGTTCGCAACAACATCAATTTACACGAACACCACACTCACTTCACCTACCATACCCACCTACATGGTAGCCCCTGTACACACCACCTTGTCTGACCCAATGGACATTTCACCAACCACAGCACCTCTCCCCACGATTCCACCATCTTCCCCTCCCTTGCCCCCCACCTCACCACTCACATCATTGGCACACACAGCATTCACTACCCCCCTGCCCATTCCCACCTCCCCTGCATTTCAAACTTTTCCCCTTGCATCTCATAATGTAAATAGCACGTTCAACACATTACTTCAGTGTGCACATCAACTACGACAAGAATACCATCAATTGGAAGAACGCACTACGGCCCTCCAGGCAGAATCTCAACGTCTGCAAGCTAGGGTCACCTTTCTTGAAGCTGACTACCAAACGCTCCTAACCGAGCATACAACCCTACAGCAGGCTCACTCCGAATTGGAATCAAAGACATCAATAGTAGATGACCAAGCAGTCAAAGAACTAGAAACAGTGCTTCAAGCGCAAATGATCTCAAACGCTACACTCAGACGCAACATTGGGCTATTAAGGAAGCATATGGCCGCAGCACTAGAAGAGAACAAACGACTTCAACAACAAAACCAAGACAACTTTGAAGCGGCTATGGAAGGAACCGTAGGAGCAACCATTAGCCCTACTAGATATAGAGCAGTCCCATCGGAAGACATTCACATCTTACTTGAGGAGCATGCAAATTTCTTGGAGTCATATGAAAAACTAGAGACTGAATGTGCAGATCTAAAGAAACAGATAGCCAGTGTTCCCACAGCTCAACAGGAGCCGGCAATCTTGCAACACTCTACAGAAGAAGTAGAGACCCTCCGGAAACAGGTTGCAGAACTCCACGCATGCCTCCTACCATATGAAAGGCCACCCTCGCCCATTGAAGAACCAGAACCTGAAACAGTAGTGGAAATCCCCGTCGATGACAGCTATGAAGAGCCATACGAGCCTATGCCGACGCCTGGTGGTCGAACTACAGAAGAAGGACAAGACACGTTAGAAATTCAAGTTCCAAATTGGGTCAAAAGGGTCGAGAAAGTGGGTAAGACACATGATGATCGTGTGGCCGTGCAAATGCAATCTCTCACAAATCTGGAAGAAACTGTCCTTCGGTCTTCCTACTTTCAAAATTTATCCCATCAACGGTTAATCACAACATCAGAGTCGCAATACATGCCTTATTTTGTCTTACTACATGATTATAATGCAGAAGTCAAAAGACATACAGGGAAGGAGCCCACATTCGCCACTCAATTTGAGATAGGGGATTTATCGACAGATGCACGTGCTGGCTCGATCTTCCAACCTAATTGGCATGCACGTCTACTAACCGATTACCCAGAGATGATGAGCACCTGGGCAACCATGCCACTATATATCAAGTATAATCCATGCTATTGCCCAGTGGTACGTCGTAGATCCTGGCAAGCATTTGCAATAAAGGTACGCAACAATCAAGAATGCTCGGCTTGGGTTAACTATCCATATTTTGCTCCACCACGAGGGACCCCAACCGTAGCTTACATGATATCAACAATTCGGCACTGGTCTACACGTCTAAATAATGTACCCGACATAGCAGCGAAAATGTGTATGAAGATATTCGAGCTCATGACCATTGTCTTCAAAACCTTTCGGAATGTCCAAGCTCCATACATCTCTGCCCTTGGATTCTCTCAAGGCAACAAGGATTTAGTCTACGACATGAGCCAAACCCCCTCGGTCACTATCATCTTTGCTTGGCATGCACGAATAAAGTACTTGCCCGCATGCTTCAAGCAGACATTTGAGGAAATGTTCTCTACGGGATTCTGGGAATACCATTCCGAAATTTTCATTCCCAGACCCACACATTTGCTACATCTATTCGCAGTAGAACAAGCGATCCATGCAGATCAGTTACGTCTGCCACATCCGGACATTCCAGGACCAATCGATTGGGATCGTATGATGACAGATTTGGCCAGAGGACTACGCATACAAGAACATCAGCTTGCCACTCAGGTTGTGGAATATTACATCCAACACTCCCAGCAACAAGGGTCTGTCAGGGACGACAGACGCGAGAGAGGGGGGGGTGTTGAGAGCAGTATGGGCACCCAAGGACCGACTAGACAAGGAAGCCAGCGGAGAGAGTCAGAACAAGGTGAAGGAGTAAGTAGACAAAGCAGCCGACGCAAATCTGGCAGATAGGCCCTTCAAAATTTTTCCAAATCAACATCTTTTAACAGTGATTCTTATCACTAACAATCATTGTAAATACCATTTCATATTTTTGTAGCTCCATTTTGTGCAAGCCAAGGAGTCCTTGAGCTTGAGGAGCCTTAGAAGTACCTACATATCAATTTTCATATTTTTTAGATGCCGTTTAAGCCCTCAAATTGGCCCTGGAACCTAATTTTTAACTAGGCCGGACACTAGGTCTCGACAGGGCCAAAACCTAGTCAAAAACTATAAAAAGAGCTAGAGAGCTCATTTTTGAGGTTAGCTTGTAATTGAAACGAACTTGTAAGAGCTTTTTTGAAAAGTAATCTAAGAACTCCATTGCTTCTCACTCTTTGTCTTGCCGTGTGTGCGCGTGTGTGTGTATGTGTGTGCATGTTTGTGTGCTTCTCACTCACGCACTTGTGCCTCCACTTGCCCGAGGTCTTCATACCATCCTCACGTCTTCCCGGATTGACATTAAAGGGGGTGCTACTCATCACTGAGCTACACACGGTCACAACTAGCATTGCTAATTAGCAATGCTCCTACTGATGTTTGCAAACTGATTGTGATGCTTGAGCGTCGAATAAGCGACATTTCCAAATTCCAGAGCGTTCCATAAGCGATGGTGTAGCTCAATGATGAGTAGCACCTCCTTTAATGTCAATCCGGGAAGACATGAGGATGGTATGAAGACCTCGAGCAAGTGAAGGCACAAATGTGTGAGTGAGAAGCACACCAACATGCACACACATACACACACACGTGCACACACGGCAAGAACAAAGAGAGTAAGACAATGGAATCACTTCTATTATAACCAAGTTCTCATACAAGCTCAAAGCTACAAGAAGATAGCTAAAAAATGAGCTCTCTAGCTCTATTTATAGTTTTTGACTAGCTTTGGCCCTATCCAGACCTAGTGTCCGGCCTAGTTAAAAATTAGGTTCCAGAGCTTATTTGAGGGCTCAAACGAGGTCTAAAAAATATGAAAATTGGTAGGCACTTACTTCTAAGGCTCCTCAAGCTCAAGGACTCCTCGGCTTGTACAAAATGGAGCTACAAAAAGGTGAAACGGTATTTACAATGGTTTTTAGTGATGAGAATCACTTTTAAAATGGTGTAAGGGTTGGAAAACAATTGATGGGTTGCCTCAATGCTAGATCTGCATGTACGCCCGTACTTGCTTCTTCACGTATGATGCCAACACTCTCCCCCCCCTAGCATCTATCGTCTCTAGCAGACCTTTGCTCCACGGTTTGATCAATGTACTTGTGTAGTATGTCGGTTGCCAATTCTTGTTCTTTAATCCGCAGTCCCTTGACCAGGTCTCTCTGCAGGGCCTCCCAATTAACTGCGCCTGATAGGTCAGGTTGTGGCGTGGTGTACAGCTCTGAATGCATTGTTTGTTCACAGGCGAATAATTGTAGTAGATAAGTTGGGCGTGGTGTGAACACTTCTGAGTGTGCTTCCCAGAACCCCGTGGTGAACATGTCATCAAACGTTTGCTTGTAGTAAGTAGGGAGATATCTTATTCGTGCATGCCACGCATAAGCCACTCTGATACTCGGGGTCATGCTCATATCATAAAGTAAGTCATAGTTACTGTTGATGAAGCCCGAAATTGGCGGCTGAATATTACGTACTGTTCGGAAAGTCTTTAACACCACTTGCATCATGTCCAGTATCTTGAGCATCATCTGTGCAGTGACGTCAGGCATGGGGTGGAGGCGTGGCATCCAATGTCTGATGGTAGCCATCATGTAAGCTACAGTAGGTGTGTCGGTTGGGGGTGCAATGGCGGGGTAATTGAGCCATTCTTTGCAATTGGCATTGTTCTTAACTTTTATGGCAAATGCCTTCCATGATCTTCTTTGTTGCACTGGCCCGTAGCAATTGTTATACTTCAAGTGCATGGGCGCGTGATCCCATGTTCGTAGCATCTCCGAATAGGTTTCCAGTAACTTTTGCCTCTAGGTGGGTTGGTATATGTTCCCTTTGTGGGCGTCCTCTGGAATGTCCTCGGGTTCAAATTGGGTAGCGAAAGTAGGGTACTTGTTGGTTTTACATTCGATCTCAGCATTGTAGTCTGCCAACAGTACAAAGTATGGCTTATATTGTAACTCGGAGCTGCTTATCAGTCTTCTAGGGGCGAGGTGTCTGAAATATTCTGATTGAAGTATGGTTTCTTCAATAGTCCTCATGGCCAACATCTGGGTGGAGATACGTTCCTCATGAGTTGGCCCCATTTCTTCTATCTGTTTCATCCATGCCGACGGGGGCTCCTCATATGTGTCTTGTCCTTCCTTCGTGATTCTGCCTCCTGGAATGGTTTGAGGCTCATAGTTGTCTTCAAATGTTTCCTCCACTGGAATGATTACTGCTTCTTCTTCTATTGGTTGATCAAGTGGAGAGGGGGGTCTATCATACTGTAACAACTTGATCTTTAATTCTTCCACTTGTTGTCGTATCTCAAGTACCTCATTGGTCGTTGTTGATTCGAGCTCTGGTGAAGTGGCAGCATTGACCATCTCTTTAGCTTCTGGTGGTTGTGGTGTAGGCACTTGGGATCTTTGTAGCTCCTTTACTTGGTCGGCCAGCTGATCATGTGCTTCTAAGAGGTTGGCATAGGTTTCCAAAATTTGTTGTATGCTTTTTGAAGGGACGGCTCGGAAGCTAGCAGGGTCGATGGGTGTCCCTGGAGTGTTTTCTATGGCGGCTGCGAGGTTGTCTTGATTTTTTTGCTGTAATCTCCTGTTTTCTTCTTGGGCAGCTGCTAGGTGGCGTCGGAGTAGAGCCATGTTTTGATGTAGTCGAGCATTACGAGCTAGCTGGTCTTTGAGTTGTTCTTCCATAGCCTTACCCGTCTCTGTATACTTGGCTTCAAGCTCTGCCTTCCATTGTTGGAGGGTGGTAACTTCTTGTTGTAATGCTGCGTTACTCAATTCCAAGGCATTGACACGTGCCTGGAGGTGGGATGAGAGAGTACACAGCTCCTTATTGTTTTCTTCCAATAATCGGTATTCTTGTTTAAGCTGGGCGGCCGCTTCGAACATAGTGTCTAGTGCCTGACTAAATGAGGTGGATGCAAGGGTAAATGTGGAAGATGCAAGGGGTCGGGAAACGGGAAAGGGAAAAGTGGATGTTGTGCTGACAATGGGTGTGTGCGATGGCGTGCGTGAAGTTACAAGTGGTGATGTCGAGACAAAAGTGGTGGTGAGTGGTCTTGTGGAGGGTGAAATGTCCATAGGATCGGACATGATGGTGTGTGAAGTGTGAATCGTGAATACGGGAATGGTAGGTGGTGTGTTAGTGGTGGTAGTGAATGTGGGGGAGGTGGGTTGGGGAAGGGACTTTTTATTATAATTCTCAATTTGTTGAAGTATATTTACAAGGTTTGTCAAGAATGGAGGTCGGGTGATGTGTGTTGGTTTTGAGAAGGTCAAGAGGGGCTCAATGGTGTGGGGTTGGGAAAGAGGAATAGTATTGGTGAATGGAAATGGGTGTGTTAAGGTTTGGGTAGTGGCAAGTGGTTGTCCGAGGGCGGGGAAATATGAAGGGTGACCTATTATAGTTTGGTCGGTGGCGGGGTGACCTATATGGGGTTCAGAAAATTGGCTGGAACTGGTGGATGGAGGTAAAGGGAAGGATGGAGAAATAGTGGTGTGTGGTATAGTTTCACTAATGGCTAATACTGGTGGTTTAGGAATACTGGTGGTGAGGGTTTCAGAGGGCTGGATGGGGGGTGATGGTGGAGATGGTATCTGTATATTTACATCTGGTTCTTCACTGTTAGTTGGGCTGGCCATGTGAACATCTTCTTGAGTGGTGGTAGGAAGGGAGGTAGAGACTTCCATTTGGATCATCTTTCCCCTTCGTGGTCATGTATCGATCCTTCGTTGATCGTATTGAGGAGGGTTGCGATGTGACATGATCCGCATAGCTTCTATAATCCCATATGTCTCCGCCAAAAGGTTCAATGATTCCACAAAACGGGGGTCCGTGTTCTCTGCTTGAAGTATTTGATTCACCATCGCTCTATTTGCCTCCTCTAATAGCTTATGCCTCTTTTGTACCTGCTTGATCGTTTTGTAGAGCCGTTTGAGTTGTGCGGTGTAAGCAGGGGCTTCCTCCTCACTCTCCTCCGATTCATTCCTCTGCATCTCCACTTGTTCATGTGTGCCTCCCGCCTGAGTGTGGTGTGTCTCATCCTCCCAATGTACTCTTCGTGCCGCGCTATGTGGTTGTTCTCTCTGGGATGATGATCCTGGACCGTCATTGTCAGAAAAGAATTACTCTCAGATAAATGTGCTGTTTGCAAAAATCTCTCAAAGTCAAAGGATGTATCCTCTCCCAATGTAGCCATGGATGCCAGCTCAGCATCCGAGGGTAGTGGAGGGGCTGATGGAGTGGGTTGTACCACGCCCCTTGATGGTGGTCCTTGGAGGTGGATCGTGAAAGGGGCTACTTGTTCTTCTTCTCTACAGGAGGTTCTGTGGTGACCTCGCGAGGAATTAGAACTTGTGAAAGTGATCCACACATTCTTTTAGTGGGTTGAACCCCTGATTTCCACCCCTGGAAGAATTCCAACTGTGAGTACTTAAGGGCCCGTGCGATCGGCACATCATAGGCAAGGCATCTGTAGATAATTCTTGTAATCGCACAACAACCATTCAAAGTAGGCATTCTCATGCATCGTTTGCCTGCTTCATATAACTGGTCAAGGATCCACACTGGCATTTTGATAGGTAAGCTCCCAGTCTCCGCTAGGTATAACCCATACCAGATCTTCTTATGAGGTTGGGTGAACCGGTCTTGCGTCGGAAATGCGAAGTGTTGAAGGCACATCCGCAGGGGTATGGCGATGTTGGGGGTGAGAGCACACATTTCTTTCAACTTCTTGAGCTTATTGTTCTTCATAGACTCCGGTATCAAGGGATCTCAATCGGAGGGTACATGGGTGCCATACATCTGAAGGGCCTCCCTGATTAAAGTGATATTCAACTCAAACTTCTTCATTTCCTCCTGGTTTGACAGAGAGGGTACCAGGAATGTGCCTGAATGATCTTTATCTCCTGTAGCCTTCAGAGTTGCAATCAAGTAATAGCACCTAAGGAAATCAGGTTTAGGCAAAGCTGCACTGAAATAATCTTGCAATCCCGCTTTTTGCCAGATATCTTGAAGAGGAGCTAAATTCTGTAATGCTTCAAATTCTCGTGAGAAGAACTGAAAGGTCCACCAAACTCCTCCAAATTCCAACTTGGATTCCCAAATATGATCAGCATCTCCCAAATCTCCTGGCATCTCATTGAACCAATGAGAATGTCCTTTCACTCTTTCTGTTAGGCCACTCGGCGGATCTGAGATGGGAATCCTTCACACATTCAGGAACTCTTCAGGCCTCGCTGTCAGTGGAGCCTCCACAGGCATGGTATCCCAATTGTTTTGAGTACTGATGCCCGCCTGAGAGCTTGTTCTTGCTGCCGCTGCCATGAGACTTCTGATGCTTATCTGCTATAAGAAGAAAGGCACATTAGTGTTGCATAGGAAACATGATGTAATGGTGTTCCCTCCACAATACTAACATGACAATCCAGGTGGTTAGTGGTTAGAGATGAAGTGTTTATGAGAGATGTGGGTGGTGATTAGTGGTTAGTGTCAGCCTAGATGCATGCTTTGGATATGCAATGTACTCAGAATGCACCTACATCAGAGTTGGTGCCTTTTCTAATGGTTTGAGTGCTTGATTTTCTAACTCAATCGTAAGGCGGCTTCGGCCTGCCCAAGCCTGAAGAAGTCCACTTCTTAGGTTGAGGTTGACTGCGTGATCATAGATCCAGTCTTGGCCCAAGACTAGAGGTTTGGTAAGATCCGCGTCTTCACATACTAACAATTTTGCTGACATTAGGACCTCTTGAATGTAGAGGGGAAGTTCCACCTCTCCCATGCAAGGGGTTTCAACTCCTCCTAATCCTATCAGATATGCTTCTAAGGGTTTTACCTCCAATTGCAAATGTTGGCTCATATTTTTTAAAGTTTTCAGGGACCTCAAACAAGGATTCTTCTTCCTCCGGAGTGACTTCCTTCTTCTTCCTCTTCTTGCCTTCAATTTTAGTGGTCACTTGGGTGGTTAATCTCACATCATTAGTGAGCTCTTCATGTCTCTGAGGGTAAACATTGAAGTCTTCTTCCTCTGATGCAAATGGTGGGTCCATAATGATTGACTCTAAGTCGAAGTCACTTGCATCCTCAAATGCATCAGGGATAGGTTCGCATTCTTCTAAAACTGCATCTCCCATGATTGGTTCTATTGAAAAGACCAAAATGTCATAGCCATCCTCGTCACAGTGGGGTGTCCATTGTTCTTCATTGATGGCTACATCCATGGTTGCTAAAATTTCAGCCTAGCCGTGAGGCTCAAATTCTTCGTCAGGAAAAACTAAAGGTGCATAGGCTGGGTCTTGAATTGATCTATGGGTTTCTTTTGCACCTACCTCTCTGGCTTTCTCTCTCTTCTCTTCTTCTATTGCTACCTTACACATCCATAAGTGAGTGTCTTCATGCATCCATGAGGATCCTGATCCTAAGGAATGCACTGACTCAGTATCATCTTTGGCTCTATGGATGGGATTCCATTGAATGGGGGGTACATCTCTATGAGAGTAATCCTTGAGATTGACTTTGGTTGTAACACCTAAGTGTTGCAAGTACAAAGAATTGGTGCCCCAATCCTGTACCACTTGCAACTGCCACATAAATGGTCTCCCCAAAATCATCTCATAGGCCTGGTTTTTGCTAAAGTCACATATAGCAAATGTATGCTCAAACTCTACACCACATGTAGTGAGAGTTATTCCTTCTAGCAATCCCAAAGGTCTCTCAATATGACCATCGGCCATTTGCAATTTCATTCTCGTCGGCCTGAGTGCTGGCTTGCCCCAACGCTTCCATAGGGAAGTGGTAGCAATTGCAACTCCTGCACCTGAGTCCAAAATTGCTTTGGTTGTGTATTCCTGATGGGTAACTGGGAGATAGGTATTTCCTTCTTCTCCTTCACTCATATCTCCTATCTTATCCAATGGTATTTCTGGCACTGTTCTATGTGATCCTACCTGGGAACGTGATTTCGCTATTTCTGGCACTTGTTTGGCTACGTGTTTCCACACTTCTGGCTGAACTTTGAGTAGCTCTTCTAAAGTGAGGTTGCACTGCACTTTAGTGTTCTTTACTACCTCAGTATTCCTAGGTATGATCGAATCTTCATTTCTTATCATGACCGTGGGTGCTCTCATGCAAGTTGACTTGGTTTCCCATGGGCTTGTGAAATGTGGTAGCTCTTGCAAGGAATTAGACTCAAAATCTAATCTCTCATGAGATTGGGCACTCTCTTGCTCTTCATAAATAGACGGGATGTGATGTCCTGTGGGAATTGATCATGTGCATCATCCACAAGTTCAATGGGAGGAGGGACTTCACTTTCCTTTGCCCACTTCTCTTCTTGAATTTCTCTCAGGAACTCTGGTGAATACCTATTCATAGAAGAAGAGGTGTCTGGTTCAGTGGAGTTAGGCACATAAGCTTCCTGGGGGGGGGGGAACGCTTATTCTATCACTTGCCCTCTCCTTAGCCTGGGTGGTGGCTCCTTTTTCAGACTTTGTAAGTAACCTCTCCAATCTATCCAACAGACCATCAAAATGCAGCGGTGTTCTAGTGGAGCTAGATCCATTAAACAAGCTACTGGCTTCAAACATGGCTTGCGCCAATTCGACCATCTTAGCACAAAGCTTTGTTCGCTCTATCTCTAGATTGGCCCTAGGGTAACATTTATCATGATCTGTCACGTTTGGACCTTCCTGGATTTTGGCCTGATATGCTTTAAGCATCATGTCTAGTTCCTCAAGAGTAGGATCGGCTAGGACTGATCCTACTCTAGGTGGTGGGTGGGCGATGTATGGTGGATTAGAAAGTTGAGGGATGGAAGGTGATGGGTTGGAGGGAGATGGAAAGGGTGGTAGTGGGGTAGTGTGAGAGTGGTTTTACGATGCGAGTTCACTTATCTTTGCTTTGGTTTCTCTCAAGCTTTCTTCAAGTTTGCTCATTTTCTGTGACCATTGTCTTTTCATTCTCTCCCAGCTATCTCTCCATGCTCTTGTCCTTTTCTTGGTTATACTCTCTATCTCACTAACCTCCGAACTCTTTTCCTGTCCCGCTCCTTGGGTTTGCTGCAAGGCTTGAGGTCTAGTGACCACATGCACGGGGGCTGTGGAAGTTATACTTCTCGTAGAGTCTACCACTAACCCAATGACGTTGATAGGAGTGATTTTTGGTAGGTTATTTGGGTTCTTCGGGCAATCTCGTAAGAGATGCTCTTTCCCGCAATCTTGACAAAAGCCCTGAATTGTCACTGGTTGGGGTTGTGTAGGGGCAGGCAGTGGACAATCACGTATGAGGTGATCTCCCTGACATCTGAAGCAAGGTGCTCTAGGAAATGGCGGTCGTACTTGCCTAGGTTGAGTTCTAGAGTTGGGGTTTGTGTACATGACATTAGCATACTCAGGTTTCCCACTATTTTCACTTGGGTCCTCATAATAGTATGAATCATTATGCTCGGGTGACTGCATGTAGTAAGCCTGTGGGCTATCAATATGTGTGGAGTCAAAACTATGGTCACTTGGATCACTGTCTGATAGCAACAGGGTGACTCGGACTATGGATCTGTTCGGATTTTTTTCAGCAGATGCATATTTCACTGGGATTACATTGGTTGGAGCAGGGGGTTGTTGTGCTAGCATTGGTTGAGGTCTCTGCTGGGCCTGATATTGTGGTTGATAAGGTTGCTGTGGTCTACCGTATTGTTGTGGTGGGTACTGATTCTGGTATCTACCCTGTTGTGGATATGGCTGAGGGTAATTTTGCCTGACAGTTTGTTTGTTATAAGGGCAGTCTTGTGCGGTGTGGTTGGTGTACCTTTGCTCTATTGTGCAGTACTGGCTACAAGGAGTCACTTGGGGTTGAGCCATAATGGGACATACACTTGCCATATGGTCACCTCGACAAGTATAGCACCGCTTAACTGGGGCAAATCTTGGGATTTGTTTGCTAGAGACACCTAGTTTTTGGGCTACCTTTTCTGCAAGTTCTTCAATGGATGTGGATTGACCCGACATAAGGCTACTAGAGCTATCCGAATCCTTGTAGATTTTTGATAGCTCCAACTCCTCGCCTAGATTATCCTCAATGTCTATGCACATGCGCACACATTCTTCTATAGTTCTGGGGTCCTTCATATATACATATGACCTGAGCTTGGTGCTCAACAATCCATCTAAGAACAAAGCCACTTGCTTGGCTGGTGTGGGTAACTCAGGCATTGGGCACCTCTCTAGGTATTGCCTAAACCTTCTTCCCGCAAGTCTCACGGTCTCTTGAGGTGTCTGCTTGAAGCTGTGGATCAGTGAGGAAGTGTTATGCCTTATGCCACTTTTAGAGAATTCAGTGATGAATGCCTCTAGAAGTTGGTCTATGCTCCTGAACTGTCTCTCATTCAAGGGTTGAAACCACGTAAGGGCTGTGTTCCTAAGGGTTAGACCAAAGGCATTGTATTGCGTGAATAGGTCCTCTACTTGTTCAGCTCTCAAGACTTGTCTAAATTTGGCCACATGATCGTATGGATCTCCTGTGCCATCGAAATAGTTCTTCATGGACTTCACCAACTGGGTTGGCCTCAGGGTCCTAGTGTGTTCTCTTGGCCTTTGCAAAGGGAAATCGTCAGCATTTCTTTGGTTCCTTGGGGCTCTCGGTCTCTCGGTTTCTTCTCTGTCCATTTCTTTTCTCATCCTTTCTCTTCCCAAGGGGTTGGCAAAGCTTACCTCAGGTCTGTCTCTACTTCTGTCTCTTTGAGCTCCATGAGCTTGGGAGGTCCCAGCTCCTTGGTGGCTGTAGGACACATTGGACCAAGGTTGGGGAAAAACAAACTCACCCTTCCATGTGTAGGCATGTCTGCCATGCTCAGTGACCACGAGGATCCTCTCTGATGTATTGTCTAGGTAGGTTACTTTGCCTGGGCTATCAGGGTCTTTGAACTCATAGATTGTGAGAGCACCTACTTCATGAGGCTGAGCAGGCTTATATCTCCAAAAAGCCTCATCGGTTTCGCCATTTAAAAGCAAATCTATGCTTTTATTATCCTGGGGAATCCAATCTAGAGTCATGATTCTGGTCAAGACTGATTTACCACGGGGAGTCCTCGGCTCTCTCTCTAAATTCCCTTGCTCTATATCACCCATGTCAGTTTCTACGATCACATTCCCAAACTCGTCTCTTCTATCTGGAAGAGTGGTGACTACATAAATAGTCCCTTCTTTATCTAGGTATGCTCCATTCTCGAACTTGACAACCGGGTGTTCTAGTCCATGGGGTTGATCGGGGTTCTTAATCTGGACCACAGATCTTCTCAGGCCGTCTTCGTAGATGCAAGCACCTAGACGATTAGTCCTGATGTATTCCAATTGAGTCTTGTAAGGTCCTTCTGGCTTTTCTAGATACGCCACCCCTGAACTACCTACTGGTCTCTCCATGTTATAGGACATCTCAGAATCACTTGTTTCTGATGGGGGAGTGTATGGGTAATCACTCAACTGATGGGCCCAAGACCTAGCAGTGTGATTGACACTAGCTTCAGAAGATCTAAGGCTTTGTCCGTCTCGGCCTAAGTGTCTGCTTGACCTAAGGTTCATATGCCTAGTTTACCCCCTTGGTCCCAAGTACACTCTCGTTGCAGGTTAATTTGTACCAATCACTTTGTTCTTTTTAGTTGAATATTGTGTTAAGCTCTTGTTTGGAATCACATCGTTAGGATTACTTAAGTGAATTTCGTACTTGATATTTGCTCGATTCAAGTTTACTTTTGTTCCTTAGAATTTTCGCACTTAAGCTCTACTTAATGCTTGTACTTAGTTGATTAGTTCTCTTGGACTTCATTCGTGCCTAGTGTTGCTCTAATTAATCACCGCACCTAAGTCGTACTAGCCTAAGCTAGGAATTGACAAAGGAAGGTTGAGAGAGCTTCCAACCTCAATCCTCTGGTTGCTCAGACTACTACACCAGCCCAAGAAGCCTTCTCCCAAGCTTGGTACTCACCCTTGCTAGCTTGCCTTGGAATGCCTTGAGTGCACACAATGTTCCTGCAAAAGTTGACAAGTTAGTATAGCTCCTTTACTACAATGGATTGAAAGACACACATCAACAATTACAGGTCCCCCTTGGAGTAACTCATTGTACCCCCAAAATCTTATGACCACCTAGTCCCACCTAAAGGCCAACTTAAAAATACATGTTCTAAAACTCCACATATGATTCTTACAAAAACCAGTCGAGATCCACGTAGGATTCTCAACAAGCTTTCCAACGAGACCAAAATCTCCTCAATCGGAGGTCGTATGGTGAAGTTATGACCAATCAGGCACTTAGGGGTCAAAACAGGCTCTTAGGGTTCAGGAAATTCCTCCCTGGTTTTTAGGTATTTTGCCCACTTCTAAAGCTCTGATATTATCCCAATGTGTCCAAAATTAATCCCAAATGTCCCTCAATTCACTCAATTAATTCACCCTAAAAACTCATGCGTTAAGCCCGTGTATCACGATAGGTCGGGTCGAAGTGTCGCGATAGGTCGAGGTGTCGTGATACTTGGGAGTGTCGCGATAGGCCGAGGTGTCGTGATACTTGGGAGTGTCGCGATAGACCGAGGTGTCGCGATACTTGGGAGTGTTGCGATAGGTCGAGGTGTCGCGATACTTGGGAGTGTCGCGATAGGTCGAGGTGTCGCGATACTTGGGAGTGTCGTGATAGGTCGGGGTGTCGCGATAGGTCGGGGTGTCGCGATACTTCAGAGTGTCACGATAGGTCGAGGTGTCGCGATACTTCAGAGTGTCGCGATAGGTCGAGGTGTCGTGATACTTGGGAGTGTCGCGATACTTTGGTGTGTCATGATAGGTCGGGATATGGTGATTTTTTCTGATCTGTCTAGTGATTCTAGGAGCTCTCAGCCTGCGCAGTGTCGTGGTGCACTCAGAATAGTGATTGGGTCAACTTTTCGGTGTGTCGCGATAGCTCAAGCTCGACGCCTCGGGGCTTGCACAGGAAGATTCCATACCTGCTGAGCTTGTTGGAGATGGTGATGAAGCTGAAACCTGCAAGAAACATGCACAAACACACAAAAACAAGAACACACGCTCACTCTCTCTCAAACTCGCACAAAGCAAATGAGGAGAATGATTTGGAAGTGAGAATATGAGGGGGAGAAGGAGATGAAGATGGAGATGGAGATGGAGATGGAGATGGAGAAAAAAACAAGAAATTTACCTAATACTTACCATTCCAACACGTCCTCTCTACGTCTTACCATCACACGCTCGTCCTCAAAGCTCGAATCCCCGACAACGGCGCCAAAATTTGGTGTAGCTCAGTGATGAGTAGCACCTCCTTTAATGTCAATCCGGGAAGACATGAGGATGGTATGAAGACCTTGAGCAAGTGAAGGCACAAATGTGTGAGTGAGAAGCACACCAACATGCACACACATACACACACACGCGCACACACGGCAAGAACAAAGAGAGTAAGACAATGAAATCACTTCTATTATAACCAAGTTCTCATGCAAGCTCAAAACTAAAAGAAGCTAGCTCAAAAATGAGCTCTCTAGCTCTATTTATAGTTTTTTACTAGCTTTGGCCCTGTCCAGACCTAGTGTCCGGCCTACTTAAAAATTAGGTTCCAGAGCTTATTTGAGGGCTCAAACGAGGTCTAAAAAATATGAAAATTGGTAGGCACTTACTTCTAAGGCTCCTCAAGCTCGAGGACTCCTCGGCTTGTACAAAATGGAGCTACAAAAAGGTGAAATGGTATTTACAATGGTTTTTAGTGATAAGAATCACTTTTAAAATGGTGTAAGGGTTGGAAAAAAAATGATGGGTTGCCTCAGTGCTAGATCTGCATGTACGCCCATACTTGCTTCTTCCCGTATGATTCCAACAGATGCTCTGGAATGTTAAAAAAAAATTTCAATTTCTCCTAGCACATTTGTGCCGGGATTGAGATGAGAGAGAGAGAGAGAGAGAGAGAGAGAGAGAGAGAGAGAGAGAGAGAGAGAGAGAGAGAGAGAGAGAGAGAGAGAGAGAGAGAGAGAGAGCATGCACATGCACAATTCTCCTAGCAATGGTCCGAGAGAGAGGCAAAGGTATGCACACACACACACATACACACAAATATTTACACACATATACACATGCATACACACACATATATACACACATAGACACACATATACATACATAGACACACACATATATACACATGGACACACACACATACACACACATATACACACATACACACATACACACATACACACATACACACATACACACATACACACATACACACATACACACATACACACATACACACATACACACATACACACATACACACATACACACATACACACATACACACATAGACACACACACATAGACACACACACATAGACGCACACACACACATACACACATAGACACACACACATACACACACATACACACACATACACACACATACACACATAGACACATACACACACATAGACACACATAGACACACATAGACACACATACACACACATACACAAATTTACACACACACATGCACATGCATACACACACATATATACACAAATAGACACATAGACACACACACACAAACACATACACACACATATACAAATAGACATACACACATAGACACATAGACACATACACACACACATACACACATACACACACATTTACACACACACATGCATACACACACATATATAAACATAAAGACATATATACACACATACACACACACATACACACATAGACACACACATATACACACACATATATACACACATACACACATAGACACATACACACACATACACACACATACACACACACATACATACACACAAATTTACACACACACACACACATGCATACACACACATATGTACACATACACACGTATATAGACACATAGACACACACATACACACATAGACACACACACATACACACATAGACACACACACACATACACACACATACACACATAAACACACACATACACACACACATACACATGCATACACACACATATATATATACACACATAGACACACACATACACACATAGACACACACACATACACACATACACACATACACACATACACACATACACACATACACACATACACACATACACACATACACACATACACACATACACACATACATACATACACACATACACACATACACACATGCACACATACACACATACACACATACACACATACACACATACACACATACACACATACACACATACACACATAGACACACACATACACATATACACACACATATACACATAGA